>CABPRJ010000010.1:255695-972493 GCA_902439185.1 Cinara cedri | reverse complement strand
TACAATAATTTATGTAAAAAAAAAAAAAAAAAAACACTTTAATGATTATTATTATTATTATTGTATACCTATACCGAATATATTATTACATCTTACTTACTATACTATAAACTGTACGAAAATACACTATTTTATTTCTTTCTTTCTGTCTTTCTTTTGGTTTTTCGTTTTGTTTTTAAATACAAGTTTATTTATTGTATTGTCTTACGATCTGAATACTGTTTTTATTTCATGTATTAATTGTATCCTATGTAATATGTGTGATGATTTAAAAAAAAAGGTGTCGATGATGGTGAATATCACTCTCACAAAATTGCTGGTAGAAAGTTGTCTACAGGAAAAAAAATCGTAATATTTTTTCCTAATACCTACATTTCATACATTTTCCGTTTTCCAACATTTTATCCTGGTTTTTCACAGATATTATGAAAACCGATTGAAATTCAAAAAATGATCTTTCTAAATTACCATAGAGATAAAATTTCCTTTTAGAAAATAAACTACACTTGATACAACGGAGCAAGATTTCTAGTAGAAATGTTTGCACAACGAATCAAAAGGTATGATGCGATTAAAATAGTCCGAGGGGACGATGGTTTGGGTCTATAGGTACATCCAAAATGCATTTGTTTTTTCTCGTTTAGGTAAAAATGAAAAAATGTTTTTTCGACACACTGATTTGAACTCGGAACCCGTAGAATCATATATAGGAATAAATAACTAATAGATCACCATAAATATGAAAATATCAGAACTTCAAACCACTATAATTTCAAAACTTAGACAGTCCGCTTAGTTCTGACATCTTCATTGTTCTTAAATTGGCAATATACATATGTTCAAAAAAAAACAAAAAAAAAAAAATTGAAAAATTAGATTTTTTCCACATAATATTTAAAATAATAATAATTAATAATTAAAATCAAAAAATGACTACTAGAAAGTATCATCTGGACAACATGCCCTTTTAGATATGCCGCCGCGCGTATATATCTGAGCAAGATTTCTGGTAGATTTTTTGTACACAGGATAAAAATAAAAAAGAAAGGAAAAAAAATAAACATCTTAGTAAAACAAATACATTCTGCGTTACACTTAGAATCTAAAACAATTGGTATTTAAATAGGTATACAAGTGGGCATATTTCGTATCGTGAGTAGATCATTTCTGTAGATGATCAGTATAATGGTGTGAAATATTAAGAGACATTATCCGTTCATCATTTTTTCCGGTTGAAAGTGTTTTACAAGATACTATTTAATTCCTCACTCTACTCAGAATCTGGAAAATAATAATGAATGAATTTTTATAAAAAAATTACAACGATAACATAATATGTTGACGTGAAAATATCTAAAATGTGCAAAATGTTTGATTTTGTAGTTGTGGTATCCCTGGATTCAGAAAAAATAAGCCATCATATAATATCTCCTATGTACTATCTTCATGAAAGAGTTAATGAAAAATAAAAAACAATACCTCCCATGTGATTTTGACAACAAATTTTAACTAACAAAACCTCCTAAGTGATGAAATATTGACGTATTTATACAATATAATATCCATAACTATTCAATTTTTTCAAAATAAATAGTTTTTTTATGGTTTTACAGTTTTAAAATTTATTTTCGTCAATCATTGATATTTTTTGATTTTTAAAACACTTTTTGTGTCTCCTGAAAAATCAAATTCAAGCTCATATTATGCGGTTTTTTCACGTCAATGGCAATATACAATATACATCCTTATCCATAAGAGGTGCAGCAGTAATTTTGTGAGTCTGAAGATTCACTGGTGGGATGTTAGGTAACTGAATAGGAATAATAATGAGTTGACTTAAAGTTTTGGCGTTAAGCCGTTAAAAACCTAGTAAAATCCAGCTCAATTAATTTTAAATTGACATCTTTTATTTATATACATGGTTTGTGGGTTGGTCAAAAATTTGTTTTTTGTCTCACTCGTGATATAAGTTCGCACCATTACTGCATACTTCTGCACCCTCGGAAGCGTCAAAAGATCAGGAAGAAAAGATGGGTAAAACGTTTACAGTTGATGGTGTTGAAAAAAAAAACATATAAATTATATACGTAAAAAAAAAACAAAAATACGCCTGCGACCGACGTGGACCAGGTTCTTGATAAATGGAATCGCGGTAGTCCGCCTCGTTAGGGCCGGTAACGTTTATATTATTCAGACGAAAATACATCATCTGTCCGGGATGAGAGTTAGCAGGGCACGCAATGCGTATATACATCTTATTAAAAACATGAATCATTCCGTTTTCTTACGCGTTGTTTGTATTTTCATTCTTTTTGTTCTTATTATTCTCGCAGGTACTCGTAAATATACGTGGTAGTCAATATACGCACAATTGTGTATTCCATGGTACGTATTTCAGTGCCAGCTCGGTTCGCGGGGTGTATTATTATTTTCGCTAAAACTACCGTCAAGTTGTGACACACGATACACGCTACAACGAACCATTTATTGAGAATTAACGATTTTTTTCGGAGGATTTTGGGTTAATTAAATTTCTGTTTTGTTTTGTTTTATTTATTTTTTTTTTTTTTTTCAAAAATTCTGGCCAACACTATGTAGCTATTATCGTATAAGCCGTTTAGTAGTCATACAACTTTAAAGTTTAGACCGGAGGAGTAAAGAAGAATCATCAATTTATCATCTAAAAAAAAAATACTCATTTAAGCTATCAGAAGTGGGGTTAAACAATTGAAATTAATTTAATTAATTAAATTGAAAAAAGTTTTAAGCATTTAATAATAATTGTAAAACAATTACTGTAATCAAATTCACTGAAAATCCTCCTAGAAAATCACTGGTTCATGATCGATGCGACACCCTGTATACTGCTCCTGTTAACGACCCAAACGATTTACTCGTGATACACATACTTAAATATTTTATACTTATGTGTACGGTGTACCTACTCATTATGGACCGTATAAGTACATTATATACGAAATAAGATTTTCTGAAACGATTTCGCCGTCTCGTGTCGGGGATTTTTTTTTTTTACGACTTTTTAACGTCGTGGCGTAGGTATAGTTTACAACACAGTAAACGATAGACTCGTCTGAAATATTCGATCTTGGTAAGACAGAAAACCGCAATGTCAGAATAAAATAATTACTCATGTTTTTACACATAAATACTTATATTTATTTAGCTTATACGTATTTATTGATTGTGTTTAATACTTCAGTAACTTTGGCCATTATATAAAATTTGGTCAAAAATAAAGTACAGAAAGTCAGAGAATCATAGACAACATATCAATATACACGAGCTAATGTTTTTCATTCTGGCTATATTGTAATCAGGATGATAATGATTAAATCAAAAATTTCCACGGAAAAAAATTTCCGGGTAAAATACTCATCGTAATATACCAAAATCGACATTTTCAACTAGGTATTTTTTTCCTTATGCCCTTGCCCAATAATAAACATAAATTATATTGCCGAAACCGTTAAGTTTGATTAGGACCTTATCAAACTTCAGCTCTTGATTGGGTAGACGACATTATCTGTTAGCAAATATTTACTTAACAACAGTTGGGTTGGCCCCAAAGGATCAAGTGAATTGATATATGGGAGCTTTTTTTCCTTTTCGGCATTAGAATCCGTGTATATCTAAGTTAAGTATGTGTTAGGCGAATGCAATTGCAGTTAACCACAAACAATCACACACGACATTTAATCGCTCGAAACGTTTAACTAGTTTCCTTTCGTATTTTCACGGTTATAACATCAATATTCGTTAACTATGTTTGTATACTCGTCAATATTTCCGTAAATATGCCTTTCTGTACTAGAACATTATAAATAAGAGTTTTTAACTCGTAATATTTGCATATTTGTTGTGATAGATCCTAGGGACTCCTAAGTACGCTATACATTTGTTCCAGATAAACATAGAAGTAAAATATGAAATTGGTTGTTACATAATATTTCGAAGTTTTAGTGCTATTTTTTTATTTTTATCGCTATATTTTATTATTTCAATGAAGAACTAAATTAACTAAATTGATAATTAATAACTGTTCGTTATTTTTTTCAAATTCAATACCCTTGTTTGGCATATTTTACGGCTTATATGAACGTTTTTAAAAGCATTTCATCTTTAAGCTTATTTAACTGGTTACTAGTTTTCAGTTATAAAATACGAACTCTGATTATAATAGTAAATATTGAACCGCATTTAACATCCACGAACATTTTCCGGGAACCAAATCGAAAGCTTCTTATTTTACAGACCGTATTTACCCGCAAGATATTTGGAAAACCAACGTGAACGTGGTGCCTATTATATTATACAAATACAACGTGATCGTTCGGTAATATGTTTATTCCGTTATTGTGCAGTTTCGGTCGGATAAGCACGGTGCGTATGCTATATTATAATTCGCATTTATAACTTGGTTGGCTTAATGAAAACTAATAAAAGGAACCTACTCTCAATGGAAATTAAACCATCAAAATAATAATTCCATGCCCTTGCAACGAATATCCATAAAGCTCGGTAACGTTAACAGTTTTTGTCGTACAATATGCTCGCTCTATACTGCGTTTTCATTTATCCGTGGTCATTTTCTCCGTCTTCGTATAATATTTATATTAACAGAGGAATCAAAAAGATATTTATGAAAACGTTAATTCTAGTATGGAATATGATTTTATTAGGTTATGATACATGGATTATTAACGGAATAGAAAAATGTGGTGTCGGAAAAAATGGGAATGAATGGCAAAAACACGCTGGGCAGAAAGAGTAACGAATAAATATGTACTAACTGAAGTTGAAGTAACAAGAACCTTAATAGTTAATGAACATTATAATGCGGTGGCAATGGGATTTGATATCACACATTCTACAACACGAGGAAGAACTGCACAACACTATATAATATAGGTAAGATAAAATTGAAGCATAGGGACGAGCTGATATATTTACTAAGAAATTCATACATATTTATCTTAACTGAAGAAAAATGTAAGAATAGGCACGTACACTGGATTAAAGAGATTTTCTGAGGATCGCGAGAAACGGAGATTGAAGTTAAATACTGTAAACCAACCCAGTAACGGTTGAAAAAAACACCATATCTCACAACAGTTTTATAAAATTTCTTTTTTATCCTTTTTTGTCGTGCACATGATATTATTATTCAAATAATGACGAATACTTATAAAATATTATTTACGGATTACATACGGAATACATATATTTTATGGTAGTTTTTCCCTTGCAACCATAGCTATCTAGAAATCGATAAATTTAAACCGATTAATTTTTTTTTTTTATTTTACGTAGAAAACTGTTAAGTATTTATAATATTTTCCAAATAAATAACTGCCAGAATTTGGAGAATTTGAACTGACCAAAATAATGTTTTCCGGGAAAATAAAAACGAATAGCTACTACACTACATTCAGTATTTGAAAAAACAATAGTTGTTGTTTTGCAAAGGTTTCGTCAGAAATTGAATTATAATCAAACGTGCGCACTACGCATAATATTATAATAACGTACCTGCGAGAAAGACGGTCTAAACAAATTAACATAGGTATAGTCAAAAGCAAAACTCGTTTTAAATTCAGAACGGGACCCAGGAAGATATTGGTTTTGCTAATGAGTTTTTCCCTCGGACGTTTCTTATTTTTAGGGTATTATATTAAATATTTAAAACTTTATATTTTACACAAAGTATGTGGAATTAGCAATTGTTATAAAACAAATATTCATAAAAAAAAACTGCTAAAAACTATCCTACCATTTACTATATATTTATCGAATTTGGGCTGGTTACTCAGTTTTAATAACTAAATAGGTGGTTATTACTTTCCGTTATTCAGTCCTTTATGTTAGAAGTTATTCACGGAAAAACTGGTTTAGTAATCGTCATTATTTGTTCGAACCCAGTAAAATACAAAACAAAACCGACGTATCCGTTATTTGTGGTCAATTATTTTTTTAAATTGTTTTTAAAAAAATGCCAAGAATCTAGAAATAATATTCTAATAAAATACTACTGAGAGAAAATTCACAGTTTTAAGGGGTATATGAGAAAAATTTGGAAAATTTTTACCAACCGAAAACAACAAAATCTTAATAAAATTCTAATGAGTCATTATCTCTCACACATCATATCTACACTCAAAATCCAATATTATAATTTTCTGAAACATGCACCTAGCAAAATTATAATTGTTACCCGTCGTAAAAAAAAATGATATTTGATCATTATATTGGTTCTTATGCTCATTTTAAATCGTCCTTAAAAATTATTCCTATATATATTTTCTGTAAATCGAACTGTATTAAAAGCGATGGGATATTTTTACACGATAAAACTATATGCTCGTGTCATTCCGTCGTATACGAAACTTTTATTAAGATATGCATCTCGTTTACCTACTAATGACATTCAGCACAACGGAAATTAATTTATTATCTCTTTATCTGTATACCTATAATACTCGAAGAAGGAATATTGCCTTTAAACAAACAGTAAACTCGAACAACAGAGAATATAATATTATTAATATTTTCTCTAAATCGTGGTCACGCTGAAAGGCGTGTACATTCCCGTGTACAACTGTAGGTTATTGCAACAGTATTTTTTTAATATCAAATTATTCTTTTGATTTTCTTAAAAGTTTTCAAAATAGTTGGGAAAAATCGAAAATACAATTATAGGAAAAACGGTAGATATTTACAACGCACCTTGGCATTGCCGATTTCATTGTTTTCAATTTTTACACACTGAGTTTTATACCAGAAATATTGCTTCAATCAAAAAATTCCAAGAGACTGCCTTTATTGCATTTTAAATCTAATTGCTAAAGAAGTCAGTCATTTTTTACATTTTTCATGCGGTTTTCATAATAATTGAAAAAAACGAAAAATGAAAACTAATAAATTTACGGAGTTACGTAATTATATTTATAAGGTTAGGTATCAAATTTTGATGAAAATCGTAAACATTACGGCATTTTTAATCATTTATAAACAAAATTTTTTTGTTGGCAATGGTTTATCGTTGCTCACAGATGTAATTTAAATAACTTTACGTATACTTTCTTCCCAACTTCCCACCTACAACAGTGGCACATCCATTAACAGTATCAGCTCTTTTTTTAATAATTCTGCACAATAATTATGGTGGCGCATGAAGAATTCTTTACTGTACACTGCGCATACAATAATAAATTAATAAATATTAAACGATAAAAAAATTATTGCATAGCTTTAATAATATATATCTCATACTCTGTGGCTTTAGTACGCACGCATGTACGCAGTGTTTTGATACTTCGTACGACTCCACCTGTCGTGTCCGCTTTGAACTACACAATGTCCCGTCTAATAGTATAAGGTCTAATGAACGGTAGGGGCGAACGTGGGGGGGGTTGTGTCATCGCTATGCTACGTATACGTGACTGCTCATTTAACCACACGGTGGTCCGACAAAACGACCAAATGACGTAGTCACAATGCGCAGGAATCAGTTGATGGCATACCATGTTATTTCATCGTGATTTAAACCATGCCTTTGAAATTTTGTAATAATCATTGATAATAATCTGAACAGACTTTATGCCTCAGCAAAGCCGACGCTGCTATCGCATTAAATAAATTCCAAAAATAGTTATAAAGCAATAAAATTAGTCGATTGGTCCATTTTAAAATTGAATAACAAATTGTTTTAAACATTTATGAAAATTGTTTTCGATACAATTGTATAAGCCAAGTGAAATAAAATGTTACGAAGAGCCAATGAGTATTATTGAATTTTAAAAAGTTACCCTGACCATCGTACTCGTACATTTGAAAATAACATTGGTATTAAACACTCGGGAGTTACATAAAAAATAATTTAACGAAAAGTGACCTTTTAAGTTTATATAGTACTTAAAATGGGTTTTAAAATAATTGGATACATTTTCATATTACACACAGGTAGTAGGTACGATAATACACCACTCTATAAACATTGTGTTTGCTGAGACCCGTTCAAGGAAAATCCATGAGTAAAAACATGTCGTGTAAATGTAATTTTTTTTTATTTACCCTCTGAAATCGTTTTAATTTTCAAATTCAAAACCCATCTTTAAAATTCAAAAATGTAAGGGGTTGTTTTTGTGTCGAAAACACTTCAATTATAAATTTTTTTTAACTCTTAGCAAAGTATTATTTCTACTACTATGATGCGTAATTTTTTTTTAGAAAACAAAATATTTTCTGTTTGTTAACGACTTTTCTACCAGAAATCTTACTTCAATCAAAAATATCAAAAAGTTTTTTATGGCATTTTTGATATTATAATACGTGCATTGATAGGGTGCTTTAATTTGGTTTTAATATCAATAAAATTGTTCGGCTTAACAGAAAAGCTTGAAAATTTAACACAAATTTCATTAGGAGTTGTACTGATAGAAGTGAAAAAAAAATGTATCTTAATATAGTAGGATTGTTTTAAACGCTATAGGTTCAAATAATAGAGCATGGTTTCAAGATCAAATTTTCATGAAAATTCTAAATATTACGGCCTTTCAAATCATGAATAAACGAACTTCGCTCAGAATCGTTTTTCGTTAGCAATAGTTTATCGTTGCATACAGATATAAATAAAAAATCTTGTATACCTATAGTAGGAAATAGTATAAATATAATACATATTTGGGATACATAACATATACTCCACCTTCCCAAGTCCCAATTTTCCTCTCCCGCGTACGCAACATAGGCGCACCCGTTAGCAGTATCAAGTCTTTTTTTTTTTTTTCAGTTTTCTCTGGTTTAGTCGCAACCTAAGCATGGATGGGCATGCATTTAGTGTCCATTAGGTACCGAAAAATGTTATCAATAATATACGAGTTTTATCGTTCTCCAAGTGTATTTATGCCGTCAATGTCAATGGTTTGGCGACTTTTAAATATTTTTTTATTATTAATACTGTGTATACACTCTCACTTGTTTCGTGAGCACTGGTAAATTCAAAAAGTCACGGATGACGTGGGTCATAAAATAATACGATACATCATTCTGAAATATATATATATATATATATATATTATATTATATACTTGGGGACGATGACGGAATTCACTTAATCAAAAGTTAGAGTGACTCTCCAGTTATCCGTTTACCCTTGTAAAATCTTACTACAAAGTGTGACTTTTTTTTTTTTTTTGTATATGCCTGTACGCTGCTGTACACACTTTATTATTGATCGATGTGTGCCCGGGGGAGGACTTTTTTTCCGTTTTAGACATGGTTTCTCTAAAATTTACTCTGCGGACGACACGTCCGCGCAATCCATAATAATAAAATGTCAAATTAACCAAATTTTGCAAATGAGTTGTTTTTTTTTTTTTTTTTACAAAATGTCTAATATTTTACTTTTTAATTATTATTTGACCCGCGTGAAAAACGCAGTTTTTATTTTTTCCGTTTCATACAAGAAAAAAAGATCTGCTTGTATTATTATATTTGGCCCGCTTGTGGTGTGATACGCGTCGAATATGTTTGACTGAAAAAAAAAAAAAGTAATATCGCGTTACGTACGAAGTTACGTCTACAAAACATATTCATGTACACACGTTTAATGGCTATGACAATTTTTTTTTTCGACTCGTAAAGGTTCGTTATATTGTATAATTGTTACGTGTATAATTTTAACTACAACTTATACATTTTAATTACAATGTCCGATAAATTTAGGTTTTTAACGAGTACAGTGCCGTAGAAACCGCGGTACGGGCGGTCCATTGCACCAGGGCCACTCGCTTCAAGTTTTCGTATCAAAAGACACGTACGGCAAGTATTGTACACAATATTGTGCGTGTACGGGGGCGACCTCCGGATCGCGGAGGGGCGCAGCTCGCTCGTTGACGAGCCACACGGACAATTACGCGAAATCGTCGTACACAAACCGTAGGTACGACAATATCCGTTATAGGACGATTTGATATTTTCATAATTGTACTATCGAAAAATTCACATCCGGCATAGCCGGGGCCGCGGGCGCCGCCGCCGGTCGGACAAACGTGCGAAATACACGCACGCGACCGCCGTCGCCACGGCACGAGGACGGAGCGCTTGCGTACACCTCGCGATCGAGTGGAAAATACAAGCCGACGGAATATTACAGGCCCCCGAATCGGCGTACTGGACGTTACACGACTCGTCGACGTGGCCGAAAATCGCAATGACGTGAAAGTACCAAAAACTGTAAGTGCGGAAAATCGGGACGGGCGCGGGTGTAGAGGCCGATGGTCTGACGGTCGCCGAGAGGAGAAACGACGAGCGCCGGGCGGTGATCGACGGCAACGGCGGATGTCGTCGCCCACCCGCCCGCGTCGCGTCCACGGAGTAATACGCGGGGATTGGAAACGTTTGTTTTTCGTATCGTTTTACAGCGTTTCGTTTTGTAACGTTATATTTTGTTTGTGATAAAGCTTCTTTTTTTTTTATATTAATGATAACGTTTTTTTTTTTTCATTTTGAGCTTTTTTTTTTTATGATGAGCCGTCTTTGAAATGTTTTGTTAGTTTAGAACTATTTTTTGTCACATTCAACTAAGCTAAACAGCGGCTACATTTCCGTTATCGTTTTTCTGACAACAAGGTAATTTTCATTATTACTACTATCGTTGTTATAGATATCGTCATTCGTGATTTTCATTCAAATCCGTTAACCCTATTATTATGGTGAACTGTTTAGAAATTCCGAATTCATTTAGTTTTGACATTTTTTTCTAACGATTACCTACCGGCTATCATTACAAAACGTTTTAAGAATCCGACGGTTTTAGGGTTTTCGTTATAAAGCGTTATCGAGATTCGTTAGTTGTAACGTTTTCCGAATTGCATTGTTATGCCGTTTTCGTTAAATAACGTTTCACGGATTTATTTGTTAAAACGTTATAATAACGTTCGCTCCGCTCTGAATCTAAAATTTGGAATATTTTGCTCAGCTATAAAAGTGTTATCAAAGAAAGCATAAAGACATTTTTAGAAAAAAGTATTGGTTTGAAAAAGAGTGTTACGATAAAGTACCACAGAGCGAAAAACTCACACCCTTTAAAGTACGCCATGAAAATAATTTGAGCATTTTGTTTTTGATGGGGGGAATACATTCTCAGAATCTGGGTGTTATTTGGGAGAAAAAAAATGTTCTAGAATATACATAATAATACTATGAGGAAATTACAGGCGTTTGCCACACGATTCTCTAGCCACTAATGATATAGGTACCTGTGTATCAAATTACTGGGTAAGTGTATACGGATTTGAATTATACAATTACAATAATCGAAATTCAAAACCGCGCTACGTGAACGAAGAAAACCGTTGACAATAGTCGAAAAACCAAATAGTTATTGACGTTTGTAAAATAATGGCATGTTGTAAAATTAATGGCTAACGTGGGCGTATTACGCTCCTCGATTCGATCATAGTGATTATTTTATTATATTAACACTCGATGATGTATGTAAACATGTATGTCGATATTTCATCAAAAAAAAATAACCACACTGTCACGTGTAAAGAACATTTCTCTTTTCTTTTTTGTTTCGGATATTACTATTATTATTTTTTTTTATTAGCAATAAGACAAACGAGTTGTTTGTATCATCACGTAAATTAATAATTATTATTGCATTTATCAACATGCCTGTTAACATACTTGACAGTAACTGGTGCGTGGATTTCAATGCGAAATATCGTTTTTATTAGCAACATTTTTAATAATAATTCCGCGCTCTATTTGACAAAAAATGTATTTCACGGCTAACGAAATGTTTTAATAAATTTTAGGTCATATTTTCATGATTAATAATCATCAGACCGTTTTCGAAAGGTCACGAGATATTTCGATTTCCATTGTAATCTCGAGAAAACTCAATAATTTTTCAAGCAAAGATCAATGAAATTCGTTTGTGTTAAACAAATTATTTTCAATTATTTCTTTTCATATAGCTTTTTTTTTTGTGTTGTTTATTTATTCCGAGGGTTGTTGGGGTTAAGCTCGCGGCTTGTTACGTGAGAATAAAATTTCGAACAAATAACAACGCAGATCTAGAAAGAACTTTGTGTTCTAAAATTTTGACAACGTTATTTTTTTTTTAGTTTGTTTGTTAACAACTTCATTTTTTCTATTAAAAATTTAGCTTAAAAAATTACCAATGAACTTTTATTGTAGCATTTAGAATCTAGTAGATGTATCGAAGAGTTAATTTTTTAATTTTATTAGTAGTCTTCATAATAATTTGGAATTTCCGTGTAGGAAAAACGAATATAATTACGGTAATAAAAGTTTCATAATAATAGAACTTTTCTGGTTTAAAAACAAAATAAAAAATATTCATATTAAATATAATTAAAATATTATATATTATCGTATATAGTTGGTTCATTTGAAGCTCGCGTTTTGATTAATTTCCTTGTAGTTTTTTTAGTATCTCAAAAAAAAGGAATGGAGAAAGTTTATGGTAATAAGGCGATGTCATTATTTTCGATTTGGATTTCTCGTTGTCATTCAGTAAAAAACCATCATAAATACCTGAAATTTATATAAAATATTTAGATTTGACGTAGTGAAATTTTCAAAACATTCTAGCTTTTTGTGAGCAATTTAGGTATAGGCATGTGAAATTTTCAAGTTTTACTCATTATTTGGACCGAGACTGGAAAGTTTATCATCAAAGTTCATTATAAGTTATATATTGTGATCAAAAAAAAGTTGATCGTAATTAAATCGTTATTTAAAAGCCTTTTTTTTTTTTTTTAATTTTTTACGAAAACCGTAAAAATCGCAATATTTCGAATTAGGTTTAACCGAACTTCACTCAGAATCGTATTTCTTTAGCAATAATTTATCGTTATTTACTATGTATCTTAACTGCCCACATTCCCAACCACAATAGTAGCACATTCATCAGCATTATCAGCACTATTTTTTTTTTTTTATTATTATTGTGGTTATTAAGTGGTGTGTAAGCTCGCGGCTTGTTTCTCGAAATTTCAATTTTGAACAAACAAGCTGCGATAAAACTTTGAGGTTTTTTTTTACAATGCGTGTACTCGACAGCAATATAATATTTATTAATAATAACAATATTTTTCATCGAGTTTAAATTTCACAAACTTTTAACCAAACTGAGAGCACGAGGAGCCGTCACGCGAACCGACATTGCATTTCGTGCTATTGAAATATATATTATTATCATCATCATCATCGAAACATTATTAATATTGTTTTGACCGTCGTTATGCCAAAGTTTGTGATGCTGTTGGATGTTTGATACAAGCAGGTATGTAGGTACCGACAGTTCTCCGCCAGTGGCAGGAACAACGTTCAAAATGTATGTAAAATAGGATAATACTATACACTTGTTTTATATTTATCTCGTATTTTCGTGATGTTCGCATTCTCGGAGGCCGGCGAATGGCTCAAATGTTCAATAGGTGTTGGCGACAATATCCATTGTTCTCGTCATCGCCGGAGCGGTATAATATATTGTTATGTTTTGTACAAAACATTGGCAATCATGTACACGTGGTTTGTCGGTACGTGTGACCCAAGTCAAAGGTACGACCGGAATATTTTTCGTCAATTAACATTTATACTTTCATCACGAATGGTTTATTATATACTTGACAAATTTTCATCAGGTACCACAAAAGATTCGTTTCCATAATATAATTATGCTTGATTAGTTTGTATTTTGAGTGGCGTAACGCACAGTGCCTACCTTGACTAATTTTTCGATAGGAATACACTTTTTCCCAATCTGTTTTTGCCCCAAAAGTTCTTTGTCTCAATGTAATTTTTCACAATAGTTTGTTTTCCCAATGCCGTTATATTTCTCCACAGTTTATTTGTCAATCAAATATTATTATAATACGAGTATAGTCTATTGTGACTGATTTCGGAAATAGGCAATCGCGCCATGATATTATTATCACCAGCATGCACTGTACTGAAACTCCGATCGTCCGCTACTACATTGAGTCATTGAAGAGTTGAAAATATGTATTTTTTAAGAATTCTTTTAAGGGGAAATTATTGAATTTGGAGAAAACAGGTTTGGTTTATTATTTTTTTTTAATATTTAGTTTGGGAAAAGTAAAGTTGGGAAAAATTGATAACGAATTGAGCACAAATTGAACTACAATCTAATTATTCATCAATAATCGTAACCCTATACTTTTTTTTTTTAAGTTAAATGCATATTTGTAATGTATTATTTTAACCGATTGGCTGACGATAACCCATTCTTTGAAATAAAATAATTTAATACAAATATAATATATGTTTTTAAGTGAATTATTAATAATTAAATTGGAGAAGTCTACAATAATAGTAAACCTATAATAGTTACAACTAGTGGCGCAGAACTTGAGGTACAAACCGTTTTTGATGGTATGTGGGCCAGGTGTTGCTAGTGATAGGAAATATACATAGTATGAGTATTATTTATGGAAAATATAAGTATGACAAATAGTACTAGGAGTAATGTAATATATTACATCCAAAAAAGACCAATATAATACTGTATTATTTGTTTGCCTGATTATTTTTAAACTACTTCGGCGCAACTGGTTACAAAATTGCGTTGAAGAATTTTGTTTTAGATTCTGAGCGGAGCAAACAAGCTTATGATTTTACAATGAGGTTTTTTTTTCTGTGAAAAACTTTTCTACCAGAAGACTCTCCGATTTTTACGTGTAGCAACTTTCCTGAAAGGAATTCGGTGTTGAGAGGTACCTTAAAAAGGAAATTTTTCGATTTTCTCATCAAATGCGAAAAAAAGAGGTAAATGTACGAAGTATAATAAATATATTCTTACGATTTTTTTTCTGTGGACAACTTTTCTACCAGCAATTTTTCTCCAACTTTTAATAATAGCAATTTTTCTAAAAGAAATTTCACTAGAAAAGTAGTTTAGGAAAGTCGATTTTTGATTTTCTCCGGAGTTTTCTCAATAAATGTGAAAAACTAAGAAAAAACATAGGAAAACCGGGAAAAACGTAAGAAAACCGGGTAAATCGATACAAAATAAAACAAATAATACTAAAGAAAATATATAGAAACTATTTAATTATTTTATTATAATATGGCATATTATGTTGTCAAGCATCACTATCAACAGAACTCCTCTCAGAATCGTTTTTTTCGTAAGCAATGGTTTATCGTTGCTTACAGATTAACATTGAATTCCCATCTGTATCCTACATTCCCAACTTCCCGCCTACACCAGTGGCTGCACCCGTCCCCATTATCTTACCTTTCTTTTTTTTTGAGGTTAATGATAAGTACCACCGTTTTTCTGTGAAACGAAAAGGGTTTTGTATCTTACTAGAGTGCTTCTATAGTCTATACCAACTACTTTGAATATACTGTAAACTATGCGTATAGTCTTACATTGATTTCGTACCATGCGGTAGCCCCTAATTAAAATACATTGTTGTATAATGGCAGTTGCGTAGCCAGGGGCGTGTCTCTCCCCATTACCCGTATTTGTATCCTAATTGTTTTATATCTATACGTTACATTATGATGTGTAAATGTGGTTTATTTTCATATGTTTATATATTATCCATATATAAATATATTCATATTTTAGTGTGTGTGTGTGTGTGTGTTTTTTTTTCGTCGTTATATCGAGAAATCCTTGCTACTTCACTGTATAGCGGTCACCTCGTTTCACTGATATCAATTAATTTTAAATGAATAACTACGCTGTAATTGAACATGTGTTTAGGTAATTCTCGTATCGCCTATATAGAAATATTATCCTGAGAGAGGAAAATTCAAAGAGAGAAAGAATACTATCTATTCCACCACCCCTCCTTGCTACTCACTCTCCGTAAATCGCCACCAGTAGAAATATAGTGTATATTTACCCATATTGTTATTTAGTAGTTGTAGCAGCAGAATTAATACCTATAGATCCGATCGGATCGATATTGAGAAATCAGTCCGTTCCGCACAGTCAATCCGTCCGGTCAGACTGCTCAAACGCGAACGCCGTCGCACAAACGGATTTATCGCGCCAAACATGTAACCCGGTCACACGAACATGGTGTCGATTATCATAGTAAGTAATAATTGATATTATATTAATTTAAAAAATATTACACGTGAAGCTGAACAAGTTGATCATTTTTTTTAATCTACCTGTAGTTTATGTTAAGTTACATTAAAACAAAAGTACTAAGCTAAAATAAATTCAATTTTAAAATATAAATGAATGTGAGTTATTAAGTTGGGTTACACATTTTCAAGAAACTAACATGTAAAGTTAAGTTAAATTTTACTTTTTTTTTAAAATTACTTACTTTAAATGCATTTATAAAAGTACTTTGTGCATTTTAACTTTCAAATGTAACTTTTTATCTATTCAGTGTCTAGCTTTAATTATACGTGAGTGCAACAGCCGCAGCTGTAATATACTTTCGTTTATGAGATTTGTTTTTTAGTTAGACTTCTTACAACTACTTTTTTTAATAATTAATTAACAATTTTCCGAGGAGATTTTTCCCCCATTTCAAAGCTATCTAATCACGTGGAGTAGTATGCAAAAGAAAAAGACATTAACGGGGTACAAAACGATTTCATATGATAATTTAACATAAAAATGTTTCGAAAAAATATTTTCCTTCGGCACATAAAATCAAAATACATGACAGATTGCCGTTCAAAAAATATAGTGTATACCTAAAGTAACAATCTTCATGATAAAAAATAGAAAATATTTTTCAAAAATGTATTCTCATCTATGTCTATTATATTTTAAGCGATTTTATTCGACATTTCGTCTTTTCTATTTTAGACAATTTAGTGTGAACTGAAATAGAAATTCGTGTATGTACGCAAACGCAATTATATGGAGTCTGAACCTTTAAGAGATATATAAGGATTAAGTAACTCCTGAGGCTCAAATATTTAATCAAAATCGTTCAAATACATAACATAGATTATATACTATAGGTCCTTATTTTCCGATTGTTGAATTTCCTTATTTAATAAGGCAAACATTGTAATTCGCATAGTTCGAGTACCGATATTATTTTTCGATTAGCCGTTTATATGATTACGAATTAAACATAATAATACAAATCAATTAGTCCCGTTGATGCGTATTGATAATAACGTATAATACAAGTTTACAATCATAAAACATCATTATTTAGTAAATCGCACCTTGGTTATAAATATTTTTTATGTTCTTTTTAAGAAGACACCATACCCGCATAATATTTTTACTGTCTGCTATAATGTAGAAAAGTATAGAGCATAAATTCTAATATTTACGTTGATTTTAGAATTTGCACTTTGATGATGAAATTTAAAGAGGGATATATTTTCGAGGGCAATACCGTGTAACAAAAAAGTTACAGCCGTGTTAATTTTTCTTTTTTTTTTTAAAAAAAAAATAGCTGTAACTTTTTTATTTGAAAATATTTTAAAACCTATCCACTGCCTTTGAAAATATCCGCTTTATAATAATCTGCTTAATATTTGGCTTTGAATTCGCTTTCCGATGTTGTATTTAACCATTAACAATAATTTATGTTTTACTTAATGTAGTTAGGTTATCCGTTGTTTAGACCGAGACAGTAAATGTAAGTAGCCGCACTCACATGTACGCTTGCTGTTGATGTACCCATTATAAAATATAAGGCATTGGAGATTAAAGATGCTATTGACTTTGTATAGTCATAATCGAATTTAAAATTTAAATATTACAAAATTACTTTTTCAACATGATATATTTATCTCGACCTACAACCATACATTACATATGTGTCATGTTATGAAATAAACATTTTGCGTGCAAATGTCATATTTTATAGTACAAATTAAAAGGGCGCTACATAGTATGCAATACACGTTTATCGTCTCCGTCGTACAAACGCACGACATAACTAATTTGCCTTCAGCTAAACCAATTTTGTACTGTCTAATTGTCAAACTTAATGGGAAGCATATTGTCTGCGTCTGTGCGTTAGTTTTTCCGATATTTTAATTTATAAGCGAGATCTAAGCATTTTTAAACTGTGATATTATTATTCACACATTCATATCTTGCTTAAAAATTTAAATAACCAAAAAACCAATGTTCAAACACAGATAGGTAATTTTTCTACACTTTAAGTTTGATTCTGATATAAAAACTACGGTACGAAATAGGTACTAACGTATTGCTGAACGTAAATTTACGCTTGTAAGTGGCTTTGTTCGAAAGAAACAACAAATGCACGTGTAGCGGTCTCTTAACCCAAAGAGAAAAACATTAAAGTCAATGAAATGTCATCATAGGTTTCACGAGTGATAGTAGTAATTAGATTATTTCATATATATATAGTCAAGTTAGACGATTTGTTTTAAACCCATCGGGGTTGGGTTGTATATATGATATTATTATAGCCGGGCACGAATTGAAACTGTTTCGAATCTTTTGAAATTCGGACAGTGACAATGATCCGTTTTCGAAAGAGTCCGGATTCCGGAAGTCTAGGGGGACATCATCGGGGGGGGGGGTGATAATATGGGGAATATCCGTTCGACGACGGCGGCGGCGGCGATTGCGGCAGCAGAAGATTGCTGGCCGATCTGCACCCGTGCAGAAACAACACACGAATATAAAATACTTTTTTTTTTTTTTACACACATATATATATATAAAACGGAAATAATACGTTTCGTCGTCGACGTTGGATTATAGCGTCCGCCGCGGATAATGTTATTATTATCGTTGCTATAGACGGGCCGAAATAATATACGTTTCTCTTTTTCGGTCAGTACATTTTATACTTTTATACGCCGTCACTTTGATCAATAATATATTTCGGGAGCCAATCTCATGATAATAATATCGTACGTTTTATTTTGAACGACGCGTTCAACGCGGGACACCAATATCTGATACGTTTTGTCGAAACAAACGCGAACGGTATATTATAATGTATCAATAGTAATAGAAATATACGCAAAACGTGTCGGTTGACAAACAAGCCGATATTACTATTGGCCCGACTTCGCGTAGGGAATATTACAATATTATAATGGCCGGATAATCGAGAACTTGTATTGGTTTTTTAAAAAAAAAAATTGTGCCTAAAACGTATCTCTGATAAAGTTTTGATGAACACAATATTTATATACTTATACCATGCAAGGACTATTATCTCGTAACTGGGCTATAAGAGCGAGAATTTTCACGAGACCAAAAGTGTTGAAAATTCTCGTTCCGGTTCTGTGTAAAACCTTTAGGATTGTATAGTTTTAATTTAAAAACGTTTTTCAAGACATTTCGGACATCCAAAACTATAATGCTATTACTGTCGTCTCGCATTTTATATCATAATATTGATTAATTTCGTGTACATGTATACAATATTTGTGCGGATGAGACCAGTGATCTGCAATGATCAATAAAAATAAATCGTTTGTCGGATCGATCGTCATCGTGCGACACGACTTTGACAATGCACCCGTTGAGTATGATGAACCCTGCGGAAGGTCGTCGCCGGTTTACTGTGCTGGTGCAGATGAATATTGTATTCCACTAGCTCACAATATCTCCCGTGACGGATTCGGTTTGTTGATTTGTTTTTATTATTATTATTATTATTCCCCGGAACTTTTCGCCAACGGTCCGATAGCGTTGCCGGAAACAAATTTACCAATACTAATATTTACAAATACCT
This sequence comes from Cinara cedri, assembly GCA_902439185.1. Lineage (NCBI taxonomy): Eukaryota > Metazoa > Arthropoda > Insecta > Hemiptera > Aphididae > Cinara > Cinara cedri. The sequence goes on along the minus strand of CABPRJ010000010.1, from coordinate 952,748 downwards.
ACATGCACATTCAATGATACGAATATTTTCGAGTGCATTGAACAATATTGTTGTCGAATGCCTAAAAAAAAAAAAACAAAAACCACTCGGAAACGTGCATCCTTATTTTTACGGTTTGCTTAATAAACTTTACGCCGTTTACCCAATGACTGCGGAAAAAATACAAAACAATCATTCAAATATTTAATCATACACTGTATAATTAAGTCATGACATCAATTATTAGACACGGAAGTATTAATACGACCGGAATTCTCCCGTTTTTCAAAAATCAAAAATATACCAATACGATTCGTGCGGTTGTATTCTGTTGCATTTCGTAGAAATATATTGTTGCATCCGATGTATTTATCAAGACCCTAACAGTTCAAATATAGTTTACAACGGTGCCGCCCGTGGTCCGTCTCACTGCGGCCGATAGAGCCGAACACCGAAATTTTAGTTAAATTTTTTTTCATTCTCTAATCATTCTACAACGCTAAACCATTGAAATCGAAAACTAATTCTCAGCGAAGTTGGTTTATACATGATTTTAAAATCCGTAATAAATAAATACATTTACGGTTTTTATCAAAATTTGATCTTAAGACCATTATAAAAAAAATATTCTTCCTTTTTTTTTACCACTAAGTACAACTTATATATTACTTATATAACTTATATAGACAATTTTATTCGCATTATAGAACCTACCAAATAAAAACTACGTAAACAATTAGAAAACTAAAAGTCTTATAAATACTCGTATCTCAAACATGTCAGAATAAGTTGAAAATGTTACCACATCTAGAAAAGGCCAATATGGGTTTTCCGCCAAAATGAGAAAATTACACTGAAAATCTAAAAACTACTTACTTTCTAACTAACTAGATTTAAATTCAAACAAAAGTTATCACACGTATTTTTTCGATTGGAGCATATTTCTGATAAAATCATAATTCATACAAGTTCAAAATGACGAAATTTTAACTCCATATTATAACAGTCAGTTTTAATTTTACGACTTTTGGTTTTTTCAAATGAGTATAAAAACTACTTGGTAAATCAAATAATCACCTACTTGCTCACCAACTAGATTAAAAATTCAACAAAAAAGGTCTTTATTTATATTTCGATTAGAGTGAGTTTTTTATTCAAAAGTTTGCTTACAAACAGAAAAAAAAACACACATCATAGTAAAACCAATTGGTCCTTTATTCCACTATGAATCTAGAAACTATAGTTAATTATATAGTATAAGACTGGGCGGTTTAATGAATAATATTAACACAATTAAGGGTTTAAATTAAATTGAAAAAAGTTAAAACGGTAATAGTTAATTTGGAAATTTAATTAACTCTTTAACATCAGTTGAGATAATTCTTTTAGATTTTAGATTTTATTAGTTTTACTATGGTTTGATGATTATCTATAAACAACTTTAAGTGATTCTGCTGAGGGAAACGTCACTGTTGTAGGTGGGAAGTTGGGAAGATAGGATAAATTAAGTTATTTAATTTATATCTATAAGCAACGTAACATGCCATAGATATTTGCCGTTTTATCTATAATTTTCTTTCCGATTTTTCCCTGTTTTATTTAAAATCCCTTGAAAAATCAAAAAATGATATTTTTTATGCACCAACTAACAAATAAAATTTCCTTTCAGAATAGGTGCTACATTTGATATACCAGATAAAAATTTCTCTTCAAGAAGTTGTTTACAGAATAAAAAAAAACATACTTCAAAGTAAAACCAATAAAAGTATAGTGTAACTCGAGGCTTTTTTTTTTAAATATTCACAAAAGTGCGTTTTTATCGATGGAGTCGCTGTTTTCGGTATCGTGTGATATTAATGCGTCTTGAAACAGCCGAGGTCAAAAGCGTCTGTTTTCGGTTCTAATCACTCCTGAAATACCGGGCTCTTTTGGATATGTATTATTTAATTGGTTTTTAATCTAATCTTGTACTAGAGGGATTCCTGCGTCACGGTTTACCGGCTTATCGCACTTAAATTTCCACGGGGGCTGCATACAAGTTGTAGACAAATTTGTCTTGCCATTATTATAGCATAACGATATTACGGACATGGGTTAGGTTATCAGCATACTAATTGTAGACAAAAAGTTAATAGAAACTATGTGAGTTTAACCTAACCTAAAAAGGTGATATACGAATGATAGACACAATTATTTCCCTTCACCACTGCATTATCAGGACTTAGAACTAGCTACCAAAAACAAAATTACTAAATTTTAAAAATGCATTATAAGTTGTTTTGGTGCATACCCACCAAAAAACTTAATTAAAACTTAAAAACTTAAACTTCATTGCGCATTATGCGGTGAAAACGAAATCTAAAACCATCGCATAACTCTCTATAGTTTTTTATTATATATTTTACTAATATTTAATAAAGACGAGAGATATATAAACAGGCCCAAGTAAGGGCGTCGTCGAATTGATTTAAAATATTGTTTTACTGCCGTCTCAAAAATACCAGCACAATATAAATTCTAATAAATAATCATTATTTATTTCGTATAACAATTTAGAGCAACACAATATATAATAATTGTTGTTATAAATACATTTTAGAATAAAAATTAAATTAAAATATAATAAAATTTAACATGACATACTATTAATAAGTAAATAAACACAGTAAATGTTATGAAAATTAAGTAAACAATGTTAATAAAATTAAGAGCTGGCAGGATTCATGCATAGAAACTATAAAAGTTCAGAGAAGTTTTATATATGACTGTAAATTAGTGTCCAAATTTTGTATCCATTCAACTACGTCCTTACATAGTGTATCCCCATTCGGTACTATGCGAATTAAAATTACCGATATTCTTATGCCCCAGAGTGTTGACATCATAAGAGCCTGTAGAGCTTCTCCAATTACTCGAGGAGGATTATTGGCGTTAAATACCTATCGAGATATCACTAAACGTATTCTTATGATCGTTTCCCTTTACCTTTTTCACAAGCTATTGATTTATAATTCGGTCAACGTATATAGCGATGCCATGTTTATTATGGCATATATTATAATAATTATAATATTATAAATATGTATAATCTATCATGTAAAAACCTGGTATCTTTATAGTCGATTAGTTTCTCCCTCCGGGATATAGTTTTACTGCAATGTTAGTACACCAGCATCTTAGAACATTTTCCCTAATATTTCCATTCTTGTACAAGTTAAGCCTTCAACATTTATCTACACACTAACCTAGAGTTTCTCTGGGAGTTTTTATCAACCATACATTTATTATTGTCATATTTCTCTTTTGGCTTGTCATTATTCATGACATTTTTATTTTTATTTTAGATCCAGAGCATAGCGAGATATGTATTGGAATGATGTTATTTTTTTTTTCTACCAGATATCTTGCTCCGATGTAACAAGAGTAACACCTTTTCTAAATGAAAATTTTATCTACTTTTTACTAAAAATTGTAGGAAAACGGAAAAATTCATGGTAAATGTATTATTTTTAATATTGTTTTTTGTTGTAAACTTAATTCAGTTACTAATAAAAATATTTATAGACTTGAAATATAGAAAAAAAAATTGTATTTGCCTTTTCTCGACATGGTAAATTTTCAAAACATTTGAGCCATTTTGAGCTGTGTATGGACATTTTAATTTCGCGAGTTTTTTACGTCATTTTTATTTCGTTGGTACTCTATGGATAAAATTGTTAGACTTAACAAAAATGCTTGAAAATTTAATAGAAGGTTCATTATGCGTCGTAATTTGTGGTCAAAAAAAAAAATTAAGTGTAACGTATTTTAATTTTTTATACGAGTTTTAAAATCAAATTTTAACGAAAATCGTAAATATTACGGCCTTTCAAAACATGTATAACCGAAATTCGCCACGAATCGTTTTTCATTGACAATGGTTTATCGTTTACCGTACAGGTATAAATTAAATTCTCATCTATATCCTACATTCCCAATTTATCACCTATAACAGTGGTCCACTCATCGTGCAAAGTATGTCAGTCTGTTTTTTTTTTTTTTGTAGTAGATTTTATAACTTTTTTGTGATTTTTTTTTATATAAATTTAATACGTATCTATATGAATTGTGCGTTTATCAGTATCGATGAGATAATAGGAGGAGGAAGCTGGGTGGTAGAAAAAAAACGTGGATAAAATCGGTATATATTTTATCCAGGTCTTAAATTTTGACGATAATATACGAAATGAATATGAATATATTTTAACATACATTGTCCCATGAAAACTATAACTTTATTCAATGTATTTTTTTAAATTTTCTTTTTTTATGACATTCTTGCACCAAGCCATAGATATATAATATTCATTTCGAAAATCGAAGCAAGATTTGTTTGTAGAAAAGTTGTTTACAGATAAAAAAAAAATAAATAAAAAAAATTCATGGTTTTCGATTCACTTAGAATCTAAAACTAAATAAATAAAAAAATAATTGTACTATATCAGCACTGAATGACTAAAAATTGTTGGTTAACAGTCAAATATGAAATAAACATGATATGTAAACAACTATTTTAGTTTCATGATTAAATCTTTTTATACATATTAATGATAAACAGTATAATAGTTTCATACCTAATAATAATAGTTTATAAATTATTGATGGACCGAAAAAAAAAACGCTAATACCATCGATTCTCTCGAGAGGGTGCTGGAGAAACGTTTTTCCAGCACTGCACTGTCTCAAGTTTTGAAAAACTAAAACTAAAAGTGCACAAGATTAGAAAATAATCATACAAATGAGTACGAATTGCATACTAAATATTAGCAAAAAAAGACGAGCATATTTCGCAGATGAGTGCAGCAAACACTGTTGTAGGTGGAAAGTTGAGAAAGTAGGATCCAGACGGAAATTCAATGTATATCTGTAAGCAACGAAATATGATTCTGAGCCGAGATCAGTTGAGAGTGTTGCTTTGTCAACAATATAAGTATGTCATATTATGGTAAAATGATTACAACAATAAGTGCTTCCATGACAACAACGATTGTTTAAAAAATATTAAAATAATAAAACCATAATAATAACAAAAAATAAACAAAAACAGTTGCCAATAACAACCTTATTTTTAATCTTTCAATCTTTTTTAACCTAAAGAATCAGGTTTTCCTCATTATCTCGAATATTAATAAGAATTTCAAAAAAAGACCTTTTAAGTACCACACAGAGTAGAAAAAATGTTCACATAAAAAAAATTAAATAAACATCATGGTTGAGCCAATACATTTCTTATTCCGCTTAAAATCTAAAACTGTAAAAATCGTATGGGAGGAATGGTGCTTAAATAATGTACGTTTTAGTTTTCGTTAAATACGGATGAAACTCTGGATTTTTGTTAATTTATCATGTATGTAGAAATTAATAATTAGATTTATTGTTAATACATAAACATAATCAACGTCATTGACATAAAATTTGTTATGCACTTTTCAAATATATTTTGACGAAATTGACGAACAATTAGTTTTTTGTAATCTAGAAATTGAAATAATTCTTTGCAAATAGTTTTAACCAAACAAAACAATTAATTTAGATATATTATTGTCTATTTTTTATAACTGATATTATAATAATTAGAGCTATGATTTGTGTGCTAATAAAAACCAGGAAATATGTGGCTTTTTCTTCAAATTGTTATGAGCATATTACTATAGTATATAGTATAGTAGTATAAGCCCTTTGTATTAGAACATAAGAGTATATTATTGTAGTCTATCGATAACGCTTAGTGTGTAGGCGGCTCCGAGAATGTTGTAGCCATACGGCACTCGTGAGAGACCCGCGCAGTCAGTCGAGCTACCACTTTTAAAACTGTACGCCGTCTCAACGACTATTATAATATATTACACTGTAACTATATAGTTCGACTAACATTAAAATTATATTAGTAACCAAAAATCTTTAGAACTGTTTTGTTGAACTTTCTCCTAAAAATTGGATCCTCACACTACCGAACAAATAAAACAACCCGTACGAGCACAACTATTCGTATAGGCACAACACAAATATTAAAAAAAAAATGCAATATAATATGCAAAAACATGCAAAATAAAAACTGTTTAGAATAATAGAAATCGTGGACATTATTCACTAAAACTTCATTTAGAGGCTGCAAAAAAAACATTGGATTCAAATCTTGATAACATTTTAGCGGTTGAACATGGTTACGGGTATAATCAACCAATTTTCTGGTACACTTGTGACTTAAAAAAAATTGAAAAGTTTACGGGCCACTATTGAAAAGGAATCTAGGATATAATATCCCTAGATAAAAACTATATTGGAAAAAATCTTGAAAACTAAAACGTACATTACATCAGCTATCACCCCCTCTCAATACGATTTTCACATTTTTTAAATTCTAAGCAGAGCAAGGAATGCGAATTAGTTTTACAATGATGTATATATATATATATATATATTTATTTATTTTTTTTTTATAACACTTTTTCTACTCTGGGTGGTACTTTAAAGAGATCATTATTTGAAATTCTCATTAGTCATTAATATTCGAGATAATGAAATGGTTCTTATGTTAAAAAAGAATGAAAGATTAAAAATAAGGTTGTTATTGGCAACTGTTTTTGTTTATTTTTTGTTATTATTATGGTTTTATTATTTTAATATTTTTTAAACAATCGTTATTGTCATGGAAGCACTTATTGTTGTAATTATTTTACCATAATATGACATATAAACATGTATATTGTTGAAAAAGCAACAATCTTAACTGAACTCTGCTCAGAATCGTTTTTCGTTATATATTATTTATTCAGATATACATTGAATTTCCGTATGTATACTACCTTCCCAATTTCCCACCTACAATAGTGGCTGCAACCACGTGCAAAGTATGTCCATGTTTTATTTTTTAATTTATTCTAATACCATACATTATTATTTACTTTAATAGCTATCAGTAATTATTTGTTTATCACAATGACGGGTACTTGAAGTATAATTTTTACTGTTATATTAGTAGTGCTATATCTGCATCCAAAATCTATGTAATTTGTCAGTGTAAACGGCCGTAATGTGGCAGTCCAATGTCTTCTACGATTTGATACCATTGAAGAGATTACTATTAGAGAAAGTATTGACTTAATATGATATTTCAGATAAAACTGCTATAGCAGTAATGTCCGTTAATGTGTTAAACTTATATTACCGATAAATTTTAAAACTTGAAAGTTCTGAATTTTTTGAAAACATTCATGTACATCTATCTTATCTATAATTTTTAGAATATTGATAATCGTATTTTTACAGTGTAATCAATATACAGGAAGATTATATCCTTTCACTTAGAATAGAGGGAAAAAGTTTGTTTAAGGAGATTTTTGTTTTGTGGAGATTTTGTTCTATAACTGAATAAGGTTCAAAAGTTGTTTTGTAATTAAAGTTTCGACAATTCTTGAAATTGAGAGGTCGTCATTCTTAAGACATTTCTATATGTTTCTGGATCCTTTTTTCTTTCAGCTTTTGAAAAAATTCTGAAGAGGCTCCCAAATCTTTTTTCCTATGGTTATGGTCTGACCCATCATCGTTACTTATTGAGCTCCCTCACGCTGTCCCTTAACAACCGCTTAATTAGTTGTGTTTTTTTTTTTTTTTTTACGGGAATCTACAGATGCCATGCTTGCTGAATATCGAATAGCAAACTGGCGATTAACAGCCGAAAATAATGTGACAACAATGTGACCGGGTTATCAGCCGCTGCTTGCTGGTGCTACTGCCAGCCACTGGTCAACAGCAGCTGGTAAGTAGCCTAGCTAGTGTGACCCGTGCTTAAACGAAAACAAATTTTCGTCCGTAAAATAACATAATATATTTTCTCTGTATATTATATTTACATTACTAGGGAACCTACTTGTTATTTTTAAATATTGTAATATTACAGTACATCAAATAATTAATTTCGGTGAAAAATAATGCATGACGTCATAAAATTTACCGGCCAATCAGCTTTTCTTCCCACGAGACCCGTATCATTTATTATTATCTACTTGAACAATAATACTGCTTGGATATTATTAAAGGAAATATTAATATTTCCTTAGAATTTGGTATCGCAGTCTTATAAAAAAAGAAAAATATACGTTCAATATAGAGTAGCGCACGCCTGTTTTTCTATAATTTAAAAATATGGACGGTTATTATCGGATTTACCAAAAATGATTTTCATGATAGTGTGTATAATAAATAAATATATGTAGATACTCAGTATTAAAATAATTATTAGAAGGAGATAAAAATCCGCGATGAACACTTTAACTGAAAAAAAAATCGTGGGTGGGGGTGCGAAAATTGTGTCCTCGTTCAATAATATTTGACACGATTAATGTGAGGTGGATCCTTAGAGACCTAACAAAAACTTAATAGAGACAATAGTAAGAAGAAAAGAACAAATCTGTACATAACCGATTGTTTTTTTTTTACGATATTGAATTTTTTTCTTTCAAATCTTTACCGCATAATAATGTTCATGTTATCTACCTTCGTTATTATATTATAAAATATGAATAGGTAAGCATAATTGTGTCGAAATCATTCGATTTCCACCCGAATGGCCATTGAAAATAATTTGTATGCATACATTATAATTTGAAATAATAGTCGACGATAATATAGTTTTATAATAAACCGTATAAAACAAAAATCTATGCTAATTCAACACGTCTTATTATATTAAAACATGTTTTCGGACCGTTTTTATCGCACGTTATGATAATATAATATTTATACAGTGTGTGTGTGTGTGTGTGTGTGTGTTTACACTCTTTGGGGAACTGTATTTCCTTGACACGTTATTCGTTTTTTTTTTAAACGTTTCGTATTTGATTGTCTAGCGTACCGTGTAACCTGTCGACGTGTACGATCAGTCGCGAGAATTTACGCGCGCACGAGTTAAAAACCCGTGAAATTATCGTTTTTGGATAAATTAGGTCGGGTGTTTTTTTTATTTCTATTCGTGTCTATGCTCTGCACACATTAGCCATTCGATGGGTTTATAATATAACGTACAAACTATTCCGGTTTACCCACAGAGTGATTCATTTATCATTTACCACCGAGCATTTTGAGTAAATTTAAATATTTTTGTTTGTTTTTTTTCAAACCATTTCAGTTTTATTAACTTTATTTTTATGCTTTACCTGATTACTTATCCCTTAAATATATATATATATATCCGTTCAATTTCAAAATATATACCCTCCCTTTTTTGAACGCGGGGTCAAGTAAAGAAAATGTTTCTAAAAATGATAATAATTATGCACGACACTATAATATCGGATTTTCCGTTAATGAGCTATAAGTTATAATAGTTTAAATTTATACCGAAGAAGTAAGAAAAAGTTATTATCTAAAACGGATATGAAGTTTATTTATACACTTCCAAACTTCATAAAGGAGGTTCTTATTTGAAAATCCAAAGCTTACACACATTTAAGATACGGGGACTGAAAGCATTGTTAAAACTAAAGGTTAAACAATTCAATAATAATTGAAAACAAAACTAGAGATTAGATTCACTTAAAATAAACAGGGAAAATCTTTAGTTCGTGATAATAAATAGATCACTCTGTATTGTATCAACTGCGATATTATTTCGACAGGATACGCTTGTCTAAAAGTGGTAAAATGGAAAAAACACAGTCACCTATACTAAGTATACGCGGTTTTTTCTTCATAAAACAGTGGAAGAACCGTTTGAATAATAATAATACTATCATTATAATATTATATAGATCGACTTTCTCGCTATACAGATATAATCGGCAAAGAAATGTATTAATTATAAAATTGCATCTTCCATATGAACGAAAATATAAAAATACATGTAGAAGGTATACCTTTAAAATAAATTTAAAAAAAAAAGATGAGAAGAAAACACAAAAAAGAATAGCCATGGTACGGGAAAAAAAACTTTTTCCTGTGTTTTTTTTTTTTTTTTTTTTTTACTTTGTCTTTCTTTTCCGGACTTCATCTTTTAAAATATTTATTAGTATACTAAAAGAAAAAAAGAAAAAACTATCACATTAAAAACTGTAATAATTTTCTTAGACTTCATGCATGAGTTATATAATCTCATTTACATTTTCTAGTGCTCTGAGCGTACAAATACTGCGACCATGACAAAATTGTTTCAATAAATATAATTAACATACAACTCAAATTCTAATAATATACAAAACAAATTTGCTTCAGTATTACGTGTGTTTCAAGGACAATGTTTATTTTATTTTATAAGTATAAAAATAGCTATTGATCCTACAGCTTATGTATGATAGTTGCTCAGTCGTTATAAAATCGATATTATTTAAACTTAAATGACCGTGTATGTATTTCATTTTTATTCGTGTGCTCTAGCTGCTATAGTTTAAAGCAAATCGTTTACATCGACGAATTACCATATCACTGAATTACCGTTAGATACCAAGAAAACGTATTAGAGATAAGTAGACAGGTACTGTAATATTATACGATGAACTTACTAACTATGATTGTCAAAATCAGCGAAAAGTTTTGACGTTGTTGGTTGTTTTTTAATACGTTTTTAGATATTTAAAAAAGCGTATGGCTTAGTTCTTAACATTAGACTTTTAACATCACTAGCAAAAAGTAAACAATTTAAAAAAAAAAAAAATAACCTTTTATAAAATCTACTTACTCATTCGTTTTAAAAACTATTTTCAACGTTTGCAGTGTATACAATAAGTAATTTCGTTATTTCGAGTAAATTGGATATTGATTTAATTCTTAAAAAAAAGATGTGACATATTTCGCACGATGGGTAGGCGACTGTTGAAGGTGAGAAGTTAAGAAGGTACAGAGACGAATTTAATTTATATTTGTCCACAACATTAAATCATTGCTAATGATTCGGAGCGAAGTTTCTTTTATACATGTATGTAAATTTTCCCGTTTTTCCTAAGTTTTTTCTCGGATTTTCCCAATTATAATGAAAACCACTTAGAAAGTCAAAAATAAACTTTTTAAAGTATCAATTAGCCAACATTTCCTTTCAGAAAAAGTGCTGTACTTGATACACCGGAGCATTTCTGGTAGAAAAGTTATGCACAGAAAAATAAAAGAACATCATTGTAAAACCAATAAATTCCTCACTATGCTCTGAATCTAAAATAAAAAAAAATCCTTAAACTACATATTATAGTCTGTTTTTTTCCCAACTCTCAAGTTTTAGTTGAATTGTGATTGCCAACCGAATTGTTTTCCTGATTGTTTACACTAAATTTCGAAAAATAGACATACTTAACGGTTGTTTTTTGTGGAAGGATTGACAGATTCAAAAAAAAAAAATTGTAACGCATGTACAGAAATGAAATCTAACGGAAAAAAACTGATTAGGACGTAAGAAAAAAATGACGTAACGCAAACGCGTATTATGAATTGTGATTGATTTGTTTAGACTTCGGACGACTTTTTTTTTTTTATACATCGATTGATAATATACAATAAGATGTTATGTACCTGTGCGGGAATGTCAATTACAATATTCTACATTTACATTCTCTTACAAAATCTCGAATCGTAGGGGTTGGGTGGGAGGGAAAAGGCAATAAAAAAAAAAAAATACGTGCAAAACATCGATTTATGTTTCATCCATGTCTCTAATTTTGACAGTAGTTTCCGAAATCGATATGAATATAATGTATAATATAATATACAGTGTCCCGCGGAGACTACAACTTATAACTTTTATTTCAATTTATTTTTTAAAATTTTCTTTTATTATGACATTTTTGCACCAAGCCATAGATGCATAATTTTCATTTACCAAATTAAAATAGCTCCCACCTGCCCACCCCCACTCGATAACGCTATTTAAACATCCCGAGGAATGCGCGTCACTAATGACTGCAACATTTGCGATCGTGCAGCACCGGTTCAATTGAAATACCTACTTTTTTCTTGTTCGACAAAACATATTGATAATAAAAAAACCTGAAAACCAATTATTGAAAAACCATATATACATACTCCCGTATATCGAATAGGATGCGACATCGCGCGGAAAGCGGTTTTTTTTTTTTTTTTGCCGAGTTTACAACCGATACCGACAAACCGAGAAAGGTCAACGGATGAGGAAACGGCGATAAATTTCCCGGAAAATCGCATCAGTCGATTGCCGTACGACCGAGCGCACGATTGGTGGATGTGCCGGGCGAAAAAAAGTTTTTCCCGGACGCGATTTTTCGCGTGCGCGTATACTCGGCGATTTGATTTATTGTGAAGAAATAAATCGGTTACCCAATATACGTTTATACATAATATCATATATATTATTTTATTACTCGGTGTAACAGTAACGCGGCAATACGTATTTATATGTGTATATAGGTAGGGGGAGGGGGGGAAATGTTTTAAATCAGTTCCGTGTGTGCACAAGTACTTGTCGCGGTTCTTTTTTTTTTGTTCTTTCGCTAACGTAAATCCCAAGACGAGAAAACCGTATTTACAAAAAAATAAAAAAACAACAGTATTTTAATGTCATTAATTTTTTTTTCTCCGCATTATATTACACGGGAAAATGAATAATATATACCTGTTATCTAATAACGACGACGACGGCGTGGACCATAGCCAAACGTCACGTCATGTTATATACCTACCAGCCATCTATACGGTAATAATTATTACACCCGTTTATTATAGCGGTGCGAGTTACATAAAAAAAAACAAATGATAAAAAAAAGAAGAGTTCCGGTCTGGAATTCCAGATTTACTATAGCCAGTTTATGCACGAATGACGCGCACGTGATTCCGCACCTGCAGCTATACCATCTGATTTATTTCCTATTTATATATAGGTATAAAAACTTTGTGTCCACAAAAAAAAAAAAAAACCGCTAAATTTCTTATCCGGATAATGTATATTGTATAATAATATATCAGATTATAAACACCGGAAAGAGGGCGGTAGGTTAAAGTTCAAACGGTTTATATCAGCGGCGTAACCAGGATTCAGGATTTCTGAGACCATAATTAATTATACCTATTTCGCGGGTCAACAATCACGGATTATGCACAAAAAAAACCTTTTAAATTTAGTACGCGTAATTTCGTAAAAATCATATAGTCACAACTTTTGGTTGCGAAGCTTACGGACAACGACCAAACCGACAGAGGGGAGATTGAGGGGCGCTTTCAAGAAAATATGCGGGCCTAAAATTGGCAAAACAGAAGGAGAACTGACGAATGAGGTTCATTCAGCTATAGAGCTGTATAATAAAAGGAATCTATAACGTAGAACTAGTGACAAGCTTCATTAAATGACCGATACAAACAGTTAAGTCACAAGAACACGAGACTATTTGGGAACTGAAAACTGGAGTTTTAGAAATTAAACTGTTCTAGGATAATGAGGACGGGCGCAGCCACAGTTTTTGTAACTTAATGTATTTATCTGTAAGTAAAGATTAATCATTGCTAACGAAAATGCGATTCTGAGTGGAGTTTGGTTGATAGTGTTGCTTTGTCAACAACATTTATGTCATATTACGGTAAAATAATTATAAATTTTCTTTAATAATATTTATTTAATATTGTACCTATTTTCCCGTTTTTCCTACGTTTTTTCCGGCTTTTCAGAAAAAGTGTCATTGAAAATTGGAGCAAAATTGCTGGTAAAAAAGTTGTCCGTGGAAAAAAAAATAAACATCATTGTCAAACCAATACATTCCTCACTCCGCTCAGAATCTAAAAGGTGTATATAGTTTCCGACACTCTTAGAGAGTAAGTATAAGTCAGTAGAAGGAGTAAAAACAAATAAAAAAGATAATATAATCACCAAATAGTCGGTCTTTAGTTCGATGGTTTTTTTTGTTCGCAAAATTATATTTTATTTTAATAAATCGCCTCTTTGCAAAACGTTTCGACGTGACAGACTAAAATCTTACGGGGTTTATATCCTTATATGACAAATATTACGACGTTCTGCAGTAAAATATAAGATGACACACCACTACGTTGTATATTCGTCAAAATGTTTCGTGAGCCCATTTCGTATAATGCAGTGTTATCTAGTCATGTCGTGAATATAGTCGTGAAGGAGATTACTTGTATTATTAATACGGTTTAAATAACTGCAACATCCCATCACTGTGTAATGTGGGACGTAGGTATAGTGAATTATTGTTTTTTAATTTCCGTCGCTCTGCGTGTGATGTTTTCCCTCCGCGAAAGTACCCGCACTCGTTTAGTGATTCTGAACGAATTGTGAACAAAGCGCTTATAGTAAAAGGACTTTTTCAGGACTTTTTGTTAAAAAATGTGTATAGAGACAGAAAAAGTTACATTATATAGTAAAACCTATTGAAATAGTATTTTCCTAGAAATAGTCGTTATGCATAAAACTATATAATAGATTCTTCGCTATAGTCAGAATTTAAAACAATTTAGGGAATATTTTTTATTGTATATATTGTATACACTATATTGTATACTTTATTTTATTACTAATCAATTTTTGAAAAAGTACAAAAATTATCACCGGGCAGCATATTATCATTCTGGGATTCTGATTTATAGATTCAAATTTATCGCGTACGAGTTTTATCTTGCACGTGTGAAAATGTCATATTATGTTGCTGTTATCAATCTGTTTCATCTTGGAGCTCTCAGCCAGCAATCTCCATTCACTTAGGAGCTCATGTAAAAATTTAATCGAAAATAACTCTTAATTTGTTAAGCAAAACCACGTCAGGTAGGTCACCGAAAAAATTTTTCGGTAAAAAAAAACAAAAATAAAAATTTCATCGCTATCGAAGCCAACAACAAAGGTTTATGTTAATATGACACTTCCGCATATGCGAAATTAAAATAGACCAATATCCAACAGAGTTTCTTGCTTTCTAAGTGCTGAAACTGATACCAAAATGCTTAACTATATGTATAACATGATTATAAAATATCAAAATGTTGTATGAACGAGACAAATTCAAATGTAGGAATAATCATAATGTTTGTTAGAAACATAGTATGACGAGACAATTTGTTTGTTTGATAAAAATAAAAATAATTGTTATTATTTTTTTTTTTTTTTTTTACTTTATCTAACTTACAATATGAATTATTATGTATGCATGTACACTTGTATATACATATTATTGTTCATATAATTGTTGACATGATAATCAGTTGTTTTTTTTTATTAATATTGAATGGATCTCATGAAGTTTAATTCGATTGTGTGATATCAATGAATGTCGGATGTGACCTTGCATATTACGTTTTTTTTTTTAAATTAATTTCCGCAGAAAAAAATCGTTTTTGTTTGCCATAACCAAGGCTATGACGTAATGTTTACGAAAGAGATCGACTGAAGGATTTTTTTTTATTCGGATTTTACGGTCCTATGAAATTATTCGACGCCAAAGCAACTATTTCTTCCCGTTTCTATCCCTTATCCCATATTCTTGAGTTACTTTCTTCGGTAACCCGACCACTATATACGTACTGTCTACACAATAATCGGCGATTTATTATCTTATCAAAAAAATTAAATAAGAATTCTCATATAGCCTATATAATATGTTTGTTTAGTGATGTTATTTAAAAAAAAATCCAATGAGCTCGTTTTCGAATACCCGGCCGATTTCCCCTCGAAAAACATCCCCTTGAAAATGAAACGAACGACTTTTGTGCGGTCGTCCGTAAGCAGAGTTCATTTAAAAATATATATACATATCGAGTGTTCGGCGGGCTCTGATAACTATTCCCATTTGTGCCTCTCACATCCGGTCGGATGATTGTTATTTAATACGTTTCTGATCGACCGACGGCGACCGGACGACGAGACTTTAGGCCCTCCATCCGAGTCTTTTACTACACTCCGGTCAGTATATGGCTACTGGCTATAGCCCACTCGAATCATATTTAAAGTTTACCATGGTGTGAATCAAATACTCTAAATATTCACGTTTATTGTGTAACTGTATGTAAGAAAATGTGTTACTAACTATTGATCAGATGTATTTATAGAACTACGTAGACGGGTTTATTAAAAATATTTGTACAGTGGAACCTCGATCACTCGAATCAGTCCGGGGCAAAAAAAAAACTCGACGATAGTTTACAAAAATAAACGCTAATAATAAAATTAACTTTAATATCATAGGTTATTTCGTACATAGTTATCGAATTTATACCGGTACCTTTTAAACATTAAGTAAAGATTGATGAAAATTAGTTTTCGATTACGATTATTGTTATTTACGATCATACACTTTATTATACGTAAATATGTTATCGTTTTAGATAACCGTTCGTACATTTATACAAAATCATTTATTATTTTAATAATTTTCGGTAATGTATGTTGAATGATTCGAGTTAAAGCGAAAATTCTACCCACATGACTACGACTTATCGAGAAATTTGAGTTAGTGAAATTCGAATTATTGAGAAAATTTATCCCACACATACATATCGTATATTGAAATGCAGACACCAAGGGATTCCTTCCAGTTATCGAAAATTCTACTTATAGAGTTTCGAGTTATCGAGGTTCCACTGTATATCTATTCCGTCTTCGCAGTGGCAAATAATTAGGGTAGTGACAACCAAATTGTCAATTATGAGATTAGATTGCAGTGTTATTCATTTTCATTTTTTTTTTTTTTTGTTTTTTATTACAAAGGTAAAAATCAGTATAAACAATAAATGTATTACAACAAATTTTTTATTACATATATTGTTTTACTAATATTTGTTCGAGGCATAGACCATTACATAGTACGAATAAAAAGTATGTAAATATATGAGAAATTGCACGTCAAATCATTGAGTTATCGGCTTGACCCCCAATGATTTTCAAGAATAGTGGATATTTTGATTTGTTTTAGACTGAAATAAGATCTCAAATTTTATGAATTTTTCAAAAAATTCTTGAGGGCAACACCATAATCGTTAATATTTTGAATTTAAATGAAGCATAAAGATTTAAAATTTTAAAATTATCGACATTTTGTTTATAGAATTTGAAATTAAAACAATTATTTTAATCATAATTCAAACATGTGCCTAGTAAAACTTCATTAGCACATTTTTAAAACTTGTTTTTGTTTTGCTCTATTTTGCTCAAAAAACGTAATTTTTATTTAAAAACAAAGCTTTCTCTTGGTAAAATTTGATTTTCCTTTTGGTTAAGGAGAAAAACTATATACTAATTTATAATTCCAGGAAAAAGTTAAAAATGCAATTAACCATTATTTACTAAAAGTAATTATTTATTTAAAGAAAATACATCACTGGGGTAGAAAAAAAATCTACAATGTTGGTTCAAACCATAGACAACACTTAATACTCATTGAATACTTAACTGCGGATGAATTCAATACATTCTATTAAATGAAAACGAATGATATTCTATACTACTGTGACATCTTGTTCCGAGATAAGACAGTGCACTTGCTTGCTGCACATTTTTGATTTTCACGGTTTTTTCTAATTTTTAGTGACTCGTTCATAAAAAATGTATCAGTTGAATATTTTACGACAGTATTTTACCAGTGAAGATTTGTTGATGACGTTTTTAACTTTTTATGCTTGGAATTGTATTTAATTACCTATAGTTTATCGTTTTTCTTCTTAACCAAAAGGATAATCAAAAGAAAGTATAGTTCTCTTATTTTTCTTTTTTTTTTTTTTGTTGGCGCCCTCAAAAACCGACGCAGAAATGTCGTAAAATTTAAGATCTCGTTTTAGTCTAAAACAAATCAAAAACCCCACTGTTCATTAAAATCACCGGCGGTCAGATCAATAACCCCGTGATTTGACGCGGAATGCCCCATATTTATAGTTAAAATCGTCATGGAATTATCGAGACCGCCGTTTATTACCGTTATACAATGAACTATAACGTCGTTTTCATCATTATAGTGTGCCCAGGTGTTGTTATTGTGCGCACGTGTGGCCGAACCGAAAAACGTTTACTTTCGGCCGGCGGCGTCGCAAAACGACACGGCGACGAGTAGTACAAACGGTACGGCCAGTACGACGACGGCGATGGCCACGACGGCAGCCGCGGTGACCTACGAGGAGTTTTCTGTGTCGGCGAACAAAAGTGACGGCGCCAACGATTCGAAGGCCGCCACGGCCACCGGCGCGTCGGCCGGGCCTAGCCGGTACGCGGACAACGACAAAAGCATGTCGACCAAGACGGACTATTACGGGATTCAGTTTTACGCTCCTCCCGTCATTCACGGTCCTGCGGCCGCCGTCGACATGTTCGGTCGCCACCTGCACCAGCAGCATCCCCCGGCGGCGGTTACCGCGTATCACCGCGCGCAGTCACAGCATCAGCACCATCAGATGCCGTGGGAGTCGACGGCCGCGGTACTCCAACAGGACCACGAGAGCTCGATACTGCAGATGAACCCGTTGTTGGGCACCGCGACCGCGGCCGATGACCCGTCCACAGCCCGGTATCCAGGACCGCGGCCACTGCAGCAGAGGCCAAAGTCGATGGCCAGAATGGTCAATTACGCGGAACCTCTGGCTTTCCTCGCGGCCGAGGCCGACGACAGAGCACTGCTGGACAGTTTGCCTGCCCTGCAGTTTGCCCTCCAACGCGCCACCGGCAAACAGCAATCGGGCGCCGCTCCGGGAATCTACCAGCAGCGAAGACACCTGCAAAGGCTACCTCCACCGCCACCGCCACCCCCTCCACCGCAACTTCACCGCCTGCACCACCATCACCGTTACGCCCCCGCACGGTACACGCAAGTACCGTTCCTATACAATTTGCCGCCCCCTCCACCCGCTCAACGGCAGCTGGCGCCCGCCGAGTACGACCTCGTCACCCAGTTCAACAGGCTTCTCAAGCAACGTGAACGTGAAGAAGACCGTCTTAACGACGAGGATGAGGAAGAGACAGCCACTCGGCCGGCGGCCAAGCCCAAAAAGACCAAGAAAAAAAAGAAAAAGAAAAAGAAGAGAGCGCGGACCACTCCGGTACCGCCGCCGCCAGCGTCCGTTGAGGAGGACGTAAACGAACAGGACGACAAGCAGCAGCAACAGGACGACGACCGGCTCGAAAACGAACAGCCTACGTCCGAGGAACAAGAATCACAGAACGTGCACACCAGCGAGAAGGTAACACGTTTTTTTTTTTTTTTTAATTTATTTGCTTAAGTAGCCGTTCACTTAACCTGACACGGCCCCCAAGCGCCACATCGTATCTTTAACAAGGCCACTGCACCCAAACACGGGACATTAAATAGTTCAATTCCGACAAAACCAATGTTAGAATACAGCTATCGGGTAGCTCAGTAGTAGAACAGTCGTCCGTCAATCGAGGGACTCGATTTCGATTCTCGATTTGGCCGCCTGATTTTTAGCACTATTTTTCGGACGAGAACGGGCGTTTGTAACCATATTAACCTGTTGCTTGGTATTAACTGCTAACCGTTTTTCTTTTCAGTTACCCGACGGAACGGTATTAAACGAAAATGAAGCCGAATCTCAAAACGTGCTCGACGAACCGGTAAGAACTTTTTTTTTACATACTTATCGTATTACTGTTAACTTATGCGATTGCTACTCAGTCAGCTGTCCAAACACGTCCCTACTGTAGGTCGAATCAGTAGCGAAGTAACCTGCAATTTCCTATCAAACTCGAGATATTACGATTAAATCCAATATATATTCTTATAAATCATCGTACGAAATGTTAAACTGGCGTACGGAAGAAAGTAAAAAAATGTGTATATTGGTGTAAGGTCACATCTATAGTTATAGTTTAATAGAGTGACGTGTTTTCTCGAAACATGTAGTTTCTCTCAAATTTTATTTGACATTTTACGATGACGTTGCAGGCCCTGATCAGTGAACAGTTTGGCGGTGATTTGACGTTCGAGGACGGTGAGGGTGAGAGAGTGGAGTTCCAGTTGCACGGACTGGGTGGCCCGGAATCGTACAAATTCGGATTTGACACCGGCAAAGGGTAAGTCGTAAGATTTATCGTCGCAAATCATTTTTAAACAATATTATGTTAAATACACGGTGCTACTACTCAGCATCACAAATCAGACGTAAATGCTAGTTTTTAGTCACCACGTGAATTTTCGAACATCAATCAACATGCGTTATTGATGTCATTAATAAGCGCAAATAAGGGGCTAAGCGTAATTCAAGCCCCCGAAAATTCAACATTTATTAAATATAGTATTCACTAGACGTTTTTTTTTCTTTCACCAAACTTTTGTTTAAATCCGAATTTCTCGACGACTCAAAGAAATTGTTTTATTTCTGTATTTTTATTAAGAAGGTGTTTAAGTTTTGATTGTACAATGACTCTACAATACTATATGATAATTCAACATTATAAAATATATGCAATCAAATAAATTTCACATGAATAAAATACCTACAGGTCGAACAGGCAATTCCGGTACGAGGAAAGGGACTCTGGTGGAAACGTCCGCGGCCATTACGGGTACTTGGACGGCGAAGGAAAAATGCAAGTGTACAACTACAGCTCACATCCGGAACTCGGGTTCCAAGCGCAAAAATCTGAAACTCTCGAAGTGTGAACGGCCACGAAATTCCGTACATCATACGTGTACATATTATTGTTATACACGATATACAAGTATATTGTATATTATATGTATATAAATAAAAATGCCGAAATAAGTGATTCCGGTACACATAGATTTACTGTATAATGTTATTAACCTGTAAATATTAAAATACATATTTATATACGAAAAATAAAGACGACAAACGATGATAATAAAAAAAAAAAATGTCTCTACACATTTACGAGTATGATGGCATCTAATTATTTGCTACTTATATGAAAAACCAACACGTTACAATAATTATATTCACGGAAAAAATAGTTTAATTGAATGTGAACATAATTATTATTTTAACAATAAAATAATATTATATTTACAACAGTTATTGAAAGTAATAATACTTACAATTTAAACAAATATATTTTATTAGTTGGTGACCAATTATAACTTTTATATTCTAACAAATTAATTTATAGTAAATCTTCACACATTTTTTTTGGTGTTTTTACAATTAATAATCAACAAGTATTTACAAAGCAAAACAATTAATAATTTTGTATTAATTAGTATTTATTTGTATATTAAGGAGACTGCACTTGACCGATTTTTTGCTCAAAATATGATTTACAGGAAAATCTATCATATAGTGTGGTCTGATTACAACGATTTTTCTCTGTCGGAATGAGAAAACATTCTACAGGGCGTGTTGGACTTCTATTTTTGATTTTGAACACAAAAAATGAATTTAAAAAAAATGGGCCATAAATCATATTCAAATTATTCAAACTGTTACTACAGCACTGAGAAATTTAATTTTTAAAATCCAAGTCCAATGCGCTCTGTAAAAAGGCATCCTTTTTCCCGACTGAAACCTGATTATTTTTTTGTTCGGCATTCCAAGTGATATCAATTTTCAAAAATATTAACAAAAAACAAAATGTGTAACTATTATATGTGAAACATAAAACAAACAAAAATAATATGTTTTATTATATACGACATTATTGTAGTGTATTCTGTTTTCTGGCCCGTTTTCCACTGATAAAACGAACCGTTTCACAACGATATTTCTACACCGACGGATTTCGGATTTTCGTACCGTGTCGAGCGACGATCCCTGCAGAAGCAGTCGTCTGTAATGCGGTTATTTTATTATTATTATCGCGGCCAATAACGCCGCCGCCGTGTCTGAAAACCGTCAAACACGGTGATCCACTCGAACGGTGTTTTCCCCGAGTAGTGTAAACGGACGAACGATGTGCCACGGGGAATGAAAAATCCGATAGAAATCGATTAAAAGGCGAGTAAACCACCTGTAAACGGTGAACCGGGTGGAGTGGTGAACGAGGAGGGGGGGGGAAGAAATATTAATTGTCACGGCTAGCTGAACGGCGAAACCGTGTGTAGTTAAACGGTCGATGGGCATCGAATACTTGCGGATCTACGTGGATTTCTTTTCTATTTCTTTTAAATTCTGAGCGCGACGAGAAATGCATTGGTTTTACTATGATATCGTTTTTTTTTTCCGTGTCTATCCGCAAATTGTCTACCAGAAATTTTGCTCAAAACAAAAACTTTATAGGTATTTTCTTGTACAGCGTTTTGGATCTGGTTAGCAGTACACATTGAGAAAATAATTTGTTTGATTTTCCTTGTATTCGTCTTCTTAATAATTGGGAAAAACAGTACATTTGTCGTCGATTTTACGAATTACCGCCCTGGCAACAAGAGAAAAACACGATTAATACGACACCACCCAGAATAATTCTTTCGTTTGCAACGATTTATCGTTTCAAACGGTCTACGAACTAAAACACCCTGTATATCCTACTTTGCAAACTACCCTCATACTAAAGTGACCTACCTATGAACGGTTTCATATTTTTGTTTTTTTCTTTTATGGCGGGAACGGACGGGTCAATATCGTGTACGAAATCGTTTCAAATAAAACCGATAATATTCCACGCATATTTTATTCGACGTTTTTACGACAACGACAATGTATTTTTTATATTATATTTAATGTTCGCACAGCGACGAAACAACTGCTAACATTAATAATATTATCATCATAATAATATGTGCATTTTGTTTACGATATTATGTGTTGTATTTCTGTTTCGTCAATAAAAATGCCGACACCATAGTGATATACTGATATGTGTTCAATAATAAAGTTCGAATAGTACTATGTCTGTTATTAAATTTCAATAGAGATAACGGAATCGGTTTTTATACACTTGTAAATATTCCTTTAATATAGTTCCTATAATACTTGGCATACAGAGTTATCAAAAAAAAAAAAAAAAAAAAATGGTCATCAACAGTCAGTTAGCTCGGTGAAAAACGAAAAAGGTTAAGAACCTAGATACAACAATAAACGTCTCTTATCGTTTTTCTTTTGTAACATTATTTCTAGTAGAAAACATAGTTTGCAACAATTAAAATCAATGAAAACGGTAACGCCGCGGCGCGCAGTCAATATTTGTCATTTTACTTATAATTTTCTTTCTGGTTTTTCCCAATTACATCGAAAACCCCTTGGAAGTTCAAAAAATGATCTCTCCTATGCACTTAAATAGATAAAATTTCCTATACAGAAAAAGTGCTACACTCTATATATGGGAGCAAGATTTCTGGTTAAAAAGTTATTAACAGACAAAAAAACAAACACACACATCATGGTAAAACCAACCTTTCTACGCTCCGAATCTAATATAAAAATTTGTTCAACATTATTTTTTAATTTCTCATAGGCTGAACCGTTTGAACTGTAAACCATATGTGATAAGAAAAAATTGGTGACAAAAAAAAAAAAAGATATCAAAACAGCATTTATGCGTAATATTACTGCCAAAATATAAATAAAAACATTTGAAAACTACATTCTTAATAGTTATGAAATTCAGAGCAAGATTTCTGGTAGAAAACATATATCGAACAAATTTAACATAATGAAATCGGTGACTCCGCGTCGTGCCGTAAAAATTTGTCTGTTTTTTCTATATATTTTTTTTCGGTTTTTTACAATTATTGTGAAAACCACTTTATCAAAAAATAACTTTCCCAAAGCGCCAACAAGATCCAAAATATAACAAAAATATCTTTTTTAATATTTTGATTGGAGCAAGAGTTCTTGTCGAAAAGTTGTTCACAGAGAGAGAAAAAAAAACATATATCGTAAAACTAATACATTCCACAGTACGCTCAAAGTTTAATAAATTAATGAACACACATCATGCTAAAACCAATTCTAAAATAAAACGTTATAAGCGGCAAGCCGGTAATTAAGATAAATAATACGCATGTATATTATTGTAACTGATAACACTGTTAACGACCCGAACTAGGCGTGTGTTCGGACAATTTTTATGAAGGGGGGGGGGGTAGTACAATAAATTTAAAACACTTAAGTTCTAAAATGTGTGATAAGTAAAAGTAAATTAAAGTAATCGCTCATTACCAAATTGAGTCCGGCGTTATAATAAAACGCGATTAAAATTAATATGATTATATTATACGTACTTAAGTAGAGCCGCTATTTACCCCATTAAAGAATTATTTTAATTAAATATTCGAAAATCAAAACATTATTAATTCAAAATGTAAACATTATAAATAATTAAATACAATGACCAGGCTATTTTGAGTTAAAATAGTTGTTTGCCTTGTTAAATTGTACAATACTAAATCAATTTTCCTTTTTGCCAGTTCATCCAACATTTCTTCTGGGTAAATTTCAATTTGTCCATGAGTTTTTATCTGAGCCATAATTTACCAGTCGAAATTCTAATATCCAATATAAAAATGTTTAAGAAAAAACTGTGTTTCATATGAAAATGTCCATCTACTTATCACGCCATCTGTTGTTGGTTCACAAAAACAAGTCCATGGTTGGGATTCTGAGACACCCACACGCCGTGAATATACCACTGACACCTGAACCATAGTTATAGATATTATTGTTTGGTTGTCTGGATTTGCTATTTGCTACAATACACTCACAGACTATCAAACGGTACATTTCTAATTTACTATATTTGTTACCATTTAATATTAAAAATGTATAATTATTCATCAGAAACCTGTGAAATGATTGATCTTACTAGTGAGTATACTTGACTAAGTGTGAATAAAATGTTTGTAAAATATCGTACTATGCAAATGAAAAATAAAATACGGTATTTTTCCATTAGCGCCTACGATGGAGTATTATATACGTTCATATACGTATACGGGACACGGCTACACACACACACGGCTATTGCGAGTACCGGGGACCTTTTTTTTTTCTTTTGGGTGACTTCGGGTCAAGGGCGTCCGCGATTCTGCAATCCGGCCCTGTCCTATACCTATACGGCGGACGGATGGACAACGGATTTGAGGAGGGGGGGAGGGGGAGGGAGAGAGAGAAGTTGCGTGCCTACGGTCGACTACGCCAGCCGGCATATCGTACACCACGACGCGCATCAACGTCGCGTATCCAAATTACCTATAATAATAATAATTACGACGTGATGCCAATGAGACGATTGTTCGGTAATGCAATTTATTGTACACCTGCGTGTCGAGCACTGCACTGTGATGTTATAATAGCCGACCGACAGCGCATTATACATTGTATTACGTATAGTAACCTACGTCGGCCACTAGTCCGCCCGTGCCGTCGGACTTCCGACCGGATGGAACGGCCGTGCGCGGATCTCACGAGACTGTGAAGGGTCGAGGCGTTTCGGGGAGCCGATCGGATATATTTTCCGTTTCGAGCTTTAATCGTCGACAATTATTTCGCGATGGCTACCGCCGGTGTATAAATACGAAAAAATCTCATCGGGCCCCCCCAGGGAATCCGTTCGCATCGCAAGCGCTCGCACACACATCACCTGTACATTACCTTGTGTCATGTGCGGACCGAACTCGGGACGCGATCGCTGGACGACGACGACGCTGTTGGTCGTGGCCGTCCTGTTGGCTGCCGGAGAAGTCCACGTAAGTATATTTTATAACGTTACATATCGATTATCTTGTTAGGGCTACAACACGGTTGGTCGAGGAATGTATTGTTTCTACAATGGTGTTTATTTTTTTCGCGGACAACTTTTCTACCGGTAAATGTTTCCGATTTACACGAACTGCAGTGTAAAATAACCGAAAATGAGGAGTTTAACGTATACCTACAATTTAGAAAATAATAATAAACTGGATTTTAAAAATGGGTACTATAACTCGCGCATGCGTATTTGATAATTGGCAGTACGTTATGTTATGTATAAACTTCTTTAAGTACCTATTAACTATTTAACGTAACTAGAATCCTTAGACACAAACACTCGATCAAAATGTTTCAATTTGTTTGTAGGTCCCGCCCTAATGTGTAACAAACTGGGCAGGTACCAAAAATTACCTGTAAATGGTTAAATATTTGTTACACTTTTATTTATTGGTATCGGTTTTATATTAGGTACCTACTATTTGTGGTTATTATTATCAAATTCGTCGTTATACCTAATAAAGAACATTCGTGATAATTTCGATTGAGAAAATAATGCAATTATGTTGTGTTTAGAAGATAACTAATGTGAACGTCGTATTCGGCTACGGCCTTGCCGGAGTCTTACAACGATTCTTGTAACACTTAACGGCCGTGGCGCGGGCGTGGTCATCGTCTATCCACGGAAGTTCTTCAAATAACGTTCGTGGAAAATTACTGTCGGCACCGCGTCACTTCGGTGTTCGTTAATTTGTTGTTCAGTTTTCGTCTTATCCCGTCAGAAACCGGGTCGCGAGTGTTTACACGTGCGCGTAATGTAATTATTATTTTAGTGAGTTTTTTCTCCCGTTTGTTCTATTATTTCACTTTACAACGAACTCAAATAAACAGTACGTGACTGCGTGAGTACCCACTGGGCAAGTCATCATTAAAATGGAAAACCTGGGTCTCGATTTCGCGGACGGATCGGTCGTCTGTTTTTTAATACTGTTGTTGCTCTTTTTTAGAAATCAGTATTAAAATTGTAAAAAAAATAAAAACTAACGAAACAGCTATGCTTGATAAATTTGATGTTCCCGAAATCGAAATGATACAGATTACAGATCTAAAAATATGGAGGAAACCTTTTTTTTTTTTATCGACGCGAACATAATATCACGAAAAACGCATGGAAAAATGAAAATCTTGATACACCCCAATAAAATATACTTATAAATAGATATAACATGCAACATTAACAATACAGTGCAATAGTCTCTGGTTTTGGAGAAAATCCGATCAAAACTATTATACATTACGGCAACTTTATTTTTCCACCAAGTACCTATCTACAGTTAATGGAAATATGTTGTATCAATTAAATTGTTGACATTTTGGCTGGCCCAAAAGAATTATGTTCATACGAATCTAAATACCTTAATACTTTAAAAAAAAAAAAAAAAATATTCGAAACGTCTAAACGCTTTTAAATAACCCAAAAACACTATAATTATATTTTGAAAATTGTCAAAACGCTAGTACACCGAATAACCGTGGTATTCCACGTTCGGCCGCGTGTTGCAGAATCTCAAGTGTCGCACGACGGACCAGTCGAGGCGCCAGGGAGAATTTATCGACATAGCGGAACAATGTAAAAATCAGACGGCGAGGGGAATGCCATCGTCATCACAGGAAAGCGATTACCCGTCTGCTGCGGGTTACAACAATGGCAGCAGTCGTGACAACAGGATAAACTCTGGCAGGCGACCGGGTAACCAGGACGGCCGGAGAAACAATAATCGAGAATACAACGTGCACCGACAGGATTTTGGTGATATCTACGGCCATGGTTACGGTAGCGGTGACCGTCATAACAGTAAAAGTGAACACGGTAATAGTAATAGTGACCGCGGTAACGGCGGTGACCGCAGTAATAGTGACCGCGGTAACGACGGTGACCGCAGTAATAGTGGCCGCGGTAACGGCGGTGACCGCAGTAATAGTGACCGCAGTAACGGCGGTGACCGCAGTAATAGTGACCGCGGTAACGGCGGTGACCGCAGTAATAGCGAAAACCGGGACTCGACGTCCTGCAACGTCCAGCAATCTTCGGTAAGTGGATTTCAAAGTATTTAAAAGTTTTTAAAACTATGTATTTAACTGATATTTACAATTTATCTTGTCGTGTGAAATTTAATTTTTTGAATTATAGCTTTTGAAATGATAGTATATATAATGATGTATCCAGCACAAAGGCTGGGCAAGTTAATGATGTTTTATGTATTTCACACGACAAGTGTGTCGAGAACTCTCCTAAATTTTTAATATTTTTTTAAACTCGGTGTAGGAGTATAACGGTGGCCAACGAGGGGACCATAAACGGCAAGGGAATTCGTACAATCCTAGTGTCGATTACGACGCGAAGCAATCGAATTTCAATATTAGACAACTGCAGCAAACGAGACGGTACCGCAGAGATGTTTACAATAAAAATAATAACCGTCGGGGTGCAGCAGCGACGACGACCGGCAGAGGCCGACTGTTGGGAGACAACCGTTTCAGAAATGTGACGAAAAACGGATCTAATCAAGCCAAAGGATCGATTCTCGAAAACATGGACGCCGTAAGAGTATATTACTTATATTACTTATATTACCAATTTTAAACCATGATTCGAGTAGATCTATTTTTTATATTAAAATGATTGCTCACCGCAGTTTAAAATTTATCAACAAGTATGAAAGTATTTTCTCTATTTCTGAAAAAAATAAAAATGCGTGACTTTTAAAGTAAAGAAGTTAGATTAATTTTTTATGAGGGAAAAATAATAATTAAAGATAATCTTAAAATAATAACCTACGATTTTAATAGTTTTAAAAAAGAAAAAAATTAAGTATATTTTTTAATAAACTTGAATCCTAGACAGTTTTTTGAGATATAGGATCATTCGAGTCTAGTTACCATTAGAGTTAAACAAACATAAGTATAATATATGTAGTTAGTAGGTACACTACGCCAAATGAATAATAATATATGAATATGCTTAAAATTAATTATGTGATGATTTTTTTACAGTGCACAATACATTGTGTATTCAATCAACTAGAAATGGTAAGTTTTTTTGCTAAATCGAATAAATGTATCAACAATAATATGAGAATAAGCTTTCCAGGAACATATTATAGCGTATTTAAAAATAAATATGAGAGAATGAGAAATCATTGATGAGTAATCACTAATCACTGTTTAAACACTTACACTTTGTTTAAAAAATATACACATTTTTATAGTAACATAGGTAATATTATATATTTTTATAAACATATAAATTATTTTTTTTTTTTTATTCTGTATGTGCTACAATAAAAATTATAATATCTAAATGTATTATCTTAGATAGTTATTGGCCAGTGGCAGTTATAATTGAAGTTCAAAATGGGTGACGAAATTAAGTAAAATTTTAAAATCCCCCTTCACCCCTAAAAAGTCTAGAAACTATTTTTTTTGGTACAAATAGTAAAAAATGATGCATTGGTATTATTACTTAGAAAACAACTTTAAAATGATGATAAATAGCCCAGAAATTACAAAAATATTTAGACACTGTTACCACGTTGATAAAAGACTAATACCTATATCTATAAGTATTCTGTGAAAATTCCGGATCTCTACAATTGTTTTAAATCAAATCATGACAAAAATAGAAAATTGAAATTAATAAAACCCTGCATTATCCCAGTTTACTACGAAAACCACAAGGATAATTTAAAAAAAAAACCTCCTTAATGTACTAACTAGATAGATCCAAAATGCTACAAAAAAAATTTCTTATCCTAAGGGATCGTGGTAGTGGTGTGTAGTGTCGCACCCATATAAATAAGCCCATGACTGACGGCTGGTTGGATGTTTGGCACAATTGATCAAAATTACCCAATCCGAAACTGTTACGACCAAATTATAATTACCCTACACGTAAAATAAACAGAAATATTCTACTAGTTATGCAATTTAAACGTTTAATTAATATTTTAGATTCTGAGCGTGGCGAGGGAGCTATTGGTTTTACTAAGATGTTTATTTCTTTATTTATTTTTTTTTCTTATAAAAACTTCATACTTTTCAATCCAGACCAATTTGAACCAAGCTCACAAATTTTTTCAAAGCCCGGATCAGCTCATTTCGGATTATATAGGTATTTTTTAAAAAAAAACCAACCCCCGCACTAGGATAAATATGGTGATTAAGAACCTAAACCAGATCGTGCACATAAAACAAATTAATTGGAAACCAAATAATATGATTTCATTTAATTGACTAATCATCAAATTAAGTATTAATCAATATTATATATTTTAATATTTATTTTATCTTTTTTTTCTTGGTTGAACCGTGACACCTGGCGGAGTTCCACATTACTTCCACCAGAGATATTTATTTTACCAGGATCATGTCTATTGTCTACTCAGTTAAAACATTACCACTTGAGTTTATAAATAACTAGATAAAAATATTTTAGACATTTACATTTCACAGTGTTACACGTATATCCTACGCTACATTCGACAGTAAACAACGTTTATTTTTTAATTTCCTGTTTCGACGTAAAATAATATTTAATAAGTCATGTCTTATCATAACGAACACATGCTATTTAAAAATAATTAGAAATAAATTGACAAATAATACTATTTTTCCAAGCATAAAACCCAGACCAAAAGACCGGATCAAACCACTCCAGTGATATTAAAAACATACATTAAAACTTCCATATAACGGTCACCGAAAGGACTCGAAATAATGACCGCTATTTAGAAAGGTGACTGTCCTTTAGAGGTTTCCTATAGAGGCATAACACGACGGGACCAAAAAAATGACCGTTATACAGATGTGACCGTCAACGAAAGTTTTACTGTATTATGATTTGAACCAAACCTGACCCATTATGACTATCTTAGACCCGAATACCTAAACCAAGAAATTAAAAAGCATGTTGATCGAACCGGATCTAATACGGATCCCGGTCCGGTCCGGGTTGACCCTACTAGGTAGGTACTACTTACCTACCATTTGCATAACTTATACCTAAATTTACTTAAACCACGATGGCAACATCTGACTACGGTGGAAAGTTAGGTTGACAAAGCATAATCATATTTTTAAAAAAGACTAGTTTATGTATTCAATACTCCGGTGGGGTCACTAGTCCTCATTATAATGTAATTAAAGTAATTAAACCAGGACAATACTTAATTTTAAACAATTTTAATTTTTGCCTGACAGCTGAATTCTGCAACCTCCCGTCCGGACAAACCGTCAATAGTGAACATTATGACCAATCATATAAAAGATGTTGAACTAAAAGAATTCATACAGGATTCTATCGAAGAATGCTTTGACACTCTTGAACTCGGTAAGTTAACTTGATCAAAATAATGTAAGAATCTTATTATTATTTTTCGTAATTAGTTTTTTTAAAAATGTTAAGAAACAATCAGCTTTAAAATATGCTATATTAGGTAGGTACCGTTATTTTTTTTCGTCTATATTTTTGAAGTAAAACTACCTAATTTTGACTTTCAAATATAGCAAACCAATATTTAAAAAAAAAACCGATACTAGGAACGAGTAATACCGTTGTAGGTAGATAGTTGGGAAGGTATAGGATACATAGTTATTTATTCGGAGCGAAGTTTAGTTAGATATGTTCTGAAAGGCCATAATATTTAAAATTTTCGTCAAAATTTGATGTTCAAAAACTTATAAAAAAAAATACTACATTACACTCAATTTTTTTTTTCGACTACTAAGTACAACTTATAAATTATAATGGACCACCTGTTAAATTTCTAAGCACTTTTGTTTATTCTAAAAATTTAGTCCACAGAGTAGGTACCAAATAAAAATTACGTAAAAATATCACAAAATTAAAATGTATATAAATAGTTCAAAAATGGCTCAAATATTTTGAATATTTTACCAAAATGTTAAAGAAAAGTCGATATAAGATTTGTCAAAATGTCAAGTCTCTACAAATAAGTTTAATTGAATTACCTACTACTAACAACAAAATTGAAAATAATGAAATTATTATTTTACAAACGATTATGTTGCTGTTGACATTTTGAATTTCCATTAATTCATGAAATTTGTAATAGATAACTACCTATTTTTCTTTTTTATAGACAATAATCGATTTTCTGTTTTAATGTGTTTTAAATTCTTAGTGAAACGAGGGATCAATTGGTTTTACTATTTTACCTTTCTTGTTGCATTTCGGTTCTAGTTTGTACTTTAGTAAGGTCACTTTTTGAAAGTCTCCTTAATAATTGAGATAATGAGGAAAACTAGTTCTTCAGGTTAAAAATAAGGTTGCCATTGTTAACTGTATATATTATTTTAATCTTTTTAAAACAATGGTTGTTGTCATGAAAATGCCCATTGTTGAAAAAACAAAAATATTATCCGAGCTCCAATCAGAATCGTTTTGCTTTAGTAATTATTAATTGTTGCGTACAGATATAAATTAAATTCCCCTATATATCCTATCTTCCCAACGTCCTAACTACTACAGTGGCCACACTCGTTCCCAGTATCAGTATTTTGTTTAATGCATTTTCAACCTGATATTGTAACTAAATTAGTGTATCTAAATTCCATACTTTTTTTTCTTTGTAAAAATGATAAACCATTAAATAATCAATTTTGTCTTAGTATGCTTTGACACACCCTCCCACATTATTTGTAGGTATAATAATAATATAGTATTTTATTCAATTTCGTTTAGACTCTCATAATACAAAATGCGAATTTTCTAAAAACTTTGCAATTTGCATGGAGAATAAAGCACAAAAGGTAAATTTTATTCGATTCTTCTCAACTTAAATGTTTAACACTATCGTCAATTAAAAATTTTGTTTCCCCTATTTTTTTGTTGCAGAACTGCGATGACTGGGACGAAATCGACATGCAGTCTGCAAACAAGATGAATTCCGCCCAAGAAGGGAACAATAACCAACCAGATAAAAGAAAAGGATATTAAAATTTATTAACTTTTCAGATTCCACTATAATACCAAAATTTGTACATGTGATTGATTACATTTTTTTAAATCGTTTATAGAGTAGTCAAGTTAATAGCTTTTTATTTTAATGTCATAAAACTAATTTTACATGTTAAAGAACATCAACTACCTATTTATATATACACTATTTATAGTACGAAAATTGTTTAAGTTTTTTGTAGCTTAAACCTCGATTCTAAGTGTTCCCTATCTTTATTGTTTTGTAGAATAATATAAAATATACAATAGTGAAATTTAGAGAATAGAAAATTAAATTTAGAGCACATGTTTTTAATCTGGGAGACGCAACTAACAAAGGGGTTGAGAGTAAAATAGATTTAGAGGGTTGCCAAAAACCATAAATATCATACCTACATACTGTTTAGTTTATAGTTATATTAAACAATTTTTAAAGAAGTCATCTTACATTTAAATAAAAATTAAGGGGGTCGTGATTCATAAAAGGTTGAAAACCACTGATCTAGAATGCCATTCTCGCAATGGCTATTAGTGCATCAACCAAGAAACATATTTTTAATAAAACAGGATTTTTAGTTTACAGTTAACAATATTAATTTTTTTTACAATAAATGAATAAATTGTAATATAATTGTTTCCTTAATTAAATTAATTTATTTTCAGTACTATCTTAATACCATTAATAACTTGAATAACATTGAAAAATAATTAGTCAATTAAAAATCAAAAAATCCAATTGATAAAAAAGTAAACAAATTAAAATAAAAAAAAGGAAAATAAATAGGTGCTAATGGATGTGCCACTATTTAGGTGGGAAGTTGGTAACATAGAACACATAAACTTATTTAATTCATATTAATAATCAATGATAAACCATTGATAACAAAATATGATCTAAGAGTTATACAGGTAATTTAATCTTAAAACGCCAATCAAAAACACTAAAGCATTCAACTCAAATTTCCTTTTTTGACCACAAAGTAAAACTTATAATAAACCTTCTGTTCTTGAAAGGAATTCTGTTTAAGAACAGTAAAGGTTTTTATCTCCATTAATAAGTACAAGGAATATCATAAAATTACCTACTCCGCCCACACACTCTTCATCAACAGTCCAGATTGATAAAATTCACCAGACTAAAAATGTAAGTATCACCAGTCTTAACTGTCAATCAAAAAGATTATTCATTCAATTAAAATGCATAGTTGCGCTTTAAAATCAGTTAACTAAATTAAAGTTAGTATCGACAAAAAATAACTAAAAATCAATTATTAAAAAAATTTAAAATATAATCATTGTAATCAATTACATGTTTCACTGAAATTTCTTTAAAACAACTTTTAATCTTTTGACTACATCTTCTAGTAAACTGGATGCACCGATACGGAATAAACTTGCTTTCAACCAATCATTTCCTAACTGGTTTTTAACCAAAACAAGCCAACTAATTGCTTGTTCATAAAATTTAATTCCTCCAGCAGCTTTAATACCCACCTGTCAAAAAGATAAACTTAAAAAACACACTTATAAACAACAATAGTTTAATACAGATAATGTTATGATAAAATATTAATACTTGATAACCAGACTTATGACAGTAAGTTTTAATTGCTTCACACATAACTACACCATGACATAATGTGGCATTTTGAGCTTCTTTTCCTGTGGATAGAAATAATAGTTTTAACAACATGAAATAAAGTTATGAACAACAGTGCTCTATCACTAGAGTTAAACTTTCACTAAGCGCACTTTTTGCCGCTAACATATTTCATAAGACTGCATTGTCTGTCATTACTCTATGTCAAATGGCATTTTTTAACAGAGTTGGAAATGTACGTGGAATTTGGTGAAATTGTATTTAAAGTTTTAAAATTCATTTTTTTTTTAATGATGTATTTAAAGAATTAGGTTACGCTTTTACTTAGTATGCCTTGTGAAAATATGAAATTTGAAAATACAAAATTTTAAGGGAGAGAGATGTTTTTCAATGGCTAAAAGGCAAATCCTTGATACTTACACCATACATAAAGAATATTTTATTATCCTGGATTTAATTTGAGGGGAAGGTGGGTAGTAAAAATGCACAAAATAAAAAAGTCCCGAATTCACATTGAAAATAAATCGAAATTTGATTACTTTAATATACCTATAAAACAACTCTAGTTCCCGATTTTGAGTTTATTTGGTCCAGAGAAAGTTGTTAAGTGTCTAAAAGTGACAGGGAAAAGACATAACGTAAGATAAAACAGACACAATAAAGGGCAATAGTCATTATTATATGGTAAAATTTAACAATAACCATAATGTTATGCACATTTTTTTTAAATTTATATTGGTTTGAGATTTTTTTTGAAAATAGTAATTGGTTATAATAAAATTAAATAAAATTAAAAATATTAATGCTTATAAAAAATGGTAGGTAACTTTGCTTTTATGGTTTTACGTTAGCTAAGTTCTTTTAGAAATATATTTTCATTAAATTGACTCTACATTTGTTAATGTTGGATAGTTTTATCTTAATATTGTACCACTAAGTTCACAAATTAGAAAATAATTTATGAAACAAATTTAATTGTCTTTAAAAAAAAAAATGTAAATGCAATTATAATTTAATTGTATGTATACCAGTAGATGTTTTAATGAAATCTGATCCAGCCATCATAGCCGTCATGGCTGTTTTATACACCAACGAATAAGAACCTATTTCGCTAACAGATAAAATTGTTTTCAATAAAACTTCACCATTGTTGCATATACTTTTAATGGCACGTAAGTTATTGTATAGTTTCTTAAAATCACCATCAATAACTAATCCACGATCAATTACAATATCTATTTCTGATGCTCCATGTGAAATAGCAAACTCCACTTCAGCTATTTGACTACTCAATGGCACTTGGCCCATAGGAAATCCTCCTGCAACTACAATTGGTTATTAATAAAAAAAAACAAAAATACAAATAAAATTATATTATAATAATAATATTTAATTCCATATAAACTTACCAGAGGCAATATCTAGGGTTTGTTTTAGAAATCTAAGTCTTTGTATAGCATCAATTACACGCACAGAAGATACACAAATAGTCGCTGGAGTCAATGTACTAGTGTTGAAGTACTCATAAATACTACACAAATGATCAGAGTTCTTTATTTGTTTAATATCAGTTAGTAATGTTGTTTTAGTGTATGTTAGGGCCTAAAAAATGTGTACACAACAAATGATAAACCATTGCTTACGAAAATACGATTCTGAGCAGAGTTCAGTTGATAGTAATGCATAGTCAACAATAAATATGCTATATTATAGTAAAATAATTAAATAGGCTTTATATATTTTTTTTAATAATATTTGTTTACAGTTGAACCAATTTCCTCGGTATCCCCATGTTTTTTCCCAGTTTTTCACATTTGCTGAGAAAACTCCAAAGAAAATCAAAAAACTACCCTCTCTAAAGTGAAATTTTCTTTTAGAAAAATGTCTGTCATTAAAAGTTTGAGCAAAATGGCACAGCAAAATGATATGATAATCTGATGGAAGAATATTTTAAAAAATGACAAAAAACGAATATTAAAAGCAATCCTTGTTAAAATTATATACTTACATTTTACTATGCAATTAAAAATAATTTAATGATATAAATAATACATGTACTTAAACCCATTAGTTAGGTTGTTCTAGACTACAGAATGAAAATATCCATTATTTATCCGGCAATGTCAGTCAAATGAAAAATAGAATTTGTTTATTTTAAAATAAAGTAAACAATTTGTTTTCATATTTTTACTTTTTTTCATATGAAATAATGAGTTAAATATTATTTTTACTATGACATTTTATGAAGATAGAATTATTTTCTATAATTTATAATTTTAAATTTTTTTTCATAAATATTTTAGTTTTCGAAAAAAATTAAAAATCTGAAGTTATCAAGTACATATTTATACAAAATTATTTTTTTATACCTATTAAAAAAATGGAGGGAGATACTCATTTTGAATTTTCGCTAGTAAGTTTTTTTTGGACCTCTTTAATATGTACATACATACACATACATATTAGATATTATATAGATACATTTTATTATTACCTTGTCGACAAGGGCTTCAGTAGTACTTCTATTGTCTGTTGAATTAAGGGAAGTGAGATCCATCATATGCAATATAAGCCCTAAATAAGGAGCTTCTAATTCAGGCAAAAATCCAATTTTAGTAAACCTGTCACATTCGTCTGCAATAGCTATAATATCTTCCTCTTTGAAATCCACACAAATTAGCATTGATTCATCTAAAAATAATTTTAATGTTGATTACTTATTATTAAAGCTCGGATGTTAATGATTAAAATTTCTTTAAAATATGCAATTATATAACTTAATACGTACAAAATATACCTATTTTTTAACAAATATATAAAAAAGAAGGTATTAATATTAATTTAGAATAAATTATATACTCTTTTAATCGTGCATGCATTAAATATACAATTTTTTTAAAAAATTAGTTTTACAAAAAACTCGGTTATTATTAATTCAAAATATAAATAATTCAAAATCAAAAAATAAAATAATTCAAAAATTTAAATGTTATATAGTTTAAGTACTTTAAATCTCAGGATTACACTGTATAACAACTATTTTACTTATATTTTCAAATTTGAAAGACCTTCGATAATCTGACAGCATGTTTTTGTAAACTACCCCCTGTACCTACCTAGCTACAGTAAGTTTATAAATAAACTACTATGACTAGGTATGTCAGCAACTTATATTGATAGCGTTAACAACAGCATTTATGTAGTGATATACCGTGTTTGGTTAATAGTTACTATACAAATTTTTAATGTTATATTTAAAATTGTTTAAAATATGCTACTTAATCTAAAAATAATCAATACATGCATTTATATGCTCAAAAATGTCAAATAAGCAAATATATGCAAAATAAGTTTGCATATTTGAAATCTAGATTTCATGAATTAAATTTATATCATATTCAGGTATAATACTGAATTCACTAAAAAAATATGCAGTCATTAACATCCGTGCTCTACTTATTATTGTGTTAATAATTTAATGCATCAAAGGTTATTTTTTTCAAACTAATACAATAATAGTTCTAATATCCTAATACACTGGGCACATAATACAATTTACACACACACACGCGCACATTTTCTTTAAAAGGCCAACAGAACTATCAATCTTACTGAATAGTTAGAATTATTTATTCTTTATATTATTGAAAAAAGAAAATATCTTATACAGCCCATCGGCAGTGTTTGCTGCAAAACAAATTAAAAATTTAATAGGTACCTACCTAAATTAATCAGATATGATTATGAATACATCACAAACAATATACATACGTATATTTATATCAAAGATCATTAGTTTTCATTATAATTCCAAAATATGTAACTATTTTATGTGCCTAGAAAACATCTTACCAAAAATAATTCCTGGGTTTGACATGATTCCAATGATTGTGCACGAACTAAAAACAGACACAGTGGTTTCCTAAAAATCAAAACGATTTGAAGCGTATTGCTAACAATATTTCTTGGTTATAACTTCGTTGGGCGTAACCTTTGCACTATACTACAACAGCATGTCTCAGTAAACTACTGTGCACTTTATACTGTCGACATAAAAATTAAATAGATGGACGTTGCGAAGTTCAAATTATTAATTAGGCGTAGCGTACTATCGTGATTCGTTAAATTATCAGTGTGATAATGTTGTCATCGGAATTATCGCTAAGGTGTGACATTTTATCACGACGCCTAGTTATGGTTAGCATTTGTAAATTTGTGTTATCAATCGAACAGTCGCGAATTGATCCGTGATACTCTGTTGATTATTTACTTATTATTTATTGGCATTTTGCTTACCATCCTAACCTTAAGATTAGTTTTTAATTAATGTTACACCGTTTCTAAGTGGTCGATTACACATTCTTTACGTCGTATCGTCGTATAGTTCAGTGTGCCGACAAATCGAACAAATTGTTTAATTGTATTTTAATAATTCAGTGACTTGAACTTTGTGTACGAACCAGATCAATCATAACGAAAATAATTTCATATCTAAACAGATACGTTATTCATTTGGTAAGTAAAAATATATAATAACATAGATGTTTTCTAAATGTTCAATTTATCTACTATAAGCATGTTGAATGTTGATTGTTTATTATGGTAATTCGTGTAGGTACATCATAGTCAAAATATTTTTCTTTTTGGATTTATTTACCTAGGTCCTCAAGAGACAGTTGCGGATTACAAATTTTTTCGTAGGTCATTTTTATACTTTTTATGTAGTAGATTAGCACAATTGGCCAGTTCAAGAGAATTCGATTTAGTTAAGTTAAACATAAATCCAAAATTATTATTTATATCATAGTATACAATTATTATTCTCTCAAATCGGATGTTAAGCTATCAACAATTTCAATGTAATAATTCACTTTCAGAAATTTAGTTCTGGAACTATTTCATTTTTTCTTATTTCATCATAAACTTTAACATTTGTTAATAATAATGCTTTTTTTTTTCACATTGTTCAAACATACTTGTACTTCTCAACTGTGTGACATAATTAATCAAAGAACTATGTAAATTTAATACGGTTATTAAATCTATTGATATTTATTGAAATTTCTTGTTTATGAAGTTAAATCGTTCAAGCACATCACTTCAGAATAAAACTCAAATTGCAGTTTCCAATTTATTTTAATGCGAAAAAAGTTGTTCAGTATCATATTTCACAAATTAGTATACACATAAGTATTTCCAATGCAGTCTGTTATTCATGTTATCTACTCATGTTCACATACTATCTTATGATTATTTTATCAATTATTTTGCTACCACCTACCAACCAGCATTAAACTTTACACTTTTTTACAACAGCTACAGACTACAATCTAAACTAAAATTTTTTTTTGAAAATAGAGTCAACCCATTGGTCTATTCGGCGCCCGTTTAGACCCGGCACTCTGGGGCAACTGCCCCAGGTTGTTCCATGTATTGATCCACCACTGCCAAGAGATAAATGTTTAACTACTACCTACTTAATAACCACTGTGCTATTAGTTCTATGTACAGTAATATAATAATATATTGTATATTTCGGACAATAAAATGGTTCTCCTGAAATATGGAAACGTTTCAGATATTCAGATACCCATTAAACTAGTGAAAAATAACCACTCATAATATGTTTTTTCATAATAATTACTGAACTGGTATAGGTATGTTGGTTTATTTTTCTTAGTACAAAGTACTTACATACATGATTTTGATAATTTGTTTTGTTATAAAACTGTAATTTTTTATTTACCATGTACCTAATTACTAATTATTTTAATAAATCCATAGGTATTATTTAAGTATTCACTACATACTTAATATTATGCATACATAATATATTTGCATTAAAGTTTCAGCAAACAAAATGTATCAAACCGTCTATTAGTTTAATGATGAGATTATTGTTTATACAATTGACTCCGTTTAATGGAAACATCAGCTAATTAAGATAATCACTTAATCAGGACAACTCTTCAATTACTAAAACTAATGGTTGTAAATATTTGCCACTTATGTGGGCTACAAAACTGGATTGTTGGGATATTGTCAAGTATATTTCATCAGTAATAATCGTTAATATATTAATATTCGTTCCTCAATATTATTTTTGCCACCATGTACATCATCATTTTTCATTAGAGTTTCATTTCTGTCATTTTAATTGTTTTTTATTATGTTTATTTTCAAAAATAATGTATGTTAAATGTTATATGCGCATATACCATCAATTGTTAATCGTTAAATAAATTAATATAAACACAATTAATTTAATTTTTCTGTATTATTATATCAATAACTCTCTATCAAAATATTTTATATTTTATTTTCTAACTGGATTAGTAGGACAAAACACGTAGGTAACCGATGTGACCCAATAAAACAGAGTTGATTGTATATCCTTTTTTAGTGCTCCAATATCAAATTTATATTTTTTAACTGTTCAAAGTAAATATTAATTTCAATTGTAATTGTAGGAAAATTAATCTCTATAGATATTTTTATTAACATTTATCATGTACTTAAAAAAAATGAAAGTGGGTACTTAAATAACAGATATTTAAATTAGGTAGGTACCCAAATTTTTAGCAAATTATTTTAAAATAAATGTAAAGGTACTTAAATAACAGATATTTAAATTAGGTAGGTACCCAAATTTTTAGCAAATTATTTTAAAATAAATGTAAATTATGTAATTACATCTTATTTTGATTCAGATAATGCCAGATTATATTTCCCATTGTATCCATTAGATTCAAATAGTTGAATTGCTTATATTAATATTAAAGTAGAAGGTATATGTATTTATTTTTTTTTAATCATGATTTTGATAAATAGGGTTTAGGTTAGGTAAATATAAGTAATTATAATACTTTGATATGTACAAATATGACATTATTAAATATTTATTTAACTAGCAGTCTTATAATCTATTAGTAAATACTTAGGTAGATGAAAATTTGATTTAAATGCATTTATTGTATTATATTCTATGTTAAAAAGCTATCTACTTTAATTTAGCTATGCTCAGGGATGGAAGTTGGTCACTTAAAATCACTTTTAAGTGTTCTTGTTTCACAGTTTTATAAAAAATAATTATTTTATTGATATTTATTACAAGATCTTGGTATCTTATATTGTTATAATTTGCAATGTGATAAAAAAGAAATTTAAGGTCTTTAACCTAATACTACCAAAGACTGGCATATTTTTTAATAATTGTTTTAGTTATAATTAAAGGTATTATTTATCTTTAAATTATCACTAAATTCTTTAATAAAGACTTTATATAATAAGTTAACAACTTAACATAACCAGCCTGGTTGTTAACTTATCGTACCATTATACCAATCCTAACCTATCATAATATTAAAATTATTACATATAACTACTACTATTGATGTTAAATAAGTGTATTTTTGTTAATGTTCACTAGCTTTTGTATGGAAGTTACTGTTTAGTCACTTTTCTTACTTATTTTCAAAACATTGACCACTTCCAGCTAAATAGTTATTCACCTGAAAAAACTTATATTTAAAAGAAAAAATTGTTAAAAAATGTAAACAAGTGTTTAAAGTAATCAATAAAAGGGTTGCCGAATATATTTGCTGAGAACCCTCTATGCAGTAAATTGTAAAATTATAATTTTTATCTCATTTTGTTGTATGCTATAACAACCTTTTTATAACTAATTTAATAATAAATAAATATTTATTACCTTTTTAAAACAAGACACATATACTTGATGTCATTGATTTTGAGTAATTAATTATTGTACATTTCACAAAACATATAATATTATTAATTTTAAATTGTATACTTTCTGTTTTTCATTTAGCTGTATTGACACATACACATTTAGTATACATGCAAATAGGTAGGTAAAGTTTTTTTGTATAAATTAAAAATACATAACATAAACACAAATTATTTTATAAAATAATAAAGTAAAAACAAAATTATTAAGTGGTTAATATTCGTAAATAAATAAGTCACCTGGGGTATTATGAAATGCGTATTGTACGACCAGTTTCGAATGAAATAAGTAAAATGTGACTCAACTCGGTCAATGTTTGTTGAAGAACAATGCAATCTAACGAAACAAATGTTCGTAAATAGACCCCTTTTTAGAGCCATTGACCGACGGTTTGGACGCATCCTTGTTGCACGGCCGTCATAGTGATTGTCGCCTCTATATTACTCTATGATCTATGTATTTAAGACTGTATTTAAACGCTTCTATCTCAACCGATCTCCTAGGGCTGCCAGACCACCTAGTAGCGGATTCGTTAATTATTCAGCAATTATCGTTACGATTGGATCAGTTTATTCGCAATTGATTAGAGCACCATAGTTATCATTTTATTGTTATCATCCAAAATGTTTAATAATGTACAATATAGATGATACAAAATAGGTTTCATTGTTTTTAAAAAACGTGATGATCGTTATTTAAACGTAAAAACAATTTTGAAACACGAATAATTAAACTGAAAATGTTATAATAACATTGTATTTTGTTTTTTTTATGAAGTATAAACATTAAAATTGTAGGTAATGTATTATTCGTAAACATTGAAAGTATGTCAAAATTATTAACTGTATAATTAGATAGTTTAATAATAAATGATTAATCAATTATCATTAACGCGTGAGTCACGTTAAATATAAATAATAAATACCTGGGTAAAATAAATTGTACAAATCTAATATTCAATTGTTAAAATTGTAAATTTTATTTTAATTTTCTTTATTTATGCGATTTTGGTTAGTCCAATAATGTTGTTAAAACCCAATTCCAATAAGTTTGTTGAAAATGATTTAAAATCATTTGTTTCTTCTAGATTGGAAGTTTTATTGATTATATCATTGCATGATTTACCTATTTAAAATCTCTTTAAGACAAATATTCAAATATTTAATGTTGTCAATTTTCAATAGAAAAAAAAATATATATACATATATATTTTGTATTATCTATATCTACATTTTATATTATATTTTGGCGGGTTACACCAAGACACGAGGTTTATGATAAGGTAATAAAGAAACGTTTATTTACAACATAAAGACATAATACAAGTGATCGCCAGCTGACGGCTTTTGACGGAGGAAAGGAGAGCACGCAACTACATTAGTTAAGAAAAACAATTATGCAAAATAATTATTCGGAGTCGGAAACAATGCTTCGCGTACGGCGCCGGTGCGGTGAGAGAGCGGAGCGGTGGTGACGTTTTGACGAGCGGAGCTGTGGATGATGACCGCTGAACGCCAACGGCGAGGGGCGTGGCCGACGTCCGCCGCGGGAAGAAGAAATGTGGCGCGAAACCGCCACAATATGTTTCGGATGATAACAAAATAATGATAACGATGGTGATCTAATCGACTGCTAATAGACAAACCTGTTACGGTCGCGCATTCGTGCACCATCGCCGACTCTCCGCCGTGTGAACAGTGAGTCATAAACCATAATGCGGTAGTGGGGATGGATGCGCAAACAATGACGTGTTTTTTGTCCGCCGCCTGTCTGTTCTTATTCTGAATAGAGTATAGTAATTTTATAACCCAAAAGATAAGTACTCAGTAGTATTAATTCTTTAATTGACAATGAGTAATACTTTTTTGCTTATTCGTGGCGTAATTTTGATTAGGCATTTGACAAGCTTTTCACTCCAGTAATACCAGGATATCACCTTTCACCATAGGTTTTCAACACAGCTATTGTGTCTGCGTTTGGGCTATGCGACGCGCAACCTCCAATCCATAGATGTGTGCTGTGTGGCAAATTATTTTTACAGGAAAAAAAAAAACTGTAATATTTTTCTCGTCTAATACCTATATTAAGTAAATTTTCCCGTTTTTTAATTATCTCAAAGTACTTTCCCAGTACGATTTCCTTTCAGAAAAACTGGTACACTTGTAAATCGGAGCAAGGTTTTTGGTAGAAAAGTTGTCCACAGAAAAAAAAAATAAACATCATTAACCATCGCTTCACTCAGATTCTAAAATACATAAATATGTC
Source organism: Cinara cedri (assembly GCA_902439185.1). NCBI lineage: Eukaryota > Metazoa > Arthropoda > Insecta > Hemiptera > Aphididae > Cinara > Cinara cedri. The sequence goes on along the minus strand of CABPRJ010000010.1, from coordinate 908,558 downwards.
CAATTATAATGTATCAAATCTTAATATTTTATTATATTCTATCGCAGTAACTGATTATGGTGAAATAGTTTTTACTGAAACATGGATGATTCAGAACTTTACAATATATCAGTTCGATAGAAATGAGAATACAAGGAACTGTACGAGAGGTGGTGATACATTTATAGCTGTTAAAAACACGTATAATTCTAATTTAATTAGTGTTACAGTCATATCACTTGAACATAATAATCACCTACATTGCATATGATATGTATGTTGTGCACGCTATATTCGCTGTATCCTGTGGCCATACAAAATGCTACGCTATATTGCTATGTATACTATGTAAAAAAAAAAAAAATACAAAATAGGTATCAGTTAAGTTAGAGATATTTTCGTGTAAGTTGTCTTGAGTGAGGGATTATAGGCTTTATTGTTACTTGCGTTGCACAATGATAATAAGCAAAAAGAAAATGGGATCATGAACTTAACATTGAATAAAACAAATTTGGTGAGTCTTGTCTTATATTAATTCAGTTTCGTGAAGATCAAGCAAATCTAGTGTGTGAATCTATTTTTTATGCAAACTTTTCTACCAGAATTATTACTCCTATGTATCAAGTTTAACTTATTTTCTGAAAGGAAATTTTATCTCCGTGGTTTAAGGAGGTCATTTTTGTGATTTTTCAATCAGTTTTCATAATAACTGAGAAAAACCTGGATAAAATGTTGGAAAAATGTAATTATTTTTGTTTGCTGGTGATTGCAAATTGATTAGTTTTATAAAGTTCATCAATGATGCATATTTACTACAGAAAGATATAGACACTATGGTTAGTTGGTGTTCAAATAACGAAATTACCTTGAACATATTTAAATGCAATTTTATTTCCTTCTACCGAATTAAGAAATCTATAATTTTTCAATGCCAAATTTTTAATTTTAAACTACCAATTGTTTTAAATATTAGGAATAATATCTAAGAATTATTTTTGAATCTAACTCAATTTTTAATACTCATATTTTTAAAATGATTAATAAAGCATCAAAACAGTTAAGTTTTATAAGACGTGTTATATTGTACATTTATATTGTTGAACCCTTCTGACACGTTGTTGATCCGACCGTAACTCTTTTGTAGCATTGTACATGTTCCACATATATGGTGAAAATATTGGTGTATGTCGTATAAAACCGATTTGTAGCATATTTTGTTGGTATTAATTTATATGTCCTGTTGATGTAAAAATTTGAATCAAAATGTCCTCTAATTTCTCAATATTTTTAAAAGAATTGAATAGTAATGCCATTCCTAACAAATTTTAAATCATAATATATAGGCTTTAACAATGAATTTTAAATTTCCTTTTTTTAAAATATTTGTTGGAAGAAATATTAAGACAGGAGTCATTTTTAAAGCCTATCTGAATTATTTGTCTTCTTTAAATCTAACAGCTTAACCCAACTCTTGAACTTTTTGCAACACAAATTGGTTTAATTGATAAAAGCACAACTGCACCGATACTTCATTATTAAATACTTGTTCATTTGTCAGTATCATAGAATGTTCGAAGTTGATTCAAATTATTGAAAGCGATTCAATTGTTTTTTTTACAACAGTCAATAATTCAATATAAGTTTCTTTATATTTACACTGAAGCAAAGCATACACCATAGGAATAGTAATATTTTCTATATTTACGTGTATTATATAAACTTGATAAAACTCCATGTACAAGTAGAAAATGTTCCGTCCGTATAAATAATTTTGGTTTGAGGTAATAAGTCAAGGCATGTTTGTTAATAGAAAATTATAATACTGTTTTCATTATTTTTATTAGCATAAAATAAAAATGGCTCTGTTTTTTTTTCACCAGCTATATTCCAACATATTCCTTCCAGTAAAATGCCATCTATTTTGGAAATTTTTGTATTAATATAATACGTATACGCCGCAAACACCTTTTCATTGAACTTTAGTTTGGAATAAATGTTTTACTTTTGTCTGATAAATTAATCACATTTCGTGCAAACATTTGAAATGGTAAATCATAGTTTTCTTTCACTTCGTTTTTCGATCTACATTTAGCTCTCTTTGTATTTATTAAATTGGTATTGCCTTCGTGATTGTGAATTCCAAATTTCAAAATCGTCATTATTTCGTGGTCAGTTATAAGTGTTCCATTACATAAGCTTTTGTCTAAGACCATGGGATATACCGATTTCCAATATTTACTGGTGTAAAATAATCAGTATCAAGTGTTAATTAACCAGTACAAAATCTGTCAGTACACATGTTTATATTAACAAAAATATTGTGTAGTGTGCACTATTTTATCACATATTACTTCCGCCCACAAATTAAAATATACAGGATACATAACTAGACCCTGATCAGCCAATTATTGATTCCGATGGTTCTTATTCATCGAATAGATAGAAAGCGCTAGTAACTTATAGCGGTGACAAGAAGTATTACTGTATTTATAAATAAGAGAGAAATAATTTTAAAACTAAAAGCTTATTTAGACACTATCATAGAAGATGGTGGATGTATTTTTCAGGTATCCGTAATATTCATTATTAAATATTTATGACTTCCAATGGATATTTAAAAGATATCTAAATGTCATTTTTTTTAGCATTTTTGGATATGCTATTTTAATATCCATTGGTTATTTGTTGAAGTTATTCATGAGATGTCTTAAACTATCTAATCCTAATAGATAATCACAAGTTACTATTTATATACTTTAGTATATGCATTATATATCAGTTGATGATAACTTGAGATATTTTTTTTTTTTAGTATACAGGAACAAATAATAGATAATGTTTATTTAATTGTTTTAAATTACTATTTTTATAAATAACAATAAATTTAACATACAATATTATTTTTTATAAAATCTATCTTCTGCATGTCTCATCTAATTTTCGATACAAGTAATAATGTCAGACTCTTGAATCTTTGGCATTTTTTTAAAACAACATCTATATAAAAATATTAATGGATTATACTACATTATATAAAAGCTGTTCAAAAAATTAAGCATCAATACAATTATTTTACAAATGATTATGTTAGACAGGTATAAACATGATAAAGGTTTTTTTCTCCTTTTGCTCCCTTTCTAATTGTATGACACAGCAAATTGATCAGTAATGAGTTTTATTATGTGATGACATCTTTCAGGAACATAATTTTAATGACAATACTATTTTTTTGTGTGTATTGTAATTTGTATTGTGTTGAAATATTTTATGCTGATAAATAATGTAGATTTGTTTCAAGTTAACTAAATGATATCACTGTTTTAATTTAACAGATAGCAAGAAAAATTAGCGAAAAAACAAAATGTCAAATTTTTTTATCGGGCATAAAAAATCCAGAAAACAGTTGTAATACAATAACTGCTCAACTAGTCACTTTAAAATCTAAAGGTTTTTTATTCACCCTGAAAACAATTGTTTATACTTCTTAGACAAATTTATTGAGATGTCATTTTCTAAACATGCTAATAGTAAAAATGTATTCAGACATTGATGACTTTTTTAAATTTAATTATTTTATTCTATTTCCTTGTTTTGAACACAAAAATGATATTGTTGATTAATTATTCACTACTTATATTACAATGAGAATGAGACGATATATTTATTTTTCTAACCATTAACTAAAAAGCAAAAACCAGGTTAAAAAACTATCTAAATTAGCTAATAATTAATTTACTAGTTAGGAATACCTACAATATAGGTACATTTATTATTTATTATTTTATATAAGAATACTAATTATACATGTTTCTTGTGTTGAAAAATATAATAAAAATAAAAGTATTATACATACCTATTATTTAATTTATATAAATCTCAAATTCGGAATTCCATGTTACGATTTTATTGATAATGGATATCATATTATTAGTACAAAACTTGCCACTGTCACCTTTGAGCGCTACCTGGCAATTCATGAACGAAGAAAGTTCTCATAACCACTGATAAGTGCTCGTTGTGTATCCCGTGTATCTTAATTCGTGCTTCCGCTCTATTTACGCCTTGCTGTGCCGCAGCGGCGAAAAATGGACGCGTGTGGTGTGCGTATAAATTTAAACCAAGATCGTATGTCAGCATTTGGACGAACGCCGTCCCGACAATAATAAAATAATATTAAGAATTAACGGTTTTTCTTATTTCAATTCGTACGCTCGCAGTGTTATATTGGGCGAATAACATTTAAAATAATAACTGTGATAATCGCTGATGGTCGTAAAAATTTTGTTTGTTATTATAAGTATATGTATGTTATTATATTTTTGTAATTTTAAGACTGATGTCTTTTTCATATTTTCGCACTCCCTTTATTAGCACCCACGAGCCTCCATTGATTGAATTTAATATACAACATATTAAATGTCATATTTTTATACGGACAACGAGGGGGGGACTCCCCTGAATTCGCACCGGCTAACTAGAGAAAATTACCTTTCAGTAAAGGTGCTACAGTCTATACTTCGAAGCAAGATTTCTGGTAGAAAAGTCGTTCACAGACAAAAAAAACACATTATAGTCTTCTTCTTATCGTGTCCGGTGGTTAAACTGTCTACATTATAGTAAAACCGATAGATTCCTCGTTAAGCTCCGAATCCAAAATAAATAAACATTGTACAACCAATAAAATACGTCAGCTAAACTAATTGATACGGAGCAAATGTTTCGGCCTACTGGATTATAGAGAAATTACCGCAAAGCGTGCGATAGTCGCCTACACGTTTTCATGTAGTGTATTTTAATCATATTTTCAGGTGTTTAATTTAGAAAATATCGAGTTGGCGACACTGATTAGTTGTATACTCGTACGTTGCATTTCTGGTCTGCTGACCGTCGTCAACTGCCGACTAACCATTACATCTGTTCCTCTATTCAAGCCTTTGGTTGAAATTATTTATTATTATTATTGTAATTTTAGTCGTCGGTTTAATTATTTTACAATAAAAAAAAGTTCTACATTCTACTGACTAGTGCGAAATATCGGGATCGTCGGTTTTCAATCGCCCTGTTTTTGTTACAGGCTAATAATGGCGGATTCCAAATGTTTTTTTGGATTATCGAACGTGCGCAACGGTACTTGGCTTATTTCAATAATCAACATGGTGAGTAAACTGTCGCAATTGACATAACTTAAATTAATATATTTTAATTTTTTTATACAACTTTACATATCGATTTGTTTTTATTGTAGTTTTTACCTGTGTCTTGTTTTGATTGTCTTTTTTTACCTGTTGCCATATACAGTGTGTGATCGTTTGTTGGAAACACTATAACTTAACAAATATTAGAAGTATTATAAATTTGTTATAACTTATTAAACTAAATAAACAATTTGTATGCTATTTCATTTCGCGCATGTGCATAACAACTTTTTTTTTAAAATGGAAATTCCCCCCCCCTTTTTTGGTTATCTATTTTTACTCTTTTTTTTTTATGAATTTTAATGGTAAAACCAACTTCCTACGTTTAAAAATAGCCGAGTTATGGATATTTCAATGTTTGATATTTTTTGACATTTTTGTCATCAATTCTATGGCTTAAATTATTCTTTTTTGTATCTCATGATATCTTCCAGTAATATTTTTAGTACCTACTTTTGAGAGAAATTCTCTTCCCTTACAGAAACTAATTTTTTTAAGTTTATCTCCATAGGCGATTAAAAAAAAAAATTTATTATTTTGACCAACAAACCCAAAAGTCAAAAAACCGTGAATGAATGTAATTTTGAACTAATAAAAATTTAAATTTAGAAAAAAATGTTTTAATTGCCCAAGGAGATAAACTTAAAAAAATTAGACTGTAGGGAAAGAGGATCCCAACCAAAAGTATGTACTAAAAATATCACTGGAAGATATCATGAGATACAAAAAAGAATAATTTAAGCCATAGAATTGATGTCAAAAATGTCAAAAAATAATATCAAACATTGAAATATCCATACCTCGGCTATTTTTAAACATAGGAAGTTGGTTTTACAATTAAAATTCATAAAAAAAAAGAATAAAAATAGTTAATCACAAAAAGGTGGGGTTGCCATTTAAAAGAAAAAGTTGTTATGTGCATGCTCAAAATTAAATGGCATAACAATTGTTTAATTAGTTTAATAAGTTATAACAAAGTTTATTAAGCACCAAAAACGAACAGAATTCAAATATATTTAATATTTGTTAAGTTATAGTTTTCAACAAATGATCAAACACTGTAAAAGGTAAAAGCACTAATGAATGAATAATTCATATTTTATACTGCGTTAATAAGAAAATCAGTGTACATACACTGTATATGTATAGTATAAAGACAAAATCAGAACATGCATATGTAATGTATAATAAACTCATAATTCAATTTAAATGATGAATATTTAGTTAAAACCAATGGATTAAATTGGAAATAGCTTGCCATTGATGATATAATATGTTAGTATACCAAGAAATGTTATTAAAGAAAACTGTATCCCCAAAATTATTAAACAAACAAATGATATATTTTGTTCCAGAAATTGTAAAGTACCAAAAATGTATAGATATCTAAGTATTTTTTTTATTATTAGTACTTATTAATAGTGTGTTTATTACAATCTTGGTTATTGCTTTGCTTATCTAAGTAATTCATTTATAACTACCTAGGTATAGTTCCTTTGTTACTACTTAAAATTGTTTATTATAATTAGCACGAAAGAACCTATTCATTTTTAATGATCATAATACAAGTTAATAAATTGGAAATATTTGATATAGGTACCTGTTATAATGTTTTACATTTATAAACTTTAATACCCAATATATTACTATAAAAGATAAAAAAAAAAATGTATACAACTATACATTTTTTATAACCAAACTTAATAAATTGATAATCAGTAATTGCAATTTATAATAATTTAAAACACAATTCAATTTTAAGAAAAAAAAATTTAAAAATGTGTTTATTTACTAAGAAATGTTGATTTTTTTGTTTATTAATTCATAATAATTCATTTATTACTTATATTGTTGAATATGGGTTGAATAAAGTTATTCAATGAATGTAAGATAAATTTCAAATAACCCCGAAACCAAGAATGATTATTACCTATATCATTATTTGAAAATCAAATAGTGCATGTGTGTTCATTCTATGGTGCGGTCACACTATGTATATATAATATGACCATTATCCTATTTATTCTTGTGGACCTCTGCTAGATTGTTATCCGGAAGGAGGGGAGAGGTATTCAATCATTTAAAAATTGTTTTTTTCGTACAGATTCAGTTTTATTTTGGTAAGGTTTTAAAACAACAAATACATTCGTAGTATCTTGTGTACAAGATAATTTAATTTGCATTAAAACTCCATAAACTTATTGTCTAAATACCTTTGGGTCTACGCTTCTAAATTTATTAAACTACTGAAAATATATATAACCTTATGATAAAGAAAACAAAATCTTAAAATACCTTAACTAGGCTGTGTAGTTTGTGTAATATATAAACCACATAAAAATTAGTCTAGACATTTGAGATCAGCAAAACATTTAAGAAATGATCCAGACCAAACTATAAAACTTAAATGAGAAAAAATATCAAATCTTACAGAGTTTTCTGTACATTTTCTAAGAGTAATTGATCTTAGTAAGAGATATTTTGAGATAGGATTCCACTACATTAAGTATTCGTTAAGTTAAATAATAATAAGTGTTAGAGAAAAAAGAGGTAGATATAATATAAATGTTTTAAAATTAGGTTTTTAACATTTATTTTTTATAAAACGAAGTTCAGAAAAAACTTTTACAATATTAAATCAGTGTATGTAACAATGATTTTAATAATCATTTTGATGTAAATTGATAAAACTCAGTGTTGTTGAGGTACATATTTAATGTACTCTCATTAAGTACTCCAAAAATGTATAATATTAAAATATGAAACATGCAAATACATTAATGAACTCTATTCAAATTTTCCCTTTTCCTAAATATTTCTTATTTTCTTGTTAAACCGATATCGTTGATAAGTCTTCAATTTACTTAGAGAAGCTTCATGTATTGATCTACTAAAATAAAAAAAGTTATTATTAATATTCAAAATACAGATAATTAACAGTTCCTTTGGTAATCCTTGCTGCTTTACCCCATAGATAAAGATGCAAAAAGAGTTACTAAATATAAGAAATCGGAACATGATTTTGAGGAATATTATTTTAAAAGTTTAAAAAATTGTTTCCTGTTAAATTAAATGATATTAAAAAATTTGGAGATAGATTATATCTTTCCTTTTGTTCTGTGTTTACTTATAATAAAAAAAATATTGTGCCTCTACAAATATGTAAAATTAGAAAAGAAAACCATGTTAGATTTTTTTTTTTTATCTTCAAGACAAAACAAATTGAACATTATTTTTGGATTAAGAATTTATGGAAACTTTTGGGAAAACAAAAAAAAAGACATTGTTATAAATTAATACTTATGCATAAAGTTTATGACTTGCAGCATATGATTTATTTTTAAGCATTTTTCAGAGCACATAATGAAGTTTTTGAGTTCTTTGTAAACTCAAACTTCAATTTCTGATTGTGAATAGCCATATTAATTTTATAAAATTAATATAAATATAAATAATTATTGTGTAAACTAATGTTTGTTTTCTGTATGATAGACAATTTGTATTGTACTCGGTGTGATATCTATAGCGACAATACATCCAGATCACCCTCGTAAGTATATATATTGTATTTTAAATATTACTTAAACAAATAATATTTTATAATCCAATGTTTTATATATTTAGCTTAAATAATTTTTGTTTCCTCCTAGGTTTTAAAATTTTAAAATTCCCTTTCTATTATATTTTTCCCTATTTTATTCCCTCTTAAATGATTACAATATTAAATTTAAAAGACAAATTTAATTTGTATATGATTCAAACACATTAATGATAATTTTGAAATAAAATAAATATTTTTAATAATAATATTTTATTTTGTAGGTACAGACTATCAACAAAACGATTATTACAGTCGTAATGAACGTCGTATGCAGCACATGGAAACTGATTTCTACTTTTTTATTACGTTTTTTATATTATTTTTATTTTTTTACATCAACTTACATTTGAAAAAATCAACATATGTAGTAAGTCAAATTGATTTATTGTAATAATCACACCTATATCTTTCCATTGTTATTTATCATTATACACACTATTTAAAAAAGGGTTATAAATAAATAATTAATTGTCTTAATTTACCTGATTAAAATATACTGTAATATAGGCTTCTAGTATATTTTTAATTCAATGGTGTCAAAATGACATAGTTTATACCCGTATGCGCTGTTTCCGTTTTACAAATGTATTTTATTAATTTAAATTTCACAATAATAAAATATTAACTCTTGCTCATGTGACATGACTAAAATACAATGTATATTTGCTTTTGCGAAATTAATAAAGTATATTATTCATTTTTACAGCATGCAACTCAAAGTATCAATCAATGGTTGGTAATCAATACAATATTTTTTTCATTTTATTTTCTGTTTGTTTGCTTTTGTACACTCAAATATGGACTAACAGATATAATTACTTTTGGAATTCCTATGGGGGGTAAGTATCAATATTTATTTCAAAAAAAAAAAAAACTGTTCAAAATATTAATTAATGAATTAACAATTAACTTTGATCATTGTTAGTTTTTTCGGCGTATCAGATTCATGTGGTGAAATGTTTTTACAATGACGAACTCAAGTTCTTATTATCTGAACAAAATGTAACTCAGCCTACTATAAATGGACCACAATATGTTGCTATAGCTAGTCAAGCTATTCCATCAACTTATCCTGTACAAACTGGACCATATATCATCCAACAAGTGCATCAACCCACAACACAAGCAACACCCTATCCTCAGCAAGCATTTCAGTTTCAACCACAGCAGCAACCTTCTCATTCTCATTTAGTTCCTCACGACCCTAATATCCCCCAAGAGTATAATAATCCACCACCATATTCGCCAAATTATACTAAGCCAGGTGGATCTGTAACAAAATAATTAAAAAGTAAAAAAAGGTATGGTTCTTAAAAAAGTTTATTATGTAAACTTATTTTCTATTTATTATTTGTTATTCTTCGTGTGAATGCCATTTCTCATTTTATTACCCATGCATAAAATAAATAACATTAATTATTTAAAAGGATTTTTTAGTAATATAACTTAGTTTTTACAATTTATTTAGAATTTAAAGTTATACTATTATATAAGAGGTTTTTAATATCAAAACATATATTTTAAATTATTAAGTTCCTTAATTATTATTATTATTATTATTATTATTATTATTACTACTACTACTTCTTGTATACATGACATCAATCTAAGTTTATGATTTCTGAAAGAACCATATTATATAGTTAGTTAATTTAAATTAATGTTTTGTAAAAGACTACAATCAAAATTTATTATCATATTTTAAATTATAATTAAAAAAAATTAGAAATCTGTATACATCTAATATTTTTTTTATTATAAACAACGTAGTGTTATAATAGTATATTGTATCTCTGAAAATAGATGTTAAAACAATTAAAAATAAACCTAAACAATAGAATTCAAACATATGTAATAGAATTCTTCAAAAAAATAATACATAATATTACTTAGCATTAATTATAAAAATTATAGAATGCTCACTGATCTATTTTTGAAGAGCATACTAGTTATTTGTCATAGAGTAATGGCTGTGCTGCATTCACTGACCCAATCTTCCACTTGTCATATACCGGTTCATAGCAGTCCTCGTATCATTCTCAATTGCAACAAATATTTTCTTGGAACCGTATTTTGACAGAGATAATTTCTTAGGAATGTATTTTGTTAGAACCATATTTCATTGGAAATTGTCTTGAATGTATTTGTATTTAAATTTTACTTTATATACTATATACTATTATATTAATACTTTCTTATAAATACTTTTCTTAACTCAAGAATTTAAAATTCTGTGATTAGAATCATGCCATTAATCTTACAAAACCGAGGAGAACTAAGTCAGAAAAACACAAATTGATACTGCAGTAATGAATGAAACAGATTTTAAACTACCATGGTAGATTTACAATCAACATTTTCATATTACACCATTTGTGGCTACGCTATAAGAGTCGTGTTTTAACCTGGGTAGATATCCATAGACATAATAATAGATGGACTATGGACATATAGCCTTTATCATATCAGCAAACATACATTTTATTGGTAGCTAAAAAATCATAGACCAAATATCTATATAAGCCTTTTTCTATGAGAAATAACCAATTTTTGGTTCACATTTGGTTCCCTTGTAGGAAATTAATTGATAGCTATAATAATAGATTATATTTATCAAATTATAATCTATGATGTATTATGTCAATATTATTAGTGATGTAATATATTATATTGTATGGTTTTCCTTATTTAGTGAACATATTTATGTTATTTCAAAAAACAAAATAGTATTTATATGTTGTATAAAGAGCTGTAAAAAACCCTGAAAAGAATAGTATTCATATTATGCATAAGTAAATTAGAAAAAAAAGCTTAAGACAGTAAAACCAATAAATAGTAATTTTAAATTGATACAATTTATAAATTTAACTAATTTTAATATTAGTATTTGTTTTTAATATTTAATATAGATATGTTTTATGATTTCAAAGTAATGAATAAGTGGAAATGATATGGACTAACAAAATTAAAAAAATATAGCCAGCATACATGCCTAAAATAACTTCAATGATTTGTAGTACTCATTTTAAATCTTCAGATTATAATTTGAATTGTAATAAAATAAGATTAAATTAATGTATTTTAATAACAAATACCTATGATTTACTTATTAAATACATACATCTTTATTCAATTTTTGTTCTATAAAATAATAATTTTTTATCGGTGTAGGGAGGTCATTTTTCGATTTTCTCAGGAGTTTTATCATCAAATTTGAAAAGCTGAAAAAACAGGAAAAACTTAGGGAAAATCGGTACTACATTAAACAAATATTATTAAAGAAAATATAAAAAGTCTATTAAATTATTTTTCTATAAAATGACATATATATTGTCGACAAAGCATATCTAACAACTGAACTCCGTTCAGAATCGTTTCTTCGTATCAATGGTTTATCGTTATTTACAGGTATACATAAAATTATCTATAACAGTGGCTGCAATCGTCCTCATTATCCTAGAATGTTTTTTTAATTATACAATATATTATATTATGAACTATTTTTTTTTTTCTATAATTTAAATGTTAAATACAAATTTATGTTTTAAAAGTCTTATCAACTGTGTTTTCACCAAAATAATGAAAACATCGAATAATAATACCTTTCTTCCAGGTTATTTTACCTACTCAGATTATATTATGATGGCTGAAGCTTGAACGATTTGTTCGGCAATTACATTATTATCTACTGGTTGTCCTAAACTCTACAGTGTACTTCTAATTTTAATAATATTATCAATATTTTTTTTTTTCAATCGAATTTTGTGCAAGCGATTAATTGCGGTTCCGATTGTGATTCCTTATCGCGTATCATGTTATTCTATTCCTTTTTCCGAACGCCCGCGAATAATAATTTTTCACTGAAAATATTAAGAACCATTATTTTTAATTTTGGATTATTATGCTATATTCCGAATTTTACGGTCCGGGATTTTACGTTCCGACAATTCACACTCCGGAGTGTTATGTTCCAGCGTTTTATTTCCGGAGTTTTTAGCCATTCCGTGATTTGATACATATCGATACTCGATTTTCGCTAAAAGTACCGCACTCGAGTTGTTTGTACGTTTTTTGGCGGAGGCGTGTAAAACCGTTTCCATAGTCTCCGGCACTTGACAACTTGCGAACTTAGTACAAACATCGCACGCCAATGATATAATATACTCGTATACCTAATAATATTCTAAGTTATAAATTTTACAAGACACTACGCTAATATTGTTACTAGCTCTATAAACTCGTACAGTTAATACTTGAGTAGTAATACGATAAAACTTTCTTTTTTTTTAAGTAACAAGTTGTATTGTTTTTGCCCATAAGTGTTTTGTGTTCAAACAGGTGTTTAATAATTCGTTCAAATTGAAAATTAATATTTTTGTGTTATAGTTGTTAAAGTGTTATGACAACATACTATTATAATTACCGAGTATCAAATGCTCTTATCCGTGCTGCTATTTTATTATAATATTAATAGACGGAGAAACATTTAAAAGCTTTTCCCTGCAGACGAATATCGATATGGAGAAACTCTGAACTTGTTTTTAAAATATTTTTATTGAGGTATCTATTTACAATATTTAAGTCGTTTCTTCGTAACAACCAAATGTTTTCGCACATACCTATTTTATATTCCTTTCAAAATCAACGCATACTCCGTTTTGTATATTATTTTTCCGTCCTGCAGGCATTCGCAAAATGTTTTGTAGGTTTTTATGAACAGGTGATTTGACGGTTTTCAAAAATAATCAGTCTCTTTTATACGATATAATATTGTAGAAATAATATACCAATAGCCTACATTAGGTACTAGCCGACAATTATTATATTATGAAACTATTACCTAACTAAACAATCTGTGTCATAACCTTATACCTGCAATTAACAGTTCTGAGTTAACTGGTCCTTGTGGGTCCAAATCAAAATTCTGAAAGTTAAAAAATAGCATAACATATTTAATGGGCCACGTATATGCGATTTAACAGTTTTTTTTTTTCAAATGAGTTTAAAAACGTGAATTACCACGTGAAAACGGAGTCTTTGTACACGTAAATGAAAAAAATGTACCTACATGTACACATGTCATTAACTACATGCGTATAGAGATTCTTTTAGTACACGGCATTATAGATTCGAATACGTAAAATCGTGTACATGTGCAAAAGGGGGCTCTATTCAAACACGAGAATTAAATGCTTTAACAAAAATCTTTTTTTAATAACGGAAAATAATTTACTCTCAATATAAATAGCTGTTATCAACATTTTTAAACGCGATTAACGGGAAACAGAACCAACAAAAATGCTGTAAAGTCGTTAACTTGTTGAGAGAGAGTTAGGAACGGGTGTTTATTGAGGAAACAGGACGCGAAACGGCCTGGGGAATCAAATAAAAAGTCCTCACGGGAAAAAAAAATCCAATTAAGCTAATAACAATAGATATGTAACTGAAATCATGTGATATTATCTGTCGGCATTTTGACTAATGGAATATTAACAGTAGGGATTTTGGATGGTTACCGATCACTGGTTGTAAAAATATCTATTATAATTATATTATACCACATAGTAATTTCCGTTTTGTCGACCGGGTAAAAATGTTTCACATCAAAATTCCCATTACATTTTCTGTTTGACAGTGATCCTTGTATTATTATAAACATCAAAATCGATCATTTTTAACGCGAAAGTATAAAACGTTTATTCATACATACACTGTGTCTTGTATTCGCCTCGTCCGTAAAGAGTTTTTGAAGAAAAAACAATAGACATGACTGCAACCACGGATGAGAAGTCCAGAAAATGTTGTTTCGGTTGTACCGACGTCCGCAAGCTCACCAGAATTATTGCCGTATTAAACATAGTAAGTGAAGAAAAGTATTTTAATTATTTTCAAATATGTGAACCATTTATAGGACAAATTAAGAATAAAATAAAGTAGACGTATGTATTGAGAGAAATAACCTTTTTCCGCCAAAAACGAAAATGTTCCAATTCCCGTTTTCCCCTAAAATTTATTTTATAAAGAGCCGTTTTCGTCGAATATTCTTTCGGAACCATGTAATACTTTATAGTAATTTCGTTACAGTTCAATAAGTCAAAACAATTAACTTCGTTTTAAAAAAAAAATCGCATAATTTCATTATCTATATATAAATATTTCAAAATACCATATTAAAATAATACCTAATACAAGTAATAATAATAAATCAATACGTATAGTAATAATAATATTTTAAGTCAATAATTATAATTAATATAGTAAAAGTTAAAAAAAACCCATAGTTAAACTTTAATAACCTTTTAACTTGATTAGATTTTTTTTATAATTTAGTTTTATTTTCTTTATTATTTTTTTGATCTTCACAACATTTTTTATATTATTATTATTATTATTATTGAATTGTATTGAATTTTTACATAGATTATATTAAACTAGATTAAACTATATATATATATATATATATATGCTATACGTTACACCAATACAAATTAAAATCATTGGTTTCCAAACTTTGTTTTTGAAATCGTTCCTTTATTGTTTTTGGCGGACACGAGAATCCCGAATGTAGTTTGGGCGCCACTTGTAGTATAATAAAAAGAAAGAAGAATAAGTAAGTAGGCGTCGGGGGTGGTTAAGTAAACAATCAGATGTGTTATAATATGATAATATGTGTGTAATCTAACCAGAGTATAATTACTATCGAAACAGTGGTCGGCGGCAACGTCGCCGCGTTGTGCAACCAGCCAAATGTGATTCTGAATAGACTGGTCGGTGTATATGTTGTAAAATTGTTATGGTGTGTGTAAGAATGTGTTCTTTATGGTTTATTGTATGGTATTCGAATCTACATCATTTCGATGTGGCATTCCGACGCACGTCAAATGGTGTTCATTTGACCGTGCTGGTCATTTTGATTCAAGACAATATTGGGCGCATGCGACATTGCGACTTACCACAATTCAACACGTTTTTAAATAATTATTATTTTAATTAATAAATTAACATGCATAATGCATAATGTAAATAGTATTTACAATTTTTTTTTATAATTTATAATTTATACAATTTTAAATTGCGTACAATATCTGTTAATATTTCATCGGTCGATAATTGTTCTTTATTTTCAACTGTAATAATCATTGTGACGAATCTTTGGGCGCGTTTGCTTTGGACGCTATGGATGGCGCTTACAGCGCTCGCGCTCCTGCTCGCCATCACAAACCGTACTTTGGGTTAATGATCGCCGTTCCAAAACGAGCGAGTATCATCAGCATGCGTGAGCGTTTAGATGCGTTATCAAAAATATATCGATAACAAGATAAGCATTTATATATAAAAAATATATATATTAGCGTGCTGTATTTTACAAAATATAAGTTTTTTAAAAAATTATGAGTAAAGTTCTATCAATAGATGATAATGTACAAACTGAAGGGAAATGGTTGCAATTAGCTGTCAAAGAGCGATCAAGAAGGATGATATCTGGGGGCCTATTCTCAAATGTATTGAAACTGGCTATCAATTAAAAATCGGTCGAAAACAGATACGTTTTTGATATCCGTTAGAAATCGTAGGTACCTATTCTCATATGATATTTGACTACTTTTTCGATAATGTACTTATGCCGGGTTGTACAAAACTATACGGAACCGATAGACAGCTATCGGTTCCGTAAAATTGATAGTTCTTATCAAAAACATAGTTATTGAATCGATAAGTTGTAGAGCCGATTTCAGTCCAGTAAAATTTGCAGAACTGTTTAACCTTATCAAAAACGTAATTCAATTTTCTTGTGACTCATTTTCTTATTCTGTGCGACTATTTACTGTTGTTACTGTTTTATAGTTGTAAAAATGTCAACAGCATCATCTTCTAAAACTAAATCAATTAATAGACATTTTTCCGCCTCTGTAAAGTTTCTACCCTTTTTTTATTTCATTTATCATTTTTAAACAGAAAAAAAAAGAAATACATAAGAATAATATATAGCTAAAGAAGAATGTATAATAAAATAACTTGATATTGAATTATCGCGTTATAATTTGATATGGATAAAATATTTATATTGATAAGTGAGCAAGTGGTTATAACCATACATAACAAATTAAATTAATAATGAAATCATATTATGTAACACAAATTGTTCAATAACTATAATTTTACAGAACAGATAGATTATGGAATCAATAGTTTACAAAAGAGTTTTGATGCAATCGGGCATTAGACTGGTATTTTGATATCGAATGCTTATATTCGATTGAAATAGGAAAAAGTATTATTATTCAAACATGAGTTCTAACTATCTTATTATAAATAAAATCATTATTAACGTTACAACAGATCATTGAGCCATAAACTACTCCTCTTAGTCTTATAACATTATATTAAATAACTTTAAGACTTACATAATAATAACAAAATTTTGTTGTGAACTGATAATAATTTTTAATTAAGTGGCGAAGTTCCTTGTTGGAAGTGTTCACTTAATCTACATGTCAAATTTTCAATTTTTAAGTATTGGTTACTGTTAAAATACCTAGGTAATACCTATGCTACTTGCATTAAATATATACATTTTTTTTTAGTGTGCTTTAGTGTTTGGCAGCATATTACACATTGTCTTTGTAATAATTGTATTTCGAGAACAAAATACTATTGTCTCAACTACCGGTAAGTGTATAAAGTACTACTTATATAATATTAATAAGTCCTCAATTTCATTTATTTATCTAAGTAGATTAAAAAAAATTATATTTATCAGTTGGTTTTCATAATACATTATTAATATTATCCGTTATCATATATCCATGTCACATAGGTGTTTATATCCAATTATTTTTAATTAAAATTGTAATTATTTAAAGAAATTATCCATCGGTTAAGTAGATATTAATTATATTTCATTATTTATTAAATAATAATACATAATATTTAGGTACTTAAATTGGTAACTTTAGTAGGTATTCAGCGTACACAATATACTCGTATAATAATATTAATAATTGTACAAGTTGTTTCCACGCAATTAAATTACAAATAAGACCTGGGTAATTCATTAATTTTTTAAACGTTTTTTCAGTCTATATAATATGTAAATAATACAAGATTTTTAAATTTAATACATTTTTAACCTAACCCGTTAAAATCAAATTTGATTGTTTTTTTTAATAATATAATTTACTCTTAAATATTCATTATGAGTAAATATATTTACATCAAATTATTTACATAATGCAGTAAATTCATTGTTTATCAAAAACTATTCATAATATAAATAATATATAAACGTCTAGACAAAAATAAAAAATAAAATTGTGTACTTTTAAATTCGACATACATATTTTGGGAGCCAAGAGGATTAATTATTTAAGTTTATTTATCATTTGAATTTACAAAATATTTCTACCAAAGTAACTTTACCTTTAAGAAGCGACCAATGGGGTTGCAACAGGTTGACAACTGGTGTGAAATTCTGTCAAAAAGTATGAGGAGTTCTAAATAAGACTTAGGCGGATTGTCCCGATTGTCGGCGAGGGGGCAATAGGTAAATGGAAATACCATGAAGTTTGATGTAGATGATAAAATAGCTTTGGTAGTAAAAAATTGAATAAGTTAATAAAAGGATTGAGGAATGGAGAGTAGCACTTGAAGGAAAGAGTTTAAGGATAAATAGAAGTAAAACAGAATATGAGTTTAGAGAAACAAGACAAGATAATGGTAAAAATTAACGATGGTAAAGCAGTTATTATTTTTATATAATAGTGCTTACAAATCGTGTATAACCAGTGACCAGGCCTATTTTCTGTTACCAGGAACTGAATTTAAGGGTATCTAAATGAAACATTTCAGAAAATATTCGAAAATGAACAAAAAAAAAATTTGTCACTTATTTTAAATATTGTGCGAAGAGTACAATAAACGTTTGGATTTAATAAATCTCTTTTTGTTTTTGTTTTTTTTTTTACCCACTATTATTTGTACTTATGGAGCATCAATAAATTAATTCAATACTAAAATAAGGTCTTGGGACTAAGGGTTCTATAATTAAGTATATAGATAGACTTACACGCCACTGTGCATGATGTTGCTGGATACTTGGAGGTGGCACATGACTGATCTGTGTAATAGATAATGGACAAAAAAATTGCACCATGGCCTAGTTTTTCGAATACTATGCAGAAAATGTATGATTATTGAGAAGAGAACTTGAGGTAAGGTGTTATATATGCTGATTCAAATTTGAATAGATGGAGTTTGGCCAGTAAATTAATGATGTAGGTTTTATCGTCAGAGATTTTATTGGAAATACAAGTTGATCAGATCAGATCAGATCAGGGTTTCTATGAGCAATGTTAAGGTCACATCTTCAGAAATGTTCTCAATAAATTGTCCCATATCGAGTGTAAATAGTAATTTATTAGGTATCTGATTTAAGTACTTGAATCATATTCTTAAGTATGTTCGTTTAGCCACGAATAGACTAATTTTCAGACTTTAACACAATTATTTTTGAAGAAAGTAGTTTTAAAGAGTACTTTGGTTTATTAAACTTTACTTCTTGAATGTCCTGAAGAGAAGTGATAGCCTTAATTTATTAAATTAAATATGTCTATAGATACTTATTTAATTTACATTGTACAGTATGTCTATAGATACTTACTGTACATTTTCGATAATGATCAAATATAGGTATTTAAAAATTGTTTTAGATAAACGAGACGAAGCCATATTACATAGCAAGCGTATCTTATTATCTGCTGTATTTTATATCTTACTGATAGAATGTATGTTTCTATATATAAACTTTTGTCTGAAGAAAGCGACTTATGAAGTAAGTTAGTTATACAATATAGGTGCAGATATTTTTAGTAAATATAATATATATTATGATTATTAATAATAAATTATTATATAATTAATCATCTATTATAATGTAACCCATTTATTTATAAAAAAAAAGGCATGGATTCAAAATATAAATCACATTTTTTTCTGAATGTTCTTAAACATTGCTTTCCTAGCACAAAATGCGTTTTATACATCAAAGATTTAATTAATCTTTTTAAACTATCTTTTGTTCATAATTGATACTGATAATTAATTGAAAAAAGTAGTGTATTTAAAACAATAATAAATATTTCAAGTATTTTACAAGAAAAAGCAGCTTCTCGTGAAAATACTATATATATATATAGTTGACGTAGAACGAAGTTCCTCAAACTACAAAAGAACACCTATGAATAATTGTTGAAGATTTTTTTTTGAAAATCTTAAACAGTATCTGATTGTCCAATGCTATAATAAAACATAATGTAAAAATTAAATTAATGTTCCTATCTAAGTTTTATATTAAATTCATTTGTTTTTAATTAGTTTTTAATTTTTAAATGTATTTGTTTAGAGCATTTTATTAATCCGTTTTTCTTGTTTTTATAGCATTTAAATTAGTTTCCTGATTATAATATAATATAATATTAGGTTTATTATATACTAAACTCAAGTAACACGAGGAACTCCATTGGTCATAGTGCGCATTTTCTTATAAAATAACTGGCACACTTTCAGGGTATGTCTCAGATATATTGCTGTAAATAATGCTGTAGTGCGGATGTTCTCTTATTTTTATGTACTTGTTCAGAATATATTGCATAAGGATGTACTAATAACATCCTATTAGTATGAACATAATTTTACAATACAATAAGTACAGTTTTTTAATGTAAAATTTTATACTACATATTTATGCATAATTTGTCAATGGGATTTATTTTTACTAAAAAATTAAGTAATAAAAATAATATTGACGTCCCAGGGAGAATTTCGTATTATGTGAGAGTCCTTATTGTTTTCCAGTAAGTTCTTACTATTTAAGAATACATCGAATATATTATTACTAGATATATAATATTTATAGGACTATATTATACAGAGTCTACATCGTATCATGAGATATTTATGTTATTTGAGAAGTCAATTTTAGTAACTATGGTCGTTGATTAGACTATAAATAAATATTATAAGTCAAAATTATTGTACTAAATCAAAATTATACGCACTTATAAATCATAAACAGCGTACTAAGATAATATTATATTATACGATTATCTTGGTTCATATACCGTATCTATAAACATTGTAAACGCATTTTTTGTTTGGCCTTTTTTTTAAGTGTACCTCGTTTTTCTTGATAAATCCGTGAATTCAAATTTCTGCATAAATTTAATTCTTACTATTCATAGCAAAATTAATTAAATTATTTCCAAAATTTGGATACATTAGTTTGTAAAAAGGTTAAAAATGTCTTATATTTGTATATATTTCGACAAAAATCTATCAATAATAACAATATATAGGTAAACAAATATTTTTACTTGTGTTATTTATTTAATTATTATGTGCATTTTTTTAGAAAGACGTTCAAAGTATTAAACATTGGTTAGTCATGTATTTAATGTTTTTAATATATTTGGTAATCGACTTTGGTTTTGTGGCATTTTTAACCGAACGTCCCCAACTTGTACTTGGTGGATTAGTTTGGTTTGGTATGTTTACGAGATTAATTTGATAGGTCATTTTTTTTTTTAAACAGTGATTAAAAATATCTTAGAATTGTTTTATTTTTTTATTCTAGTCGTTATTTTGTTTTTCTTGTATGTGGTAAATTGTTTTTACCGAGAAGAACTCGAAAGCTCTGTAACCATTTCCGACAACAGCGAAACTTCTCATGCTTCACCGAGCAGCATTTCAATAGTTTAAAATTGAAACCTTAAAATCTCGATCAACGGCTTTGAAGATAAATATAGATAATATTAGTTTACACAATATACTGTATGTTAATGTAATATATATATTACAGTAAATGTTGTGAAATCGGTTAATGTTGTTATATTTATACCTTTTTTTTACATGAAAACCGATTGTGTACTATTAGTTTTCCAACCTTTCCTTTCATAAAAAGACTGTTCGTACTTATGTAACTTTATTCCAATATGATTCATATTATATAGATACCTAAGTACCTTACTTATTATTTTATTGGTTACTCATATATTTAATGTACATATTTTTTCTTTTATTTCATTGAATTAACTGTAACAATATAAAACTATTAATATTTTTATAATAGAAACAGTATAATTTAAGTAGAATAAAAATGCCGATCCTGGTTCTGGTGCCGGTGCTGGTGCTGGTGTCATATCCCCGCCACTCACCGCAGCCCGCACCGCTTGCCATTCCGTACTATGCCCCGCAGCGCAACCCATGCACACACACATACACATACACATACACATACACACACCCGCCGCCACTGGTGGCTGCTCACGGGCAGAAATCTGGCAGAGCCGATGTAGCCTAAAGCCAGCATGTACGGGACTTCGAGGGTGGCGGTCAGGAACGGCTTGCGAAGACCGCAGACCCGAATAGCGGAAAAGCCGGTATGAGATGACCAGGATGGCGGTCAGGGACGGTCCAAGAAGAGGTTCGAGGAGTTGAAGAACTACTGTTATTATTACAAATTACTATGTATTTATTGTTGTCGTTGTAGTGATTACTTTCGGTCGGAAGGTGTAGATCCCCCCCGTAGCTCCATGATACCACAAAAAAAAATAATAATAATAATAAAAAGGTTAGATGGCGGAGACGGAGAACGAAAAATCGAAGCAAAATAAAACCTGTAACGCCTTTAACTTTCTCTTATTTCAGTGGTGGCCAAATTACGGCCCGATATCATTTATTATCCGGCCCACGAAAGTATTTTACATTACAGTACCAATTTGCGTATCCATAATATTTTATTACGTTAAAAAAAAATTGAAAAATTAAAAAACAAGTATACATTTATCACATTTAAAATAATGTATTAAAATATAATTAAATATTTCCTAGTTTCTTATTGCTTATCGGCATTTACGTTGTTTATCGGATATATGGAAATGGCCCATATTCTAGAACAGGTTCGAAATCCCGTATCGCTGTACCGTAGCGTTATTGTTGTTAAAACTTTATTTAATAATATTATCGTATCAACAATTAGCGATAAAATTGTTTTGTACGAGCAAAATGGTTATAACTTTAGATAATATTGGTACAAGCACACGGTTATTATGCGTCTGCCATCAGGACGTTACTCAGAAGTCGTATTTTTAAAAATCAGTGGGAATTACTTTTTTTTATAAAATGGCAAAATAAAGGTATGTGTGTAATAAATAGAAAAACTATTTCAATTTTAAAAAAATAAAATATAAAACGACACTATGAAACTAAACATAATGACAAATTTAATAATTTAGGAGGAGATATAGTATGTGCACTCGATAATTGACTTTCTTTTAAACGTGGACATCGGTGTTCAAACGGTAATTTAAACGCAAAAACGCTACATTTTAAATACCAAATAACGTATATTTTTTTTTTTTTTATAGTTTAACTATTTCGCTCGTCGGTAAATGCGAGTGCGGCGTCCTTTTAACCTAATAACCATTAATTTATATTAATATAGTAGGTATTATAAAACGGAGAGATTATATGATTTTTAGCATCGGCTGTCTGCAACTTAAATGTGTATATCTTAAAATTTAATCTATGGCCGACTAACGGACAGAAACTGTTTGCGGTAGAGAATATTATTATTATTAACATTATTAAATGCAGCGATGGTATACAGAGTGATTTATTTATCACGAACCAGCGGTTTT
The DNA here is from genome assembly GCA_902439185.1 of Cinara cedri. Classification (NCBI taxonomy): domain Eukaryota; kingdom Metazoa; phylum Arthropoda; class Insecta; order Hemiptera; family Aphididae; genus Cinara; species Cinara cedri. The sequence goes on along the minus strand of CABPRJ010000010.1, from coordinate 885,087 downwards.
ATCGGATGATTTTTAGTGAAATTATTTATATAATTTTTTTTTTCGATCATTAGAAGCCTTTATTTTACTACTTTCAGTTTTTACTCGCCTAAACTCATTATACCTAATACGGGTATACACTTTTGGTTTCTAAATAAAAACACTAAATTTCAAACACAGATTCGAAAAATGATTATTTTTCTATCCATTTTGATACGCATAATGCTATAATATCGGATTCATTATTTACGTGACTTATAACTGTTTGCAATTTAGACCAGAGAAATAATTCTGCCTACTGCTATGGTTATTGTCCGTAAACTACATATCCATTTTTAGATGATACATTTATAATCCTTTTTTATTCCTCCTGTCTTCACTGTTAATTATTATAACTCGCATAATAAACGGCAAATCTAATATTAGTGTTATTTTCTTCTGGTTTGAATTTTTGTGGCCAGTTCAGATCCATTATACCACAAACCAAACCTTCCTTTCCTTTCTACTCACCACAGTGCCAAGTCTCTGGCTATCTTATCTTTTAATCTTTGCCTGGACCATCACGTCTTGGTCATGTTTTTATTAATTATCAAACACCGTACATAATAGTTTTACAGAAATAAGGCGTAAACAACAGTGAATAGTAAACATTAAACATAGTAGTTAGATAAATCAGAACGAATCACAAATAAAGAAAATAATGTAAGCGACATTGTTAGATATTTATAACATTATAACACAAAAAAATATTACGAAATACAAAGGCAAAGGTTTTGTGTTCGGTTTACATTTTGCGGCTCTTTTCAATTCCACACGTATGACTAGGGAACGGATTTATATGAATTTAAAATTTAAAGTGCTTAAAAACGTTATGTAAGCTCTAAAAAATTACTTAAAAATATTTAAAAGAGCAATTAAGGTAGAGGGGTTCAAAAGTTACCCTATATATTTTTTCTAACTTATTAAAAATAAATTTTAACACTAAAAACTAATTTTAGATTCTGAGCGGAGCAATGAAGCTTATGGATTTATTTTATTTAGGTGCGCTACTTTTCTACTAGACGACTTGCTCAGATTCCTAATTGTAGCACCTTTTCTGAAAGGAAACCAGTGTGGAGAGATATTTTAGGAAAGTCATTTTTCGAAATTCTCATCAAAGTTCGTCTCTGTTTTATAGTGTTATATCACTATATTTTGTTTTAATCACGTAGTTCTGTGATGTTTCAACATTTTAGTGTTATTAAAATATTTTGAAAAAAGAAAACTGTTTGTTCGGAATCAAATAAAACCAAATCAAAACTGAAAAAAAAACTGGCTTTGAATACCACAAAGTTGGTCTGAATATTTTAAATATTTAACGTCTAAAAAGGGCTCATGTATTATATATTTCACAAATTTCAGATCTTTAAGATTATTTTTAAGTGAATAATATTAAAAACAATAAAATAAAATACAACAGATATCGTTGTAGTGTAAATTTTCCCGGTTTTCTGGCGTATTACTCAATTATGAAAAAAAAAAGGTTACAATAAATAATTACAAAATTACCTCCTCAATACTCCAATTTTACGAAAATTTCAACTGGAAATCACTTTTGAAGTTTACGATTAGAGAGAAATTTATGGTAGAAAATATATTCACAAGCAGAGAAAAAAGCACACATTATGGTTTTGGTGTTGGTAATATACGCGTATAAAATGATTTATACCTACGTTACACTTATAACACTCCACATAATATAAAACTTAAAAAATTACTAAAACGTATGAAACTTTATAACGACTGAGACATTGTTATTATTATTATTATTTTTGAAGTTTATTACAATAGTGCATTATAAATTTTAATAAATATTTAAACTTATAAATTAATATAAAAAATTAATAAATCACATAAACTTGGTGAATTTTCTTAAATTTAAAATAAAAAAAAAACAGAGCAATTTATTTTTTGGAATTATAAATATATTAATGTAGTTATTAATAAAGAATAAAGATGAATTTAGTAATATAAGATACATAAAATTATGATTAAATTCAATTGACAATTATTTAAACTGATAATTTCTGATCAATAACAGCCAAAAAAAATAAAAAATTGTGTACAGTATAAAACTACTAGTTATATACGTTTTATACGTTTCATACATATTTATAATACGTGTTTCATGCATTACTGTATTATACGTTTCAACCTTGAATTTATAGTAAAATCAATACGCTCTAAGCTTTGCTCAGAATCTTTTTACAAAAAAAAAAAAAAAATTAATATTGTATGTCCTATAAGTTATGACGTACGGCAGTTACTTATTGGAAATATTGACGGAAATTAATGTTATTTTCGAAATTTCAAGTAACATATTCTGCAAATGAAAATATAATATGTATTTTTGTCGAAGCTAAANGAATTGCTACAAACCAATCTCAGGATTGAATACTGAAGAAGAAGATTCCATAAATGTCTGTTATGGCTGTGCCGCCGACTTCGTAGGGGTTCTCGAGTCGTCTAAATTTATTTACACCGCTTCGTTGTATTTATCCCGGCGGAATAGTTGTGGGCTCTGGGCGCACGATATTCGGAAATCCTACTCCGCGCGCATTGGTCGGGTACCGTCGGCGCCGCGCGAAATCCGGTCGTATAAGTGGTGATGCTTTCGACGGGCGCCCGCGTCTTCGACGGCGACTCGTCCACGGGAGCGCCGCGTTTCCGGCAACGGTCCGCCGCCGGTTTTTTTCTGCAACAGGCTCCGGGCACCGCCGGCCTGTAGCTCAACTGCTGAACCGACGACGTTTCCAGTGGCCTGGACGGTTCTTTGTATACGCTCTGGGTGTAACGCCAGAGTTCCGGCCTCGGCGCGGGCGGACGGTACGCGGTGCCCGCGGTCGTGTCCTTTACCGCCATGTTCGGCCGGGCTAATGTCGCAATAACAAAAACCATAGTATAATACGTTGTAAGCGTTAAAAACGGGTTAATTTTGTCGGTTGTACCGCGCGGCAATAAATCGACACGTACGTACGGCAATCCAGAAAGATCGCAAAATGAAACTCACAATGCATAGGCGGTTCATTAGTGGCGCAAACCGTTATCTTTATAGTTAAACGAGTGGCTGAGGAAGATCCTATTGGGCAGGAATAGGCAACTGGTGGCCCGCCATTTTTTACTGGCCCGTGCTACATTTTCAAATTAATTAATAAATACTATATGTATAAATAATTAAATATAAAAAATAAATGTCACTTGTAAATTTTAAACTTTATTGACCTTTTATTTGCTTATTTGCTTATTCTCTGGCCCGCTAGATTTTAAAGTTATACAAATTAGCCCTCTTGTAACATTGAGTTGCTCATCTCTGATATAAGGAAAAAATCATTAGAAAGATCAAGGTTATGGTGAGAATATTGTGTTGAGAAATCTGAAAGAAATTAAGACAGTGGTGGGGTTAAATACAAAATGAAGAGACAGAAAAAAACGAAGCAGATATAATTTCCTAAAATTATTCGGGAGTATTTTTTTCCACACGTTTATTCGCACTAAACAGAAAAAAACGTATTGGGACAATAGATATTTGGTTGTTCTAATTGAAAGACGCAAAATCAGACGTTCGATAAAAATATATCAAATAATAACAACAGTATAGTTACACTCGTGACTTATAAATTCTTCGGATACCACGTTCTACAATACTGCGTCGTTTTCTTTGATTCTTAATCTCTCCTTTTTTCCCATACTTGCTTATTTAAATAACCACACCGTGTTCTTTAATCGAATATTTACTGTGCTACAAGGTATAGGTTTGCAGTTTAAACACCGTGACTCTCCGAAGTAACCGTTTTTTTCTTTCTTTCGTTCTTTCTCTCTTATAACCTGTGAACAAATTTCGTAATAATAATATTTCGTAATAATAATGGAGCAAACGGGTCTTTTGAGCGGATCGTTTTAAAGAGCCTCGGAAGACTCGTTTCGCTCGAATNCGAATATTTACTGTGCTACAAGGTATAGTTTTGCAATTTAAGCACCGTTACTCTCCGAAGTAACCGTTTTTTTCTTTCTTTCGTTCTTACTCTCTTACAACCTGTGGACAAATTTTTTCGTTATAATAATGGAGCAAACGGGTCTTTTGAGCGGATCGTTTTAAAGAGCCTCGGAAGACTCTTTTCGCTCGAAAGATCCGTTTTCCCCGTCTATACAATTAGTTTATTTATAATATTGTTAATAATAACGCCGTGTTAACATAATAATCGTTTGTAGTATTTTTTTGAAGGGATAAGGGGGAGAGAAAGTTGTCTGGTTCGGATGCAATGAAGGGGAGAGTGAGGGGAGTGGGAGGTTAGGGTTGTTCATTCTAGATTCAGATTATTATCTATTAAGGCCGCCGCCAGCACCGCCACCTTATCCGTACGTATACGTGTACCTCGCGTCTGCGAGTGCGGATGTAGAAAACCGTATACCGGCCGCTGCGCCGGCGGAAACCGAGAAAGCGCTCCCAGCCATTTAAAACCCGGCCAACTAACATGTATAAATAACGCGTGGGATTCGTGTCCCACGGCCGTGTCTCCCCGTCACCGACCCCGGAGGTGTATAGGAATGGCGGACGAAAATGGCAGTTTTCCGAAAGAATCGGTGGATAACCCCGTTATTGCCTGGCTCATACTCTCAGCCCGCGGAAGAAAACGGAGCCGCAGAAACGATATGTTCCGCCTCCGCTCTTTTCGGCGTAGTTTAGTAGCGGTAATAGCGTTAAGTATATAGCGGTAATAGTGCAATCGTATNAAATAACGCGTGGGATTCGTGTCCTACGGCCGTGTCTCCCCGTCACCGACCCCGGAGGTGTATAGGAATGGCGGACGAAAATGGCAGTCTTCCGAAAGAATCGGCGGATAACCCCGTTTTTGCCTGGCTCATACTCTCAGACCGCGGAAGAGAACGGAGCCGCAGAAACGATATATTCCGCCCCCGCTGTTTTCAGCGTAGTTTAGTAGCGGTAATAGCGTTAAGTATATAGTGGTAATAGTGATTAATTAGTGGTCAGGGTCTTCGCGAACTCCCGAGTCCTGACGCGGGCCTGCAAATGTATTGGCCTAACAGGACGCGTAACATAGACGTACAACAGATTTTTCTCCGGTTCGGTACCGGAGAAAAATGTCAAACGTTTATTGATTATATATTTTTTTTATTGAGTTAGAATAGGTGGAGAAACAAATAACGCACTGAGATTTGCCGATGACATTGCTTTTTGCGCAGAAACAGAGAATGGCCTGCAATAGATTTAAACTAAGGTCAATAAAATATTATGGGACAAATATGGAATGCGATTAAATNGCAAGCGAAAAGGGCTTTCCTGAATAAAAAACACCTACTAACCACCATTAGTATGTACTTAGAGATAAGAAAAAGGTCCTTAAAAACATATGTATGGAGTATTGCCTTATATGGCTGTGAAACCTAGACAATCAGTGCAATAGAGAAAAGAGAACTAGAGGCGTTAGAAATGTGGTGCTATCGTAAAATGTTAAGAATTTAATGGATTGATAGAATAACGAATGAAGCAGTATTAAATAGAACAAAAGAAAAGAAAATACTTTGGCATACCATAAAAGTTAGAAGAGCTAAAATGATAGGTCATCTACTACGCCAAGAGAGTCTATCGAAAACCGTCCTAGAAGGCGACATTGAAGGCCATATAGGAAGAGGAAAACCAAGGATGGAGTACACGAAGCAAATCATAATTGACATGGGGAAGAATAGTTATAAGGAACTAAAGGAATTAAGTAACGATAAAGTCACATGGAGAACTGCAGCAAACCAATCTAAGGATTGAAGACTGAAAGAAGNCTAAAATTATAGGACATCTACTACGCCATGAGAGTCTATCGAAAACCGTCCTAGAAGGCGACTTTGAAGGCCATATAGGAAGAGGAAGACCAAGGATGGAGTACACGAAGCAAATCATAATTGACATAGGGAAGAATAGTTATAAGGAACTAAAGGAATTAATATACGATAAAGTCACATGGAGAACTGCAGCAAACCAATCTAAGGGTTGAAGACTGAAAGAAGAAGACGGGAATCGATGTCATTATATTCCCGCCCGCAGCCGACTGTTTTGTACTTTGGACTTGAAATAGAATCCAAATTTCCGAAGGTAAATGATCAAAGTGGCCCTTACCCGCCCCTCTGTATTAGCATCACCATCCGTTTGAACCACTGTCTTACAACCGATCACCTTCGGTACAAACTTAAATGATGTGTCAGTTAAATTATGAAGAATTTTATCTAAATTCATTAAATATGATATTAATTTAAAATAATTGTCAGAAAAAAATCAGTGTATAGCAAATACATTATGAAGAACATATTTGAAAATTGAAAACACAAACAAAACGGACATAGATTATGTAGCGCATCAAATTCAGGAATCGTTGCGAATATCAGGCTTAGCGAAAGAGAAAATAAGAAAGGCAACAAAAGAGGATTCAGTTTTAAGTTAAATAATCAAATTACATTATGAGGGTTGGCCAGAAAAACAGAAGAATATATTAAAGGCAATAATCCATTATTAAAAAACTAAAGATGTAATTAATGTATTTGATCATTTAATTTTTGTAGGTCACAAAGTTATGACAGCAGAGTTTAAAATTTAATTATAATTACAACTACGTACTTCCTGTACATCCTTATTTTTTTACATTTTTTCCTGTGAGACGAACGTGTTATTGACAAAATATAAATACAGATATAGAAGTATTTATACAAAATTTAGAGTAAGGCAAAGATTTTTAAATTTTTTATAAATATTAATGACATGTTAAGGATAAATTAGTTATGCACTATGCACTTATTTGATGATACATTTTATAAGAATTATTTAGAAAAAAACATGTAATTTGTGATTTAAAGTCATTTAGTTTTTTTGTGTTAAGAAACTATTTTTTGATTTGTTACAAAATAGAATTTATTTTATTTTAAGGGAAATTACTTTTGATTTATCATCAGTATTACAATGGTAAATATATGTGTGATAAATAATGAAAGTTATTTTGCAATAATAGGCAAAGAGAGTGATTATCAAAGATGTACAAAGGTTTTTAAATTTTAAGAAATATTAATATGTTAAGGATAAATTAGTTATGCACTATGCACTTATTTGATGATACATTTTATAAGAATTATTTAGAAAAAAAGCATGCAATTTGTTTTTAATACCGTAAAGAGTATAGGGAAAAGTTGCAAGGCACGTTGAGGTATCAATATAAACCTATACTTAAGGTTGGCGGCGGTGGGAGGGTAGGAGGTTTTGACGGTGAAGAGGAGACACGGTTGGTGAAGCTAGGGTGGAATGAGAGTAGAAGGGGAACGACGACTGAGTTAAAAACTTGTTTGTGTAGCCATGTTGAGGTATAACTCCGACATGGACGGTCGTGTTGCAGTATACAGGTATGACTTCTTGGCCAGAAATCTCCCGATCATACTATTTTCTTGATAATCGTTAGACGGTTTATTTATATGAAACTTCTAAACCCAATTGCGGACGATTCATATAATGGTTGTACATAGCACTTAATGAAAAGGTACAACATCGCATTAATCTCAAGATGATATTGCCGCTGAATTTCCCATCCGAGTTGACTTGACCTGTGTATATATATATATGACACACAATGTTAATAATAATATCGGGATTTGCAAATGGTTGAAAACCACAGGTGTATACATAAAATTGGACGCCTTTCATTTTTTTTTTTCAGTTACGGTTGTGTAAGTATCTACGGTACAAACGTACAGCTTTATCAGAACATACAAAAGTTTTTGGTTTATTTTTTGATCCTTCCAAAGTTTTATTACGTTATTTAATAATATTGTAACTGGAATACGATTAAAAAAANATAAGGAGAATTTGCAGGACACGATGACGGAGAATTAAAACGTGGGTTTTTGATAACACGTTATATGATAACTTAATTAGAAAAAATGTTAAATAACCGCAATATGATATTGAGGTGTCAATATAAACCTATACTTAAGGTTGGCGGCGGTGGGAGGGTAGGAGGTTTTGATGGTGGAGAGGAGACACGGTTGGTGAAACAAGGGTGGAATGAGATTAAAAGGGGCACGACGACTGTATTAAAGAACTTGTTTATGTGGCCATGTTGAGGTATAACTCCGGCATGGGCGGTCGTGTTGCAGTATACAATAAATAACAAAGCCAGATTCCGGAGTGTTTCTTGACAAACATTAGATGGATTATTTGCATGCTATTTCCAATCCCACTTTCGGAGAATCCATATAGTTGTTGAACATAGCACTAAATGTTATTGAACAGTTTTTCATGAACTTCCAGATAATATTCCCGCCAAATTTCCCATCTGAATCCAATTGGCCTGTGTATATATACGACACACAATGTTAATAATAATATTTCGATATTGTTGATTCAATCATAATGTAGGTATCCAAGGCCATACCTACGAGGTTAGAGGATGTACGGTAATGTACGTTTAAACGTAAATTATATATGTGTATAATAACTTTATAGTGTATGCCAGTGGTTTTCAAACTGACAGGCGCCAAGTATAATTTGGGAAACGCTAAAATTCTAAAAAATGTATGTTAAAATGTATGTCTTTCTTATGTTGTAAAATATTATTCATATGATAAAATGCTTGAAAGGGTAACCATAAAAAAAATTAAAATGAATGTTCGCGATTTTTTGTAAATGGTTGAAAACCAATTGTGTATACAAAAAATTAAATCAATTTAAATATAATATATATGATTAAACCACCTCCGTAAATGCTATTTTACTGATTTATATTTTACGAAATAATTAATTGCCAACAGGTAATAATATTAATTCATATACTTTTTTTTCGAAAGAACTATATTTACTAATAAGTATAAGTGTTATATTTCTACTTAATTATACATTTGATTTGTGTAATGTTATTAGCACGTATTTGCATTATAAAACTTATTGGTTTATATGATTTTACAATGTTCTGTGATGCACTAGATAAACATGTATACAGTAAAAAGGTGCAAAAGTACGGAATCATATATTTACGAGCTGTTTATATTTACATCCGAATTGGATAATGCAAGCAAAGAAGCAGAAGAAGACTAAATGCGTCTAAGGGAAGCGGCTTCTTTATAATAATTTATATTATCACCTTTGACTTCTATATTTTTGGTAACGACGGCCTGTTGCGATAGCACGCACTTTATTTCTCTTTTCTCATGTTCAGAATTTATTTCTAATGCAGTTGAGTTGGAATTGTAGCGTGCTACGGCCCGCAAGGTTGAGGCAAGAGACTGGTTTAGAGTGGCTGAATAACTCATATAACNTGGTGACTCTTTGTTGGCTATGAACTTGCATTGACCGCCTATTAAATAGGAGCTAAATATCTGCTTCGTAAAGTTAATATTTAACTCATTTGATGTGTCTGTCGCCTTGTTGGCCAACACCTGCACGTTTAAATTGTCGTTGGCTAATTCAATGGATCCAGAAATCTTGTTCTTCGTCCAATTGTCCAGGACATTGCCACTGATCTGTCCCCACAAGTTGCCAAACACGTTATGGCATAACTTATATGAAGTATCATTATTCAAGTTCGTTTCCAAGTAGGCACAAAATGTTGGTTTGGAGACCGTATTAATACCATTACTAAAGAATGCCAGTAAACAATTATTTATAACAAATTTATTATGTTGTGTGTGAATTAGCTAAGAAGAATATCCTAACTAATCGTTGAAAAAAAATTTGTTTTTAATTTTTGACTCATATAACTATTTGGCTGGTTTTAATAGGGTTTCTTATATTGTTTTTAGTATTGCACAATATAGCTGAATTTGTAGGTAGCCCTATGATTTTACTTGAATTTAACTTGTCGAAAAATGTATAGGTTATTTTATCTTTTTTTAGTAGATTTTAAATTTAATATATCTAGCGACTTATAATCCACATACAATTTAGATTATTCACGAGCCATGAATTATGAATCATGACTTATATTATATTTTTCCATTACGTATTCTAAATAAACATTTTTCAAAATTTGAATTTTTTTACATAATTTGATTTGATTTAACAATAAAAGTAGTCCGAGCAACGAGATAAGGGGCATAGAAGTCCGAGCAACGAGATAAGGGGCATAGAGTATAAATAAATAGACATAATTCGATCATATTGTTTCTATGACAAATCCACACAGTTCATTAAATCAACATTATGAATTTGGCGGTGAGTAATAATAAACATTATTTTAGTCAAATCTTACTCTTCGGCGTTTTCAGGAGCACTGTCTTTATTTCTGGAATATGTGACACCATATCCGAACCTGTTGTCCATGTGGTCTAATGAACCTAGTGCCAGCTTATATGTTAAATAGTTCGTGAAATTATGTCGTCCTGGTCTCCAAAAGGTCTCAATCTTGGAACTCCCAGTGAACCCTGATAAAACACTGGGTTTTACATTGATTAAAACCGCCTTATTGTATGTCGGGCATTTGCCTAAAAAAAAAAAAACGTTAAGTCATAATTAATAACCCAAATAGAGTCGATTAAAAAGTTATATTATGCTTGCGAACGCTTAAATAATTCTGAAAAAATGTCATATACCTATCTACGATTACGTCTCATTCAACGACACTTGTCATTTTTTTTTTTTTTTAGCTAAAATCGTTTTCGGCTAGTGCCGCAACTAAATTTATACGGCAGCCTTGTACCAACGTTATATATATTTGTTTCGAATTTTTGTCATTGCGAAGAAAATAATTTGGAATTAAAAAAAATAATGAAAATCCTGTCCAGGCATTGAATATATTCATAAAATACAAGAAAGCCGTGGTGAGTCTTTTGATTTGTTCGAGCCTTATGGTCGAAAGCAAGAAAATCTTTAATATAGGTAGTTTGTAAAAAAAAATAAATTACAAAATATATATTCATACCGTTGTCATTCTTAATCGTATACTTATAATTATTTTTTTCCAGGTTTCAAACATAATAAGAAAATTTGATTACAATAATCAATAATCAATAATCAAAATTATGAAATATATGAGAAGTCACGTTACAGGAAGAATAGCGGTATAAGTTATGGTATTCGGTTTAAACTATCCAAAAACACGCCGCTTTTTCGAATTCAATAGCCTTTAAATACTATTATATTTTTCAATCGATAAATGACGGTATACTAGTCATATCGGTATTGATCTAAACCGATAAATATCTATCATAAGAATGTATGCAAGCTGATAATGTAATCTATGTGTAAGTACTCACTCATGGGGCTGTTCATCGTTTTAGTCTCCATTGAGTCGCAAATAAGATCGTTTTTGAAATAGTAGGAAACTTTTATATTATTCGTTAAAAAATTGAATTAAATGAAATATTATAGAACCTATTACTACTATAACCGTTTTGTTTATTTTCAAACGATTTTTTGCTCCATTGTTACCAATAAACCGAAAGAAAAAATAGGCTAGATTATAAAAAAAAAGAAATCTATACATTTCGATATTAGATTAACTACTCATAATTTTTCGTATTTTAAATAAACGAGGAAAGGATAAAACTCCTATTATCCCCCTCTGTATATATATTATACGGTTTTAACTATTCAAAATCACTCCGCTTTTTCGAATTCAGTATCTTTTAAATACTATAAGGTATATGTTTCAATCGTCAAATGACGGTATACTAGTCATATCGGTATTGATCTAAACCGATGAATATGTATCATATGAATGTATGCAGGCCCGTCGCTAGTGCACAAGCAGGTTAAGCCATTTCCTAAAGGCGGAAACATATTCAATGAAAACTGAGGCAGCATTTTTTATGACAGAAAATACGTTGTATTAGGATTCACAACTAATAAATTAAACAAAATCCAACGGATCACTGGTTGATAATTAATAATAAATCCGAAAGATGAATATTACGTTTCAAATCAATACAAGTGCTCTAAGAGCAATGCTTATTTGAGTAGGTAGGTATCAAATATTTATCTTGTATCCGGTGAATTGATCGCTGCTGCAAATTGGTCACTTAAAAAATTAATGCTTTGTGTAGACTTATCTCTGGTTTAAACTTTCATACTAATACCCTAATAATACAATAATAATTTATTATTAATAATAAAATTAAATGATGAATCGTCGTTGATTTTCATAATATCATCGATATACACAAATTGCAAAAACTCATCGTTTACGGTCGTACATTATATAAGTCTAGTATAGTGAATTTAATATTTTTTAGTATTTTTTTTTTTTAAGGTAATAATTTTTCATAATTTTATTTTAAAATTGCGCAGTTAATCCAGAGAAGTCGATATAAATTAATATCTACAAAATTCGTTTTTTTTTTTTGGCGATCAATTTAACCGGTCACCAATTTGTAGCCGCCAATCAACGGCGATCAATTGTTCGCGATCATTTCAGTGCGATATATCCTATCTAATTGTGTATTACACAATAAATTATTACTATTTAACGTATATCTATATAATAATATACGGATTTCAATGTTAAACCACCATTGTTCAAATTTTAGATAAGCTGATAATATAATTTATGTGTAAGTACTCACTTATTTGGTTGATCATTGTTTTCGAGTCCATTTTGTTGCAAAGTTAATATCAATTGTCGTAATAGTAAGTAACTTTGAAAATATTTGATAAATTCAAATATTGAATTATTATATTTATTGTTATAATTATAAACTGAGAATTATAATATGTTTANTTATTTTATTGGCATTACCTAGGTACCTTTTACTATTATAACCGTTTTGTTTTTTTTTTAGAAAAACGTTTTTCTTTATTGTGTTAATAGTTAACCGAAAAAAAATTTACGAGTTACGCTTGGGGAAACTTGTACAATCGCAATTATTATTTCAGTATAATTTTTTATGTTATCGGATGAAAAAAAAACAAACATTAACACACACACACACACACACACACACATACACGTAGGGTACCTAAACGATAAATTAGTTCTGATCGATCAATAATTATATCTTCTGGATTCCGAAACAATCAAGTAACCCGGTGCGCATTGTCAGTCACGGTTAACAGAAATTTATATCGAGAGATGGAAAAAAAAAATAATAATAATGCCGTCACTTCATTCGTTGTTAATAATAATTACAATGTTAGAAAAATACGCATAAAAAAAAATCCTCTTGTTGTTTTACCGTGCGGTACATGTTTGTATAACGATAAATACACGTATACATTGTCGGAAAATATTTCGTTGGACATTTACCGCGAAAAACCAAGTATAATACGGGTGTAATATCACTGCAGCGCAATACAATGTATAATATTATAACATATCCGTAATTAATACGAGAGGAAAAATTAAAATTAATACGAGAGAGTCGTTAAAAAAGCTGTTCTTTTTTTGGTTTGATTTCAGCGTACGCGTAAGTCGCCGCACCACGTCTAGAGACCACGCAACGCAGAATCGAAACGACCAATTACTTCTCCGTCATAAATGATGAACTATAATAACCCAAAGGAGCCGGACTGTACAACTAACCGTTAAAAGTTAAAAGTCCCGTCATAAGAAATTCGTTCGATAACTTTTAACTTGATTAGTAAAAAAAAAAAATTGGAATGATAATTTAGCAAAAAAGTAATTTCTTTTGATAAATAATTTTAAATTTATTTACTTACTTTTTATGTTTAGGTCAATTAAAAAAAAAAAGGGTTAGGTTAGGTTTCATATATTCTTCCATTCGAGGATCTGCAGAGGTGTATAAATTGTTTTTTAAAAAAAAAACACCATCTTCGCGCAATAACATGATGACGTCCGTATTGAAATTCAATCGCATCGCATCAATCCACTTTTAACAAAATTTTAATTACCGAGTCCTGGCTCGTTCGGTCCAGCAGGAGCGACCGAACGTGTCCTGTAGTACGGGTGATTAACGAAGATATTATATTTATAACAGACGGACACAGCGTAACATTCTATATTTCGAGGGGGGGGGGGAATCGACAAAATGTCATTTTCAAAGTCCGACACGAGTTGTCGGTGAAGCTTCTGTGATCGAAAAACGACGAGAGATGTTTTTATGTCGCCGCGTATCGGTGCAATAGTCGGTGCGTTAGAGTGGTCATTTTTCGATTTTCCGGCGGAATGATAGGCAACCCGCGGACAATTGATAATTATTTCGTTAGTAGGCCGTGGGTCGGGTCAGAATACAAAGGTCGACTACAAATTGTTCGACAACATAGTTTTTAGTCATTTCTCCCCGCCCCCAGGCGCGGTTTTTTAATATTATCGGGTACGCATTCGCACACAATATCGTACCGCACGGAAATAACGTAATATTTTTGATATAAACGGTTTTAATAATAATAATATTTCACGCACGTTTTAATAAACATAATTCAACGATATTATTATAAGCCCGAGTGGCGTTTTGTCATGAGAAATAAACCGTCGGGAAATTTAATTTACCTAACGCTGCAGCGTACTACTGCTGCAGCATTGTTGTACAAGTATTTCAACAACGCGAATATCACTCCGTTATATATTGTCGTTNTGTACGCGTGTACTTACCTACCGGCGCGAAGCGTTACTGCGCAATTAAATCGTTTTCGTGAATAAATAAGCGACGGGCGCGCGAAACATTATTAAACATTTTAATAATTTTATTTCTACTTTATTATTTGTATTAAATATAATATGTTTTACGATTTTTTCTGGTCCTGTTTACCTACAACACAAATATCAAATATCCTCTTATAGGTACTATAGATTGTATAGTAATATAGTATACAGATGTAATGATATCTGTGGCTTACTCGCATGCCATGTTGCGTTTGAATAGTGTTCCATTTAACCTTACCCAAAATTATAAATGTATTAGTATAAAAAGAACGGTTCTGGAATCATATCAAGAGCCGCAGCTGTTCCCTCACCCGCCACTATTGTAATGTGTTTGCATATATATGATCCCTTATTTCCCTTCCCCCCCATCATCCTTACCGTCAAATCCTACCACGAACTCCGCGCCTTCCGCCGCGTCAATCTCCGCAGCCAATGCCTTACTACTCAATATATCGGTAAGGTTAGCTACAATGTACACATTATTTAGTGTATCTCAAAACTGGATATATTTTCATCATTTCACTTAAACCTGTTGACGAGATATTTCACTTTTAAGTTGATTTATGGTTGAGTAGTGTAGCATCATTTATTTGGCGAGATGACTCACGGCGTTCAAATAGTGAATAATGAATACTTTTCAAAACATCAAGAGTAGTCAATTAATTAAATCACTCTGTATGTATAGTATTTGAAGATCAGAATATTCTATTATAAATTATGGCAAATAACCGTTAACGGTTTTATAGGTGGTAAGATAGTTTTACTATAAAATATCCAGTTAAAACAAAAATATAGTATACTTTTTAATAGAAGATGGAATTATTTAATACTCATATGTGTATAACTTAACTTAAAAATTAATTTAAAAAAAAAAAAAATGCATAATAAATATTATTGTATTGTAGGCAATCAAATATAAATTATAATATTGGTACTTAATTAAATTATGTATCATACAATATTCCATTTAACTATTCTCGGTAAGTATGTATTAGTATAAAAATAAATAATAAACATTTTACATTTATGAACAAATTATGGGACTTCGTGCAAATTCATATAAATGAAAAAAATAGATAAACGTAAAGTTGATGTGGTTCTTAAATTTAAAAATTATGAAACCTTAAACATTTGAAAATGTTTCCATCATCAGTCATCACCATATTAACTTTACGTTTATCTTGGTTAATTACGTTCGTATTATACGCAGTTTTACGGTAAATATTTCAAGAAAAAAAGTAATACATTTAATTAATGTGATTACATAAAGTGTGTTCGTATTTAATTAACATTTTGTTTATTTTTGAATGTTATAAATTTATTTCTGAGACTTAAACTACATAATATTACGAGTATATATTTAAAATCTTCGTTATTGATGTTTGAAGACAAAACCAAGGCGTAACAAATTGCATAAAATCTTCATGTACTATGTGAATTAAAATTGTCCATAAACGTCTAAAATTAAAAATAATGAGGTTAATATATTGTTGGCATAGCATATTAATATCTATTTAATAAATCATTACGGAATCTGCATTGAGTTGTTGCCATATGTCTACATTATTTAAATGTTCGGGTTTTATTTCGCGACCTAAAATTAATAATAAACTTCATTGTTATTTATGTTTGATGCGAAACATCAATATTAAAAAAAAAAATATTGGACGTTTATAACATGAATAATATTATCTACCTATTATAACATAATAGCAGAGTATGCTTTCTGCGTTAAAATTACATAAAATATTTAAATATCTAATAATAATAAATTGTATGACTGGTGATAACCATTGTATCATCATGATACATGATAACATAAATTTTGTATTTCTTTCGGGTAACCAAAGAAACCAAAAATAACAAAAATAATACGTATTATTTATAAGTCCAATATTTAGTGTGTACAATAATTATAAGCGGTATACAATGCATCAATATCTTAGTAGGTCGAAACCAAAAAAAAAAAAAAAATATTTACATTTATCTATTACAACCTATTATTACACGAGAAAATAACCGGCGCATTCGAATTGCGTCCATATAAATGACATTTTGTCCCGAGTTACTTCCGCGTAGTATTTTTAATAAAATCTTCGTTTTCTATATCCTCTCTTCGTTTCTTGGTTAAATTTTAGTTTTGTATTTTAATATAAATATCAGTTTGAATATTTTTGAAATGAACAACATGAAAAAGTTGATTTCCAACAATAAATTGTAAGATGATATTTACCAACCTATAATAAGGTATCAATAATCGATAATCGATGGATAATTAATATTAACCAGTTTATCATCGAACATGTAGAAATATAATAACAATTATTCTTGTGGACGCAACTTGGAACAGTCACTAAAAACCGCGGACGCAACTCGGTTGTCACGACATATATTTTCGTTTTTAGGGACTCAATTTGTAGACAGCTAAAATAACACAATTAAAAATGTAGTTTTTTTCTGAACCTAAAAGATAGTCATTACTATAAACCGAAATTAACCCTTTTATAATTAAGATGATGGTTTTTCATTTCTTTTGAAACAAAGTTCCGGTTCTTAAATGTATAAGGTTAACCGGTTTCAGAAATGATCCTTTTCGGTTTCAGTTCTGGGTTCTAGAGCCTAAGCGTTCATCAAATAATTTAATTGGTATCTTATAACATTCGAAAAACTTTTCGGGGTGTCTACATTTTATTTTCATAAAATTCTGAAAGGTAATTATTTTTTTCTCTATTAGAATTTTAAGGATGTACTCAATATCTTCATTTTGGAAAATAAGTTCATCCAATTAATTAATTCTTCAGCAGCTATTAAATTTTTTTTAGAAAATTAATTGTTTTATCATTTGTATATAGAAGATATTTTGTCGTATCATTAACCATTATTTTAATATACCTTAATACCGTCAAAAAAGTCAATTTTTCAAAATAAATGAAATGTCCGATATTTTATTATTTTTCTTTAGAAAATAATAGATTTATGAAAAATTATAAATTTTTATTATTATTTAAAATAAAAAATCCTATAATTTAAGTTTTATTTATTTTTATGATAAGTTCAATAGTTTTTTGATTATACTCAGTAAACGACAAATCAATCCTATTTTGCAATTTTTAATTCCGTTGGGAAACGTGACGGAGATAAGTAAAGTTATCATGACCAAATTTAATTAAAGTTTACTTTCTTATAATACTGAATAAAATGAAGGGGTGTGAAATCAAAAATATTAACTTTTGTTTTCTTTATCTATAACTATAAGGGTCACCCCAGTGTGGCCTAAACCCTATTATTGCATATTCGGTGGACACAGGAAGAAACTTTTTTATTGCACGGGCAAAGCTGGGTAGGACAACTACTGCAATAGTATATAATCAATATATTTTAGTTTGATATTTGTACTATATTTTTATGAACGTTGAATTTCATTTATGATTTTTTAGTTTTGTGACAATTATATATTTTGTTCAAACAATGTATGCTATTATAGACAATAGTATTGTATGCATTGTATATAGTACATACACAATAGTTTTAGTTTAAAATGTAGATACTTATTTGCTACTTAAAAATTACTTATAATGAACCTTTAATATGCCAATTTAGAAATTGGGACGCTTGGGGCGTAAACAAGTTATAAGCTACAGATTAGTGTTTTTATATAACATCCGAAACTGACATTTCCCAATATTATTATTTTAGTTTTTAGTACCTATTAGAATTTATTTTATTATTTTTACTTACGTTTTTCTTGTAATTCAGTAGGCATAAATTGTAAGCTATGTTTCATTAATACAATCCATGCTTTTAATTCGAATAGAAATATTTTATTGTGATTAGTATTCGTTTCGTTTTGAATATCATCATCCCACGACTTATTGAACACTCCGTAAACTAGCCATTAAAAAACATAAAAATAAAGTAGTTAACCAATCAAATTTCTTCCACTAGAAATTATTATAATTATTATAGTTGTCAATATGAGTCATGTATTTATAACCGGGCTCACGAAAAGTGAATTCTAACAAAGTTCAAATATTAGAATTCTCAATGTTGTGGTCATGCCCATAATATTTTTATTTTGTAGGAGTCGAGAGTATATATGTTTACAGCTGTTGATTAAAATTGCCACTGGAAAAACCACCACTAGCGTTCACTTTTTGTGTGCCCGACTATAGAAATCGATAAATATTATACGTGTGACTACGACTCTTGATATATTAGATAATGATGAAATACCTATATGTACATATATTTTAAGGTGGTCCTTATTTTTCAATAATGAAATTTTTTCGATCGACTCCTCTAAATTAGTTCCAATATACATTAAAATAAAGTATATACAATTTCAAGTTAATTGATTAAATTTAATTCATGTCTTTCAAATCACCCAATGTTTAAAAATAGGTTTTTTTCAAAGCATCATTTTAGATTCTAAGTGAAGGGAAGACGTTTATTTTTTATTTTTTTATCTGTGTACAACTTTTCTACCAGCAATTTTACTCCAATCAATAATGGTAGCAATTTTTCTAAATGTAAATTTGACTGGGGAGGTACTTTCAAAAGGTTATTTTTTGATTTTCGCAGGAGTTTTCTAAACGAATGCGATAGGTACAATATTGAGCAAATATTTTTAAAAAAAATCTATATTGTCTAAGTAATTATTTTATTGTGATATGACAAATGTATATATTGTTGATAAAGTAACTACACTATTAACTGAACTCCACTGAACTCGGAACAATTTCTCGAACACGGTGGGACACAATGTATAGTTTCCGGTGCTATGTGATAACTTGTATAGTGTATACTGTTTTTGATCTTTAATTTTTGAGCGTGTTCGATAAAAATCTTCCATTAATTTAACAGCTCGTTGTGCAGAGTCATTTACGACTTTTAAATTGCTGACTGATTTCACACCAGTTGAAGTGAATTCTGCCTTGAGGAAAGTCAAGAACAATAAAGCAGCCGAAGTTGACTCAGTGACCTGGGTTCCTAAAAAATGTAGGGTCTAGAGAAATTAAATTGCTGACGATGATTTTTAACAAAGTAGCACGTACTGGTTCTATGCCCACATTGTAGCGTGAAACGAAAGTAATAGTTTATAGTAACTATAGACCGATCTCCCTCCTGTTGGTAACATTTAAAGCGATTAAGGGTCTGTTACTAATACGAGTCCAACCGATGATAATAAAGACTCTCTCAGTTAAACAAGCCGAATTTAGAAAATATAGAAGTTGTTCTCGGAGATCAGGTTTTCGGACTGCCAACATATATCGTAAACGACTTCCAATAGAAAAAAAATCAGCAGCAGTTTATCTTTATTTATCATCCGCACATGACACTGATTAGAATGTTTTTATTTTTTATTTTGTCTTGTAACATATCTTTGCAAGTTTCTCCATTCATCATATAAACACTGTAATTTGTCAATGTAATGCGGAGTATCTGGCTTTTCTCCAAAGTACTATTATTTTTTTTATTACTAAAGAAGCATATTGTCTTGTGCTGAGTTTTACTTCTCTATGGTTACAGAATTAAAATGTTCGACACGTACAAATTTGATGATAAATTAATTAAAATTATTTGATTTAAGTCATTACCAATTAAATATATTTATGTTTGATCTGACGTTCATACAACATTATATGCACGATATTAACAACATACGGGGTATAAAATATGTATAACAATAAAACATACAAGTACGTAATACTCCATAGCAACGAAAACTCTACGATTAATACGAGTAAACATAATAATGTTTAATATTTGACTCAATAACTGAATTTATCTAATTGAATTACTAATTTATCGCAAATTACTTAATTTCAATATAAGATTAAAAACAAAAGTCTAATAGCTTCATCATTCACTAAGGTAATAAATCATTGTAAAGCAATAGTGAATAAAAACTAAAATTAAGTATGATTATTTCAAGAAAAATATGGTTTTCAAATTTAAGGCATTAGAACTTAGGTTAAAATTTACCATTCAATGTACAATTTTATGTATACTATTCTTTTACATATTAGAAAAAAACTTAGGGGATCGACGAAAAAAATATTATCTAAATAATTAAGGACTACCCTAATAAACATATACTCTTATATCTGTATATATATTATTATACTTAATATTTAATATACATTCGTGTAATCGGAAAATTCACGAATTCGGTGTATCATATTATACATTGTATAGCTGGTAGTGATTCATCAAGTATGTTCACTCCATTTTTATGGTTAAATTTTGTATGTATTCAAATTCACATTTTTGGAATGTTTAAGTATAATTAAAGCGGATATTTTTTAGTGCATAGATTTTTCACAATATTTAAAGAGTATCCAGTGGCGATTTCAACTTTGGTTACTCAAATGAGAAGCTAAATTAATAATTCCATAAACAGATGGAATATTAGCGTGAACAAATGTTGGTAAACCCGTTGACGGGATATTCCACTTTTAAATTATGGTAGAGGGAATGTAATATTGGAGTAACAACGTCCATGAAGTTGGCCCACCCACACAAAACCGGTGTCAAAATTTTGTGAGGTATTTGCGAGAATTCGTGAGTCCATTCCCAGAATTTGCGAGTAGCATTTTTGACTTCTACAGGCGGTCGGCCAACTTCAGGTAGCCCACCCATTTTTTCCGATTTTATCGAGACCCATATTGGGTTTAACCACACTTAAAAACTTCAAAGATCAGAATTTAAATATACACAAAATTTAATCATAACAAATTGAGTGAACATGTTTAATGAATCGCCCTGTGTATATATAGGTATATTTTGAACACACATATATATATATACATATATGTATAAATAATACTTACATAACATTAACGATGGGGAGACTACTCCATTCTTAATCAAACGACCTAAAAAGATATTATTGTAATATTATTTATATTAGATATACACATTTTATGAACCAAATAGAACAATACAACGTTTATTTCGTAAATTTAATACCTATAATTTAAAGAAGATAATGATATTTAATATTCGAATTATTATCTATTTTATTCCATTACTTATAGAGAAACTAATGAAATATAGCTAAGAGCTTTCACATAGTGTACAGGTAAACCTGAATGACTTAAATAAATAAATTATAAAGAACATATATATTCGTATATGGTTAAAATATATTACCGTTACTTTGAAGTGGGTACTCGTTATCTGGATCAACTGCAAAATCATTTTTGTAAAATGTCGATTTTAATCAATTATTTTCATAGTAGGATATATATAGAATATATTTTCACTCAAATCACTTTCTAAATCAGCATCTTCGGTTATATTTTTTACTTGAATTCCCTCGATCGATTTCATAAAAAATTAATTATCAACAAACATTGCAGGCCAGTTTCACTTCCTCTTACACTTTATTTTGTTTGATATCGACATAAAACATTGTTATAAAAGAATACATAAAATAATTACTTTTGTTGAATGTGTTTACGGGTGTATCAGGAGTCAAGGTCTGAGCATCGTTGGTTTGGCTCACAGTGTTACCATCTGTAAAATGAAATTTGTAAAATATTGATTTAAATTTATTATTTTCAAAATTGAATAGTTTTCAAATTATAGTTATAGTGATTTCACTACAAGTATAATGTATCACGTCGCTTGGTTTATTCGACATATTTTAAAAAACTTTATAAAGATAATGGAATAATAATTCATTTATTTCGAAAATTAAATACCTACAATTTGGATAAATTATTGATGTTTAATATTCGATTTACTATTCATTTTATTTCATTAATTATGGAGAAATTAATGATGTTTAGCGAAGAGTTTGCACGTGGTACATGAAACGAAACCAGAACATCATAGAATAATAAAAACAATAAATAACTTATACAACCATGTATGAGTTATCATTACCGTTAGTTTTAAGGAGTTAGTCGATCCTCAGATAAGCTACAAAATAAATTTGTGAAATGTCGATTTGAATTACATAGTTTTTAAATCAAACTATTATCGGTATGTATTCGTTTTTTTCTGATACGAGGACAGTGAATGTATACTACCTTTTGAATATAGTTTAATAGTAACTATTTGGTTGTACTATTACTACTTCGAGGATATATTAACTGGCTTGATTATCTATCTCCTGACTGAAAGGTAGCATATTTAATTTCAAAATATTTAATTTAACAATGTGCCGTTGCAGGTGTATCGTCGTATCTGATTGGACCTCTCAGCGCATTGCCACTAATGAATAAACCGCATCTTTTTTGCGATGTGCTGCGTATTTTGTGTGATGTGGTTTATCTTCGTTATTATTTATATTTTTTTCCGACGATTGTTCCGAGTTTTGATTTGATTTGGTGGCTCTGAAAAGAACCCTTTTGTTTGTAAGTCCCCTGTTTTGTCCCCAGTGTTCACGTTAAAAAACCTATATCAGGGAGGTGCACTAATAAGGTTTATATTCCTTATTTTTTTAGAGCAATAAAGTACATCAAAGTAAACAAAATATTCCATGCCTCCAGTGCCCCCTTAGCTACGGAATAGTAAATACTACAAGCATTTTAGTTCATAGTGAATTAATATGCAAAATATCTTTACCTTGGTCGAGTATCTTTGTCCATTTATATTTGAATTTTCTTGAAAAGTTCATGTATGTGTTGAAATTGAAATTGTCTTGCGAATTTGCCTGTGAAACTAAAACATACATTTAATTCAATGAAAGACATTTTTAACGGTATTTTATTCAAACTTATTAATATTGTATAGTGCTATCTTAGCTGTAGGTACTTTAAACCTTTCGAACAATAAGTAGGTTCTAAGTGCTTACAAGCATCCATAGGAGCGTGATCTCAAAGCAGAAAAATTATTTTTTATTATAGTATTATTATATTATTTAACTTTAAAAAATACAGATAAATATATAATAATAATAAGACATTTGTAAAAAGAGTTTTTTGGTAGAATAGAGTTTAGATTTAATCGATTTAAACTATCTAAGGTTATTGAACAAATTTAAAAATTAAACCTTAAATATAATTAAAGTTTAAAGAACATTATGAAATGAAAAAAGAGGGATATACTTCGCCCACTGTTAGTCCACTGTTGTAGATGAGAAGTTAGGAAGGTAGGATGTAGAAGGGAATTTAATGAATATCTGTAAGAAAAGATTAATCATTGCTAACGAAAACGATTCTGAGTGGAGCTAGATTAGTTATATTACTTTTTCAAATATATATATGACATACTGTTGTAGTAAAATAAATATATATTAAATACAATGAATTACACAGTAAACACATATTGTGTTGCATTTGTTTTTCCCTTGTTATCTATCTGACGAGGTTTCACAAAAAAAAATTGTCGAAACTCGTCTTTGAACTCACGATTTCTGGGATGACAACAAGTACACACCACCACTAGACTACAACAGACATACTATAAGATTGATAATGTTGAGTTATTTAACATAATACATATTATATGTGCATATCAGAACTTCAAAAAGTTATAATTTTGAAACTAAGTCAGTTCACTAAATTTAGACTCAAACATCGTTCTTAAATCGGTAATATAAATATTTTCAGAACAAAAAACAAATAAAATTAAAAAATGTGCATGGACCAGTAACTAGATTTATTACATATAATTTTTTACTCAAACGATTTTTAACAAAATTTAATATTGAAATTCCTTTATAAAAACAAATACTACATTAACCTCAATATTTTTATATTTTTTTCTATAACACTAAATGTGACTTTTAATGAACCTTTTGTTAAATTTTTAAGCATTTCTGTTAAGCCTTATAATTTCATCCACAGAATTCCTACCGAATAAAAATTACATACAAAACTAGCAAAATTAAAATGTCTATAAATAGCTCAAAAATAGCTTACATTTTTGAAAAATTTTATCACATCTAGGATAAGTAAAATTAAGTTTTTTGTCTAAATTTTAATTCTGTAAAGTCAACACAAATATAAATAAACTGAATTACAAAAAAAAAACGAAAATTGAAAATAATAAAAGCATTATTTTCGTAAATTTTCCTGTTTTTCTTACGTTCTACTCGTGTCCCGGGTTTTTCCAAATATTATGTTAACCGTTTGGAAAATCAAAAAATTACCTAGTTAAAGTATCATCCTCCACTCTACAGAAATAATAAAATATGTCTGCTGGAATCAACCATCTGAACTTTCCACCAATAGAAATTCGGGCCTTCAGTTTCACTAAATCTGTTACATTATATATCTCACTAAAGTTATACTCACACTATCTGAATATTATTTTAAAAATATTTTAGCGTTTTTAAAGTTAATATATCAAAAAAGATTTACTAAAATATTTCAAATTTCTAGATTTTAGTCGAATTTCCTCCCAACCAATTTGTTACCGTTACAATATTTTATTTTATAATCTAGAATAGTTTTGGATTTCTTGTTGTCAAAAATACCCATTGGTATTTAAAATATTATATTTCATGCCTAATTAAATTAAATTAATATTTTGTTATGATTTGTTTTCATAAGACACCCATTAACCATATCCACATACACGGCTACTACGCGGTGTCACATCATTAGGTCATTGTAAAATGAGCGGGCGTCATTGACGGGTGAGAAATATCACTTCTTATATCTCATAATGCAAGGAAAAATTTTAGAATAGGGAAAAGGAGCAGAGGAAGACCTAGAACTAGCTGGCTGCAAAATTTAAAAGAGTGGTTCCAACTCAAAACCTAGAAATTATTCGAATTATTTTTTATTTAAAAATAAATACCATTTAGCTATGAAAATATCCAACCTTCAATAGAAGTGGAACATTAGGAAGAAGTCCTCTAAGTATGACTTATGATGGACCTCCTGTTAAGTTTTCAATTTTTTTTTATTTAATTTAACAATTTCATCAAATCTTTCAATCATCAGGTTTTTCATTATTTTATTAAAATGTTTATAAATAGCTCAAAAATAGCTTGTGATGTTTTGTAAGTTTTACCACGTCTAGAAAAGACAATCGTTACTTTTCTGTTAAAATTAAAAGTCTCTTAGAATAATTTTAACATAATTACAACAAAAAACGAAAATACAAATAAGAAAACCCCAATTTTCGTAAATTCGTCTGTCCTTCATACGTTTTTTTCGGTTTTGCTTAATTATTAAAAAAACTCCAGGGAAAATTAAAAAATAAATAGTTTATTCACTAATTAGATGAAATATAAATAAAAAGAGGTCTCTTGTTGATTTTCTGTTTGAGTAATATTTCGGATAGAAAACGTTGTGAGTAAACATTTAAAATAATGAAATTTTACGCCATAAATTTATTCTTTTTTCATCATTCGTCTTTTTCCGAATTTCTTTATTGTCATGAAAATTACTCAGAAGATTGGAAAACAACTTATTTCGTGCTCAACTAGTTCTAAATAACATAAAAAGTTCGATTGGAATTTTTTATTGAAGCAATATTTCTAGTATAAAACATAGTCTGTAAAAATTAAAAAACAATGAAATTGGTTATGCTACAATTTGTCGTATATATAAGCTATTTTTCTGTAATTGTTTTCCGGATTTTCCCAATTATTTTAAAAGCATAACATGAAAAGTCTTTGAAAAATCGAAAAATGACCTCTTCCATGCAAAAACTTGATAACTTTTCTTTTCAGAAAATAAACTACACTTGATAAATCGGAACAAGATTTTTGGTACATATAATTTTCAATTTAAATTTATCAAAACTTTATCAAACATTGCTTTGAATCGTCTTTCGTTGCGTACATACAGATAAAAATTACATAAATTACCCTATTTATAATATATATATTTGAGAAGTAGTTCTATATAATTACTTCCCACCTACATCAGTGTCCTGGTTTATCCATGGTACGAAGTATAATGGTTTTTTAAATCTGTTTGCATGCAATGATTGTAACTTGCCCTAAAAACTAATGTTAAAACTGTTAAAACGTATGTATTGTTTTTTTACAAATTTACGTCTCAAAATATTTACTAAAATAATATATAAATAACAATAATACATTATCCATTTCAAATTTGTTCCATTAAAGTATATTTTACTTATTTATACGGTTCTTCCCAAATAATGTGAATTTATAGTTCTAGTTAAATAATTACTTTTATAATAATTACAACGTATGTTCAGTATAGTGCAATATACAAATATTGTGAATTGATTATTATAATGATTGCTACAAGTAATATGGATTTACATACGTTTTGTTTGCTGCAATAAAAATATTTCTTGAGCTATTTCAACAACGCTTGGAAATATATCTTGTAGTAGTAATAAAAGCTCTATTTGTATCTTAGGCCGTAAAGGTAATTCAACTGTACCTAAAAAGTCACACGCAAAAACTGTCTTTCAATTAATAAAGCCTGTTCTATATAGAATAATGTTGGACTTAAATATCTTAATTTATAGTTTTATAATGAGTAGGTATCTATATTTTTATCGGTTATATTTTTTATTTGTTTATTTATTTATAATAGGTGGAACAAACCCGGAAATAGTGTTGGTAGTCAACGAAAAGAAATATCTACAAATAAGCGATTCAGAATAAGATGTATACAAATTAAACTTTACAAAAACAAAGACAATAGCTGGACAGTTTAGAAAGGATTTGTATATTTGTACAATGAAGCAAACCGGTACTAATTTAAATAACTATCTACATTATGGATGATATTAAAAAAATATGTAATAATATATTACTTACTGTTTCTACTGTACAATACATTTAATATGCCATCAAATATATTTTCTACAGCACTTTGAACTATTCCAAGTACTTCGTAGTCTGAAATATAAAAATTAATTATTGATTTTATATCATTATGTAATACATTCGTTATAAAATAATTTTTAAATTCTGAGCATAGCAAGGAATATTTAGGTTTTACTGTTATGTGTGTTATTTTTTTTTTAGTGACACTCAAATCGCCTCGTAGAGCATATATAAATTATTAATTAATATATCGATAATATTTTACGTGTACTATCGATTATTATATCCGTTTCTGTTATGTTAAAAAATATTATTTTTAAGACATACGATATTTTGCAGACAGATTAAGTTGTCAAATACAATAATCTGGTCAGATTAAACAAAAACCAGATTAAATAAGAACTATTTTTCAGTTAAAGATTAGTTGACTATATCGTATTAAATATCACCAGTTCAACATAGTTTCGTTTGAGCAACCATTACCATAAATAACACGTTAATACGTATATTATTTTATAAAAATGAACGCCAATGCGATTCGGTAATATTAATTAGATCTTTCAAAACGGAAGCCAAAAGAATTAGGACAACCACAAAAAATAATATTATTATTATTAATAACTCAATTAATAAATTTAATGCCAATGAAGTTTAAAAATTGCAATAGATACTTAAAAGTGTTGGTGAATAAATTTAAACCTCAGAAACTAGCCTAAGACACAATATAACTTTAATATATAAATTAAAATGTGTTAATTATTAATTATTTTATTACATTTTATCTGACATTTTCAAATTTCATCTAAATTATTTTATGAATTGATTATTTATTTTTTATTTTTATTATTAATTATTACTTTATTAATTATGCACGTTCAAACTTAAGATTTTGACTGTATAACAGATTAATACATTTATTACTATTTATTTACCTAAGTTTACATTAAATTAATTAACTCTTAATGTAAGAGTATGACTTTTAATGTAATTTATTGATATTTCCTACAATGTAAAGTTAGAAATCGATTAATTTATTATAATTATCGGAGGTAATTTGAATTTAAGGTCACTTTATATTTTTTAAATCAGGTGGAAATTCGAGTGACTTTTGAGGGTCAGATGGGAGGTTATTGTGCACTCTTTTATTGTATATTAACAATTACTGAACATTTTGCTTCAGTACAAAAACGAAAAGAGAGTTTTTAAAGAACTTTGGATTTATAGTTCTTGCATTGACTGTTGTTAGCTAGTAATTTTTTTTCTTTATTACAGTTTTTTTAATAATTAAGAAAAATCGACAAATTAACAACTATACGATTTAATTATTTTAAAATGGTTCCATTCTGTTACTCTACTAGATATGTTTCCTAGTTATGTGATGCATATTTTTTGATTTTCCTTGTAGTTACTTAATAGTTACTTAATAATTGAAAAAACTTAAATAGAAGGGTATGTTTATTGAAAGAAGGGTTTTATTATTTCCGATTTTTTTTTTTTGGTCGTAATTCGATTAATAATAATTGTAGAGATCTGAAATTTATCCACAATACTTATGAAATTGCAACATCTAGACGTGTTAAAAATTTCAAAATATTGTAGCAATTTTCAAGGTATTTAGAGCCATTATAGACATTTTCGAGTTTGTTTAGTTTTTTTTTGTTCTATGTCGTTAAAATTGATTTAGTGGAGCAGAAATGCTTAAACATTTTATATGAGGGTCATCATAAGTTGTAAATAGTGGTCAAAAAGAAAAATTTTTAAATTCAGATGAAAATATTTGTTTATTCTGATGTATAGGCTAATTAATTTCATAATTCACAACACTTTTTTATTATCTAATTTGCATTCTAAAATTAAAACTAATTGAACACACTTTATTTTTAGTAACTAAAATAATAAATTCTCATACTAACATTGTTCTTCCTTTGATTTAGTCGTTGTATGAAATGTGTTTTTATATTCATCTAAAATCACATAATAATGAATCAGTTAATCTGAAAATGATGTACAAGCAAAGACATAAACTATATTCCGCATAAGAAAGAACGTGACCGCTTTGGGTAGCCAAATGATTTATACGAACAGTCGTGAGGCCGATTTCCCGCCTCAAGCAAAATGAGCGAGAATTTTATTATTATCACGTAGTAAAATTTGTCACGGCTAACTCTGGTTGTCGCCGGTTGCGAGCTTTAAACTGGTTTTCGGCGGCAAATGCGTAGACTGAACATCCATTATTCGGCGAGCGGTTGCGTTCTCTCATGGCGTGGAGCAGAGATCAAAATTCGGGAAAATTTCGTAAAAAAACTGTTTTTTCCCAGAGCTCCAGAAAATATGAAAAAATTTGAGAATATTAAAATAATGTATTTCCGAAAAAAATCGAAGTTTTTGGAAAATTAAAAAAGTATTTTAGGGAAAATTAAAAATGTTTCTTTAGTTAAAATTATTTTAAAGCATTGAAAGTTCAGTATTGAACATTTAACAACCCAACTACGGTATTAATATATTATTATTTATCAATACGGCACACAATCGGTAATCAGTATAATTGGAATATTATATTAATTAGAAAAATGGATATTAGATTCTGAGTGGAGCGAAGAAGCTTATGGTTTTACAAAGATGTTTATTTTAATTTTTTTTTCTGTGAACAACTTTTCTACCATTAATTTTGATTCAATTTATAATGATAGAAATTAAAAAAAAAAAAAAATTGACGGAGGAGGTATTTTAGAGAGATTATTTTTCGATTTTCTTAAGAGGTTTCTCAGTAAATGTGAAAAACCGAAAAAAAAATGAGAAAATCGGTCCATGAAACAAATATTATTAAAGAAAATATATAATGTCCATTTAATTATTTTACCATAATATGCCATATATTTTTGTAATATCGATTATTCCACTATTTTAAATCGATTATAAACGAAAATCGATATTCAGTTACACCGATTTATTAATTTATTACAATGGTTATAAATATTTTAATTTTGAGGTCATTTTTTGATTTTCCAAGTGGTTTAAATTGAAACCGTTAAATTTGAAAAACTACGCGTGTTCTATGTATAAATTTCAGTGCTCGACGGCGGTCGGCACTCGGAAACTCCGTGGTTGGAACAGCGAGGTAGTGGGTGTGGCTACGGGTATGTGCCGTGACGATATAGAATTCCTAGATAAATCTAGGCAGTTTACGACGATATGGCACGCAATGCTGTCTCTCGAGCGTTGTATACGTTTCACCATTGATTTTAAAAACTAGTATTTATAATCAATGGTTTCATTTTCGGTATGACATACTCTTAAATACTTTATACAATGTTTTTCTGCTTTTATCTCAAAACATACATTCATTTTAGTTATAATACGTATTTTCTTGATTATATGAATCAAAAATAGTACCTGGTGTCATTAGAAAAATAACAATTCCTTGATTTATAGCCATTGATCTAGCATGGATGTCTGGTAGATAATTTGTATCTATTTTAAACAAATCCTCGAGATGATCCTCCACCTGTAGTGATGGTAATGCAACTAAACGCAGTGTTCATAATTTTAATTAAACATATTCATCTATAGACATGTCTAGTATTAAATCAATAAAATATATAGATAGGTACACTTACGAAATTGCATGGTAGATTTGCATTGTTGTACAGCGGTATTTATTAGTTTACTTTCACTATTTCTGTATGCATCCAACAACGTTAGTTCTAAAAATAAATTTACAAATAACAAGTGTACAAGTAAATCAAATTATTTTCTTCATTTATAAGGAGTGAAACAAATTTAACTGTGCTGTAAATAATAATTTGTAAAATGTACCTATAGTGTAGGTAGTTTAGTGCCAGTTTTACTGCCGAATGTTCAAACATAATACGTCAAATATAAAACTATAATTATAAGTTGTTAACGATTTTAAGTAGTGATTTTAGTATTTTACTGTAAACACTTAGTAGACCCATCTAACAAAAAATGTTTTTATAGAACCCAAAAAAGGTTTATAAACAGATACTATAAGAATAGTATTAAATATATTGTAGAATAATGTTATATTATAATTTTTCATATTAAAATAACTGAATAATTTCAAAATATTTTTACACTTTTTTCTTTTATAGCTTTTATTTATGGTTATAAGGATAACCTATGAATCGCCTCAGTTGTCCACACCACCGGGAATATCGCCTCACATGCAATTGTTATGGTTGTAGTCTATCCATTTTTTTATTATCTATAAGTATATTATAATATGCGTTTTCAATATATTGTCGTAAAATAGTTATATACCAAGTTGCATTGTTGTAAATGGTGTCCTCCTTCTATCACAAAATTAAGATATGAATCTATCATTGAGACGAAATAATAAATGCTATCAGTTAAAGCCCTATAAATACGGTCAGCCTGGGTTAATCACATCACTATCTGAGTGTTAGCTTGTGGCGTGAATTTAACTCGGTCATCTACCCTCCAATACAGCAGATAAACCAGTCAAGTCGGTATAGGGCTGCCATCAAGATGCTACAAACTGTGAATTCGTACAGAACTCCGACCTTTTAGAAGGCCCCGCATCTAGTGTTTCAATCATAGCTAGATAGTAATTTCGCATGAATATTTTAAGAAAATACAAATTGAAATGAATGTACTAATAAGAATTGTATTGCAAAGATTTACCTACGCTTGGTATTAGATGGTGAAAAATAAAAAAAAACCTATTGAGGCATCATAAAAATGTCTTCAGAGGGCCTCGGTATTTTCTAAGCAGATACTGTTTAGGCAGATAAAGTTTATTATGCAATTATTATGCAACTTATGGACTTTGATTCTAAGCTTTGTACTGGTCTTTTACGTTGTTCTGTTTCGTCCACCATGCCGTCACGAGTTTTTGCTATTGGTGTCGGAAGATGCATAAAAAATTGGAAATCCGTTCTTCAAACTTATTAAAATTCGGAATAATTTTTCTTCCAAAAAGATAATTATTTGAATATCCAAAACAAAAAAAGACATATTTTGCACGATGGATGGACCACTGTTGTAGATGAGAAATTGAGTAGAGAGGATCTAAAGGGGAATTTAATGTATATGTGCATGCAACGATTTATCTTTGCTAACGAAAAACGATTCTGAGTCGAGTAACGGAAGAAAATGTACGAAATATATTAGTGAAATGTTATGTCCTCGTTTTTATATTCTATGTGTAGAAGAATGCATTGTTTTTAAAAATATGTTTTAGATTCTGAGATTCTGAGTGGTGTAAAGAAGCTTATGGAAAACCATAGATGTTACAAAGATGTTTATTTTTTTAATCAGTGTGCAACTTTTCTTCAAGCAATTTGGCTCTAATTTATAATGATACCAATTTTTATGAAAGAAAATTTGACTTGGAAAGTACTTTAGAGAGGTGATTTTTCAATTTTCCCAAGAGTTTTCCCAGCAAATGTGAAAAACTGGGAAAACACATGGGAAAATCCGTACAACATTAAACAAATATTATTAAAGAAAACATATAGATCCTATTTAATTATTTTACTATAATATGTCACATATAATACGCATATACATGTATATTGTTGATAAAGCATCACTATCAACTGAACTGAGTTCAGAATCGTTTTTTCGTTTGCAATGTTTTATCATTGCTTACAAGTATACATTAGCATATCGATAACAGTGGTTGTACCCGTCTCCATTATCTTTTTTTTCTTTTTTATAATGTGTAAAATTTTTATCTGAAATTTTGCTCTGAAGTATCAAGTATAGTACATTTTCTGAAAAAGAACATTTCTAGGACTTTAAGAAAGTCATTTTTTGATTTTTCCAAGAAAAACTGTTAAAAACTGGAGGAAAAACGGGAACATGTAAGAAATTTATAGGTATTAGTAAACAAATAATTCGATCTTTTTTTTCCTGTGAACAACTTTTCTAATTTTTCTCCAATTTATAATGATAACACTTTTTCTGAAAAGAAATTCGATTAGGGTGGTACTTAAAAGTCATTTTTTTATTTTCCTAGCTGTTTTTATAATAAATGGGGAAAAAACTGGAAAACAGATAAAATAAAAATAAATAGTATTAGATAAAATTGGATATAATGCATAGTATTATTTAATAATTACTGTATAGGCTAGTTAGTAGTTTAGTTTATTATATATTATGTATCTGTGGGTATTGTTCTCCCAATTTTAATAACAATTAATAGTAGGGAACCTGATAAAAAAAAGTCATGCTATCCTACAAAATGTAGACTAATTCCCAGATAAAGTGTCTATTTACACATATCCGTTTCGTTTCCGGAATACGGATAAATGATAACAACCCAAGTACTTCAATATTTAATTGTTAAATTGCTTTTGGGATTTTTTTTCAACTCTAAATATTACGTTAATAATAAAATACTAGCGATATTATCTATTGCATTTTATATCTAGTTGGCGATTAAACTAAAAAAAAACTACCATATTTATCATATTTCAAATATTTGGTTTGTATTATTTTTTGAACTAGAGTAACGTTCCAATTGTAGTATTTATTTCTTGAGTTACTCATTTTTGTATTAATCTTAATTCCTTACGTTATGTACTCGTACACTTTTATTTAACCACTATACTGCGAGCCACGAGAGTGCACACGGCGGAATTTTTGAGCATCCCTAGTACAAAACATGATCAAACGCCTCCCACTCAACACATAGTATCCTGTTGGAGCGCTTCAGTTGTTATACACTGGTTATTTATACACAGTTATTTGTATGCACAAGCCGTATGCGTTCTCTTATAAAAAATAGTAATATTTGGTTTTGCTCGGCAATTTCTCCTACCTCTATTGTTTTGTTATTTATATTTACGGACTTCTTTCTGCGTGTGAAGTATTTGGTAACCGGGTTACGTGGATTATAATTATTCACTTCCGGCTCGTACACTATGAATAAAATATATTTAATACAAAAATGATATTCACCTTTGTCTGTATACCAAACACCATTGAGCAAACCAACATTGATTAAATGTGTTGCTTGATTTTGCATTTCTTTTGCATGTAGTATATTAAAAGTAACAAGCCAATCTAATTAACAGTTGAAAATTACATTAATAAAATTAATACCTATCTAAACAATTCTAATTATAAAATATTATTCAATCATTTACATATCTATTATTAAACACAAATATTACCTACATCTAATTTTGTTGAACATTGGTACCATATTATTCATTGCATCTAAGTGAATGAGAAATGTTTGACCTGAAATAATAGTATAAATAACATTGTAGTGATTATAATAAAAACACATTGGTATTTTGATAATAGAAATAATAGTTATTCTAATACTCTTTGTTTTTATCCATAGAGCCTCCTCTCCTTTTTTTTCACCATCATCCGGTGTACCACAAGATGTCTTATTATCTCCACCGTTGTTTTCACTGCTTCCTAACTCTGCTTCTTCTATTATCCGGAATTCCAAACTCCTTATATTTGCTAACGGTATAAAACTCTATCTGCATATTTCCTCGATTACTGCCTGTCGTCTCTTATAAGATGACCTTTACTGAATAGAAGTTTGAGATGAATCCCTCGGATGAAAATTTTTAAATGTGCTCCTTTCATCTATACCCGTTCACACTCACTCAATTTCTTTACCAAATAAATAGCCAGCTTTATAAAATCAGCTACAAACTCCATTCGCGATCTTGATTTTATCTTTACATGAAATGTCTCCCCAATCAAACTTATTGAAAATAAATGTTATCAAGCCCTAAAGTTATTAAGCTTTGCTTTCCAGACCTCACGTAATTTCCAATCAACACCGCCTATCAAGATGATCTACTGTACTCTTATTTACCGTATCATCATCGAGTAAAGATAAGCCATATGAGATTTCCTTACAGCGTATGTTAGCTCAATGATTGAAAGGGTGTAAAGACGCTTCTTTCGAGCTCTTACAGCTATTATAGCTCTTAATTTTAAGTTTTATTATACAATCGCTACTACTATAATTTTGGACTTGTCCTGTGTGTATATTTATAAAAATAGATATAAATATATATGTATAATAGAATTTTTTAAATTTTACCATTTAAGTTAACTTTATCATACTATACCTATAATGCTAACATATAATATGTATATACTATTCAAAACAAACTAAAGTGCAAGGCAGACATTGAATTCAATTTACCTATGCCACATAATATAATTTTATAAATAAAAAATACAGTTACGTCTTCATAGTCCGGCACCCTCAGTAATATTTTTACTGCATCCAGTTATATTTTTAATTATCATTTAAATAGTTCCATGTAATTAAGTCTTCCGATAGTATTTTTGGATTTTTAACAAAAATTATAAACTTGTTGGTGGTAATATAAATGACAATAACTACAGATTAAATGGACAAAGTGTTTAAAACCAATCAAGCTAATGAATACGAAATATAAAGTATGTAAATGGATATTTAAAAATCAAATATTTAGTATTTAAAATTTAAAATTTTAAGTAAAGCGAAAAATGCATTGATTTTTACAATGATATGTTTTTGTTTTCCTGTCTGAACACCTTTTTCATCAGAAATCTTGCTATAATCATAAAGTGTGGTTTCTGGTATCAATTTTGGTGCATTGGGCAGATCATTTTTTGATTTCCCTTACAATTTTCTGAATGATAAAAATGATGAAAAAAATAAAGCATGCCAGAAACCATAATATTTATACAATAACGGTTTTTGTTCAATACAATTATGATATTTTTTTGTTGTAATTCAGTGAAAAATCGACGTAGGGAATTGAAACTTTTATCAATTACTTATATTATAACTTTTATAATTTATATTTCAATACTCAAAACGCTGTGGTAAATTATTGAAAATAATTGTAATTTTAATTTTTTTTAAGTTATGTTTTGTATATCTCAGGTGAATAACATTATTGTCATAATATATTGATCAAAACTTCAAGTTCAAATTTACGATTAAATTTGTTAAAAACACGAATGGTTGTAATTTGGTTCATAAATATTGAAATTTTCAATTAAAATGTATCAAATAATGTTTAATAGAATACATAGAGTAAATTATCCTT
Organism: Cinara cedri; assembly: GCA_902439185.1. Lineage (NCBI taxonomy): Eukaryota > Metazoa > Arthropoda > Insecta > Hemiptera > Aphididae > Cinara > Cinara cedri. Next base: position 848,704 of record CABPRJ010000010.1, on the reverse strand, counting down.
TATATTCTACCTTTTTAACCTTCTATATATATATATATATATATATATATATATAACAGTGATATAATACTATTACTAAAACTATCCTGTATTAGGAGCCTGTACAAAACGCTGACAATATAGTGAATATTTAAGATTAGGTTTTTTCGAAATTAGTTAAGTAAAATAATAATAATAATGTAACTTCTCCATATTATTTATTTTATGTATATATTACGAGCAGGTGCCCAATTTACAATTAATATATATACATTATAATTAAAAATTACAAGTATGATATAAAGGTGAATACAGTAATTAAAAATAACTTAGTTAGGTTTATGAGATCAAAAATGGGGTGTCTGATTTGACAATAAACATATAGTGCCAAAATGGTTTACTTAAACCATAATTAATGAAGAAGGTTGATAAATTAAAAGTGGTATATTGACGAATGAAGACCAGAGAGACATTTAAAGGAATTAGAGAGAGTAGGTGTGGTGAGTCAATCTGTCCATATAATAATTTAGAAAGAAATGTAAGGTTAGTAGCATGCCTACGATTTGTTTGTGAATCAAGTTTGAGATGCTCAAGTACTGGTGAATAATTATGTGGTGGACAATCAATCCTTTAGTACATGACTGGCATATTTTAAAAATTTATTTTGAACTCTCTCAAGTATTATTGCGTTATGTGCAGTATTAGGATCCCAAATGACCGCGCAGTATTCGAAAATATGCCTCACGAGCGAACAGTACAGTGCCTTAAGAGGAGATGCTAGTTTAAACTCTATTATTATGCGTTTAATAAATCCTAAGATTTTAAGTGACTTAACATCAGGCTCGCTTAATATGTAAATTAGGGCTAAACGTAGGACAGAGAACAAAATGTAGATCAGTGACAGATTTGTTAAGCGATTACAAAGTAGTTCCATGAATTGAATATTTAAAATTAATTAGGGATTCAAGGTGCGTAAAAGTCATATAGTGGCATTTAGAAATATTTAAATCCAACTCTAGTTCGTTGGCTCACGCAACAATTTTATTTAGTTCATATTCAAGGACAAGGCAGTCGCTGTGAAAGTCGATATAATAAAATATTTTTAAATCAGCAAACGCAAGGCGCCTCGCGTGATTTAATATACGGTTAATACTATTTAAGAATATAGAAAACAGGAAAGGAGGGAGGTGGCTTCCTTGGGGAACACCAGAGGACATGAGAAGTATATTAGAAGAGACTCCATGGATTTTAACAAATTGTTTTCCACTATCTATAAAAAAACTAAACCATGATAAAAGTAGTTCACTGAAACTAGATGCTTACAAGACACATAACAATATATGGTGATCAATACGGCCATAAGCTTTACGAAAGTCAGTAAAGATGACATCAACTTGCAAATAATCTTTAAACGCTTCAAATATATAATTACAAAAGACTGTATTACAGGTTTTTATAGAACGGCCTAGCTGGAAACCAAGTTGTTCCTCCATTAACATTTCGTTGACACTTGGTTGAATTTTTTTAAGTATAATTGATTCGCATAATTTGGCAATATGCGAGAGAATTGAGATTAGTTGGTAATTGGGGACTAGAGATGCATCCCCCGATTTCAGTACCTCAGTAATATAACACACTTTCCAAAGATCAGGAAAAATGAAATACCGTCTTCCAAAGAGCGTCTAAATAAAAGCCACGGTGGAAAAGAGATTGCATGCCTAATATTAAATAAAAATAACCTAGACAATCAATCAGACTCAATAAACTTAATATTATGTCATCGCTTTCTATATTATTATTAAACGCTGTTTTAGTCAGAAATTAAACGTACAGGTTTCCATTCCAAAGCTGAACAACTATGTTTATTTAAATAAACATAAGGAAAAATAAAATAAAAAACAAAAATAGCAAAAAGTTAATTTAATTTGTCAATAATTCCACTAGTAGCGGATTTTCCACAATTAAATGATATAATGTAGATAAATAATGTAAATAAATATACAAATAAAAAATCTACACATAAAAATAAAAAAAATAAACGAATCAATGCGTCGCATAGAATATTATAAGAGTATTATATTATATAAATGTCAAACATCAATATTGATAATCTAATGAAATGTTACCAAAATGTTTGCAAAATGAAATTTTTATTTCAAGACGTACCTTAGATATATTATTAATACTTGCATCTTTCGGGTTCCATTGAAATTAGGTCGTATAATACACTTATCATAACACTCCAGGCGACGCATTGATTTATTTATTTATTTTATATTTTGTACATACATTTTTTATTTATATATTTACTTACGAGTATAAACAATTTTAATAATTTTGTTTTTACTTTATTATTTTATTATAATGTAGGTAATTAAAAGGTATCTCTATTAATAGATGCCTCTTTTTGGGACATTTTATTGAATTTATATCAGTGTCTGGAGGGGAATCTAGACTCCATGAATCATCGTAAATCCACCACTGAGTTCCATAATTTAGTACTGAAAAACTAACATAAAATCTACATAAAATCCTTAAAATACATAATGGTTAATGATACATTGAATACGATTGTGGAAAATAACCACAATTACAAAGAAAAGTAAATATATTTTTATTTTTATTTTTACCTGCACTTGAACGAAAGATCCTTAAAATTATATCCATTATCATTTCCACATTAGCTTTTTTAACGTGATCTATAATAAACAAAATCAGAATAACATTAACATTAAAATAAATTATATTTATTAAGTAGGATATTTATGTTTGATGTTATTTAATGAATTGCCGATTTTGACAAATAATAAAATATATAATAAATACAAATTACAAAATAATAATAAAACAAAAATAATAAAAAGTTATTGAATACTGGTGGTAGAAGTTTATCCTTGTAATTTAAATGACCATATACTATTCCTATTTTCAATTGTTCTTATCCGACATAATTCATAGAAAGAAAAAACATCCAAGGTTCTGTTTCCGGAATAATAATTATTAGAACGAAACACAAATTGATCAGGTTCAAATTTCCATCTAAATTCTTCTATACTGTCTATTATCCTTGTACATTTGATTTTATTCGTCAGAATTTTTTCAATAAATACAGATGACAGGGGAATAGATAAGAAGAGCAATTAAGAATATACGTGTGTATATATACACAATATATAATATAATATATATTATACAATAATATTTTAAAATTTAAATATTTATAGAAGAAACCAAGAACGTGTAAGACAGACAACCGAAAGACTAATAAATATGGGGAAAGATTAACCTGCAAGTGATCGAGCAAAAGACAAAATACCCAATAATATCTATTGAGCATATACAAGATTCTCTGGTATTTAGGAATTTTAACCTACAAAAGAGTAACACATTTTCAATACATACAAATTGATATTAACTAACAAACAAATAACCACGAGAAGATGAACAGGAGAATAACGATAAGAAGTAAGTGTATTTTTGCATTTGGCTATTATTTATAAAAGATGTTGTTCAAAACAGTGAAACTAATATTACTATATATATTTTATCATTAAACCTAAAGTTCTGCATGCATGTAGAGCGTGGGTTTTAACAAAGAAGGATGAGAAAATATTAAAACTAATCGAAAGGAAATTCTCAATGAGCTAAACTAGTAGGAATTCTCAAAAGCACAAGAATAAGTTGAACCAAACACGTCTGAAGAGCGGAGGGTCAAACATTACATAATATCACAATAAGGAAACCATATAAAAAAAAAAGACCGAGAGGAAAACTAAAACAAAATTGATCGATTTAGGGAGAATCTCAAGTGTCTGGGAATAAGAGATGGTGTACAACTGGTTAAGTTGACAGATAAGTAAGACGGAAACATAGACAAGTGTTTTCTGTATTGCAGTGGAAATGACGGCAAGCTTACAAAACGTTGATTAAGATAAAACAAATTAAAATTAAAATACTGATAAGTATTTAGAGTTACCATGAGTAGATGCAAATAATCCTTTCGTTAAATACATCATGCTTGCTAGAAAACATTGTCGATTGTATAATCCTGTAAAATAAATTGTATTGGTATGATTCTTTAAAATTATTTGTACGCATGTAGTTTTAAGTATATTTATTAGACATATCTATCTCTATGGGCTTTGTTCTTAATCATAATGTACAAATTCGTTCGGATATTGGTTTGAATTCACGTACACAAGGTCTGTAGTTTTTATGGACCGCGAACCCCATTCTAAAATGATGTATATTCACAGTTCCTCTATAGTAAATAATATAATCATTTATACTTAACTGCCCTACACCCGACCCTCAATTTCCTGCAGGAGTACAATTCTCACATTAAAAAAGCTTTCGGGTGGTTAAAAAGAAAATATTCCGTTTCCTGTTTCCATCCAGTTTTTCCATAACTCTAGTCAGAGGCTTTGTTTGGTAGTTTCATAACAGAATTTTGTTTCAATGTAGGGTTGTTAACCCTACAATCAACTGTCCATAACCCTGAGCATAGGGGACCTTGGGACCCCGAGTAAACCCGTAAACCTACACCCGTAAACAAAATGTATGTGATTCCCGTGAAGGGGTGGGGTGACCATTCTATTTGATCATAAATTGATTATCTACCAAACAATATTTTGATTTTTCCTATTTTTATTAATGATAAAAAAAAAGATGGTACCTATTATAATTTTAAGAATCATTTTTTTTTTCAAATAATCATCCAAAGTTTCCGCTATATAATAAAATACAAATTGAGCACATTTTTTGATTTACAACTATTTAAAACTAAAGGGAAAATAAACATTTCATGATACCCATAAGAAAATAAAAATGTTTTCTGTTGATACTATATACTTATTTATTATTTAGTAGATTAAGTATATACTCTTTAAGCATTAATTTTCTTGATAGTAACAGTAATGGCTATCATTATATCTAAAAAAATGACCAAGAATCCCTTTCATAATTGAGGTAGTTGAATGGTAGCCATAGAATCTCAGACAAATGGATACTAGTTCTTTTTGCACCTGTTATATATTTGAAGATAACCATTGAGTAGTATTCCTAATTATTAAAATTCACTAGTCTTAACCGAAAAACAAAAACTTATTAGCATTATTAATTAAGTATTACCAAAGCTTTCAATTTTGAATTCTGGAAACTTAAACAAATCTGAAAATGATATGCATGAGTATTTTAAATATTAAATAATATTTGTTTATAAATGCTATTTAATTTAAAGCTGAGTAAGGGAGCCATTTAATTGACAAAAGTATAATATTATGCTTAAAATATTACCTTCTTTATGGCTTATAGGATTTATTGATAAATATTTCAGAGGTTATATCAAAAAAACTTTGGAGGGGCTGTAGAAACGTTTCACCAGCTCTTCCCCCATTCAACAATTAAAATGTTTTTTTTGCGCCAATATTTAGCATATAGCTTGCATGAATTTTACCACCCCTACTATACAATTTTCTCGTCATCACCAATGCTCCTACACAACTCATGTAGAAACGTTTCTACAGCCCTCTGGGCTTTAAATTCAACTTTTTAGACTTTTTCGACGCCAATATTTAGAACAGAATTAGCATGAATTTGCATGACTAGTCCCAATATTTATATCACACTTTCTCCACCAGTATAAGTATTTTTTTCGGATTTGTATATTTCATCATTCACCCTCCCGCTCGTTCAAAAATTTCAAATTTTTTACGTATACATTTTGGTGATGACGAGGAAACTTGATAGCAGGGGTGGCCAAATTCATGCTAGTTACATGCTAAATATTAGTGCAAAAAAAATTGAAATTTTTAATAGGGGGACTGATAAAATCTACATAAAACAATTTAAATCACTTTAAATCACCATACAAAACCATTTCACTAGTTAATAAAATGATTAATTCAAAACATTTCAATTAAATTTATTCATTGTATATTGTAACATTATATTTAAATTTTGTATTTATTATTTAGTTATAAACTTTTTACGTATACTACTTTTATTATTTTTTTTTTTTTATATGGGTGGGGAGGTGTTGACAAATATTTTGCTCCTCAAGGGAGCGGAAGTTCCAAAAAGGTTGAGCACCATTGTATTACAAAAAGTAAAACGCCGGAATGTTAAATCCCGAACTCTAAGAATTAGGAATGTAGTATTTTAAAACGTAATATTTCGGAAAGTATAAAGTCCCGAACCGTAATAATCCAGAAAGTAAAGACTCCTGATCGTTTACTTTCGTAAAACGAAACACCGCTGGACCGTAACATAATAAATATAATATTTTAGAATAGTATTATACATCATATTATTAAATATTTAATAAATTTGCCGCCCTGAAGCAAAAGTTCTTTTGCACCTATGTTAATCCGGCCCGGTTATACATATTATTAATATGTATAAACAGTCGTTAGTCTCAAGGAATGTGCTGAAATACCTTTGGAATCGATCACCGGGAATGAACGCCTATAGTTTTTTTTGCGAGTACCGCAGTCTGAGTTTTGACGCAAAGTATTACAATTGTATAGTCTCCAGAGCCTCTTATATTATTTGTATTTTCAGAACCTTTTGTTTAAATTTGTATCTTTTAAGTTCAAATATAGAAATGAATATTTCGTAAGTCTGTTTATTTATTTGTTCACAGATATCTTTCGACAGTCTGTAACAGGTGCAACCACATTTTAGAGAACAACATGTGCACAAATATTATTATAACGGTACTAAATTACCATTATGCAGTTTTATACTACATAAAATGACAGGGGTATATCCAGAAAATCTCCAAGGAAGGGGAACACATAGTTCTTCCCATTTTTGTTATATTTACATTTAAGGAAAACATATAATTTATATAAAATGGAAAAGTATTTTTCATAAAGTTTTTGAGATTTAATGTTTTAGATTCTGAGTGGAGAGAGGAATTTATTGGTTTTACAATGATGTTTATTTATTCATTTTTTTCTGTAGACAACTTTTCTACGAGCAATTTCGCTCCAATTTATAATAGTAGCACTTTATTAAAAAGGAAATCTTACTGGGATGGTATTTTAAGGTAGTCATTTTTCAAATTTCCCAAGAATTTTTCTTGCTTTTCAAAGCTATCCTAGGGGAAGGATGCAGCCACTGTTATAAGTAATTTAATATATTTTATCTGCGTAAGCGACGATTTACCATTGCTAAAGAAAAACCAATTCTGAGCGGAGTTCGGTTGATAGTGTTGCTTTGTCAACAATTTGTATGTTATATTATGGTAAAATACATATGCATTAATATTTTCTTTAATAATATTTGTTTTATATTGTACCTATTTTTCCTACGTTTTTCCCATTTATTGGGAAATCTCCTTGGAAAATAAAAAAATGACCTCCCTTAAGTACCACTCCAGTCAAATTTCCATTTAGAAAAAGTGCCATCGTCAATGTTAATTGGAGCAGAATTGCTGATAGAAAAGATGTCTACAGAAATAAAACAAAAAGAATTTAACAAAAATCAATGTAAAATTAATACATTCGTCCCTCCACTCAGTATGGTGATTCTAAAAATGTTGAGAATTTCGTTAATGATAAATTGTTGAAATCAAAGTTTAACCCAATACAACTTTTTACATCTTAGGACTCCCGTATTCCGTATTCACACAATTCTAATTTCAACTATATGCCCAAATTACTATATATCTATGTGTATAATCATATATATATATATATATATATATATGTATATGTGTGTATAAATTATGTAATAATATCATATAATATGTACAATCTGAACAACTATTGTAATCTTTAACTCAGTAATAATAATATGTTAATATAATTTATGAGTCAAAATCCGGTTTAATCTAAAACACAGTCAGTGACTTTTCTCACCATAATTTATGTAATTTTTGTGCTGTTGAATAACGTGACCATTGTCAATCTCAGCACAATCAGTACCTAAAAATATTAAAATATTAATAATAAAAAGTAGATATATTTAATAAGGAGGACATGGAATATTTTATTTTTTTAGTATTTGTAGACTTATCAATTTAGTTGTGTTTTAATGCAAAGTTCGATATTTTGTCGAACTATAACACAAGCACAGTGTGCACACAATAGTATATTATAACATATAGGTACATATTATATATATTATTATAAATAATATATTATGAGTGTATAATAGTATTATCTACATTATAATGTTTTAACAAAATAAAAATAAGTCATGAAAAATAAACAAATAATTGTTTAGTTATGATTATAATATATAATATAGTAATAAATTGTTAAGTTGTTAATAATTACCCGTATAATGTCCAACAACTAATATTATTGTAAACGATATTACGAGTTTAGAGATCATCGTTCTTAATGAAATAAATAATATACCTATGTTCGAACAATTTTAAGTCACAAATGTCGAATTTTCATGCACATATGATTTTTAAATATCAAATTTTATCAAAAATAATAAATTGTGTATATTATTTTGTAAATACGAGTTAAAGTTTACTTTGACATAATAAAAATTAAGTGTTTAAACAGTGAATGTTAAATTATTATAAACTGTCTATTACATAAATAAGTAGGTTATACAAACGCTTAAGCTTACAAGTCAGGGTCTAAATTATTTTGATAAAAAATAATTATGATGCACAATGATGTAAGTTTATATTATTATAGTAGTATTGTTAAATAAATACTATTATTTGAACTACCTATTTTTTTAATTGACCTAAATTTCATATTTTTCAAAAAAAAAAAAAAATAAAAATACCTATAAAGTATTAGATTAATAATTAATCAATTTGAAGAATTACGTATTTTTTAACATTTTACAACTGGATTCTTGAACCCAGGTTTAAAATTTGTCTCCATAAAATTTTGATTATCAAATACAAATATATAAACCTATATTAATATTTAAAAAGAATAATAATATTTTATTTAAAAAAAACCATACAATTCACATACAAAATTATTGTCAATTACACATGAATTATCACACGAGACAAGAACATAGACATTCGCGGCGAACACACAATCTTTACCTCTCCACCAGTGACCGAGCTAACTAATAATATATCTGTCTAATGCCTATAGTACATTTATCTTATATTATTATTTGATATTTATAGCGTTTTACACCTACTCTAGCAGTGCAACAACTGATAATGCGCAAGTTTCACAAATAATTGCTCCAGACCTCCAGTGCAGCAATATCAGTACCTACTTAGCTGGAACACGAGAAATCGTAATCTATCAATAACTGTTATTGTTATTGATAGACAAGGTTTATACATAGACCTTTAAACTAATGGACAACGTTTTCCACTCTGCCTTGCCCTCCTCATTGATCGGCGATCAAGTAACTAAGAGAGAAAGAGCATAATGTAGTAAATCATGTAAGAAAGACTAAAATAAAATGTTCTTTCCATTATCAACCATAAACATAATAATATTATTACTCAAAGGGAGTCCTCAACTCGCCGTGTCGTTTCGTTTTGTGTGTGTTTTAAACACGATACGTTCCTTTTTGATTGCACGTTATAACTGGTACCCGCCGTTTTACCAACATTATCACTCACTATAACTATTAATTTACCATTCGCCAAAAAATGCGCGGTAATTATTATCGCTCATTTTTCTTAAAATACAATGTCATTATTATATTATAATTATTTATGAATATTTATCATTATTTTGCCATCAATATTTTACCGCGTTCTTCAGTTTTTTTATTATTTATACTATTTTCTGTCTAATAAAGCGATACCATTGAATTATTACCTAACCAGTATTCACTTTATTAATATAATTTACTTGTATTATACGATTAACTAATAATAATAATAATAAAAACGCAACAATTATTTTACCTAATTTTAGTTACTAATATATTGCTATTTTTAATAGCTACGTTCTACTAGTAGGTATTGATTTTAAAATCATTGCTACATCCTAATAATACTTGGTATTGTAATTACTAGTACTAGTTAGTGATTTTATATATATATATACATACATAAGTACAGTTTTGTGAAGTGTTTTATAAAACAAACTTTTTGCATAAAATGCATATCTGCCCTTGAAAAAAATATACATTTTACGTTTATATAATTATAACATAAGATATTATTTACCCTCATTAAATTCATATTGAATTTAAACTAGTATAAAAATTGAGTATCAATTCACATTTAATTTTAAATTAAATTATTTAAAAATTAAAATTGTAATACTAATTCACACGAAAATGACGTTACCATCTATAATCGGGCTAAAACCAGCATGTCCGAAAGTTGAATTTATTCAATTCTGCGGTATCTGTGGTAACGTCTTGGTAGACACGATCAAAATGTATCTACCATGATAATATATAAGCCAACCAGAAAAGAATATTTCATACGAAATGAAACGACACGCTGAGTTGAGGACACCTCTTTATGTAGGCCGTTTGTATTACCAACATCGTAAATCGTCATTTCCAAAATGAATCGTAAATTACATAAATTCTTATCTTACAACGGTACCTATTTATGAAACTTAATACGTTCATCAATTTTGGACTTGCAGTATTTAACTCTACATAAAATAATCATTGTACTGAAACTAAATATATATAACTAAGATAAAAACTAAAGGATATTTAATTAGGATTATGATGAGAAATTATTAAATTATTCAAATATGAATTAAAGCATAAACATGTATTTATAAGCTGCATATACAGCTAACATTTTATAAGTTTTCTTTATAAGTTTATGTAGTGGCCGCACCCATCCCAGCTTTTTTTTTTTCCTTGTAGTTTTTCCAATAATTTTGATAAAACATTGGTTTTTTTTTATGTATTTGATTAAATAAACACGGTAAAATGTTCGAATCCTTCTGGCTATTTTTAAGCTAATTATAAGTATTTAACGTTTTTTAGTTTTTTTTTTAATTTTATACAAAAATCATTCATATAGTAATTATATTAATATCGATCCGTTTCTTTTTGCATGCGTGTGACGAGTGCGTGACACTATCTGTAAAGTAAAAAAAGTTACTTTTATAAAGAAATACACGTGATGGTTGTCGCCGCTCTTCAAGAGGAGGAGGGCGAAATTGTAGAATATTATGTACACCCACATACGTGACTATTGTGAATATTGTGATAAAATATTTCTTACTTATTATGCTGACTTACAAATCGTACATAATAGTCCAAGGACATCCAAGTACAGGGTCACATTTGTTTCAAGTGAAAGATTAAGAGCTTTTAGGGGAAAATACGATTTCAAGCAAATATATTTCTAATAATCTGTAAATGTGTTATCTGTAAACAACCAAATAATAGTTTTATTTATCTAGATAAAACTAAAAGATTGTGTCTAGATAATGCTTAATAATGCTCGGAGAGTACTAAGATGTTTCAGAGGAGGGGCAAATATTTCCATAGCACCCCTGAATATACCACTTACAACCATCTACTTAGGCTCTATAAGCCTAGATAAAAAAGAAAATCAAAATAGGTATAGACCTATTTTGACCAATACCTATGGGTAAAAAAAAAATGATTTTTTTTTAAACCTCAATAATTTGAATTAATGTTGCCAGCAAAAAAAAAAAAAAACTATTATATTGTCATTATTTTTGTCGCCCTTTTTTTAGGAGTGAAACTACTAGGTACCTACTTTTGATTTTTAAATGGCGACCTATATTAAAAATGCTAAAAATTGATGGAGTATTAGTTTAAAAACATTTGATTGTTTAAATATTTCATTTCCTTCAATCCGTTGACGATATAATCCACATTATAGTTTGGGTAGGGGAACAGTAGCGAATCATAATTTATGTAGTAGTACAACGCCCGGTGGTCATTACTCTCCCCCTGCTTTACTTTAAAAGTGAATAATCTTGTCGGATTGACGGAAATAAAAATTTTAATCACTAAAATGTTGTTAAACTAATACTCCATCTATCTATAGCATTTTTAATATACAGTTGCCATTTGAAATCAAAAGTAGGTAGTAGAATGGTATTAAATGAAAATGTCTTCAATTCTTCTTCCAATTTAATTTAATCATATTAGAAAATCTTGACAATTTATACGACTTTTACAGAGAATATATTTTTGATCAACTTGTTAAATATCAAATTATACAATCATATTTTAAATCAAAACCATTATTTGTATTTACTAGGTAGTTAACCAAGAATTTCTAAAAACGGGCGTGTTAAATATCAATATTCAATTTTGATCAGTGTACCTACTGAATACATTTTTTTAAGTCATAAACAAACAAATACAATAAAACGTTGTGACGTGGAACACAATATTCTAACGATTTTAACATGATTGCGTGTTCAACCAAATAATCAAGTATTAAAATCTTCACGAGACCCACAACAAATAAAAACTTGATAATAATATAATGATATAGTATACCATTGTGTCGTGATTCGTATTTCGAAAGTAATTATACATTAATGATGTTTTGCTGAAAATTAATAAATAAATACAGGAATCATTGTAAAACTAACGAAGCTTTCCAAAAGAAGCTACTATACTAAGAATCTAAAATAATAATTTAAACTACCGTATAATTCAGTATTGTTATCGTATATTTTAAGTAGGTAAGTACGAAAATAATGTTGCGTTCATAGTCAATAATAATAGTATTTGCAAACACTCAAATATTGTCCGGAGAACACAAATATCATTCTCATTAAAATTATCGTTCAGTGTAGATACTAGTTGTGCGTTCAAGAGCTAAGCTATTTTGTACATAGATTATTAAATCACAAGTGCGAACAATAGTTTATAAAATGTAAGTTTTACTTTTCTCTCTAAAATTTAAAAAGTTACATAATTAGACTGGTAGGTATATTATTAATGTATCTACCAAATCAACACTTTTACATTTAGATAAATAATAAATTGATTTACTAAATTCAAAATATTTTTAAAAAAAATTTTGATTATATTTAATTAAAAATACAACTATCTGTATTAATAATTTCAAACGAAAAACGATTTGAAGTAAAGTTCGGTTATACATGTTTTGAAAAGCCGTAATATTTACGACGTTCGTCAAAATTTGATATTAAAATTCTTGTACAAAAAATAGTATACTAAAGTTAGGTTAGGTTGCTATTTTTCACCGCTAAAAACGACTTACAATGAACCTGTTCAATTTTCAAGCATTTTAATTTTATTCGTAGAGTACCTACCAAATAAAAATGACTTAAAAAACTCACAAAATTAAAAAGTTTTAAAGTTAAAAAGTCACTTCAAAAATTGCTAAAATCGATAGTTTTGTTCAAGATTAAGGTAATATATTTCATATTTTGATACCTACATACATAAGTAACTTATTCACGTACAAAACTTAAATACATTTTAAAAATTTTCATAAAAACAGTTTATATTAAAAATTTTAATTATTGGTTCATTAATGGATAACTCATATTAATTAAACAATCGTATTGATCAGATTTAAATCTTTATAATATCCTACTTGATTAATCAAACCAAACCTATGCCATTTGGTAGAAGCATTGCACCATTAGACGGCGGAGATTGACTGCTGGTGTCTCAACGGGTTATCTTTCCTGGATGGCAGATCGCGGATCGACTGGGCCACGAAGCAGGTCCTGGACGTAATTTGGAGAGATGTTCTTGTCACCCACAAAAGCTTTCATTGATTGCCGGAAAGGTTCCCAGTGGGAACAATGAAAAATAGTGAGCTCGGTGGTCTTGTGGGTAATGACAGTAGAGGCACTCAGAATCAGGAGTTAATCCCATCTAGTGGAGATAGTGTTTGAAATACCCGTGACCTGATTAGAACCAGGGTAACGTGAAAGGTCAGGTCTCTTGTGCGTTTCAGAACCCATTTTTTAAGATCGCGGATAATCTCGCCCGTGTAGACTACCTTGTCGCTGCAGCTCCATCGATTAGCCCACTCTGTGAGCACAATATCCCGCTCAACCTGGTGGACCTCAACTAGAGATAGAGTCCTACTCCTAACTCGATAGTAACAATTATCTAATCGATCTTCTTTCGTGAACAATCTGTTTTTTTTTAAATCTGTGGTTATACCACTCGTGTATTCGGTCTGTTGAAGTGACGTGTATGTGAACTATGAGTGCTAGCACTCAATGGCCTGATTTTAATTTTTCATATTTTAATCATAAATAATTTAAATGAACATAAAAATGCTTTACACCAAAATTATAAATTGAACAATAGTCAAATTGAACTATTTCGATTTAATTTTAATAATGGGTTATTCACTGTTAGCGTTTATAGTTCACACAAACGCCACTTCGACACCAATAACATTTCGTATGCAAATCTGCATAGATATTTATGGTTTTAAGTAAATAAATTAAGGTATCTAATGGCTTTTTAGAATTTTAGAACACGTAACATTGTATATAGTGGTGACAATTTTACCACTTAGTTCACGGTAGTCAAGTGCTAGTTTTTGTGTCTCCAACTATTAAAGACATTTAATAACATATAAGTGGAGGGAATTACAAAACTGAACAGTGCACGGCATGGCAATGTCAATACAAAAATAAACACACAATTCATAATATTATTGAAGTATTACTATTTTAATATATTATAATTAATTATCTTAGATCATATAAAGGGTCCATCAAAAAAAACGTATGTTTTTAAAATGATGAATACTTCAAGTGAAAAAGTCCAATCGGTGTGAGAGAAGACTCCTTGTAAAGCTGATGACATGCAGTTTTAGTTGTCAACATGGTGTGGAGTATGCAGCAACGAGTGTTCACAGTATGACGGTACTTCGGAAACGGTAAATCTATCGTTCAAACGGAGCGAGATTTTCGAACTTGCTTCGATATTCCGCGTCATGGAACGATTTCTGACCGCATTATCATTTTAAGATTGGTCACAGCGTTCAATACAACAGGTACGGTGTAGATGAAAAGAACTAATAGACGAAATCGGACTATTAGAACACCCGAAAACGTGGACAGAGTAAGGTAGAATTCATTGCGGAGCCCCAACCGTTTTGTCCGTTTGCGCGCCGTTTCTCATTGGGTCAACGAATTAACTGTACGTCGGATCTTAAAAATTGATTTACCGTTTCATCCCTATAAAACCTAAGTTTGCTACAGTTATTGACAGGTGATTACCAACAGCGTGTTAATTTTATTCAGTTCATGATAGAACTTATTGACAATAATGACAACATGATTTTGTTTATGAGTGACGAGGCTCATTTCCACTTGAATGGTTATGTCAATAATGTCACTACTGGTCCTCGTAAACCCACAACAGTTGCATGAGGAACCTCTGCGTACTCCAAAAGTCATAGTTTGGTGTGCAATAGGCGTACCGTAAATTATTGGCCCTTATTTTTTCGAGGACGACGTATAAACGACCACTTTAAATTCAGAGCGTTACAACGAAATGCTGACCTAATTTTTTTTTCCTAAGCTTCAACGATGGCATGTCTGTGTCAGAAAAGTGTGATTTTAACAAGATGAGGCAACATCACATACAGCTCGTGCCTCATTTTTTCGCCAAAAATTCGCCGGACGTCTTATTTCGCGCTTTGGGGACATTCGTGGCCCCCTTGCTTTCCTGACTTCACAATATGTGATTTTTTTTGGTGAATTTACTTAAAATCAAAAATTTATCAATACAAGCCACGGACGATACAAGGCCTTGATGAATTGAAGGACGATATCATACGAGTAGAGGGAGAAGTTTCGGGACAGATGCTGACCGACGTGATGAGTTCGTTTCGCGAGTGCCTGCATTCCTGTATTGCGGCTAAAGGGCGCCATATGACTGAGATTATTTTCAAAACCTAAATTTTATTACAGATAAAAATACTGCATACGTTTCTACATTTTTTGATGTATTAAAAATTATTTTACTGAAATTACTTTTAGCGTAGCATCATTTTGAAAAACATGCGTTTGTTCTGACGGACCTAACCTAACCTAACCTAACCTAACCTAACCGTACTATGGATGTAGTTATATTAGCCGCTTGTTTTTTCCAAAATATCCTCCTACTTAGTGGTATTTTTTCGGGCCATACACGCTGGTGAACATGCAAACCAATCAGAAAAATTAATTTTTTCGTTTACAAAATTGAAAATTTTGATTAAGATAATTGTCTTTTTACGATTTTTCTTTATTATTATTACTATTTATTTAATGCTAAGCAACTTTGGTAGAACAAGTAGGTAATTTTAAGTACTTGATATTTTTTTATTTTTTTTAAAGGTATTTTTATTTGGTAGGTATCTGTTATTAAAATCATATGACTTAAGAGAAATGTTTGAATATTTAACACATGGTATATTATAAGTTATACTTAGTGATTTAAAAAACAAATTTGGGTTTAATGTATTAGTTTTAGCTTCTAAGTAGAGTAAAGAATGTATAGGTTTTAAAAAAGTGTTTTTTTTAACTGTGAACCACTTTTATTCCCGCATTTTTCTTTCGATTTTCAAATATAGCACTATAAAAAAAAAATCTGACTGCAGTAGTACTTTAGGGAGGTCGTTTTTTAATTTTTTCCAGCTGTTTTTATAACAAATGGATATAAAACTAAATTCTTACTCAAGTAACTACCTACCTAATGAAGTAAAGAAAGATAAGTCCCTAGGTTTACAATTTAAAGTGATCAAAATTTTGTAAATATCGTCATAATTAATGAATACCTAATAATATTAAGTCAACATAGTTAGATAAATTGTACATGGGCCTGAAATAGAGAAGTGTGACAGAGAAGCACTCACTGGTTTGTGTGCAAAGTAATAGATTCTGCATATTTTGAAAATCTGAACATAACTTCTGGTTCCGCAAATTATGATCATTATTAGTATGTATTTTTACTTTTGTACAGGTACCATAATCGAGTCCCAGACGTCTACACGTTAAATCACACGGAAGATGATGATGATGACGCTTGTAAGAGCGTCGTGGACGTGAAGTTATTCAAAATTATCGGATTGTACCAACTGCTGCAGCCATCCGGGATCCACGTGAAATGGTATCGGAAAGTTTTGTTGGGAGTTTTGTGGATAACTTTCGGTTTGCAGATCGTGCAAATCTACGGATTGTATTACGCACAAAATGATCTACGACGTTTCTCCAGTATGACCCTGTTAGTGGTCTACGGCCTCATGTGCCTATACAAAGGGTTAGTGCTGGTAAACCATGGGGACCGAATATGGTCCACTTTGGACCTAGCCCTGTACGGGTTCGTGTCATCTGGTCAACGGAACCCGGCCAAGCTCGACCGGTGCAAGCACATGCTAACACTGCTGCTCCGAATGTTCATAGTCTGCAGTTATTTCACGCTAGTCATCTGGATCATCGGTCCATACTTCATAGAGGGTAGTTTGTCTATTACCAACCTAGACGGCACCGTCAGCAATTACCGGTTAACAATCAACAATCTGTGGATTCCTGTGGCCGACTATGTGTACAACATGTCGGCTATCTGGGCTCTGCTTTATCTAATGGAATCGTTTATACTGGCCATCAACGTGTTCTGTTGGACAATATTCGACTGTTACTTGCTCACCATGTGTTTCGTGCTAAACGCCCAGTTCCATACAATAGCGTTTGTATACGAGACGATCGGCCACCATTTACCACTACCGTCACCGAGCTTCGTCATTTCGGGTTTGCATACAAAATATCACTTTTTATTTACAATTAATGCTGGTCTTTTACAGCTTCTGTACCAAAGATCTTCACTACTTTGAAGCTTTTACATACTCAATTTTTACTAATTTTCTTAATATTTCTAAATTACTTGTTATGCTTGGTAGTTGAGTCTTGATCGAATTTTTCTTGGTTTTTCTTGAAAGACATATACATCTTTCAAGAAAAACTAAGATGAGTAAATAGTAAAATACGAGTAGTATACCAACTACATAATATAACTATACCTACACATCGTTTTAATTTATTATGCGATTTGTTTTTGTGATTTGTTTGTTAGTATAATTAACTAATATATGCATATCAATTTGCATTTGCCGTTTTTAATGCATTATAAGTAGGTACCTTCTTAAAATATATGTTTTGAATAAAATAAAATAAATATAACTATTATTGCATGTGTAAAACAATAAAGCAACTTGGACGGCAATAATCCTAAGACAATATTATACCACAAATTCTATTATAAAACCAGATGGTACATTTCTTAACTTACTGATAACTTGAACCCACCTTAATGCAGTAGGATCACATATAGTGAATAAACTATTGTACAACACCTTTTACGATAACTATTGTATCAAATAATATTTAATACATATTTTGCATTAAATAGGTATACAAAAGGTCAATACAAATTAATGGAATTCCATAAACTTATCTGAATTTTGAGTAGATTTCATTTACTGGTAAATTGGTATTAATATTTGGGCCTATATTTATTCTACCTACAATGTAGGTCATACATGTACATCTTTGTAACTCTATTATAGATTATAATTCGATTTTATCTAATCTGTAACTATATATTTAATACTATGTTTAAACTATGTACAATTAAAGAATTAGTGAAATAGTGATTTAAGGAAACATCAATAATACTTGATGGCTGGATGTCCAAAGAGTAGGTACGTTATATATTTAGCAATAAATAATTTAAATACAAACCAGCACAGTTTGGCACAGAACAGGTTAGCTGACTCAAGAGTCAATTTAAAAAAAACAAGGAGGAAGAAAATGATAT
Source organism: Cinara cedri (assembly GCA_902439185.1). NCBI lineage: Eukaryota > Metazoa > Arthropoda > Insecta > Hemiptera > Aphididae > Cinara > Cinara cedri. The sequence goes on along the minus strand of CABPRJ010000010.1, from coordinate 830,008 downwards.
AAAAATAAAACGAATTTGTGTCTATTACACTGGACGTAAGCCTGTTTATTAAAATGTTCTTTAATAATGCAAGAGTAAAAGAATAAACAAATATGATTTACAGGTAATGCAATTTAAAAGTGCAAAATAATAAAAAAAAAAAATGTGCCTTTTTAAAAATATTGTATTCAATTAAAATTTTGTTATAATGTTAGTTATACATATACATTTTATTATTATTTCGCTGACCCCCAACCTACTCTCTTAATAGATAACATTAATTAACTAATAATCAAGTGATTGTACCGAATTCATATTTTTACAGTATTTCACAACACATTTTCGATATGCAATACTTTTGATACTCTTTATTATTAAAATGAGAAATCGCACGAAAAAAAAATTGAAAGAATGAGAGAATTATAACAAATTAGTTAGAAATATAAAAAGCGTAGCCGTACAAACAGCTGAAAAATCACATGGGCAAGGAATTAGGCACCAGTACTACGGTGTCATAGCAATAAGCGTCATCAATCAATATTTTTTTTAAAGATTTTTTTTCGTATGAGTGACCACTCTGATTTTTGGTAGATTTTGGTTTGTTTACATTTTTGAGATTACATCGGCTGAATAGCAGGTGTACCATTTGGTTATTTTTATATAAACTGTGATTATACTATCCACAACGGGAGCGCGTGAAAATATGAAATATACAAATCTGGAAAGTACAAATCTTGAATCCAGGGTTTTACGGATATCGAAATCTGAACCTACAAACCTGGAATGTAAAAATATGGAATATTATATTCATACTCACTTAATGTCACCAACTTCGATTAAAACAATCCAAAAACTGCATATCTAGTGCATATTTTTACTAATGATTAATTACAGGCGTTTTTATTGATTTCCAATAAGCAATGTGAGGTTGGATACATTGAATAATTTTTGGTTTTTGCATTTGATTTAAGTTAGAAGTTAAAACTCTCCAGTATCCTGTGTATTAAGTTGATGAAGTAAACTTGGTCAATATTTATATATTATATATCTATAATATAGGATGATTCATTTTGATTTTAGATTCTGAATGGAGCGAAGAAGCTTATAGTTTTACAAAGATGTTTTTTTTTTTTTATTCCTGCGCAACTATTCTACCAAAAGATTTGCTTGGATGTTTACGTGTAGCACTTTTTCCGATAGGATAATTCTAATCAGCGTGAAAAGGTACTTTACCAGGTTTAAGGAGGTCATTTTTAGATTTTCTCAAGTTTTCCCATTAAATTTGAAAATCCGAAAAAACAAAAAAAAAAAAAAAATGTGATATTGCTGCGTCCGTCCCTATTATTTAATATATGAACTTGTAGTTTCTTTTGTTACATTATAAATATATATCTACTTTTTTGCTGGCACGTCCCTGAAAGGAGACGAGGGGGGCGATCGTCCCCCCTCATAAGCCGCGTGATACTCTTTTTTGTTGTACAAAATATTTATAGTTCTTAAATACGAATAAGTAAAAATGCAAATGCTTCCAAATACCATAAAGATGATTTTTGATCTTGGAAATACTTTGATTGAAATAATAATGAAACACTTCTCATTTATAAATGTCAATAAATATTCTTTCAAGTGTGAAATAGAATTATGGGATACTAAGCGGAAACAATAAATTCGTAAAGATATAATAAAATAATATAGACATTTTTAGAATCAAAATTGGAAATGATTAATTTAATTTAAATTTTAGTCTTTGAGTGTAAAAATCAATGTACCTATTGGATTTACAATGACATTTTTTTTTTTTTTATACTTTGATAAATATTTTTACCAGAACTCTTACTGCAATATATAAGTGTAGCACCATTTTTTGAAAAAAAATATTGTTAAATTTACTAGAAGGTACTTTAGAAAGTTTATCTTTTGATTTTTAAAGCAGTTTTCATAATATCAGAAGAACCCAGGATAAAACGTAAAAAAAAAACGGGAAAATTTACGAATTATTTCTTTTATTGTTCTTGATTTTGTGTTTTGTTTTAATTCACTAAAAAAATATTCGTAGAGACTTGAAATTTGGACAAAAAACTTATATTTGTCATTTTTGACGTGGTAAAATTATTGAGCAATTTATAGACAATTTAATTTTTCGAGTTTTGTCCGTAATTTTTATTCGGTATGTACGCTGTGGATAAAATTGTTAGACCTAACAAAAATACTTGAAAATTTAACATATGATTCATTAAAAATTATACTTTTTGGCAAAAAAAAAAATTTGAGCAGAGGCTAACTGGCTCATCACTTTTAAATATTCATCGAATGGAAAAAAATTGTTGATTAAGCCGCTTGCAAAATGCTGATTAAAGTATTTTGTACTTGGTCATCTAATTTTTTTTATTACTTTTGTTGTTCATATTATCATTATTTTAGTTATTATTTATTTAATGGCAAAAAATAAATTTAACTTTTAAATTGCACTGTTTTACTTCATTTGTACAAGATATCTGCAATATCCTAGCCTAATATAAGTTGAAATGATATCAAACATAAAGTTTTTAAGCTTTTGTTGACCAAAGCGGTGATCTATTCAAGAATAAAAATTGTTCGTCACCCCCTTCCATGAAATTTGACCCGAAAACGCCCTTGAAAAATACTATAACCCAGCTCCACTCAGAATCCTTTTTTGTTGACAATGCTTTAATTTACTTAGATACAGATATACATTAAATTTCCTTCAATATTCTATCTTTTCACCTTCTCATTTATAACAGTAGTCCATCCATCGTGTGAATTATGCCAGTCTTTTTTTTTTATCGATCATTAATATCAAATTTAATTATTTCACCCCTCCACCTATAACCAAGGTCTGAATCAAGACGCCTCTGCTTTTTTGAAACTTTTAAGTGTATTTAAATCTGATGTTTTCGAATACTTAGATTTTTTACAATATTTAAGGAGTATTCTGTGGCGAAACCAACTTTGGATTTTCAAAATATATATGAAAAATATTAAAAATTCCATAAATAGACGGAGTATTCCTCTAAGTAAATTTTAGTGTCAACATTTTTGATTTCCGTCACCCCTTTAACGAAATATTCCCTTTTTAGGTAGGTTTATGCAGTTTAGTTAGGGGGAGAGTAGTGGAGTATTATTTGTGTGGTGTCATAACGCGTAGCATTTGATTAGTGCTCCATTACTCTCCCCCTGTATAAATTTAAGAGTTGAATATCTTAATGTTATGGAAAATCTAAGTATTTGGAAATGTCGGCTTTAAGTACACTTAAATGGGGTGAGCAGGCTTAGTGGATCTCCCTGTATATATATATTATTGTATTTACTATAAAAAAAATATTAAATATATTATGTCTATGGTTTAGAAGTAAGCAATACAAAAAATGAATATGGCAATAGGTATTGTATAAATGTCTCTGCTACAATTTTTTACCTAAGTATGTTGTTTATTTGTGTTTCTTAGAATTTAACAAATACTTTAAATTTGAACTATTTACTACAACGAATTTTCTCATTTTTGGCAATAATTTAAAATTGCAATTGATAAATGATACATAAAAAAATTTAAACAAATTCTTCAATTCTCAAATAAACTTTAATGTTTAATTTAAGAATATTTAAGAGGTATTTAAGAATTAATTATTGTGATAACCATGAATCATGATACAGAATAATAAACTGTTTACAATTATACCATAATGAACTAGTTTATTATACTACAAAACAGATATAACGATTATAGTAATGATAAATTTATTATATTATTCACGACTATAAAGATGTTAGTCCTTGATTTTAATTATGAAATTTGAAAAATTGGAATATATATGATGTATAATTATATATAAAAATTCAGATTTTTTCATTCGAAGTTGATGACACTGAGTGGGTGTGAACATTACTTTCCAAATTTTTACATTTCGGACTTTATATTCCAGGTTTATACAGTTTAGATTTCGATATCCGAAAAACCATGGATTTAAAATTTGTACTTCCCAGATTTGTACATTCCAGATTTTTACAGGTATCCTCTACAACTGTGGGTAAAATATTTATCATTTATGTATACGATAATATTTAAAATTGTTGCTAAATACAATGGTTTAAAAATTAGTACCTAAATAAAAGTTTTTATTTATATTGTTGTTACAGATATTCATTTAATGAAAAGTGATGAAATAAAATTACATTATAATGATGAATTGGTTCACAATATAAAAAATGGCCAAAAAATAATGACGTACGTATCTTCACAAAAGTGTTCAATTACACAATAAAACTATAGTACCTGGGCTAACAAAAAGTGATTCGCAATTGTAATGTGCCTAAAGTTTTCTTTTTTTTTCTTTTCTATTCTTAATGGTATTAAATTGGGAATATTAGGAGTAGCGAGTGAATAATACAGCGTTATTTAATAGTTATTTATCGCATTTAGGTAATAAATGTTCGTTTTTTATCCACGATACTAAATTTCACAACAATTCAGTTAACATTTGAATCGAAATTTATGATATTAGAAAAACAGGTTAAGTAACCCGAACTAAAAACAATAGCTAAGCGCTTGACGATCGCGACTCACTTTTTAAAGCCTAGCTAAAGTCAATATCGTCGTGTTTGTGTGCATGATAATTTTTGCATAATATACTACGAGTATATACCATATATCTACATCTTACATGTATAATGATAATCGTGGAACTCGTAATCTAAAGCCTATATTGTGCTCTGTTCATTCTATAAATTCATAAATTCTAAAAAGTAAAAATGTATACAAAAAAATACATATTTGTTCATAAATTATGCAGGTGGTCTAAATTTTGCTATGTTTTGCATTTACCTGCAGTATATAAATTGTATAATAAATGATTAGGACATTGAATACACGGGAGATATAAATGACGGGCGTCAACTAAACCTGTATGGCGGGGGAATACTTTCTGGGCGGGGGTCAACTAAACCAGTACCTATTTAAAAAATATGGCTAATACCTACTCAATAATGTATATCAGCTGTTATCATAACTTTTATTTACATTAAACAAATAAAATATTATATAAATTTAAATGTTTATTTAGGAAACTTGATGATTTTTTTAACATCGTTCGTCCTGTGGTCCTAGCCCAAATAGTCAACGGTTCAACATCAGTGATTATATTAATCTATCAGATCTCATTAGTAAGTTTTTTTTGATAAATTCACTAACGTTTTTGGGTCGAATAAACACGTACTCAATAATTATACTTACTGATTATCTTTTAAACTGAATTTAAATTTTATCTTTTTTTTTTTTTAATTCAGATGTATATTGAAGGTTCTCCGATTATATCTATTGAGTTTTTGAAACTTTTCTCTGGTTTTGTGTCACTTAACATCGAACTTTACATGTATTGTTATGCGTTCAATCACATACAAACAAAAGTACTAATAAAAAATAATTATTTTAGCATAAAACTTAAATTTGTAAATTTTATTTTAGAAAGATACGTTGAATTTTGGATTATACTGTAGTAATTGGACTGAAATGGATATCAAATTTAAAAAAAAATTGTTGATAGCAATGAACTTTAATACCGCTCATAAACAACAGATAAAAACAAGTCCACAATCGATTATAAATCTGGAAATGTTCTCCAATGTAAATGTCTTTTGATATTTATGCGATTTTTCTGTAAATGTACAAATAATAAACAAATACCTACTGTTAAATTTCTTCTCAGCAAAAACCTCAATCCCCAATTGAATGGCGTTATGCAAAAAACAATCATTCAACAATATTATGAAACGACGATTTGAATCGTACTTGATAAAAAATGTCAAATTATACATGATTAATTTTTTACAATATTTTTGGATGGTTGATTTTGCATAAAGTCATTTAATTATTAGTTTTATAGAAAGATAATTTAAGGAAACTCGCATCAGTTTCATTCTATATCTAAGCAAAATAATTTTAAAATATTAAACGAATATGTATAGAGAAACATTAATTTATAAACATATAATTTTTTTTTATAATATCGTTGGTTAAAAAGCTATTCTTTGTAAGCGACACTTTTTCTGTGATTTTATAGCTATATAGCGTTATAGACGCCACTCTGCTGAATCTAAACATAGTTTTTATGTAGCGGATACGATTATTTTACTATTTTAGAATGTGTTATCAATAATCACGTTGTGTTGTAAATAACAGGTATGAAAATATGCTTTGTAAGTGCCAAAATTTGATGTAGGTAGGTGCCATTTTTGTTAAATGAGTGAGTTGTAAGCGACGTAATAATTTTGAGTTAAGAACCCTCCTTTTTTAATATTGACGTAAACGTCACATTGTCGATTACAGCTTATTTACTATGAAAACCATAAGCCTTATACTAATATACTGGTAATTTGTACACTCAAGCGGTCGCTTCTCAAGAAAGCACTTGTGGGACTTGTCACTGTATAATAATTATTATTATTATGCATATAATATTACAACAGTACCTTCTATTTATTTTCTTTCATAGTGAATAAAAGTGGTTGGATGGTCTGCGTTATGCTAATGTTTATTTATGAATGTGTTAATTATATTTGTGCGGGCGAACAACCAGTGGGTGAAATATTCGCGGATTACGGGTCGCACCGGTTGGAGCGCTAGCTTTGGAAAACGAATGTCAAGGGGGGTATGGAAGGGACATGAAATTGGAAGACATAATATTTAATTTTAATGAATAACGCACAGAGAAATTTCGGTAACGTATAAGACTATTGTAGACTGTATTAGATGCAACTTACTACTAATAAATTCACAAAATTTGGGCAAAGGAATGTCAAACTTAACAACTACGAGAGAGAACAAATATTAATGGGTTGGCAACTACAAAGAGTTTACACATATATATTTACATAAACAGTAGTGGTGACGATTTACAATGGTACATTACGTGAGTCCGGTGACGAAGGAGCGGACGGCTGCAGTGACCTCTGGAAGACGGTTGAAGCAGACAATGTCGCAACTGGTGCCGAATACACGACGGCTCCGATGGGTGCTGCATGACGGGCGGGCTGCGTAAGAGAAATGGTGTTTCTCAATGGACGCCACAAAGACAAACACACGAATCTATTTTACGAAAGTTGCACTTGGATCCGACGACGGGCGTGGCACGGGCAGATGACTCAGACGACGGCCGTTGGTCGCGCGACAGGTACGGATAGCAACTACGGGAGAGTGTAGGGGAACAGATTAGCCAACGTTCGGCGGCATCTATATAACTTTTTCCCATGCGAAACCGATAACAGCGATCAAAAAACACTTTATAGAGTGATAGAAAGTACCAGGGAAGAATATGAGGATAGATGGCATAGGCGTTTGTATTAATTATAATATTTTGGGGAGGAGGATTTCTGATTTCTAATTATCTATGATAATTGACTTACAATCATAACTGTTTTTGGGAAATAATTTTGTTTGTTAAATTTAACTTTATGTTATCAGTTCTTTTTATATTATGTTTTTCCGGGAGAAAAATAATTTTAATTGTTTTATTATATTTTTAAATAAAATATGAGTACCTAAAGAATACAATTTACCCGGTCCTCCATATTTTCTCTGAGTTTTCTTATCTATCGTTTCTATTATCATATTAAAGAATACTGAAGATAGGACAACTCCTTGTTGGAGTCCGGTCTGAACTTCTAATTTCTCTGACTCCTCCTCCTCTGATTGAATCAAATTTTACATCTAGTTTTATATACATAAAGTTGAGTAATTTTCATTATTTTAGCTGGTATTCTAAAGGTTATATGTGCGTTCCATAGCGTTTCTCTATTTATTGAATCATATGCTTGTTTATAGTCAATAGCATATGCAATTCTTTGCCAAATCCATAATGCTTCTCAACTATCTATTTAACAGTAAAAATGTGATCTTTAGTAGCTTTACCGCTCATAAAGTCATATTGGTAATATCAAATGGTATTTTTTTATATAAGACGTTATTCTTTTTAGTATGAGGCTTGATATTACTTTTTACATTGTATTCAATAGCGATATTCTTCTCTAGTTTTGGTAGCTCGAAATATCTTCCTTCTTCTGGACAGATTATTCGTAATTGTCATTATTTTGGTATTTCTTCTTTATGCCACACTTCCCTAATTAATTTTCCAATTTCATTTATCAATTCTTCACCACCGTATTTCAAAAGTTCTACAGTTAAGTCCAGATGAGATATCTGGTTCACTCCGCCTTTTAATTTGTATTTAAGTTTATTCTTATATTTTTTTAATCTTTTTGAATTTTAGATTCCAAGGGTAGCGAGGGAGCTATTGGTTTTATAATGCTGTTCATTTATTTATTAATTTTTCTTGGTTCTAAACTGTGGACACGTTTTTTCTTAGAGAAAAGCTCCGATTTTTACATGTAGCAACTTTTTTGACAGCTCAAGTTGTTTAAACGGTATTTTATAATGTATCATATAATATTGATATCTTTTTTTGATTTTCGATGCCATTTTTTAAATAACATTAGTGTTCTTCCACACAAGTGGGAAAAAATGTGGAAAACGTACAATTTCACGATTTCATTATTTTATAAAAATATAGATGACGTTTTCTACCAGAAAAAATGATTTAATCGAAAAATTACAAGGTACCTTTTTTGTTGCCTTTTTGATTTAATTTCTTACAATATCATTGCCAAAAATTTTGAGCTACGTTTGAGTTTTTAAGGAATTTTAATTTTTGGGAGATTTTTGCTGTAATTCGGTTATAAGTTCCACGTAGAAACTTGAAACTTGATAATAATATTTATATTTGACTTACTTAGAAGTAGTAAAATTAACAAAATCATCAGACGGCTTTTTTGTTTAATAAGCGTTTTGAAATCAAATTTAAAATAAAATCGCAAAAATAATTACGGCACTTCAAATTATGTATTACCGAACTACGCTCGGAATCGTCTTTCGTCAGCAATGGTTTATTGTTGCTTACAAATATAAAGGAAATAATCTTATGTATCCTACCTTCCCAACTTCTCACCCACAACAGTGGCTACTCCCATCCCCAGTATCAGCTCTTTATTTTCTTTATTTGTAAATTATGTAAATGACAAAAATACGAGTAAACAAACTAATATGTAGTAAATTCCATAAATTCACTTTAGATATTTACTAAAAATCATACTACTTTTTGAAATTAAATTTAATATTTATTGTAAACATTAATATAATACGTATAATAGGTATTTGAAAAAAAAATTAAACAAATAACTATAAAAATAAAACTAAAAAGGTTATACTACTTTGAAAACAAAAAAAAAAAGACAAAATCGTTTTTATTATTTTCTGAAAAGTGTTTCTTATAACTAATAACTTTTCAACCAATATGTTTATATTTAAGACGATAAGTTAAAAACGGTAATTGTTTGTAAATAAACCTTTTCAATTTAATTAAAACCTTGTATTTGATCATTTTCAGGTGATGCATCTGTCATTTTCGATTGTATCATTATTACTAAATTCAAGCATCAAATAATTATTGAAGCTATTGTCTACTAAACAAACTAGAGTTTAATTATTACAGTTTAAAAAAGAAGTTAATCTAGTTTAAAATAATTTGACACCATACTTGTACTAGTTGTACTTGATTTACTCTATCGCACTGATTTCTGTCGTTTCAAAATTATAATACCAATTTTCAGTGTTATTTATTCAATTAGGTACTTAACTAATAAATAAGCAAAGCACTGTACTAGAAAATATTTTCTTTTTTAAATTATATTATTCATATTTAATTTATAATTTAAATCGTTAGTTACACGAGAAAGTGACGATACACGCCTACAGTGTAGTGTTCCCATAATATAAAATATTTGGAGTACCGAATACTTTTAGTAGATTTACGTCTAGACGCTATTAAAACGTGTTCATAACGAACCAACAATACAATAAATATTGTACAACCGCTAATTAACAGTATGTACATATCGTAACTACATAAGCACTTAGTTTGTCCATATATATTCCGTGTAAAAAACGTACAAAATTATTAAGTAGGTTTTCTAACATTCAGAGAAAATGGCAGTAGAAAAAGATAGGGTAAGTATAATATGGTAGCTATATGGTATATATTGCATATTACGTGCGTGATAGCAATGAGTTATTGAGGTTTACTTCACCTATGATATTATATTATTAATATAAAAAAAGAAACGAAACGTTGTTAAAACAATATAACTTACTGGATACTACTTAGAATCTAGAATACCTACTGATATAAATATTTTTTACTTACAATATAATTTTAATTCGCGGTTATACTGAAAGGTTGAAGTGTTCAATAATTAATAACTGATCATTTGTCGATTTAACTAACAACGGGCTTAGTAAACGATTTTTATGTACTTACGTATTTTTATATCTTGTCATTCTTATAAGGTTTTCTCAGTGAGTAGGTTATTATTTGGTCAACTTGCTCGAGTGAATACACACACACACACACGTATTACACATTTTTACGAGTACCTATTGTATGTACACACATAATATAATGTAAGTTTGATTTTTCTCGTTAACATTGAAAATAATATTTTAATTAATTAATACACATACCTAATATTTTTGTTAAATCATTGATTTTTTGCTTAGTCACCCGTTTAAATATTACTGCTTAATATTATTTATTATATAATTAAATGTATTATTATATTAATAAAAAACATTACTGTTTCAATCACTAATTTTCTCCTTAAAGCTATTCATGATTTTTTTTTTTATTGCATCCTAGTAACCTCATATAAGGAATATTTTGAACGGCTCTTTCCTAGAACTACCCATCGAATAGAATATCTTTTTCATTGATCAAACGTTTATTTTCATTACTTTCATAGCAACCATATTTCCTCTCCACAGACTACTGGGCTATGTAATTTATATTTATTATATTTATTTTTTTTCCATCTTCGATAGTTGAAAATTTCGCAAGACCATAGGAACTTTTTTATTAAATGATTTTAAAAGAATAAAATTGTATTTCACGTTAATTCGTTTTTGAGTGGGATTTAGGTATTTACGTAATACTATTATGACGTATATGCACTTCTACTAATTATATTCTACACGCTATATTACCTACCTATGTATAACATGCCACAGGAACCGCCAAGAAGCGAATCAGGCATCGGACCTTATTGATGACGAAAACGACCATACCGTAATGGACGTGAAACTGTTCAAAACCATTGGACTGTACCATTTGCTACAGCCCACCGGTAAAATCTACCGAACCAGAGTAAAGGTGATCGTGAAGGTGATGATTGCGTTGCACTTGACGCAAATTTTCGGACTGTATTATGCAATAAATGATCTGAAACGGTTCGCAAACATGACCGTGCTTTCCATTAGTGGTCTGTCTTGTTTGTTCAAGGGCTACGTACTGGTGACTAATGGTAGCAAACTGAGGTCCATGTTGGAGGTGGCCGGGTATGAATTCATGGAGAGCAGTCACCGTGACCCATCCAAGCTGCACCAGTGTAAGGGCAGACTTTGCGTACTGCTCCGGATGTTCACTGTGTGCAGCTACTCGACACTTGTCATCTGGATCGTGGGCCCATTCTTTGTGGGTGGTTACGAGCTCATTACCAACCTGGATGGCAACGTGAGCGAATACCGAACAACCATTAACAATCAGTGGGTACCTGTTTCCGAGTCTATGTACAACCTTACACCCGTCTGGGCCTTTTTCTACGCAATCGAGGCGTTGATGCTCATTGTCAATGTGTTCTGCTGGACGAATTTTGACTGTTTCTTAGTCACTATGTGTTTTGTGTTGAATGCCCAGTTTCATATTTTGTCAGCCGGATACGAATCGATTGGACACCGCGGTCATCGGTCCCAGTCATCATCACCACGCTCAACAGGTTCGTGAGGCCTATCACATGGAGTCCTATACAGGGACGGCTAGAAAATACCGGAAAATAATAATCCGGAATACAAAAATACGCACAATGTAATGTCCAGGACAAGAAATTTCTGGAATGTAATCTTACGGACTATAATATCCCGGAAAAGAAATGTTCGGAATGTCACGCACAAGAATAATTCGGAATTTCAAAAGCACTATTAATACTGATAATCGTGACACCGGGGTTGAGCATGTCTATACATCTCTAAAAACAGCCATAAATTCATGAATCATCTTTTAATCTTCATTAATTTATTCTGTGTATATGAAACATCGCCATCTATCAGTTTTTAAATTCCGAAAAGTTTTTGTGCGCGTTTTCAGTGCGCGTATTTTTGTATTCCGAATTATTATAGTCCGGTACTTTCTGATTTAGGCATTTATGCTTTTCGGATTTTTACGGTCCCGAATATTCTGGTCTAAGCATTTTTTTTTCGGGTCGATTACAGTCCGGACATTTACAGAGTTTCATATTCTGGATTTTTAAAGTCCACTGTTTTCTTGGTTATAAATGTATATATTCCGGAATTTTACAGTCCGCATAAATGCTGCTAATGATTTTTTTTTCCGGAATATTTCAGTCCGTATTATTACAAAAAATGTCCGGATTTTTACAGTCCGTTTGATTATTTTCCGGACAATTTTGGTTTACTCTATTAAGGACCTAATGATATAAAAAAAAAAGACAGAAATACTTTACACAATGGATAGCCCACTGTTGTTGGTGAGAAGTTGGGAAGGTTAAGGGGAAATTTAATGTACATCTGTACACAAAGATTAACCATTTATAACGAAAAACGATTCTGAGTGGAGTTTGGTTAATAATATTGCTTTTTCAAAATTATATGTAATATTTTAAGTAAAATAAATATATATCGAACACAACAAAATACGAATTTTATAGTTAATATATATTATGTGTTGCATTTGTTCCCCTGTTACCTACCAGACGTGGTTTTAAAAATGGTACTTGGTATTAACCTCGTGACTTTTGGTTTGACAACAAGTACGTACCATCATTAGATTACAGAAGACATTCTATAAAATAGTCATTATTGAATTATTTAATATAACTCATATAATATCTGCATAATATCAGAACTTAAAAAAGGTACAACTTCGAAACTAAGTCAGTCCACTTATTCTAACTTTACCATCGTTTTTAGATCGACAATATACATTATGTTCAATAATGTTAAAATAATATATTAAAGCATTATTTTCGTAAATTTTCCCCAGTTTTTCCTTTTTATTGGGACAAATCCTGGGAAAAGAAAAAAAATTTCCTCGTTAAAATACCATACCAGGAAAATTTCCTTTAAGAAAAAGTGCTACACTTGATACTTCTGAACAAGATTTCTGTTAGAATTTTCGTATAGAGTATAAAAATAATAATAAACACCATTGTAAAACTAATACATTTCTCACTCGTCTCAGAATCTAAACCTTGTTTCCTTAAAAAAAATAAAAATGATTGTATGTGATTGTAAATGACTGGCCTTACCTATAGAGTAGCTGAGGTAGTAACCGACCAGACATACTGATACATAATGATACTTAATGATGTAGAGTATAATCACATCAGTGTTGTCATTGTATGTGTAATATAATGTATAATAATACTTCGTAAAAGTCACATGTAAAGTTATCTATCTATGGTCATTTTACATGTACAAAAGGCTCGTCTATTAGAATAAGGTCTATGAGGTAGATAAATATACTATTTTCTAGTTTAATATTGTCAGTTCCCTCCTCTAATCATCTATTTTTGCCAAAACAATTCCAAATATACACAACGATAACACGGATAACAAAATTATATAATATTATTGTTGATTTTTTCATGATATTTTTAAATTACCCGAAAGACTATCATGTGGTTCGTAATGTGCGATTTGCTTTGTTTGTCATCTATTTTAAATATTGAATATTATAATATTTTTTTATCATTTTAATTTTGATTTATTATTAAATATTATTAATTTGTGGTTTTCAATTCGTTAAACACTCGTGTAAATAATGCGAATAATATACGAAAATACGAATACCGGGTTGCACCAAATATCTACACACAGATAAACTCGTTTATCTGAGTTAAAATACATGTTTTAAATTTTATCTGTTGATAAAAATTTACTTTATTAAGAGTTAAATTACAGGTCCATTTATCGCCGTATAAAAATGTATGTGTAGTTAAATTTCGTTATTAATGTTTTGAGTTATTGTGGAACATTAAATAATATAATTATTATATTATTTTTGTAATAATTTTAGTTATAAATTTCAATCTAAGTAAAATAACGGTCTCTAAATTATGTTTATATTAAATTATTAAAAATAGTATTTAATATTTAAACTAGTGATGTGATATAAATCCGGATTATCCGAAAATCTTGAATTTCGAACTTCGGCAAATCCGGATTTTTTTCACCACTAATGTATATATTTTTATTAGTTCTCTTTTATTAGTGTCTTTTTTTTTTTATTGTTGTTTAACATCACTTCTACTGAAATATATTTCGTACACTAAAAACTTGTCATGTGGGTACTGTATTATATGGTTACAAAATTCTATTCTAAACTTCGTCTTTTTTAAATTTCCATATATTACCAGTCTAAAATTTGAAAACATATAAATACCTACAGAGCAATAGGAAACATATTATATATATAAAAGTTCTTCATTAAAAAGTGTTGGTCTATTTTTCTTGAGCATATTGTTGTTGTTCATTGTTAACTTATTAATTAATTTAATTAATTTAATTTATAAACAAAGATGAATGTTCTGATTAGTGATTTTTAAAATTAACCATCATTATTCAGTTTATTGCCGATGATAATATTAACTTCTACTGCTGGTACAGTAGAATTATTTAACAATGATTGATCAAAACTTGTAAATTTAACACTTATTAAAAATTTAATTTATTTACAGTTTGTTTATCATTATATAAATATTTAACAGTAGATTTATCAATAGATAACAAGTTTGGTGCAAGCAGGTATAACTGCTAATCTGCATATTATACAAATAGTAGTACCTCCTACTCACAAACTAAGATTTAATGACATAGTGGACGGGTGACGGGGAACGGGTCACAAAAGTGTTCTCTCATATTAACAACACTGTAGATAAACGGATTTTAGTGCGGCGGATGGTTTTAATATTTAGGGTCACATTTGTATTAATTATATTATTTACCACCAAAAAAATAATTCATGTTTATACAATTTCATATGTAGGCATTTATTATTATATTCTTACAATTTCATTATGTAGGCATTTATTATTAAAATGATTTTGAATTTATAAATAATTTATAGTAATGAATAAGTGTAAGTGTAGTGTGAAATAATTCACTAATGTAAAAAGAAATCCTACGATTTATTTATTTCTTTATATCTAAAAGCTAATTGTTTATTTTAGACATTAACAATTAATAATGCTAATTTAGACAACAGATAGCGTTGTAAATCGTTGGTGTGCACTTCAACCCCCAGAATATGTCTTTTGTACACTGATTTGTGGTTATTGATAGATTAATTGTATTCAGTCTATAATATCTTAGTCTTTGGCAGTACTCAAGGAGTTTTAAAAACAAAAAAAAAAATACAAAATTCTCTATTCGACACGGTCTGGTCTTATATATTCAAAAACGGTATTTTTTAGTTGAGAAAAAACTGGTTTGGTCAGGTCCGGTCCCATAGTTTATTTCGTCAGTAAGGATCTGTCCTGGTCTTAATTTCACTTTATTCGTCTGGTTCACTCTTTGAAAACCCGGATTGTACAGGCGTAATTTTATTATTGTTGCAGATAATTCTATAATGGGAAGTGACGCAAAAAAGGATTCCTACGATGAATTGATCCGTTTCTTAAAAGACAGTCAAAAGTTAATGCAGTGAGTTACCTAAAACATACACAAATAATATATTACGAATATATCACTTTTCGTCAATTAAAAATTTATGGTAACATATTATAACTTATTAGTTAGACCAAAAAAGATTAAAGAAACATTCATCTTTTTTTTTCTTTCGCCACAAACTTAAAACTAGAGGAGTTACAACAACAGTGTTATTAAAAATCAGATTAATTATATCTTAATAAGAAAAAGATTTTGTAATGCTGTAAAATGCGTTAAAACGTCCTGGAGTTGTTATTTCATTAGATCATAACCCTGTAGTTGCCCGTGTTATAATAAGATAAAAAAAAAATCTGTCCTAGGATAATGAGAAAGGATGCAGCCATTGTTATAGATAATTTAATGTATACCTGTGAGAAAATATTAATCATTCCTAACGAAAAAACGATTCTGAGCGGAGTTTGGTTGATAGTGTTGCTTTATTAACAATATACATATAATATATATATTATATATGGTAAAATAATTACATACACATTATATTATGTTTTCTTTAATAATATTTGTTTAAAATTGTACCAATTTTTCTGTTACTCTTAGTTTTTTCTGGTTTTTCCAATTTATTACTCCTAAGAAAGTAAAAAAAAAATGACTTCTTTTAAAATATCATTCCAGTCATATTTCCTTTTAGAAAAAATGCTATCAGAACAAATCGGAGCAAAATTGCTGGTAGAAAAGTAGTTCACAGGAAAAAATGCCGTAATATTTTATTATACATTTGTGCATTTTCCCTTATTTCCTCTGTTTTTTTCCCCGATTTTTAGTTATATCTATTGAAACCAATATACCATAATAGGTTGCGAAAGTAAGTAAACAAAGAGGGGTAAAGTGCTAAGACTAAGTTTAGTTGAGGAGGCATAACATTTTGTGGAGAGATTGGTTATGACCATATGAGGTGAGATGAGTAGGAACAGAGAAAAGGGAATAGTGTCTCGTAGAGTACGTAAGAACACGAAGTGAAACAGTGGCTATTAAATCGGGAGAGTCAATAGCACAGTTGAAAAATTAAGCAATGAACATGAAGTCAGCGGCGTCACGCGTGAGGACAGAGTAGGGATATTGATAGTAGAGCGGATATGGAAGTAGTCATGAGGTGCGTGTTCAATTATTAATAGAAAAGTAATTAAAAATAGAAAGCGATTTTAAACTCGTTCAAGCAACAGTTGATCACAGAAAAGGAAATAATACCAAATGACCGACAAATAATCAAAGAACGTACAAGGCTGAACCTAAAGAAGGTTGTGTTGCGCTTGATGAAGCCAATGATCTTGAAGTGCCTCCCAACAGTAACATTGATGTGGTATTTGAAAGAAATGGTGGGTGAAAGATAAAATCTTAGGTCTTTGATATGCTTAACACGCAGGATAGAGTAGCTACCAAGAGAATATGAGTGTAGTATGGGGTTACGTTTCCTAGCGAAGATCATCGAGTGACATTTATCTAAGTTAAGGAGTAAGTTAAGTTGTTGAGTCCAAACGAAGAAGGCATTCAGTTCTGCTTGTAATAAGAGGCAGCCAGCGGGACATATGATTTTACAAAACAATTTAATGTCATCAGCAAATAAGAGAACATTGGCAAAAGAGAAACATTTATTTATTGAATTAATAAAAATGAGAAATTGGACTTAGGTGACCCCCCTGAGAAACACCAGAGGAAACAACTGATAACTTCGAAACGGCTCAGGGTAATAAATTGTCTACTTGATGTTAATTAGGACGATAGCCAGGAAATAAGCGGATGGCCGATACTGAGGGAGTCAAGTGTGGCAATGAGGAGACCATAATCGACTGAAACAAACACCCTTTTGAAGTCTTTAAAAATTGTGTCAACTTAACTATTAGCCTCAATACTGTTTATTATGTAGGTGGTGAAGAAAATGCTGCTAGTGATGGGAGACTTACTAGGGCGAAAACCATGATGAGAATCTATAATTATGTGGTTTAGATTTCTTTTGACACAAGAATAAACATTAAATTCAAAGAGCTAGGTGCTATTTTACCCCTAGGTGGGGTAAAGTAGATATAAGTCTGTAGTTTGAGATATCAGAGCGAATACCAGCCTTGGAGATAGGGATGATAAAACTGGTTTTCCTTACACAGGGAACAATGTCTTCATCCAAAGAACGCCTGAATAGAATGAAGACAGGAGCAGCAATTACATTCCGGCAATTGTAGAGTAGACGAGCAGAGATGCCGTCCAGGTCGTTAGATTTATTATTTTTCAAAAATACAATTGCAGAAAGGATATCCTCAATATTAAAGTGGCAGTTTTATGGTAGATTAAATGAGTTTAATGTAGGCCTTATAATATTATAATAATAATATACAAAATCAAATACTTACAGTAATTATCATTATCATTATTCATTATAGTACAAAGATTTATTGTTTTCATAGATAAGAATTTTAATTATTAGAGCTGGATAATCTGAATTTATATCAAAATTGAATTTTTGCGATTTTTCATTGTATTAAATTGTTTTAAATTAAGATAAGAAAACTTAGCTAACGCATCAGGTTCGATTTTAACAAAGTAAGAAACAACTTTACTTCATTGCTAATTAAAGACCTTAATAGCAGAAAAATGAATAAATAAATAATGTTATAATTTTATTATAACATTACTATATTAACATAACAAATTATTGATTATATTGGTATAATTTATATAAACATTTACTTTAACTAGAGTGAGGTGAAATACCTATACTCAGCACCAATTATAAATAAAGTAGACACAATCATTAGTTTTACAAATAATTGCTCGGTGTTTTTGTTAAGGATAGTTATTTGACTGTAATGATAATGATTTTTGATGGAAATTAGAATCTTATCTCCTATAATACTATTCTTGATGATACAGCATCTATCACAGAGAAAAATGGAATAATTTGGAAAGGAAACCAAGTTCATAGTTGTTGACGTCTTGACGTAACCAAGTTTCTGATAAAATACAATTATATCATAGTCCACCAAAGTAACATTATGGTCAAAATCATCTAGTTTAGTATTTTTACCACGGATATTCTGATAGTTTTATAAAAAAAATTATAATTGATTTGAAATAACATTGGATTTTATTAGTTTTTTGAGATGACGGGCAAATTATTAATATATTTGATGAAAAGATTAGTTTTTCCGGCAGATTTTCTGGTATTTACTCATCGATTATACTTTATGATGATTTTGTTGTAGTAATGTTCTATCAGTATACATAATAATGAGTTTAAAATCAACCAATTTATTAGGTTTACGTTTATTTTTTAGAACATCAAAAACATCATGTTATATTCAATGAGTGCATCAATAATTGATTTATTCATTGAACTATTTTCATAAATATATTATTTTAAGTATTCCTAATAAAACTTCTTTTGGTGACATGTTTTTTGTAGCATCTTTGATTATTAGTTTATTTTAGGGAGGATTGTATTGGTTTTACTATGATATGTTTTTTCTTTTTTATCTGTAAACAACTTTTCTACCAGAAATCTTGATCTGATTTATCAAGTGTAAAATTTTTTCTGAAAAAGGTTTTTTTTATTTTCCATGCAGTTTTCATAATAATTGGGAAAAACGTAGGAAAATGGGAAAATGTACGAAATTTATTATTTCCAATTATAATTTTAGTTTTAATTCAATTATAATTATTTGTAGAAACATGAAATTTGGACAGAAAAATTATATTTGATTACTTTATTTAAAATTGACCACAATGTACTACAAAAAATGTAGTTTTTTTTTTTTATAAGTAAAAATCAAATTTTGACGAAAATCGTAAATATTACGGCCTTTCAAAACATGTATACCAAACTTCGCTACAATTCGTTTTTTATTATCAATGGTTTATCGTTAGTTATAGGTATAAATTAAATAACTTTATGTATCCCACCTTCCCAAATAGCCACCTACAATAACGGCCGCAACCGTTCCAAGAATCAGCTCTTTTTATTTCTAAGTTAAATATACTAAGCATTTTAAAATACAAATAATGAAAACTAACGGTCGTGACATTGGCCGTATGCATTTCTACAATACTTTTCACCTTAATCGGCAGTCTATACATTACATCCATAATAATAATAATATTATGGTATACGAGTATAGAATAATGATGTTGGGAATTAGCGAATTTAGTATTAATTACCTTTTTTTCTCAAGGAATGTTCCTGAGAAATCGGGAAATAATTCCGGAATATTCTTTGTTTCTGGGAATTATTTTTAGTAATACAGCAACATTAAAGCTATATTAAAAATTACCTAGTTAAATATGATCATAATCTTATATTTGATTTATGTACGTAGGTACATACTTAAATAATTTACACTTCAATTATCCCTTCACTAAGTATCTTTAGGTATGATTCTTACTTATAAGCTCACATGCTATAATCAATATTTTAATAAATTAAATTGTATTTTTATTTACATTATATAATGCACGTTTGTTTATGTGTAATTAGGAAACTAGATGATTTTATGATAACCGTACGACCTGTGGTTTTAGTTCAAATAGCCAATGGTTCATGTTCAGTTATCATATTGTTATTTCTCACTTCATTGGTAAGTTTTTTTTAATAATATTTGTTCGTAATTCGTAAAATGTATTTTAGATTGTTTAGATCAAATGATATAGTATAGGTATTAATTTTAAGAAGGAATTTATATTTTATTTTTTTTTTGTATTTACTATCAAGATGTACCTTACGGGTGTACCCATTATATCTACACCATTTTTTAAATTTTTCTCCGGTTTCATATCACTTAACATTCAACTTTACATTTATTGCTACGTATTCACCTACATAGAAACAAAGGTAAAAAACTATACACAATAATATTTTAAAGTTTGAAATATCTTTAATGTTGTCAATGATTTTATTTTATTAGAAAGATACATTAAATTTTGGATTATACTGTAGTAATTGGACTGAAATGGATAAACAATTTAAAAAGACTTTGTTGGTGGCTATGAACTTGAATTCTGCTCATAAGCGACAAATGAAAACGAGTCCAGAGTCAGTTATAAATTTGGAAATGTTTAGTAAGGTAAATACTAAATAATTTTTATTTTTTTTTTTTATAAAAAATAAAGTATTAATTGAACGAGGTATTTAATAACAATATAATAAAATTTAAGGATAATAATTTTATTAGAATATTATACATTGTATTGTTCAATACAAATATGTTTTAATTTCATTAACTACTTAATTTAGAATTTGCATTTAATATTATTTAAAATGTAACAATGTTTAACTTGTAAACGACTAAACTTTAAATTGAAACATGTTTTTAAAATATAATGAAAAAAATATGAATTGCTTATAGGTTAATACTTTGAGCTTTTCTTTCATAATATAAAAGTTAGGAACAAAGAAAATCAGGAAAATTGAAACTGCTAACTATAATATTTTCAACAGCATACACAAATTTAAACGTATACGTTTTTTGGTGAAAATTTCTAAGGTATAGTTCTTAAACAAAGGTTACAAAAAAAAAACGTGGATTAACATAAATAGATATTATATTTAAAAGAGATAACGTTAAAATTGTTCTGAACTTTCTTAATAATTCATTTAAGACTAATATGATAAGGTGGCCATATAATAATAACTACTTAGCGTTAGGTGAATTGTGTCCCATTTTCATAAAACTAGGTGAATTACACATTATTCACTGATTTCGGCCCATTAGCATTACCCAAAATACACCAAGGGGAGATTCCAAATATTTGGTTTTATTTAAAATTTGTAGGTTTTATTAATCCGTATAATAGTATAAGTATATAATAGGTAATTTGTGGGTCAATTTATATAAAATAAAAATAAAAATTATAAAAGTATATTATATATTTTAGACAGATAAAAATTTAAATTAAACGGCTAAATTATTATTTATTTCCTAGGTATTCCCAGAAGGCATTCTATTTCAGTGTTTTTGAATTGTTTAGAACGAATTTTTTTGTGTATACCTAATATTTTAAACATCATAAATATCCAGGCAGCAATTCACCAAGCTATGTATTAACATTTTATTTTTGGGACGCAATTTACTTAACTTGTAATAACTAGAGCATGGATTTGTATGTATTTACATATTTATTCTGGTTGATCGTATGATATGCTAAGTGAGCACAAAATGTGTTTTTTAGTACATATTTATATAACGACATAACAATTAAAACAATGAAACTTTTTTTGGTGCATATTTTTACATATTTCGACATTTACCCATTTTTTTTTTGTATTATAAGAGCTATAATATTTCGATTGTTTTTATTTGTTTTTTTTAGATGTTATTGAAATATACTTTATTGTAATATAAGAAAAAAAATATTAAATTTTTATAGTTTCAATTAATATTAAAATAAATTAATATGTATAATTGTAGGTATAAACGGTTTTTCCAAATATTACTTTAGATCAATATCGATGAAGTATAAAATACGTATACCAAGATAAGAAAATATAGATTAGGACCATTGACCATTGACATAATTTCAGTCGCGTTAAAATATTTACTGTGCGTTCGTGTGTGCTTTCTGTTGTAATTCGCGTTTTTATTACTTTAATTTTATCAAAATGCTGAAAGATAAATTATTGTTATCGAAAGTCTTATATATTAAAACTACCTACTAAATGATGAAAGTAAAGAAAAAAAAATGAAGAAAATATACCCTATTTACAGTAGGGTTCCCATTTTAAATTTATTGTTTTAATTAAATATTAAAAAAAACAAATATTTTTGCTAATTTTTTTTTGCATATTTTATATTTTAACATTTTAGTACATATATTCATGCATATTTAAGATTTTTTTAGCGCATATTTTGTTGGTTTTTAATGTATATAAATCCGCGCTCTAGTAATAACTAACCCATATTCTTATTTGGATTATACTGCAGGGTCGAAAAATGAAGCTCAATATTTACTAAGCCTTATTTGTGATTTTGTCTGTGTATGTAATAAAATAACCTACAGTTGTTAATGGTTTTATAAATTAAATTAATGCAATGTGTTAATTTTCAGGTGATGAATTTATCGTATTCGATCGTGTCTGTATTATTAAACTCTAGTCAAGAAAAAAACTAATACAATGTAAATTTGTTATTTAACAAATTAGCAATAGTCAACATAGATCGACAATTGTATGTAGATGACATTATTTTACTTTAAAGAAGTTTTGAATTTAAGTGTTGATCAAATTTATTTAAGAAGACACATAATGCAAAACAATATTTCTTTCTTGTTAATTATTATTTATCATATACATAATATCGATTTGTGTAGTGACGTGCCTTATAGGTAAAATCTAAATTACCCATAAGGTAGAAAAATATTTTGGATATTTATAAGTATATTTGCGCACCAAAAATGTTGGTGAATGTTGTTTTTTCTGTTTGTTCATTTATCATGTTCCTGGGTAGCAATTTGATATATGGTTATAAGTAGAACAACAATTTTTCATTAACTTGATAAGTTGAAATATTTAGATAAAAAAGTAAAGGATGATTGGTTTGTTTCAATTTTAGAGTTTTATATGAGACTGTTAATAATTATTTGTGAATTAATGAAAACTGATAATTAAGTTCATTTATCTACATAAAAAATAGTATCATTGGTTTTATAAATACATTATATTATTATTATTATTATTATCATCAATTCAATATAATATGGCAAAATAAACAATAAACCATTGTTTACAAAAAAACTATTCTGAGCGGAGTTCAGTTGATAGTGATGCTTTTTCAACAATATATTTATCATTTTATAGTAAAATAATTAAATAGGCTTTCTATATTTTCTTTAATAATATTTGTTTAATGTTGTACCGATTTTCCTATATTTTATCCAAGTTTTGTCTGGAAAACTCTTTGGAAAATCGAAAAATGACCTCCCTAAAATACCACTTCAGTTAAGATTTCCTTTTAGAAACATTGATATCATTATAAGTCGGAGAAAAATTGTTGGTAGAAGAGAAAAAAAAGCCATAACATTTTTAGCTAATACCTAC
The DNA here is from genome assembly GCA_902439185.1 of Cinara cedri. Lineage (NCBI taxonomy): Eukaryota > Metazoa > Arthropoda > Insecta > Hemiptera > Aphididae > Cinara > Cinara cedri. Next base: position 806,153 of record CABPRJ010000010.1, on the reverse strand, counting down.
ATTTCTTACATTTTCTGGTTTTCCAACTTTTTTTTCGGTTTTTCACATTTGTTGAGAAAATCGAAAAACAAATTTTTCAAAGTACCTCCTCATATCGATTTCCTCTCAGGAAAGGTACTGTAAATACAAATTGGAGTAAGACCTCTGGTAGATAAGTTGTCCACAGAACAAAAAATAAAAAATAAATAACACATTTGTAAAACCGTTAACTTCTTCGCTTCAATCAGGATCTAAAATAAGTTTTCATATAAAATATATTACTGAGTGCGTGTATTACATTTGCCTAGAAAACTTATGAAAATCGAAAAATGTCCTCTTTTAAGTACCTCTCTAGTGAAATTTCCTTTTAGAAACATTGCTATCATTAAAAGTTAAAGCAAAATTGCTGGTAGAAAAGTTATGTACAGGAAAAGAAATAGTCATATTTTAGTAATATATTTCGATTTTTTTCGGTTTTTCACATTTGTTAAGAAAACTCTGGAGAAAAACGAAAAACGATTATGCTTTATTCAAATCTGTAGGTGCTGTTATAGGCAATACAAATGATGATTTAAATGAAATGTGGGTTAATGTACAATGCATATATATATTGTATAAATATAACAAAATTGTTCACTGAAAAAAATGATTACGTAATTCTGAATTACAGTTGTTTTAGAGTCAAACAAAATATTAATAAATGTATACACTTATAAATAATATAACCTATTTATTCATGATAATAAATCATATGATGAAAATTCTAAAGCCAAGACAAATAAACATTATCTGAAATAATTAAAGTGTGATGTGTAGTCGAATTTATAATACATAGAAATCTGAAATATTGACAAATTGACAGTGTGATCAGATAGACCTCAAAGCCAGAATTTTAAATTTATTTTCAGGAGCTCATATTTAAGTATTTGTTATTCAAACAAGAATACTGATTTTTTATTAATTTTTGGTTTTCTTTGGTTATACGTTTTTACTACATATTATATTGATTAAAGTAAAAATAAATAAATTTAATTATTATTTTACTAGGGGTCTCTATACTCTCCAGAAGGCAACAATACTCACCGATGTGAAAATAAAAAATACGATCCATACTACAACCACAAATTAAATTATACTAAGTATACATCTTAATTCGTAACTACAGCGAACATATTACGAGCTACTCCAAATTTGAATTGTTCCGAATAAAACTTTAAGGAACGTTTATTTATTTAAAATTTGTTGAACTTAAAAATAACTGCTACGAAAGACAATAACTTCATAGGTATTAAATTAGTAGGTATCTACTAACTTTACTTCAATATCTATGAGTAACTCCAAAATAATTTCTGTTTAGTTATGACGAAATAGTATGATTTTTAACAGTTAGCATGAATGCATAATTATTTTTATAAGTACAGACCTAGGTTAATGAAGCAAATATGCTAGACTACAATATTTTTTATTTCAACTTCTGTTTGCTATCTACAATATGTACACAATTTTTACCATAAGTATTTATTATATAACTACTAATTGTATATATTAGATATTAAAATCTGAAAAAAATTACCCATTTGAATAATAACGAAAATAATTTATAGATATTTTTTTAAATAAATCTATTTTTATTCGTTTTTAATAAAATTATGTAAGGTTTCTTCAGTTTCTTGTCATTTTTACATTAGAACACTATTTCTGGTAGAAAACGTCGTCCATATTTATTTAAATTAAATAAATAGGTCTTTTAAATTGAGTTGTACCTAAAAAATGTCTAGTGTTTAAAACATAAAAAATATTATTTATATTTTGACGAAATTCAAAAGTAGCATTAGAATTTTCAAAATCAGCAATCTTCTGTTCTGTACAATAAGTCAAAGCCTTAGCCACACTTTCACTCAATGTTTGAGCTACAAACTTCATTTTCATTTTTTCCTTGTAGTAGTTTATATGCTGGCTTATATATTAGCCTATTATATATTACACCTTATATATTACACCTATATTGGTGGCTAAGTATAATTGAGCATATTTTTATAAATTTACTATCTGTTTTAATAATTCCCATTTTATTTCTTGTCTATCTTTGTTGTATAATGTTTTCCAATCACCAAGTTTATTTCTACAAAGCTTAAGCATATGTTTCAATTTTCTTTAATATCGAGTTTCTATTTGTAATTATGTATATTTTCTCACATGTATAAATGCTTTAAAACGTTATTAGTGTGTTTTAATTTTAAATCTATTTTTAATTTCAACTGTAGTAAGTAACCTGATGATGGCATAAATGACATTGAAACAAAGTAGTTATAAAATATAAATACCTATATTTAACACTTTTATTATTAATATTCTTGAAAAATATCATTTTAATAATATCATTCATATCATAATTATGATATCATTTTATTTATTATCCAGGATATATTTCGCATGTGATATACAGAAAGCCTCAAGAGAAAAAATAAAAACCAAGACAATTTAAATTGTAATAGGCATAGCTAAATATTATATTTTACTAATACAATATATGTAATATAGGAACCTATATTTTTAAAATAATGTAATAACATTTTGTTAATTATAATTTTTTTACTATATACCTACCTAATTGACCAATGAATTTAAACTATATTAATACATGTAATTTTGTTATAAGAGAAGATTTTCTTGGTTTTGTCAAATTTCAATTCCTATCTTTTCTTCAATTCCTAAAAACATTGGAATTTCAATAAAAGAAACGCTGAAGAATGAACTGAAAAAAATTTGGTTTGTAAATATAATATCTTAGACTTCAAGGATATGACTGAAGATCCAACATGTCTGGCAAATATAATGGAGTTCAAACAACCTCTGGTGTTCTATACACCATTTCAGTTATCCTATAAACCTTTGTCTATCTAAAGCATAAGAGGTTTCTTCAATTAAAATTATTTATGGTATAGTTGGTGCATTTTTTTCTCATTCAGCTAAGCGTATGAAAAAAATTAAAAAAATTAATTGATGTAGGTATATCTAAATTAAATAAAAGTAGTAATTTTGATTAAAAATAGTAATTCTAATAAGTGGTACAAACAAAAAAAAAAAAAAAAAATTAGAAAAAACTTTGTGAAACATGCTGGGTAGATCTAAATGATTCACTAATTACTTTCAAAGTTCTTTATATTTATATAATTGGTACTCTTGAATGTCTAAAAAAATTTGATACAAATACAGAAAATCTACCAAAGAATTGTTATATGTGAGTGCTATAATCAAGAGTGATTTTCTTGTTGTTATTGAAGTAACTGTTACTTGCTTCTCATATAATATAATTAAGTCAAGTACTTCAAAGCAAATAGCAAGATTTATCTAATGCTTTAAACAATGGATTGATTGTCAGAGAAGTTGACTTAAATGTTATCACAATGACTTCTGAAATAGTAGTAGAATTATGTATACCTAAAACTTGTAAGAGACAAACTACACAAAACAAAAGACAATTTACCAGAACTGCTGTAGAAGCAATTCAATACTATACAGAGTTTTTTCAATTATAAAGAAGATTCTTCAGTTATTTGCTTGTGATATCCGCTACTCCGAAACTTACATTTTCTATTTTAAAAAGAATAAAAACATATTTAAGAACTACAATGAATGAAGAAAGATTGAATAGTTTGGCCCTAGCTACTATAAATAAAGACAATTTAGAATATAAATGTGTAGAAAAAGAAATATTGACTGATTTTATTTAAAAATCTCCCAGGAAAATGAAATTTATTAATTGGATTAATGATAATAAAAAATTATAACTTATTAGTACCAGGTTAGGTTCATTAGGAATATTTATAATGTAAGTTGTATGCAATAAATTATTATCAATAAAAAGTTATTAAAAATTGTATTTATTTATATTTATATTTAGTCATATAATAATAGATTATTTATTTTAATATTTAATAAATAAATATATATATTTTTTTTATTGTCTGCCCCTCCTTCTTGAAACCTGGTTACACAAGTGTGATTAAGGATTTTACTAATCACGTCTTTAGATTTTCTAATTTAAGTAAATTTATCTATCTTGCACATACTCATATCATTACTTCAACAAAATCGACTAGATTAGATTTTCAAATGTTTAATTTATTTTACAAATATCTAAAGAAGAATATTACTAATTACATAATTATTATTTTTGTATAAATAAAATAACTAAATTACCTTATAGGTTGTATAAAATGCAATTTTATTAAATGATTACTGAATAGTAAAATAAGATGCCAAGTATAAATCAGTAATCATTATTAATTACAATTAATGACAACTTTATCACTTACAATCCCTCCCCCATAATTCATTCATGACAATCTTCCTTTTTTTCTGGAGCCCATTTCTTTAAAAACCGTTCCTGTCTTTTAACTTTTCTTAATAATCTCCTCCATAATATCCTGCCATCATATAAACAACTGTCCGGTCTTAAATTGCATTGATCACCTTCAGGCAGTTCCGGTACCTTAGACTGTTTAGAGCCCTTTGATTTCCTAGAAAATGTTTATTTGATAAACTTTGTGTTTTACAGTAAGATTTTACATTAAAGTCTCTTAAAGTAATTAATGAGATACAGTGGCATATTTATGAAAATAAATTAGGGAAATAAATTGAGACAGTATTTCACTAGAAAAAATTGTATAGGAAATTAGACAACGGCAACAACAAATTTTCTCAGTACGGAACTAGTAGAGAATAGTATATTTTGTAACGTTTATTTTTCATCTGTATATTTTAAATATAATTATGGGATGAATCGTGATATGATAATAGTTTATTTTGAATCATCCATAGTTATGATCATATTTTTGTTATTATGCTATAAGTTTCTATATTTTTCAATGAAATGTCAGTCCTGACCAAAAAGTAATGTTCCCAAAATATAATTCCTATGTTATATTATTTCTGAAAATTATTGTCCAATCAAATCATCATTCCATGTAAATAATATTTCCAAATATTATTTTCCTGATGAAGATTTTCCCAATTTATATAAGCTCCTATATGGTGGATGTTAGATTAGTACTTAATACAGTAAAACTTCCATTAAGTCACCTCTATGTAATGGTCATTTTTTTTGGTCCTGTCAAGTGTTATGTCTCTATAAGAAATCTCTAAAGGACAGTCACCTCTAAATAGCGGTCATTATTTCCGATCCCTTCAGTGACCGTTATATGACAGTTTTACTGTAATTAAATTAACTCATAATTTACTATTAAATAGACCAAATATTTGATTTAAACATTAGTTTAAGGAAAAATTAAATTATAAATTAATTATTAAAATATATACCTAGAATTGATATTATTATTTATTTATTTTTTGGCTCTGTAACACAATTTCTAATTTAATATTTTCGCCTTGACAAAATCTTAAATACGCCATTGTATGATATACGATTTTCAACTCATTACATCAAATTATTAATAATTTAGATACTTACTGAACTATATCCATTATAATTATTAATAATTATAAAATTAAATACAATTAGTAGATAATTTAGATCTTGCAAGTTATAAACTTTTAATAAGAAAAAAACACAAATAGTAATAGTACAAGTATAATACAAATAGTACCACAAAATAAATTACATATGTTTAATAGGTATAAGCAAAATAATTTAATGATTTTACACCATAGATCCATAAATAATAAAGAATAAATAAGCCATATGGCCTTATCACTCGCTGTCTTGAGGTGCCTATTTTTTTATTCCATGATATTTACAAACGGAATGATAAATCATGTCACCCATTCTGGCTTGCAAATTACTCAACGATGAGCCATTGTAATATTAAAAAGAAATTAATTTTTGAAAACAAAACAACATATAAATAAAATAATAATATTATCACATTAGTGATGATACAAATTATTAACCAAACAATAAACTGCAATAACCATTGTTATGTAAGTCAGCTATGTGAAACAGAGATATATCTGCTCTCTAGGAGCTCGGCAGCTTAGGTTGGTAAGGTCTATGGTTATAGACCAATAAACTAAGTTTATTATTATTATTATTTTTTTTAATAAAAATAACCATTTATAATTACTATAATTATGATTTTTATCAGTCTTTAGTTGAAACTATAGAAATGGACATAGAGACTAGTATACGAGGTGTGGCTATAAAAAACGAGACTGCTCGCCTAGAGGGCGCCCTAGATAGGTAGTGAAAAAAACGAGTAATGCGTTGGGTATCTAGATATCTTATCTATGCACGTACCAAAACACGTTTTCGTCACTATTATAGTATTTGTGCAGTAGTGGTTTGAAACGAACGTGTTTTTTTCTTGTGCCGAAAACCATGTGTGACGAAAAATATGAGGAACGGATAAACTTAACATTTTCTCGTTAAACTAAAAAAAACTCCAACTGAGTGCTATAAATTGTTAAAAGAGGCCTATAGTGAGGATTTCCTATCTCGGGCACGTGTTTCTGAGTGGCATAAATTATTTTCTGAAGGTTAATTATGAAGCTTAATCCAAATTCAAAACCGTTTTCTTCGATATAAACGGCATCTTGATGACTGAATGGGTTCCAGAGAGTCAAACTGTGAACCAACATTACTATTTGACAGTTTTGACAACATTGTGCGAATGAGTTCGTAAGAAACGGTTGATATTGTGCACCAGGATAACGCACCTGCCCATAACGCGCTGTCTGTGAAGCGTTATTTGGCCGCTTTAGGTACTCCAGTACTCGAACACGCGTCTTACTCACCCGACTTGGCACCCTGCGACTTTTACTTGTTTCTGAAGATAAAGTCTGCCTTAAAACAAATCCGATTTGAGTCGATGGAAGAGGTGAAATAAAAATCGGCGGAACTCCTGAATGGTCTTACGAAAACAGACTTCCAGCACTGCCTCGAGCAATGGAAGAAACGAATGAAACGATGTCTGGCGAGGGGAGGGAAGTATATTGAAGGGGAGCATTTGAATGTAGAATAACTTTTATAATAAAACACTTTTTCGTAACCAGTCTTGTTATTTAATAGCCACACCTCGTATATAGGGCACTATGATTATAAATTCATAAATTCAGATATAAAAAATTGTGCTAGTATTTTAGGCAAACAATGTAAAGGGAGTTAAATTTGTTGATACAAAAAATAAATTAAAAGAATACTTTACGTCTCACGCCATGTCCAAAATATTAAAATCTAAATTACGAAATCAAAGATTGATGTCCTTGGAAACAATAGCCGAATTCTGTTTCGATATGTTATTCTTGATCCAACAATTTGTGAATTTGACAAGATTGAAATAATATTAGAGTCATTATCACCAGATTATTATAATGTAATTTCATATATGAATAACCAAACTTTAGAAGATTTAGAGAAAAATTTAAAAAAGTAGAATATTCAAAAGCAATTAGTAAAAGTATGGAGGTGAAGTCAATTTTTGAACGCAATAATAATTTTAGAAATATTTTTCAAATTAATAATATGAGGCAGGGAAGTAATGATTATAACACTAATAACAATTTTAATCAGTTTAATAATAATAACTATTCAAGAAATCAAAATATTAGAAATTTTAGTGAAGAAAATAACTTAATAATACGTTTTATTACTAATAATCCAAAATTTAATAACAATTTTAATAATAATAAACATTTTAATGGTTCCCAAAGATTTGAGTGTAATTATAATTATAAAGACCAACATTTTCACAGTAATTATAATTATTATAATACAAATAATAATAATTGTAATAGATGTGGAAACAATTTTAACAATGATCAAAACAGTAATAGGTATAATACGGTTTAAAACGGATCAAATAATAATAATTCAGATCGCAATAATGATTTTTCGGGAAGAAATAATAGGCCAAGCTTAACCATCAAGACGTTAAAGTAGAGAGAATTAATATAAATTATATTGGGGAAAATTGAAGACGTGAATTTACTGACGAATAAATTTGGCTCAAACCAAAAAAATAACTGGGCAGAAGGAAAAAGTTAGGTATTTTTCAAACCAAGTGAAAAATCCTGACTATAAAATAACAGAATACAATCAAAACATTGCTTTATTACAAAACATTATAAATGAGACATAAAAAACAATGAGTTAATTTCGAAGTGTAACGTTAACCAAAGTGATTGGGACTTTGACCCAGATAAATTTTTTGATGAACAAGTCTTTCTTGAACGTTATTAAAATATTAATACATATAAAGTTACTATTAAAGATTTAAGTTACAATATTAACAATGCAAACGGATTCACAGTGAGCAACGATCATTTTGATGATAGTAGGAAAATTATAATTACAACATATAACCCTACCTCATTACCGACGACATTTAAGCCTCCACAGGTTGTGGTCACTTTAATCATAGTTTTTAATAATATACAATTTCCTCTACAATTTTTGGCGGTAAATAATTGAATAGGTCCTACTTTATTAGGCACGGATTTTTTAAAATTATATAAAGCAAATTTAGATTTTGGTAATAATCAATAAGTATTAACGAAAAATAATGGTTTAACAATTTTGAAGTTCAACGAAAAATCAAACAAGTTAAATAATAATGATACAAATATTGATAATAGAACTTTAAATAATTATTATAATTCTAATATAGACGCTAATAATAAAAATAATGTAGAACAAATAATAGAATCTAAATAATTTCTTATAGCCAGAGAAAGTTGTAAATTGAGGGAAGTACCTAGCTATGGGTTTTGTGGTATATACACGCTGTCAGCTAGCAATGCTATCATATGAAGTAATTTATATCACAACACATATAATAGTAAAGTTACTAAATATAAGTTTGAATAATAAACCAATTTGGTTAGAAGGTTAGAAGACATTTCAACAGTTGTCAATTATTTTAATTTCAAATTATTAATTATATGTCTCAATGTCGAAAATTCAAACAAAAGTGCAGGCAGAGCATTTTATAAACCTAACAAAAAAATTCTTTGTCATTTTTTTCGAAAATAATCACTGGACACCAGGGTGTTATGGTCCAAAATGGGTGTAATCCAAAAAAAAATATTAAAAATAGAACCTATACATATTTGATTTTCTCTACAGACATCTAGTTCGTTGTTAGAGGAAAGAGTAAAACTAGAAAACTTAAACCAGGAACATGATGAGTTACCACAAGTTAAGCAAGTGTTTTCAGAAAAACAAAAATTTTAATGATTTTTCAAAACCACATACTAAATTCGATAAAATAATAAATAATCTGCCAGATAATAACATAGTAAACAATGAATTAAATTTTGATATTAATCAGAATCTAACACCTACAGAAAAACATAAATTATTATTAATTTTAAATAAATATAAATCGGTATTTTTAAAATCAAAATGGGATTTAGGAGAGTTTCACACTGATCTAGTAGATATTTAATTAATTAATTGTATTTTTATTAAATTACCTAACTTTAAGATCATTAAATTTGAACGAGATGAAATAAAAAGTCAAACACAAGAAATGTTACTGGCTGATATTTTTGAACCCCCTAATTCACAATATTCTTTTCCAAATTGTTTAGTAGCGAAAGGGTTACCCCAAAGTACGCATAAGATTGATACATCAACTCAATATAGGTGGGTTTTAGATTATAGAAAACTAAACAATATTACTATTAAGTAATCATTTCCATTAACAGTTATTCTCATTATTTACGACTGTTTAGTTGGAAATAAATATTTTAAATGCTTGGATGGTATGCCAGATTTCCATCAACCTAAACTTTGCGAAAAGGCTAGGGAACTAATAGCATTTTGTACAATTACAGGAAAATATCAATTTAAACGACTACCTATGGGAATTTGTAATAGTCCAAGTAAATATCAAGAAGCTATGAATAAAATTATGACATATTTAAGTTATAAAATGAATGTAAATTATATAGATGACTGTACATGTTTTGGGAAACCCTTTGATGATCATTTAAGTTCACTGGAGTTAATTTTAGAAAGGTCTAAACAATATAATTTGAAACTAAAATATCCAAATGTAAATTTAGGTATACAGAACTAAAAATGTTAGGTAAAATTATATAAAAACCGACGAACGACCAGCAGTAGGAAAGTTATAACCTAATAAGGTTATCAATGGTATTTCCTTTTAAGACTTTAACATCGATTACGTAGGTGTACATGTAACGATTGTTGGTTATCAATATGACAACATCGTACATTACTCATTATATAGGACACGGCTAATATGTTGAATGTGCGAAACGCCATATGAATGACAAATGAATGTCAACTAGGTGTTTTTCATATTTTTTGCGATTTTTGGAAAACATATGCATTCTTTCGAACCAAAATCCGTTATAAATTGTATAGATCGTAAAATTACACATTCATACATGTCCATAATATGTATATACTTCATAAATATTTTTTTTATAATAGAATAAACTAGTCTCCATGGTTTTGCTATATTTAGCACAATATCTATGTTAAACTTATGCTAATAACTAATAAGTATGATATGATATGATAATAAGTCAAAATATTATTTTATTAATAACCTATTATAATATATTAATATGTATATAAAGTCCAGCATATGGAAACCAATGTGATAATTGTGGTATATTAAATAATTTTAAAATTATTTGTAAGAAAGTAAAAAAAGATATTCGTGATAAAAAACGAGTTAGCTGTATAGAAAATGTTGATATTGCTGAAAATTATGTGTCTTTAGATGTGCTTGAAATTATGAATACTAGTGAAGAGAATAAAACTAATGTAGATCATGAATTAGGGAAATAGTAATTAATGATTTTAAAACTTCAATAAAACTTGATACTTATACAGAGCTAAATGATATGTCTGTTTAATTAAAAATTTAAAATGTGATTCTAAACAATAATAATGTTGTTATTAAATCATTTGTAGGATATTTGATGAGATCTAAAGAAAATATTTTGATTAAGCTGAGGAATAGCAATTATAAGTGTAATAAAGTATTTGAAGTTGTAGATTATAATGGCTTACCATTATTAAGTTATGAAGCTTGTATTGCTTTAAATTACATTGAAAAAGAAAAAAGTGCTAATGAGATTGAAGCTATAGAATTGTGTGCAGAAAAAGAAAACATTATTTAGAAAAAAATAGAAATCTATTCGAGGGATAAGAAAATTTCCTGATATAATTAGTATTAAACTGGTAGAGAATGGGATTTCTAAGTGTAATCCTTCTAGTAGAGTTTATTAAATTAATGGACAAATTAAAAGAACAATTTGATAGGATGGTAAAATTAAATATAAATGAAAAAAACAGTGAACCAAGTAAATTGCAATGTAATTTTGTTATAATAGAAAAGCCAGACAAATTTCTTCGATCATGTTTAGATCCAAGAAAGATTAATAAGTACATAGTGCAAGAGATATATTAAATATCAGTTTTGGATGATATGAGATTTATTCTTAGTAATAAAAGTTTATTTATAGTTTATTCAACTTAAAAAATGGTTTTTAATATTGTGAATTAGATTTGGAATCTGTAAAATTATATACTTATAGTAATCTCTATGGATCTTACAGGTTTAAATGTTTAACATTTGGTTTTTCAATGGCGCTTGAAATTTTTCAAAAATTAACAATAAAGTATTTTAGAGATATTACAGGTGTATTAAAATATTTTGTTGACCTGTTAGTGTATGCTAGTTCTAGAGAGAAATATAATAAAATTTTATGCAAAGTACTAGAGAGAGTTCAAAAATGTAATATTACAATTACAATTTGCAACTAATAAAGTCAAATTTTTAGGATTTATAATTGATAAGGAAAGTGTTAAGCTTGATGTTGATAGAATTAATTGTATACAAGAGTTTAGTATATTATTATTAGGTAGTATAACTAGTTTCTAGGTATAATAAATTATTTAAGAGCATTTTTGTCAAACTTATCTGAATAAATAGCATCATTTAGAGAGCTTCTTAAAAAAAAATATAGTATTTTGGAATTTAAGTCTGGACTATGAAAACACATTTTGTTATTTGAAAGAGAGTCTTTATAATATCATATTGCTGGCTAATTTTAATAATGAACAACTATGAAATACTACAGTATGACACTTCAGAGAGTACTTTGGGATGATGTATTTTCCAAAATAAACATCCTATATACTTTGCATCAAGGTGTATTAATGAAAGTGAAAAAGTGTTTACCCAAATAGAAAATTAAATGCATGCTATTTCCTTTGCTTGTACTAAATTTTTTATTCATTGATTTATGGAAAAAGAGTGTTTTTATATACCACTTATATATAAATTATATTACAACTTATATACACTTAAATTTATATACAACCACTTGTTTCAATCATGTTAAAAGAACTTAACAAAATTCCAAATAATTGGTTAAGGACATTATGTTTGAAATGCATGTTTTATGATATAGGAGAAAAATATATACCTGGGTGTGGAAATGTAAGTAGCCAATTTATTATACAGAAATTATGTTAAAAGATAAGAAATTGGTGAAATTATAGTAACTGAGGTAATTCATTCAATTAATGATATAAAAATTAATTTTTCAAACAATAGAGAGGATGAATTTAAGAAAAAAAAACTGAAAAATGATTAAGTAATAAAACAAATAATAGAATATTGTAAAAAAGGGTGGCCGAAAGTTAAGTGTGAAGGAAAGCTTAAGTAATGTTTTATTACCCTGGTATTAATAGTGAAATTGAAAATTGTATTGGTTCATATCCTGTTTGTTTGAATTTAGTTCTAGTAAAGTAAAACAATTATTAAAAAATCACACAATATTATCAGATGTACCATTTAAAAATATTGCACTTGATATTGTTGAATTCAATGAACTACATAATAAAAAAGAATAAAAAAGAGGATAATAAACAGTGAACACATATCCAATTGTAAGATCATCATATTATTACTTATTAGTATACTTTAAATATTTGCAATTGTTGACATTGTACAAAGGTGGGCAAGTTAATGAAAATAACTAACTATTTTAAGTTAAGTTTAATACACAAAAATACCTTCAATTAAAAGTAAATAGTTAACAAAATATACATTTTACTAATTATTTTCAATGTTAAAATACAAACAAATATTAACTTTACTCAGTTAAAAATTTTTTTGGTATATTTTGAGGGCCATACAATTATCCAAGGTGGACTGCATGCAACCTGTGGGCCATGGGTTGGCCATTCCTGATCTAGATAATAATACAATAAAACAATATTACTAATATTCCATGATTTATTAATACCCAAGTTCTATTCGGTTTTATTGAACTTTTTAATAAATACATGTTTTCAGCTAACTGATCTGTTAAAGATCAGTACTGTCTTCAATAGGTCTCTCTATCACCCTCTGTTATAAGTAGATTTATATTCTGGTCTATTGTTTTCAGATTTTTGACAACTACATTAATCCACCTGGTCTCGGGTATTTTCTGTTTATAAAATAACATAGAATGATCAATATTTTAATATGCAGATGAAGTATACATTCATATATTTTTGTACATCTATAATCTAATAATTTTTCAGAGTTAAATATTTGTTGAAATTAAATAATTCTGTAGTATATTATTATCGTTTATTTTTTTGAAGATATAATGGGCCCCACTGAACTGGTTCATCTGGGGGCCCATGAGTTCACAATTTATAATTATGAAAATAATACACTTAAATAATAATTTACATTTATTTTTTTTTTATATAATTTTAGACTTATTAGATAAAACTAACTTTAACATATAGGTACAATGTAGGTAACAATGTTTATTACACAGAGACTTAATGTATAATAAAATTTGATGAAATACAAATGCAAGCAACTAGATTAAAGATACACAAATATTTAAAGTTAAAAATTTGGGTGATTCCGCAACCAGTTCATCTTTTATTTTTTAAGTATTAAATGATACAGTTGTCTTGAAATCTAATGGTAACATATTATATATTTTTGGTCTTAAATATAAGAGAAGTAGATTGAATTAGTTTTTTGTGCATTAAAGGAACAGTAATATTTGATAATTTTCTTGTGTCATTATTCTGTTATTAGGTTATTTTTAATTATATAAATTACTTGATGCCATTTAAAACAATTTTTTAATAGAAGAACATTTAATTCTTTATACAGATATTTGTGTTTGATACAAATGATTCATTATTAAAATAATTTGTATTATTCTATTTTGTATTGTTTTAAATGGATTTAGTATTGTATCATAGGTGCCTTTTAAAACAGTAGTACCATAGTTAACTATAGATTCTATTAGAGCTTGGTATATAATTATAATAATTCTAATTTTCTTAATTTCACGTAAATTAACTAATTTTGAAAGCATAGATTATTTTTCTTAGTTTTTAACGGTGTATCAATATGGCCATGTCATTTGAGGTTATGGCACATTTTAATGCCTAAGTATTTACACAATTTTTGTATTTTAATTATTTAATTTTAATATTTTTAATGAAGTTTTACATGTACAAAATTTTGGATTTGAGCATTCGGGTTCGTAAATATAGTGGCTGGTTACATCTAGTTGGTTAGGTATATATATAGCTATCAACATTTGGACCACGGATGCTTAATTGGTATATTACCAGAAGATTTAGTTAAATTAGAAGCCAATCCTTTATTAACAGCAAGTAAAGGAAATTGTTGAATAAATATATTTTTATGTACAAATATGTATTGGTAAATTTCATTATTGGGCATTTGAAGATTACCATAAGTTGTATGTGCAGTATTGGTACATGCTTTAAAATAGTTTAATACAAACTTTTGGTCTAAATGTTTTTGATATCTATCATACTCTGTAAATAAATCACAAATATATTGACCTAAGCACTTGCTGTACACATAACCACAAATATATGAAAGGCATTTTTTCTAGTAAATTTAAAAACCTATATTTGACCATACCGATTTTGAAATTAAAATATGTACCTTTTGATGGTAGATTTGGCAATGTAACACTGGAAGTTCTGATTTGTTGAGGGTTTATATAACACAAAATGTCATCAAGATCTTTTATACAATTAGCAATAGGTGAATGTTGAAAGTAGTTTAAACAAAACAAATTTCGAAAAGTTATATAAAGTTTTACAGGAATGGGATTATGATTCACTGGAATATCTGGTTGGTTCAAGTAATGAAACCCATAATTTTAATAATCTATTATTGGATAGAGCCAATTGTTTATGAAATTTATCCTGTTAGTCACATCTACACAATATAGCTTAGAGATTACTTTTAAGTTTTTAAAAAATGAGTACATTATAGAAAGTTATTCTATTTAGTTAGATGTATTTTTAAATGGTCTTCTATAATATTTGCTATGTGACACTTTACATAAATTAAATAAGTTAAATTGTTTATCCATTTTATCTATAAAACCAATTATACATTTTGACTCAAATAGTAATTTACACAATGCTAAGTGGGCATTAATTTCAGAAGCCACAGATTCACTAAAAACTTAAGCTGAAATAGACTCTCAATATCTCAAACGGTCCTGAATATATGTGAGTATATGTAAGCTTAGGTGCTAATCTTAAACTAAGTTTACTATCCTCATTATAAAATTGTGTAAGATATTTGCTATTAATGATTTCATTATAAATATTAAAACGGTGTTTAAAAAACATGTAACACATTAACTTTAACAAATCTTGCGGATCAAATAAATATACTATTTCCTTATAATTAACCTTAAAATAAAGATGCTATGGACTAACATAAACACTTTTCACTTTTTACTAAAATTAACAAAATTTGAACTTGGTTACAAATGCTTTTACATTTAAAGAAATATTGCACAGTTTTTTATGGTAAATATTACAATATCATTTAAATCTAAACTATAGGAGCTTCCAGATAAAAAAAAATAATACATTACAGGCTGTTTTTATGATATATTAACTCCCCTTATCATTAAAACAATGCATACTTAACTACATCTTAGGTTTTATTGAGATTTGTTTGATGAAATTCTATAATTTCATTTTTAGGAAGTGAATAAAACAAATAAGTTTTTAATGAAATTTCATCAGCACATAAAATACAACCACTTTGAAAACTAAAAATTTTAAACTTAATAAATTAAAATAAACTAGGAATTACTTTATATTTTTAAGTAATTCTTCTTAAAGTTCTTACAGAAAGTAGACTTAATGCAGTTTTTAAAAACCTATACACAGTTGGGCTTAAGAAATAAATTTCCAATGCTAATTGTTTCATGTTATTTGTGTACCTGTATCTATGAAGGATTCTTGTTTTTCTCGTCATATAAGATTTCACAATGATTAGGGTAGAAGGTGACAAATGTCTTTACACAGTGAAAGAAACATTATACTTAGCCAACTGATTGCTTAAGTAAGTTTACCTGGTGAAACAGGTTATGGAAGAGCTAAAACTTCATTACTACTACATTTGTCAATTGTTGTAAACAATGCTGAACAACCTATAAATGTATAATAATAAGTTAGTAAAAGAAAATAAAAATTAGAAAATATATTTACCAGGAACAGTAATACTTGTGTAATTCACACAAATCTAGTTAATGTGGTATTTGGTTGCAATCTATTTTCTAAATCATTAAGAAATATTGATATCACAGACTAAAATATACAGAACTAAGAATTGAGGGGCGAAAAGAGTCTGTCCGTGAAGTTATAGTTGAGGCGGTGTTTGAAAGGAAAATATTTTTGAGCCCAAGTACTATCTATTAATTGAGCTCAGCAATTGACTAAAAATATGAACCTCAATATTCAAATTAATTAATTTTATTTATAGTTTCTCAAGTTAAATATTTTTATTTTTTGTTTGTAATATACATATTGTATGCAAATATTGTGTTGTTTTTATTTATTTTGTTTATAATAAATATACATTTTTAAGTAACCAGTTTTGTTTTTCAATATGGTTAATATGTGTGCTATACTTAATTGTCTGAGTCGTAAGGGTGATAAAAAAATTAAATATTCCTTATTTTAACTACCTTAAAATGATTTTCAGTGTGCAAATTGGTTGGTTTTTAAATTATCAAAATATTGATTTACCTATTACATGGAGCAAGTTTTTCAACCAAACATATTTTTGTTTAAAATATGAAAATGTTACCAACTGTAAAATAGTTATAGAAATATAAATTGTCATAACATCAGATTCAGAATTGTAAATAATAACTTGAGTGAACCACAACAAATTGTATTAAGCGAAATTATTAAATCTTGCAAATTTACTAATTCTAAGAATAAAAGATATTCAGATAGCTGGATACTTCTCAGTATTATTTTTCACATAAGGTAGGTAGGTACATTATGTACATAAATAGCTAGACCAAAAATATTTAACAATTATAAACTACTTATTTATCACATCTCCAAGTGTTTATAAATGTTTGCGAAACCAAAATGTTATTCCTCTTAACTTGTACTGTGAGAACATATTTATTATGTATAAAGTCCCCTTGTAGATTTGACAATCAGTTTTCTGAGTTATCTAAAAAAAAAAAAATAACTATGTTATCCCAAGAACAAAAACATGGTATTTTGTTGTTCAATGAAATATTAATCCGTGAAAGCATTGCTGTTAAATCATCCAACTTAAGCTATGTTGGCTTTGAAAATTTTGGAAATGAAATACACGCTTCAAATACTAAAGCTAACCACGGTTTGGGATTTATGTTTCAAAGCTTGTCTGTCAATTTTTGCCAACCTGTAACTATTTTCACATCTACTGGCACAGTTAAAGGTGTATTCACTGTAACACATTAATACAGATTTATTACTATTAAATTATTATTTTCTATTTTTTAGGTATAATACTTGTACGATTAATTGTCAAAGCAATTTTTTTTACTGGACAATAGTGGTGTAAAAATGGATGGTATGGTTTCCAATGATGCACAAACTAATAAAGGACTTTGGATTGAACTAGATTTTTGTGAATCTAATGTGAAAAATTGATTTCAAAATCCAATGAATGTTCCTCACTTAAAAAAAATATATAAGAAATAGGTTTAATAAAAAAAATATATTAAAAATAAGTAAATAATTAGAATTTGTTTTTAACAATCTTTAACATAATATTTGAAAAATATATTTTTATTTGATAGGTACATTTGGATGAAAGGTATTTACTCATGTAAGTTGGTTACATTACCAAAAGGTTTATGAATTGGATGTATCACAAAATACAGTAGTTCTTACATGTGTGTATTCTAAAATCATAGAGAGACATTTAAAACTGGACACATTTTTGAAAACTACTGTGAAATTAGCAACTCAATTAATCATCCAACATTTGTATACAATATAATATATTATTTAGTAATAAATACCTATTATATCTTTCAAAATTGTGATTGCCTATTCTGTTAAAGATATTCAGTGAATTTATGACAAAAGCAATAAGACTTTATAGAGATTATATAAAAAATGAAGAACTTCATGACAGTATTGAAATAGAAAAGTTCACAAGTATACTTTTCTCAGTTTTTGGTTCTCTTAATAGGAAGAATACAGTTGAAGGCATAATAAAAGGAAGTAATGACTTTGATGCAAATTTATTTAATATTTAAAATTTGAAATTATTATGCTTATATAAATCTGAGTATAAAGGTTTTAAAGTCTACTCCTATTTGGGTTGATGATTGGGAAACTAACTTTATTAATGGCAAAATTACTTCAAATGAATTTCTCAATAAAATATTGAAACTTACTTAATATTTATTTCAAAATTTTTGTTAGCAATTTGTTGATATGGTTTGCCAAGCTACTGGTCCAAATGAACACTCAACAGCAACTATGTTTTTACAAGTGTATAAGCTTCTATCAATATATTTAGTATTAAAACCTCCAAAAACAGGAAACTGTTTGATTCTTGATTCAACAATACCTAAAAAAAACATTGACTGATTTAAAAGAATTATTTAAAAGTAATCAATCAGAAAGACAACAAAAATAGAAAAAATTAATAATTTAATTGATGAAGATGATGAATGTGATCCGTTAGATGCAATACTTGTTAATATTATACTAGATTATAATTATTGTGTAATTCAAAAAGCTACAGCCAAAGAATGTATTGAATGTAAGAATTTATATATTATAAATGTGGCTTAATATGCCGTCAAATAGTCCTTAAAATAATAAAATGTCTGAATTGTCTTTCTGTTTTAAAGGATATGTTTACTTTTTGATTAATGATAAAATTAGAAATATTTTCTATTTCTTGTTGTATTAATTGTATTAATTTACCTTTTTTTCAATATTGTTTTACTATTTAAGGACCTGATACAAGACTAGAGGCAGATTTAACAAACTTAAAGTCCAAAGGATTCTTGATACATTCAAATTATACAGTTTTTACATTAGTTTCAGCAATTGAATATGGCTTTGGACAATACTGTGATGTTCCTGAGGTGTATGATAAGAATGTACATTTTTATGACGACAGCATCAGAAATTATTAAAATTTCCTTGTGTAGAAAATTAACGTGAAATGCTTAATTCCATAGTACATTTCTACATTACAATGCGGATGAAGCAGTACACTAGAAATCTGAACAGAGAAACCAAAAAACTAATATCTAAAAAAAAAACTGTGAAAACTTTTTAATTCATTAATGACACGTGACCATACCAATTTCATAATTTTGAATAATAAGTACCATTTTACTTTTATTAGTTTTGTCTTTTGAAGTTTTGACTAGTTATTCATTAAGTCGCTACTCCTTAAACATTATTAATTATTATCATATTTGATATTAATATTATTCAGTATCACCAGGTAGCGCTGAAACTCAAAAAGGATACCCCCCTTGTATACCCGCTAACAATATACCTTTTTCTGACCGCGTTATCGTGATCGCCAGTCCTGTATATCTTAGTCCGTGATTGATATAATGCTTGTTATCGGTTAATAGCTGATAATAATTTTTTGAAGTTATGTAAGCGTTTTCTTTTATCTATCATCACATGAATTTTTTGTTCTGTTCTTTAAGTATATTTTATATAACTTAATTAACCTGGTTATTTGTTTAATTAAATAGTGCCTTTCTACTTAGATACATTAATTTAAAATGTTTACCAGACAATTAAATTTTTTTTTTTTAAATACAGTAAAAACCGCTTATTAGAAATATGTATAATTGATACAATCGCGTTATTGAAACAAAATGTGTAGGGAATGGTCATATATTAAAACCAATCGTTTACTAGAAACAATCGGTTAACTGACACGTTTCACCTCGGTTTAAAGAGTTCCTAATAAGCGGCTTCTACTGTACTACCATTTAACAAGTTGCAGTATTTTAGCCAAACTGTATAACTATAAGTGTAAAGAAATGATTATAAAGAATAATCTTGTAAGAAGTTGTCTTTTTACAATAATTTATCAACAAATTCATGCAACTTTAGTTAAGACTAAAAATATTATCTGCGACAATTAGTGAATCTAGATATTTAATTTAATGTACGTAACATATTCAACCATCATTCATAGTTTTGGTAGTAAACTTAACAAATACCATTGAATTTTTTTAGTGATAGTTCACATAATTAAAATATTGATTACTCACCGTTCAGAATACTTCGGAAAAGAAAAAAAAAATCACCTCATTATTGGTTCTGAGTAATGATTCATACGACTTTCATAAAAATGTAGTAAACATGTATAATTTTATTTTAGTAGGCTTATCGGTTGCTGTTTAGGGTAAGGTTAGGTTAGGTACTTAATAGCCAAATATAGAAATATTTTGAACGTGTAAAATACTTATAATGAAGTCTATTATCACCAATTTAAGTGGACTTCCGTGTTACATTCCGAAATAGTATAGCTGAACTTCATTACATAAAACGTCAATGTAGAAATCTAGGAAAAACAAATTATAATATTTAGTGCTAAAACTTTTAGGAAATCAAAAAAAAAAAATGATTAGATGAATTTCGCTAAACATGTTTTAGAAAATAACCACAATATAAGCTTCGACATTAATACAGACTTAGAGACATTAAATACTCAAAATACCATTTATATTAATTCAGTTTTAGAAGAATTGCATACATACAATAAAATAAAGAAAAATTATTTTAATATTTTAAATGTACAAACTGATTTAAAAACTAATATCTTATATCAATACATTTTAGATAATAAATAATAACCAAATAATTTATATTTCTTAACATATCTATGTCTTATATTAATCCATTTTGAATAATCTCTCTTGTTAAAATAAATTATTTCTATGTAAAATGACTAATTTGTATAACTTTTTTCTTTTTATTCCTTCATTTAATTTTTTATATTTAATCACGTTTTACATTTTGATTGTGATATACCTGATGATGAATTTTTAATTCGAAACCGACTTATACATTTATTCATTTTTTATTTCTATGTATAATTTTTTTATTTTTATATTTATTTACTATAGTTAGTAATTTGTATTTATAATAGTATATTTAATTTAAGAGATTTATTAGAAAAACTTATCATTGTTATTATTTTTAAAATATCATAAATAAAGTGATTTGTATTGTTTATAATTTTAGCCCCTACTACAATTTAAAGTCTAGCTATGCTGAAGCGTAGTAAATAGTAATAGTAGTAGTATAATATTATATTTTACTATATAAATATAGTTTAGTATAGTAATTAGTATAGTTAATAGTAATTAAAAATTGTTAAAAATGTTATCCGAATTTTGTTTATCATTGAACATAGACATTTCTTTGACTGAATATTACACTTAAACATTGACCTTTCTAATTCTTATACACAACAAGTGCTTACTCATCAGTATTCAGCTTTTTTTTTCTTGTGTTTTATTATTGGAAACGTTTTATTTTCTTTGTGCGCAGATATTCGTTATAGCCTGTAGACATCATTTTACACTATTATTATACACAGCACGTGCATACAACACAATTTAGAAATTTCAATATAAGATAAAGTATAGATAATAATAATATATAGATCGACCATGACGGGATATCATATACATATTACAGTATGAATATACGAGAGATCTTCTGTAAAAATATAAAATGTCAAGTATCCATTGTTTTTAGAATATTATATACAATATAAATAATACAACATACATCATTTATTTGGTAACATTTGGCCAATTCCCGAATATTATATACGAACTCAGCTCTGTATTATATAAAATATACAATCTAATAATAATATTAACAAATGAGACTACCAGACTGAGTTTATAAATTTTATATTAGACTTCTAGATTTCTACTGTATATACAATATTTTTTTTTAAATATTTTATTCAAAACAAAAATCAGGTAAGTGCTTTTTATTTTTATAAATAAAAAGTATTTAAACGGGAAAGTATTATTCAGGAATAATAATAGTAGGAGTAAACATATAGGCAATTTCTATAAGTACTTGTTCGGTTAAGAGGTTTAATCAAAATATTAATGTTTTTAGTATAATTGTTTAGTATAAGTGAATATAAGGGAGACAAGTTACTAATACCAATCTCTGTATTTAAGTAAGTCATTAAATACCTTAAAAATATCCATTTGAAATTGTTTAACATATTATGTTGATATTAAATATTAACACCTAGTAGGTAAATAGTTACTTACTTCATACTTGTCAAACTGAACCTCCGTCAAAAAAAGGAAATACCACCACAAATGGCGGGAGAAATTGCCCCTTTGTCACCCTAGCTATGTCATTGGTTTATAGCAATTTTTCAATACATAAAGTAACGTAATTTATATTCAATATTATCTAAAAATAATATAATCTAATAACTTATACTCGTACAATATACTATGTTCGTATGTTACATAGTAATAAATATAATTAATTATGTAAGCAGTACAAAATACAGATGTATCAAGAAATTGCATATATAGTACTCCTGCATCATATTCCTGAACTTTATTTTCCCATATAAATATTTTCCTGAATTTAAATTCCTGTAAAACATTTACCTGGTTTTTATCTTCCTGAGTTTTAAATTCCTACAAACGAATTTCTTAAATTTTATTTTCCTAATTTATATAATTTCCTGGTAAAATATTTTCTTTGTAATATTTACTGGCAATTATTTTCCTACAAATTATTATTCCCTTGCATTATTTTCCTACATTTTACTTTCCCGTTTTTGTCATTCTTCTAAATAACTTTCCTGGATTTTATAGCTTCTCACTTCACACGAATTTCACATTATGGAAACTCCTGGGAAAATCAAATTTCTTTTCTAAAGTAACACAAAATAGAAATAAAACAATAAATTATATCATTGTAAAATGAATACATTCATCGCTCCTCTCTGAATCTAAAATAATGTTTGTAAACAAAAGTATTGAACATTTTTTTTTTGAAAAATAGGCGTTGAAAAAACAGGAATTTAGGAAAAAAACTTTTTGGAAAATAGTTTGTGATTATTTTATACACGCCACTGCAATCAAGTTATTCAGGACATGTAATTTAAAAATACAATTGAATTTTTAACTAGACATTTCCCGAATCTCTGTATCTTACCTACATCTATATCCTACCTATAGGTCCCTCGTCTTTTTCATGTAAAAAAAAAATAAAAATGTATAGGTAGGTAAAGAATGACGACTTTAGAGAGTCAGTGTAGGGTAATAAAGATCGCGTGGTCTCGTCGTCGTCGTGCCTCTATGGGTTTAAAATGTTAAATTGTGAGTAACAATGGAAAACACATGTAACGTCCCGTTTATTCGTATATGAACAAAAATCGATTTAACTGAGTTAAAAATTATTGTAGAGACCCTGTAGTTTTCATAAAATACTTATATTAACGTTTTGTAGACGAGTGCAATTTTTAAAACATTCTTATTATTGTTAGGTATTTGATATTTTATGGTTTTTAAAATTTAATTAAGTAGGTATCTGTTATTCAAATTATAGGTCTTGAGCAAAATATTTGAACATTCAATACAAGGTACATTACATGTTGTACTTAGTGGTCTAAAAAACAAATTTTAATTTAATACGTTAGGTAGTTTTATTTTCATAAGCGTTTAAGATCAAATTTTGACGAAAATCATAAAACCAATAATATCTCAAAATATGTCTTACTGAACTTCGCTCTGAATCGTTCTTGTTATCAATGGTTTATCATTGCGTACAGATATAAATTAAATAACTTTTTAATGGACAAAGTGTAATTTACCTCGACATTGTGAAACACGAAATGTATTTTAATGTGAATGTGTGAATCTACGATAATCTTGTATAATAATACCTATTGTACAACAGTTTATTTAAATGTTCTTTTTTTTTATGTTATTTAAAAGGAAAACATATTAACATTATTAGTTACATAATTAATTTACATTTACTTAGACAAATTTTGTTCGATTTTTTCACTTATATAAATTTATTACAACTATCAAAAAATTTAGATACCATTAAAAAAGTCAATTACATTTTAATATGAAAAAAAAAAACAAAAACTGTTTGATAGATATTACTCCTATGAGACACATAATATATCAACGCGATATTGTAATACGAAAAATACGTAAACTAAACTGAACGTAATTCAATCAGTTCAATCAATTCATTAGTTTTTTAGTTCAATATGCGAAAATAATAATATAAGTACTATAATAGGTAATATGTAAATAATACAAATTAATATATTAATCAATCTAGATTTTTCATACAGTACAATTGTAGTGATCAAATGGTTTTATCATGGAGGGGAGGGAGGATAAGGAAAATGTTTTCAATAAATATTAACATTTTTTATACTGTATAATTTCACGAAATCGCGGTACAGAAGTAACTGATGTTATAGAAAAAAAATTGCATAACGTGAGTTGTGTTGTGCGAAAATAGAAAATACTGCGAATTTCATGTATATTTACGTTAACTTACCTAACGTACGCAAACCTACAAATTTGTATATAAGGTGGGGACGGACGACAGATTTTATTAACTGTAGGTCCTCCTCTAGATGGGGCCTGGCTTCTCGCAACCCACCAATAGCGGTAGTGGTGTAGTATACGAGTATATCTACTAGGTATATACCTATAATTAACAGCGTATGATTAGAAAGTTTGTACGTAACTCATGATCGTGTACAAAACTTCAACAATATTATTATCAGTTATGTTATAGCATTATTTTCTGTATCTATAGTTTCTTTTTCACATATACCATAATGCTATTGTATATTTGGTTGGTATGTAAGATCAATAATTATAATATTTAAGAAAACAGCGCGATATTACTGTCATTTCATAAATTATATGATTATAAATTATTGTAGGAAAACATATATCCCTCAGACTAGTATTGAAAAAATACATACGACTTATTAGTTCTTATTGTGTAAACTCAAATTTCTTTACTTTTAGTTAAAAAAATCAAAAACTAATTAATTATAATAATTAAATTCCGAATTTAAACAATAAAAACACAAACATTTTACAATTAAATAATTATATAATAGATATTTTTTATTATTATTTTTTTTTTTTCAGAAGACATAGTTTTGTCATTTACGTGGAAAAATATAATAATATTTCCGTCTGGGGAAAATAATTTCTTATTTTCATTATACAAAACAACATAATTGTAAATTTTACTTTTAGATTTTGAGTGAAGCGAGGAATGTATTGGTCTTACAATGATGTTTGTTTTTTTTTTTACTGTTTATAAAATGTTTACCAGAAATATTGCTCCAATTTCTAAGTGTAACTCTTTTTCTGAAAGGAAATTTTTATCTCGTTGAATATATAGTTATTATGCTTATAAAATATATTCAACCGGATTTGTTTTATCTTATCTACAAAAAGCAATTACAATTAAATCCAGTCTTAAGTTATAATAAGTTAATAAATTAAAATGCTTGAAAAAACTACTGTACGTATAATCGGTGCAGCACGTTTGAGAATTTACCCCTTGTTGCGTATTTAAAATTCACATAACGTCTGGACACTCAATATCCTTAAAACCAAAGCACGTTTGGACATTAAAATAAAAAAAATGTATATATTTTTGTTAAAGAAGTATAAAAAATATATACATACATATATAATACTAGCTATCTCACGCCCGGCGTTGTCCGAGATAATTTTATATTCTTTTTACCTCTATTTCCGTTTCGCTTTGTTCGTATAAATATATTGAACCTAAAAAACACAATAGATGGAAAGTGGGTAGTCCGAGGACTACAAATGTTCTAGTGCATTATATATTTTTTTTCATTCGTATCACTATAGATACCCATACCTGCACAACATAGGGATTAAACTATATATCGATTATAATAACCCTAAAATTGTGAGGACATAACAGTACTCTAGTGTTACTGTACCAAAAAATTTAAAAATTCAGAGATGACATTAATATGTATAATGTTGTTTAAACTTTAGTTGAATGTTACAGTGTTACACACTACAGTAAAAAATAATAAAATATAATATTATATATAATAATTAACTTATTATTAATAAATTGTACATAATATTGTAATAATTAATGTAATATATAATAATGTATACAAAAATTACTGGAAATTGAATTATCATAGACAATTTCCTTTTTAACATAGCGTACACTGAAATACCTATACCTACACGCATCGACGAAAAATCCGCTATTAGATATTTTTAGAAAGATTATCGACCTTAACCCTACATTGCACACATTTCTATAGCTTTTTTTTATCATATCTCGGGTTCATTAAAATAAAATGCTCCAGGGGCTTTTGGTGTGACAGTCCGACGCTACTATAAATAAACTAATGCATAGTTGCTAATATAACTAGTTGTTCTGTTTAAATTTAAATTTTAGACAAACTGAATTATAAATTACTTACGAAAATTATTATATAAAATTTAAAAAATTATCTTATTTTAGGTTAGATACATTGTCACATTTTATACGCAATAATACAATTTTGAAATTCAATAGCTCTACCTTCTTAATAAAATCCTAAATACGCCTCTGATGCATAATATACAAGTTGCAAGTTTTAGGTATAATTTAAAAAAAAAAACATAATACAAATTCTTATTTTCTTGAACTTGAAACAAGTCTGTCAACCGTGTTCATTATTAACATCGTTATAGAATAATAAAACACCTGTTTCTCTATGATTTTATCAAACGAAATATTATTTTATAATACATATACTATACGAGTATTTCTGTTGTACTGTATACACAAAGGGTAACCAGGTACACTGTATAATATTATCCCAATATTATAATATAGGGTTGACTAATTGTATTAAAATCGACGAATCGTGCACCCGGAATTAATGATTGGCATATTGCATACACCTTTGTCCTATCTATGCGGAATCGCAAACTTATTAAAAAAATTTTACAATACCTACTTATAAAGACCACAGGGCGTGTTCGAAATATTTGATTACCTTTATGAATATTATAATTTATACGTCTTACGTCTATGATGTCCGACTTATACCTAACTATACAGTCACGAAACCCAAAACCCAAGTATAATAATATTAATATATTATTAGTATTAGTATATTTCAGCTGCCACGTATACGTATAATTCGAATAATGATATTGTAATCTAGTTTCGAAAAGTAATCCAGTCGAATCCAATTATTTAAATCCAAATATTATTGTATTAGCTCATGTTTTTTTACTTCTAATATTTTCGAATATAAAACATGATTTTTCTGAATTCATATTTTACATATTATACGTTAATATCTGTTAATACACGAATAAAAGTCTGACATATCAGCATTAATAACTCTTTTAGATTCTATATGGGGCGAAAATGCTTATAATTTTAAAAAGATGTTTTTTTTTTTTTTATCTGTGCGTAACTTTTCTACCAGAAATCTTGCTCTGATTTTTAAATGTAGGAACTTTTCTAAAAGGAACATTTTTATTTAATTAATTAATAAATTTAATTTTTTCGATTTTCCCAAAAGTTTTTCCAGAAAATGTGAAAAACCGGGAAAAACATGGGAAAACCGGGAAAAACTTAAGAAAAATGGAAAAATCGGTATATTAAACAAATATTATTAAAGAAAATATATAATGCCTATTTAATTATTTTATCATAATATTTTATATTTATATATTTTATCATTGACAAATAAGAGTTTTAAGATCAAATTTTAATGAAAATCATGTAAATTACGGTATTTCAAAATATGTCTTAATAAACTTCGCTCCGAGTCGTTTTTCGTTAGTAATGATTTATCTTTGTATACAGATATAATATTTAATTAAAAAAAACTTTGTGTATACTACCTTCCCAACTTTCCATCTACAACAGTGGCTGCGCCCGTTCCCAGAATCAGCTATTTTTCAGTATTGCATTATTGCCCAGACTCTTATAACAGATACCTTTATAGATAAAAATATATTTTTGTTATTAATTTTTTTTTGGTTGTCAGTCAGTTATATTATTAACGGACGACATCGACAATGTTTTGAAATAAAACACATAAGCACAATATTTGCACTCAATATTTGATATTAAATGCCAAAGAAGGCGTTTAATAAAAAATTGGTCTGAATGCAAACCTTGCATCCCCCAAGTGACATCCCTGGTGGGTTGCTAACTAGTAACCGTCTTTATGCACGACGGAATAATAGCGTGGGAATTTAATTTCATTTAAAAATAATTATAATTTACCTAAATTCGAATATCAAACATAAATTTAAATCAGGAACTAAATCCAAACTATAAACACAACATGTCTAGATAACGTTATTATAATCTCTGAACTAGTGGATGGCATTGTAAGTTATTATAAACATCCTGTACGTGAGTTTCCTTAAAACTCAAACATTATTATCATGGTTTATGGTTTCAAAGTCAACTATCTATCTGTATACACTAGTTGTCGACTAACTCTGTCATTATTTTGGAAGCAAAACAGTTTACTACTATTATTCATAAACTGCTGTGTAAACAATTTAAAATATCGTGGTTAGGTTCGGATTTTGCATGTTATATTTCAGTAGAATAATAATTTATAATTATTAATATTAAATTAGATTGTGCGGCTTGGTATAGTGTCTACACTGTCACGGTTATTGATATGCACGCGTTAAATCAAGAATTATTCACCAACACGCCACCGTCAATTTTAGTAGGTACTAATTAATTTTAAAGATTTTGATTACCATTAACTTGAAAAGTTTATCTGGATTCCCAACAGTTTTTTTTTTTAAAAATCTGAACAATAACAACGGTACATACTAAATAAAATCTATATTGTAGGTTTTTTTTTGTTAATTTCTGGATTATTCGAGATTTCAAGAAAAAAACAGCAAATTATTGTTAATTAAAACTCTGAAAAATAAATTTAAAAACACTGCAAAAAAAAAAAAAAATTGTTAAAATGTAAAATACAATTTTGTGTACTACCTAATCTTTAATATGAAACAAATGTACAGTCAACGCATTTTAATATTGGATTAATAAAGAAAAATAAAGAAATATCTACAACATCCGAACTCTAATGATAATTTACATACATTTAAGCATGGGGTGCTGTTTATTTATTGTAAGAGTCCCTATAGATCTAATATTTACTTTAACTTGTGGTGAGGATCTAATACCCTGATTTTGTAACCAATTGACATTCAACCTTTTTTTTTCATTTATTTCATACATTGTCATAGGTGCCTTATGTTTAAATGTATGTATGTTATCATTTACTCTTGTTCAATTTCGATTTTATCATACTATGTACGTGATTAAATATCTGTACGTGTTTTTATTATTATTTACTTTTCTTGTTCGTTTTTAAGCATTTTAATTTTCCAATTAGTTTTCGTAATAATTAGGGAAAATCGGAAACCCCGTAGACGGAATACCAAGCAAATTCACACCCATCAGCAATATTTTTTAATTGCAATGATTTAACGTTACTCTTAGTATATGCAAACCAAATTACTATCTATGTGATATATTGCCTAAGATTTTCAAAATTTCCTACCTACAGTGGTCTACCTGTAGCGCCAAATATGTGTCCGACGTTTTGAACTACACAACACTGTATTCGGTAGGTACCCCATACGCATTCTAAGCACTCACGTGCAACTTATAATAAAGTTCCTTATCATATATCACATTACATGAAATTGTATTATACGAAGCGCGGATACGAGCATTTCCATGAAATAATATAATTACCCGACAAGTTTATATTAGAATGTTTGAATATTAAAACATTCTAGTTTATATGTTTGTGGAGTTCTCTCTTGGGTCCTCTCCGGTAAACAATTTCAAAGTCCAACGATACGGTAGCGTGCTTATAATTTATATTGGTAATACAATACTAAACGAGCCGTTTGATGCTTGAAGCCAAAAAGCTGAGATTCAAGAGGGTTCGGGTTTCATTATATTCCTATACCGACGAGTCAAATAATTTATTCGCTACTGTAGTATCTATATATTAAATTTTAGACTTTAGTGTACGATATCATAAAACTAATTGTTTTATTAGATTAAATAATATGATGGCACGCCTAACTTTTCATACTATACAAAATATATTTCATAACTTACGCGCGCGCAATTTATTATATCAAAAAGGCTCTTACCATAATATATTATTGAAATTATAATATACATACTATACACGCAGATACGCACACTTTTCCGTATAAATAATAATACGATTATCAAGTTTATGTGCTTGTTAAGTGCTCTTCCAGGTCGTTTTGGTAAAACAATTAATCACAATTCCTAATATTGTAAGACCTTACTAAACAATATAGGTAACTAAT
This sequence comes from Cinara cedri, assembly GCA_902439185.1. Lineage (NCBI taxonomy): Eukaryota > Metazoa > Arthropoda > Insecta > Hemiptera > Aphididae > Cinara > Cinara cedri. The sequence goes on along the minus strand of CABPRJ010000010.1, from coordinate 775,415 downwards.
TTAAAAGACCACGTGATAGTGGGTCTAGTTCATTTCGCAACCAAAATTGTCAACCCATGATTTATTTGGCGAGAGTGGTCGATATATCTTAATATAATTATTACTTTTTTATACTATCTCTTATTTTCCAATTTAACATTTTACTAAAATATATAATGCAAGGCCATGACTAATGCGCCTATGTGTGTAAATACACCACACTCAGAATGATATTGAAAGTACGTTATCGCATAATAATTATGATTAGTTAATATTAATAAAATAAAGAAAATAATATGAAATTATAAACGAACTGTTTGGAGCTAACGAGAGGTTACGGTATAAATACGATAACACTATAGTATTGGTGGAATAAATTTGCTATAAGTTAATTTTGTAAAGAAGACATTATCTATTATTTTAATGTTCAACAGTTTAATACATTATCGTTTCATCACTTTTCGTTTAATACTTGTAAAACAAATACGCTCTTTCAATATTATGATATTTTAATAATGTAGTGAATTAATTCGATATTTATAATTTTATCTTACTGTACTTGACTGGTAAAATAATCAGATAAGTAATATTATATTGTATACCAATATAAAATATTGGCTTTATATACTTATATAAGTTACGAGTCTGCAACATAATAATATAGTTACAAATATATTTTAAATCATTGTCGAGAAAAAAGTATAACTTCTCTGTTGTTAATCTTAATTAAATTCGTAAAAAAAAATAATATGTAAAATCGAAAAAATTTAAAATGTGTCACTTATTTTTCACATTTCATTATATTTTCTCACAGTTTTAACAATTTTGACCCTGGTTCACTAAAAAAAATCCTGGCACTACGTGTTTAGGCAGTATAGGGTAGTAGGGTAGTAGAGACACGTTTTACAATGATTACATCTGTTCCGGTCGAGTGACAACGGTATAAACGACAAAGATCCGTTATAAATATGTAGGTACAAAACGCAGTCGGGCGTGTGCATTTATACGATCCTATACATTATATTATACTTACCTACTGTGTATATATAGAAGATATGTTTTACACACGCGTGAGCACCCTCCGAGAAAACGTATTTTTTTTGGATTTTTCGAGTTTTCGTTTTCCAATGAATAATAATTATACCTATGAGAGCGATCAGATAAAAAAAAAATCATGATTTATTTATAACACGCCCGAGCCGTCTCTATAAAATCCGAAAAAACGTTCCACAAAACTACTATAAATCATTCATGAGAGAATGAAAGGTTAAGTTTCCGGTGACGATCAACATCATGTCACATAATATTATAATATATTTAATCAAGTCGACTCGTGTTAGAATAATATATAATATTTCCATAATAAACGTCCATAATATATAGGTACGTCAGTACGTGATTAAATTTTATTTTTCGTTTCATAATATTTAATATGAAGCCAAATGCCAAATTGTTGGTACAAATGTATACTTAAATTATTCACGAGCTCGGGAAAATAAATAGTTTCAACTAATCTCGGCTAGACAGGCTGACTTCCAAAAATAAATTACTAATCCATGAAGATTTTGATTAAAACCGAATCGATAGAATCGTTATTACTGATCTTATTCATAATATTTTTCGAAATTCTACTCTTATTCCGTATATCGTAGACACATATCAACTTTTGATATTTAAATAGAAAATTTTCTTTTTAAACAAATGGTTGCAACTCTTTCCCAGATTCTAAAGTGAATATTTTTTTAGACATTTTTATAGGTACGCATAACCCTGAATTAAAGTATTATAGGTTTTAACAATTTAAGTATATCCGATATTATACGAATAGTAATAACTATAACATCGGATATAACGTTTAAAATAATTATCTTTATCTTGTCCTTCGCCTTCATCCCAACTATTTAGAGTCCGCCACTCTCGTTTTAAACTTTCACTTAGGTCCGTACTGGTTATAATCAGATGGCATGAGTAAATATTTTAACACCCTCATAGTTATTATGAGGGTGTTAAAATATTTAGTTTCATTATTACCATAACAAGGAGGAGGTAAATTAAACACTCATCTTTTGAGAAGTACTTGCACAATTTATATTGTTTTTACTACGATGTTTATTTTAATTTTTTTTTTTTATACTTTGACCAGAAATTTCAATATGTAAGTGTAGCTGTTTTTCTGAAAGTAAATTTTGTTTTGAATTCTAGTTGGTACTTTAAGGGAGATCATATTTTCATTTTCCAAGCAGTTTTCATAATTTTGGGAAAATGTATAAAAATAATGCTTTTATTATTATTATTTTATTCTATGTTTTTTGTTGTAATTCAGTTAAAAATATTTGTAGGAACTTGATATTTGGACAGAAAACTTATATTTTTTCTTTCTAGACATGATAAATATTTCAAAACATTAAAATCATTTTTGATCTATTTGTAGGCATTTTATGTTTACGAGTTTTTTAAGTAGTTTTTATTTGGTAGGTAATATGTGGATATTATGTTATGTTTAACTAAACAGAAATGCTTGAAAATTTAACAGGAGATTTATTATAAGTTGTACCTAGTGGTCGAGAAAAAAAAATTGTGTATTGTAGTAATATTTTTTTATAATGGTTTTAAGATAAAATTTTGATGAAAATTGTAAGTACTATCGGCTTTAAAAAAATGTATAAACGAACTTCGCTCAGAATTGTTTGTTTTTAGCAATGATTTATTGTTGCTTACAAACATAAATTAAATAATTGTTTGTATCCTAACTTTCCACTTACAATAGTGGTGCACTCATTATCAGTATCAGCACTTTTTTTTTATACTTATACAGTGTATTATACGCAATTTCAGAATGTAGACAGGGATGGGCAAGATACGTCAAAACGAGTATCTAAATTTTAGATACTTTTTACACAGATTTACTGTAGCATACTGTAGTATAAAAGATACAATCAATATTTTCATTGATACTGGGTGGGTTTCTATTCCTACTGTATCTTTTAGCGTTTTGACCACATTATTATTTTATTATTCTAAAACTAAAACAGTATAATACTGTATACGATTATAACACTATGAGTGATTGAATCTAATTGAATTCTCAACATTCCGAGACGGTATTATTATAATGATACTTAAATAGTTATACAAGTAGTATATCCTTGAGCGTCGTCGTGTATATAGACACAATCATGTTAATAGAATTTAAATGTACAAATGTAAGTATATTATAATATTATACCTAAGCAATTACATTAATGACAAGATTGTCGATTCTTCAAATAAGTATACATTGTTATTTTACCCTAATAATCTTGTAGGTCAATAGTTGTTTACATTTAAAATCCATTAAAATGTGTGATTATAATGTTGAATCTATAACGTCATCTATATAAAATCGAATATTAGAAATTTCCAAACTCCAAGTAAATGCCATTATGGCTACATTATTATAGTTTTATGGTGACATATTTCTCATTTTCTGTTAATTTATTATTTTAAAACTATAGGTAATTATGCTACCGACCGATGCAATGTATAGGGTAATTATTTTTTTAAATTATGAACCAGCAATTACCTTGAAAGGTTTTAAGTTAATACAATTTCTGTTTTTTTTTTCTTACGACTATGGAGTATTTGAGGCTTTATTTTAAAACTATTTTTAATTTTTACCTCTACTCTGTACATCTTAAATAAATAAAGACTTTTATTTTTTAAATGTGAACCCTCATTTTTGAACACAGATTCGAGTAGAGAATGTTTTTTTTTAGCAATTTTGATAAACGTAACACTAATATAAAATTTTACTGTTTATGATTTATAGCAATTTAAAGTTTAGACCAGATGAGTAGGGAAGGGTAATAAATTGCATATATATTTTTAAATAATATATTGATATTAACTAGATATTAAACCGTCCATACTCCTCCGGTCTAAGCTTTAAACGATTCTAACATAAACGGTAAATCTGATATTAGTGTTACGCATACCAAAATGTCTAAAAAATATTCTATATTCAAATCTATGTTCAAAAGGGGGGGTTCCTAATTTGAAAAATAAATGTATGTTCTTATTTAAGATATATGGAGTAGAAAAACATTTTTTTTTTTTTTTCAAAAAAAAGCATAACATATTTCATATATTAAAAAAATGAAAATCATATCGACTTAAAATCTTTCGAGATAATTGCTGGTTCATTATAAAAAAATCTCTGTATTATATGTCAATTTTAAACAAAATTGATTAAAACTGCAAAATTGTATATATGACGGAATGTTAAAAAATAATAATGTGACTAAAACATAGAATTATACCTATAGGTACTATTCATTTTAACTTTTTAGGAAAATTCATCTTATATACAATAAGAACAATTATATTCTGCAACAAATATACAGTAAATCTATGGTTTTATTCCAGCGAAAAGTGTTCCGTTTTCCTAATAACATGGAAAAAATGAATACCTCCGGAAATATTAAAAATATCTCCTCAAAAAAGATATAAATATTAATAACCAATAATCAAGGTCATAAACACTCATTTAAATTAAATTTTAATAAAATTTAGTAAAAAAATATTAAAATGTACATGTTTAAAAAACCAATATATTTTGAAATAGGATAATTCCAATAAATAATCCCTCAATGAATATAGCTATATTTATAATTTAAATTAATATACTAGGTCAAAAAACAGGTCATATGCCCCTTAAATGTAAAATAATAAAATCGGAATTTTAACAGACATTTTTTTTTTCTTAAATCCTCGTTGTTCTATTAGCAATTACCATATTTCAAGCAGAAAAATAAATCGTTTAGCCCTTAAAATGTACTTTCATTTCCACATAATTAAGATTAAACATTTAATGAATGTTGTACTTTCAAAGTTTTTGGTTAAATACGAGTATATGTTTAGTGTTAATTGTATATTAAATGTATAATTGACTTTGTATAAAACTTATAATAATTGGCTAACTTGGGAAACAACGTATAAATATTACTGACAAATTTATGTAGTTATTTTTTATTATTATTATATTTCATTAGTTTACATTTTTCGATTTTAAATTTTTACTAGAAATTTTGCTCTAAATTTCAAAATTAGTATCTTTATTGTAAAAAAATTTTGTTTAATTGGTGCATTAGATGGTCATTGAGAAACAAGAGAAACTGAAAAACAAGTAGAAAAACCGGGAAAGTTTACGGTTTTATTATTTTAAATTTTGTTTTTGTTGTGATTCAGTTAAAATTTATCGAAAGAACTAGAAGTTTTCACGATATTATTTTATTGAACTTTTCTAGATTTAGTAAATTTTTATAATTTGATAATTTTTGAGCTATTTGAGCCATTTGACATTATCAAGTTTTTTTAGTTTTTATGTGGTAGGTAATATATTATGGATGAAATTATTTGACTTAACAGAAATTCCCAACAATTTTACCCGAAGTTCATTATGAATTGTACTTAGTGGCTATAAAAAAATGAGTTTGATGTAGTATTTTTTTTTTTTTTGTAAACGTTTTAAAAAACAACTAGTATATAAATATTATTTAAAATATTGTGAAAATGATTGCATAACTTCATTCAGAATTTTTTTTTGTCAGCAATTATTTGTCGTTACTTACAGATATGAAAAATATAACTCTATTATCTTACCTTCTCCACTCCTTACGCATACCTACAATGATGAGACATCCGTCTCCAGCATTAGTTCTATTAAATAACGAATTAGTAACAATATTCACCATAATAATATTAGACGATTAATTTGTGAGTGTGAAGTGTATAGTTGTTGCTATTCGACAGAAAAACTGGTAAGTCTAATTACAAGTCACAATTATATCATAATATTATTAACACAATTTACCTATAGTCGGCAAAAATATCGGGTATGTATTTCGCATAACCGCCAACAATTTTGGGGACCTAATTCTCCCAATGAAACATTTTTTTTTTTATCTGATTCAGTTCACCAAACTTAGTACTTTTTTAAGCTCGTATGCTGCTTAATATTGATGAATTCTCATGATGACGAATTTAAAAGACAGCTGTATTACATATATAATATCCTGTCTTTAATTTTGTATCGAAATTTATAGGTATATCGATTCACGCGTTAAAATAACACGGGTGGCGCGTGTTGGCAACATAATATTATCATTATATAAATAGGTAACTCTACTAAGTTAATGTTATAGTTTCTCGTTTAGTCGACGGGTAAAGACGTCTTGTACGCATAACACGTTCGTTAACACCGCGTCGTCAGACTTATGCGGACGCTATCTAGTGATTTTAATTCAGTTTTAAAATCCAGATTCTAGTGCGGACTGCAGTTATCCAAGTCCGGTATTGTCAGTAAAGGTGTATTTTTATAATACATTATACAATTATATCGGCTCTCAGTACCGTCGTCGTTGTGCTGTGGTGTTCTTATTTAATATTCGTTTAAGGCAAGTTTTTATTTTTTTTTTTTCATAGTGAATCGTCAACCCGTAGAAGAAACGTTTACTGCACTGTAATATACGGAATAAAATACTCCTCTTTAATATTTAAATTTATCATAATGGCAGTAGAAATGTATAGCTCGAAATTGTGTGCAAAAAGTAATTTTCTTACTTTCGAATACTATAAATATGGATACCATAAACAATTAAAGAATGAAATAAAAAGGTGGAAATGTACAGATAAGACTTGTCCGAGTTTTTTTAAAATGGATAAGAATGGCATTATAATTACTAAACCTACTGTACACACACATCCGCCCGAAGATGAATGCCTTTTTAAAAGGCAAATGATAAATAATTGGACTAAAAGGGAAGCGATAAAAAATCCCACAATGAAACCAGAGGAAATCATTATTTATGGAGAAACGGAATTCAATTGTCATATTAATTACATTGATAAAAAATGTATAGTGAAAAATATATACCACGCGAGGACCCATTCAAAATCTCAACAAAATGAAGACGTATAATTTCGTGGGAAATCAATCAACCTATTATTATTATTATTATTCTTTTTTAATAAATTAAAAACCATAAATAATATTTTACTTATACGTAAATAACTTACTATAATATTATTTATGTATAAAATATTTTTCATAAATTTGTACAAAGTCAGTTGTTTTTGAATTATAATTAACGAACAATTAATATATTTTATCATACTCATTAGTTACCTATCATTCTACAAACTCCAATAAATGAACACAAACACCGAATGAAGAATTTTTAAAACACAGCTTCATTATTTGGCCAATAATCTAATTTGGTAATTTTAAGATATCTAGATTCATCATGCAATTCAATATGTTTGGCTAATGACCGACATCATCAGAAGAACTCGCTTTGACTTGACGGAAACCTGGTAAGATTATATAGGTACTAATATTGTACAAAGATTATTTTTATATCTTATATTATCTTTATATTTTCATCATCCATCGATTTTTTTCTGGGTTTTTTAAACTAAATTTGGTTTCAGTTTTTTTTTTTCATTTATTACGGAATTGTTATAGTTTCATTTTAACGATATTTTCAAATGTTACTACTCCTTCAATACTTTGAATAAATATTAACTTTTGATTTTTAAAATAACAACCTCTTCTTCCTATTTTCAATATAAAATCGAAAAAAGGGGGAATATTATTCTAAATATTTTAATGTGAATAACTCTATATAAGTGCTGACGTTATGATTATATTCTAAGAAGAGAGGATAGATAGTTTATTAGGTACACGTCATGTTATTTAGATGTTTTTTTTTTTATCAGATAACATTTTTTCGGTTATCGAAATTGACCACATTATTTTATGCTGCACATATCTAAAATTAGGGAATTTTTCCTATCAAGAGTTTTTGTGTTATAATAGTTTTAATTTTTAGAAAATTGGGTGTCAAAACTATTAATTAATATGAATAGAATAATACGTTACGTGATAAGAAATTACAATTAGCACAATAATTCCTTATCTTCTATTGAATATTAATTATTTCGACGTCTAGTATTAATATACATTAAATAAGAAACTATTGATCGGATTTGAATGCATGTTAGGTTAAAATTTTTAGAGTAACATATTTTAAAAAATGGCTATTTTGAAAATTTCAAAAAAAAGAAAAATTAAAAGCAATTTTTTTTACATATAGAATTGTTTGCATATAAATAACATAGTGGGATACCTTGTATAATATGTTAAAAATAATAGAAATGTATTATTATTAATGTATTTTAATATCTGCATTTTTAAAAAAATAGCTAAAGTTACTAAACTATAAAAATTAAACTAATCTGATATATTTGAATGAAAATTTAGCTTTTTTTTTTTAAATTTAAAAGATTATGTAAGTATATAAGTTTGAATTGATATTATATAGTTATAATAATTAATTTAAAACAGCTTGGTATAATTATATATTATAAACTATCTTAACTCTCCAATTGTCAGTCTTCAAATCACAAACAACATGGTAATTCCTTATCTTCTATTGAATATTAACGGTTTTGACGCCTATTTACTATGCATTAGTCACTATAAATTAGAAACTATTGTTCTGATATGAATGTATATTACATTACAATTTTTAGAATAATATATTTTACAAAATGGCTATATTGAAAATTTTAATAAGCGGAAAAATAATAAGTAATTTTTTTTCAGTGATTAAGTGATAAAAAACGAAAATAAAAATTAAATTTTTCTCGACCATATGTAGTCTCCCTTGCACAAAACCCGATTGACAAAAAATGAATATTCTTCACAGAGTTATTATCCTAAGGATAATATTGTAGAGTGTAGGACACCCAGTATAGAATTATCTAAATACTAATATAAATTATGTATTTATTATGTTTAAAATTTATAATAAAAATTTAAATAATTTTACCTGTAGTTCAAATGTAGATTAGATGATTTTGTATCTGAGGACTGTAATTTTAGATTCTGAGTGGAGCGAAGAATGTATCGGATTTTTTTCTGTGGACAACTATTCCACCAAAAATTTTACTGCAATTTTCAATTGTAGAACTTTCTTTGAGAGAAAATCTATCTAGGGTGGTATTTTATGTAGGTAATTCTTTGATTTTCCATGAATTTTCCCAATTAATGGAAAAAATTTACGAAATGTAAGTGTTAGTAAAAACAAATTATGGAGTTAATTATTTTTTCCAGTGAATAACTTTTCTACCAACAATTTTTCTCCGAATAACAATGATAACACTTTTTTCGATGGTGAATCTGACCGGGGTGATAGTTTAAAGAGAGATATGTTTTAATTTGTTCAGCTGTTTTCATAGTAAATGAGAAAAACTGGGAAAAAACGGGAAATATTTACAATATTAAACAAATATTATTTAAGAAAATATTTTATGCATATTTAATTATTTTACTATAATATGACTTATATATTCTTGAAAAAACAAAAACATTAATCGAATTCCACTCAGAATCCTTTGTTTTTAGTAATGGTTTATCGTTGCGTACATATACACATTCAATTTCTCCTCTACCTTTCCTACTCTTCACCTACAACATTGGCCTACCACTAGCGAAGTATGTGGGTCTTTTTAGAAATGTTTATTATTCATTTATGCAAAATAAAAATACTAGAAAACAAGATACTATTATATCACTTTGGTCGATGACTGTGATAATATTATTGTCTTCAGCGTCATTCAGTGTACATTTTTTAAAAATGTAAATCTGTCACCTGCAGTTGACAGGAAACAGGCCACAAAGTTTCCTCTTTTGTCAACAATGTTTATATGGTTAGTATAGGAAATCTAGTAATCTAGTTTATATATATGCGATGAATGTACAACGGTCTTGATTATGAATGCTTGATAATAAAAACTTAATTTTTAAATGATAACAATTTTTCATCAAAATATTTTTGTATTAAGTCTTATATTAAAATTCGTATGCCGTGCTGTCACTAAATTGATTTTACAAGAATTGAATAATCTATATTCTATCATTATTTATAATTACCATAAGGTATATGGTAGATTCGGCCGGTTACCCACGTATCGACAATTTTTTATAAGCTATACGCCATAGATAAAATTAGCGTATTGCGTATATGCTGTATATTATCATATACTTAATTAATTAATAATAAAATATATATAATAATATTATATATATATATAATTATATATAATAAATAATAAAACATATACTTAATCATATACTGAATTTGCACCTAAAAATATTAAAAGGAGCAGATTATTTATTTGAAAAAATGTCTGCTAAAAATATGTATACTATTACAAATAGTTTTACTAAAGTGCATTATATAATATAAAAAAAAAAGGCTTTGGAGAGTCTATCCCCTTCACCCCTTCCACCACATAACATACCCAAAACTATGCTACTATATTCAGTCAGAAATACTATCTATGACCATTGTTACGGGCTATGAAGGACAAATTCCGTAACACCATTTATGTCTGAGTTATAACAATTAAATATTAAAAGTGTAATATTTGAGAAGAGTATAAAATGCTGTATCAATTTTTGTATAATAACTAAATTGAAATCAAAAGTTGATACCTATGTGTAAAGGAATTTAGATGTATGGAACGAGGGTAAAGTATTAAAAATGTTGAAGATAATGTTAAACGATTCTATGACTGAAAAATATTAAAAACCATTTTAATCTTATATCTACTATATAGATAATCGCTGGGCCATGATAAAAATACACTCTGTATGAAATTTTAATAATATTCAACTAATTGACATGCGTAAATGTTTTTCAGATGGCTACCTCTTCATCTATTTAATTATCGTCACTGCTGTCATATGTTAAAGCTCTTCGGATAGTCTGGTATAAGTCCATTCACGGTAAAATTGGCAAGTTAATTTTCGTGTTTATCTATTAAAAAAAAAAAAAACCATCAAGTTTAATTTGTAAGTAGTTGGAATATTTCCATCACCTTTCTCTAAAGTATTTAACCATTATGGAAGTCAATTATTCTGATACTAATTTTGTTATTTGTATAATACAACGTGTAAATAATATTGCTCATAATATAGTTATTAGTTATTAGTTTATTTTTCATCTGTATACAATTTTATGCATTTGCAGCACCCTGTGTTTTCAGAAATTTTTAATTTGACCCTAAATCAAAACAAAACCGTATTAGTGTTAATTGTACTACCCAAGACAGCCAGTGGTGGCTCGCCATGTTCAAATTGTGTGGTGTGGTAAGTATATAGGAGTGTAATTTGAATAATTTTAGATTTTAAACTAAATTTCTATAAGATTAATTATTAAAAATAATAAACTCAATTCGCGATAAATAATAATATTTGTTCACAATAAATAATATTTAGAGCAGAAATGTATGCTCACACGAGGTCATGTATCATTATGTTTTGTCACCCCTACTCGGTGTCCAATCGTATTTACGTATGCTGGTCTTTTAGCTCAGTGGTTTTTAACCTTTTAAGAAATCGCGATACCCTAATTTTTTTTTTCATTTATGACGACCCCTTCAAAAATCGTTTAATTGAAGTTGAATAATATGATGTACAGTATATATGTAACTTATGGTTTTTGGCGACCCAATAACTATCACTTGTGACCTCCAGATTGAAAACCACTGTTCTAGCGTACCAATTGATGCGAGTATACCTGTATCGTTTAATTTCATTTCTTTTAGACCTTATATTATATTTATATAATATATATAATATATATAATATATAATTAAATAGTGCGCGGACTAAAAGTTCTCTAGCGTATTATACATTTTTTTCACAATATCGAAAAATAACTCCCTTTAAGTACCTCCCTACACCGATTTCCTTTCAGAATAGGTGCTACACCTAAAAATCGGAGCAAGTATTTTGGTAGAAAAGTTGTCCACAAAAAAAATAAAAAATAAACTTTTTTTTAAAACCATAAGTTTCTTCGCTACACACAGAATCTAAATATATTTAAATTATATACTCATATAAGTGCCACGGACTATAATAGAATATGCTGGTATCGATGATATTAGTGCAATCAAATTTTCCTACAAGAGACCAAGAGTGTATCCAAGATTTTTTGAGATGAGAAGAGGCTGATTAATTAAATATCTCATGACTAGAGTTAAAAAAAATATAAATATAAAAAAAAAACTACCAAGAACAATTATATAAGATATCATGAAATTTTAGGGAGAAGACACCAGCCCCTGGAACAGCTTTCTGGATACACCATTGCATGAGACGAGTACGAGGATCACAATGTAAATCAACGATTTTTAGTGTCATCTATAATATGTAATGATGCTATTGGATTCTGATAATATTGTTGTTAAAAATGTGACCACAAATTAAACCACCGGTCATAAGCACTAAAACTAGTCGGGTCGCAATATTGTAGTAACAAAGGAAACATTTTCCATCCGAAGTCTCCCCAATTTCCCACTCATCTGGTCCATAACATTCTATCTTAGTCCGTGATAATATGTACTCTGTAATTTATTATATTATTTATAATTTTTTTATATGTAGTAATAAGAATGGACTCTTTTTGACCGAGATAAGAACTCGAGCACTGTTTACATTGTGTGTAATTTATTTATCGTTCTTACTTGTATTTGCGATGGACGTAGTTCAAAATCACCTAAAAATTTAGTTTTTGTCAATAACTGAAGTACAGTTTCTTTGATACACGCAGCTTTTCATAACCTATATCCAATTATTTTATTTTAATATAGGTACCGACCTTATTATCTTGATGTATTACTTGTCCACATAGGTTTTGTTTGTTCAAAACCAACATACCTTACCTATTTGAATAAAACCAGTGACATAAATTAAATAACACTGTATAAGTACACTTGCAGTACTTGTAAATCTACATTTAATACACTTTACGTATTTATATAAAAGGTATAGGTATTATGTAAAATAAATACAACGACAATTTTTGGGTCATGTGATTGGTAAAGTTTATTATTATGACGGTAACTGTATTATTAAATAACTTAAAATAAATTGATTATTATAACCGCCAAACATAGCGTAAGTCAAAAAACAGCGAACAACAAAATTAAAATCACTTAAATTTAACAGATTCCTCATTAACATATTACAAACGTTAACAATTTCAACATCTCCTCACACCAATCCTAATGATTACACCATTGCCTCCTAAATTGGTTTATAAATATAACGTAACATAATAATAAATGCAGTGTGAATTAAACAAACAGAATAATGAATATCATTAATAATTATTGATATATATTATATTATATTATTGAAAACATCATTATTTTAATATATTAAATATTATTTAAAAAGCATGTATGGTTTTTAATATTTTACAATATTGTGTCAAACGTGTATTAGGTTAAAGTAGATATTTTTTTGAAAAATTGTATTAGATTATTGTTTTATTATTCGTAAAGCGGTACGGTTAGGTTTAAGTAATAAATTGGTATTGGTGTTTATTGGTTGGGGGATAGGATGAGGATAACTATAATACTTTATTTGTCGAATTAACGCTGACGCATTCGTCGGACCCTACGCGGTATACATTCCATGATTTGTCTGAAGAACTGTCTTAAAACGTTAACAAAATAACAATTTAATTTTTCGTCTTCTATTTCAACTACATCGGGTACAACTTCTTCTTCTATTTCGTCTTCTACTTCTTCTTCTACTTGTTTTTTTCTTGAGATAATGTCTTTACTTACACGTATAAACATTTTCTCAGGGTTCCTTTCAAGAACAATAGAGATATTTACTTCGTCGTTTGTTTCTTTCTCCATCTCCGAAATAATTTCTTTTGAGTTAGACATCTTAATATTTCTGTTTCATACCTGAAACATGGTGTTACAGAAAATTATAATCAATCGTAGCGCAGTAATAGTTTTGTATCGTATTGTCGTACATTGGCCGACAATGTATACCAAGAAACAGCAATAGTAGGTTTCAAAAAAAAGTAGAAAAAAGAAGGGGGACAATACGAAAACCTATATATCGCGCTCATTCCTAATCGTGTAGGTAGATATATAAGTAAACACGGGATTTTATATTGTATTAGCTCGGTGGTTTTCTAAAAATGTACAATATTTACGAACGACATTGATAACAAAATATGTTATCATAATCTCTTTTCAAACAAATTAAAAAAAATCCATCCTTTACAATTTTTTTCCCGTCATATTTATATAATACAAATATATATATATATAGTACAATATATTTTATGGTACGAATTATTTAAATAAGTAGTAATGTGTAGACATTGAGATACGACGTTTTTGTGGGAACAATTGTTTAATAAATTTAAGTTTTAAAATTGTAATTAATTGTTTAATTATTTTATTTAATTTAATTAGGTGCTTCTATTTTAATTTTGAATAACCCTTAGGTAACGGGAAAAATTATTAAAAAAAAAAAAAATGATAAAAACGTATCTATATCAAAATTAACGTGTCCTGTTGAATTAACGGAGTAAAGAGCGCAATTTTTTTAATAACAAAAGGAAACAATATTATTTATAAAATCATGTATAAATTCTATTCACATGGACATTTTTGTCCTTTCGCATAACAATATCACGCAATAGTCATTTGGTTATTTTTTAAATTTCATTATTTCCAATATTTACGCACAATAAAATGCCCACGTTCTAAAACCATTGTTTAAACGATACCATAACCTACGAAATTCATTTCGAAATAATTTTATAATTTTTTTTTTTTTATATAATTATTTATCATCGTGAAAAGTGTAATTTGGTCGTCAGGTCGACGGGTCCCGTAGATATCGTGATCATTCCGGATAAAAACGCGCATTATTTTTTACTATCGTTAAAACGCGTTTCAATTCATTTTTATTAATACGTTATACCTACAGGTAAAAAAAAAAAAAAATACAAAACGTTTTGCTCACCTCTTAAAATTGTAACGATGGACTTTGTATGAATGGTACAGTACAATCGACGTCTGAAATGGCTGGACATGACACAGTTTTCATACTAACATCTGCGACGGTCGGGCGGAGCTGTTAGACTGACGTAAAAGCACGTAAAGCCGCACGGAAAATTTGCTTTCCTTTCGTGAATGCAATCGACTCGTATTGTTCATGCGCGGTATAACGGCCTTTGTTGACGCCCCTGTAGTAGGTATTCACACGCCCTCTACGTGCGGCAACGAGTACGTGGCGAAACCTATACAAAACTAAAGTTAATAATGAATTTTATCTTTCTATGACCTTACGTCGTGTAAACATAGTGAACGAAAGTTATAGCGCAACACCGAAAAAATGCATAATGTCCCACTAAGATATACGCATTGCAATATCTCGAATAATATTTATTTCTTTTCTAATTTTTTTTTTTTTTGAAAATTTAAGAAACAAGTAGCTTTAAAATATATCACATTAAAAATTACATAAATTGATAGCATATTAGTTTAAATACATTTTGTTGTTGATAGTTTTTATTCCCCATTGAAAAGATATTCTACTTATAAGTTTAGGTAGGAGAAGAGTAGTGAAGCATTTGTTTAATTAATACGGCGTTTAGTGTTTCATTTACTCTCTTATTCCTACCCAAAATATACGGCAAACTAAAAAGTGGAATAACTCGCTAACAGGTTAACGGAAATTAAAAATGTATTTAAACTACATGAGTGACTCTTTTGAATGTAGGTAGTAGAGAAGGTGGGATACATAAAGCTATTTAATTTATACCTGTAACTAACGATAAACCATTGATAAAGAAAAACGATTCGGAGGAAAGTTCGGTTTCACATGTTTTTAAACGCCGTAATATTTATGATTTTCGTCATTATTCCATTTTAAAACTTTTATAAAAAAAAATATTCTATAAAACAAATTATTTTTATGACCACTAAGTATGACTTACAATGAATCTCCTATCAAATTTTCAAGCATTTCTGTAAAGTATTAATTGTTGTTGCATCATGATCAAGATATGTGTAAAATAAATAAAAAAAAAACACATTTATATCAGATCACAGTTGCGTAAGCACTAGAATTTTAGTGAACGCTGTTTGATCGAAAAAATGACGATTGCGTTGAAACGCATACACAGAAAACGGACAAACATTGTGTCTAGACGCAGCGTCCAGATGCACACAAATTCTCCGTTTGGACGCTGCAGGGAAAATGTACATCAAAAACGAAAAACGAACATTTAAAATAGTGATGCGTAAAGATGTCCTATGTATACACATGAAAAATATCGAAAAAAAATACGTTTTCTTCAACCGATGATGAAATATTATTTGGATTTTATTAATTGAATAGTATGTCAAGTCAAAATTTGATTTTAAAACTTATAGAAAAAAATAAAAATATACTACATTGAACTAAATTTTTTTTTTGATCACTAAGTACGAGTTATAATTAACCTCTTGTTAACTTGTCATGCATTTCTGTTAAGTCTAAGAATTTTCTCTACAAAGTACCTACAAATACAAATTACGTGAAAAACTCGCAAACATAAAATGCCAATGAATAAACTAAAAATTGCCAAAATTAATTGAATACGTTTGAATTTACAACGTTTAGAAAAGAATAATAAACTCTTTTGTCAATATTTCAAGACCCTGTACATATTTTTTTATAAATTATAGCTAGTAGAATTTAAAATAATACAACTATTATATTCGTAAATTTCTCCATGCTTTCCACGAGTTTTTCGGTATTACTCAATTATTAAAAATACGACAAAAAAAATATCAAAAATCGATTTTCTTGGTCACTAGAATAAAAATTCAATAAAAAAGATCTCTCAATTCTTTCCTATAGGTGTATTATTTATGGTAGAAAATAAAAAGCGTAAAAACTAAAAATATTGAAACCGCATCGCCGGAAATTTGTCAGTTTTCGTTTTCCGTTTTTCGAGTATTTCCAATTTATTAATAAAACTACAGAGAAAATCAAAAACGAATAACTTACTCATGAAATAAAATTTCACAAAAAAGGTCTCTTGTCATTTATCTATTAGAGCAAAATTTATGATGAAAAACATGTCATACAAATTTAATATAATGAAATTGTTGTGCCGTAATTTGAAAAAAAATCGTATATTTCGTTTTTTAGGTTTTTTCCAAATATTATGAAAAGTAATTAAGGTATCAAAAAACATATCTCCTTGTCAGTAGCTATGTACTAAAAGAAAAAACATTGATCACATGTTATTTTTGGATTGGAGCAATATTTCTGGTAGAAAACTTAAGTTGAACACAATAAAATAAAAACAATGAAAACGGTAAAACCGCAGCCAGTACATATTTACCATTTTATCTATAATTGTATTTCGTGTTTTTCCAAATAATTTCAAAAACCTCTTAAAAAATGAAAGAATAACCTTCATAAGTTTTCTAATAGTTTTCATAAATCCTAGTAAAACCAATAAATTCCTTAATATGCTCCGAATCTAAAACTACTACATTACACTCAACCTTTTTTTTTTTTTTATCACTAATTATACATTATAAATATTTATGAAATAGCATGTATTTTTTAATAATTTAATTTAATTCAAACTTACAAATTCGTTTCGTATTATACAGAATATCGTTTTTATTTTGCATATTTTTTATATAAAAAGGCCTAATTTTGGGTTTGCGAAATATTATGAATGCATATTTATTCAATACTGACACATTATGAACAGTTTTTTTAACCTTCACTGCAGTATATTATATACCCATATTAAATTTTCTCGGATTAAGGTTCTTTATAGAATAATATAAAAATATTATTGTTTGAATACTATTACGTGTGTAAATCCATTTTTGAATTTCCCTTACTGTATTTTTGTTTTCTAATAATTAGATTTTTACAAATTTCAACTCCGTAAGCGTACATTATGTAATAAGGATATCAAACCTTTTAATGGAAATGAAGTTAAATATACGTTGTGAGCTTTTAGAATATTAGTACAATTCTTTTAATCGACGTTCTCTGACGTATGAAATAATATACCCTCTCGTTATATTTTAAAACTGAAATAATGCCAAAAAAAAAAACTATCTTTTTCAGGTCTTTTTAGAAATGCTGTGACTGAATTTGGGACTGACTTTTTTTCAACAAACCGGTTTATTTAATTTTACGAGTTTTCTGAAATGAAAGTTAGATGTGATCGTAGTTTTACTATTGAACAACATTTGAAAACAGTTAAACATATTTGAACAGTTACTGATTTTTTTTCAGTAGATTAACTGTAAAATCTACAGAGTTAACAATTTAAAAACAGTAATAATAATGATTTTAAGTAATATTAATAATACCTACATTTCGTAAATTTTCCCGTTTCTTGTCCATTTATTGAGATAACTCTTGAAAAAATCAAAAATTAACTTTCAGAAAAAGTGATATTATTGTAAGTTAGAGCAAAATTACTGGTAGAAAAGTTGCTCATATGTAAAATAAAAAAAAAATAAACGTTGTAAAATCAACACATTCCTTGCTCCGCTCGGAATCTAAAAGAATAGATTAGAATTAGAACTAGAATAGAATTTTGTTTAGGGTAACAAAATAACTAGGACCGGCCCTGGTTTAGAAGAATACACAGAACACAACCGAGAAAATAATAATACCTTTTTCTTGTGTAGTGGACAAATGCAAAATATTTTATCGATTCTAAACTTGGTATACATACGTTTTTTTCTTTCTTACGTCCTATTATATATGAAGCCTTTTCTTTATCGTTGTAAAGTTTAAAAGCCCAAGGGTGTTTGAGTATAGGATTTTATTAGTGAATATAACGTTGTATAAAACATTACGTTTGGCTTTTTAAATTTATAACGCAAACAGACCCTGATGAATAAATATTTATTTAATATATGCTCGGTGAACGTGACATGCCATATATTTAAATATTAAACAGATTTTGGTTTCCAGAGAGATAAAAAAATTAATTCACACTAAACCGATAATGCATAATATTTTACACGATAAATAATGTATTTACAAAAAATATGTGTTTTTCGTAACATTTGCGTGATACGATAGTAATCCGAATAATCCGAACGTTTATAAATGCATACGAAACACAAATGCAACTTTTTAAAATTTCCCAATTTATTTGCAACACATCTAATTAACAATACAAAAATGGTAATATAGGAGTATCATTAACTCGAGTTTCTTATTAAATTGAAATGTATATTAGTCATACGAATATTGAATCGAAAATAGGTTTCTAATTGAAATGTATTTATTTTTTTATTTAATGTTTAACACGTTGGGCTGATACATGTTTAATATAATACGAGTGGGATATCAATTTTAAACTTATATGATGTCTACGTAGTTTAAAAACTCGTAAAAAACGCTATTACGACGTAATCGAATAAAAATTTTGCTGTTAAAATAAAGAATCTTTATACTTCCACTTTTGTTTTTATTTTCATCTTAACTTGTTACCAGGAAAATTATTTTGAAGAAACTTAATCTTGAAACGACTCGTTATATATATACAATATACTCACATTATATTATATACAGTATACTGGTATAGTCATACATAAAAAAATTGGTCAGTTTTCATCAAACAAGCTGTGATCAAATTAACTCGACAGACTTTATTTTTATAGGAAATTTGATGGAAAATAAAAAGTAAAAAACCCAAACAATACTGTCACTAGTTTACACAGAACATATTATTAATAATGTATGTTGTCAACTGACTTAAAAGCGTTCCGTCTATTCGGGACAAAACCCAAATTGAATTTCCTATCGTAAAACGAAAAGTTTGAAATGATTGAAGCACTTTTCTTTGTATTATTCTTCCGTACAAACAAACTACACAGCACAAATATATACAATCAAATGAACATATTTACACATGTTACGTCACTAGGGAAGATTTTATTTATCACTCTCTCGGGTAACTTAAATATTATGTGTGATTTTCTTTGAAATACTGTATTTACCGACCCGAAAAACCCCAGAGGATAAATAAAGAAACCATTAAATCTGCCGTTATACTAGGCTTTAATATTATCGTTTTTCTCTAAAATGTTATTTTTAAAAGGCCAATTAAAGACATCAAATATAATGTCAACATTATATTTCATATAAGTCGATAAAAATGGGAAAGTTATAATATCTTTGCAAACAAAATATGTTCAAATAAATTGATTTTATTTTAAATTGTATTTTTATCGTACTCCGGATGCTCCGAAATATTATTATACTATAAACTAATAAATACGGACACTTTTCTCGGACATAACGTTCCGACTGGATGGAAAAAAAAATATTCAAATAACTGATTTTTGACATTGACGGTTTACCCAGTTTTTCATACGAAAATTCAAAAATACTTCTTATAGATTTTCTTCAAAATTATTCGGGTAAATATTAAGTAATATTCAGATCTCTTCTCCCTGATGTTATATTATTCCTAGTTTTCCGTCCAGATTCTAAATAAACAAAATATATTACATAAATACGTCTGTAGTATGTATATATTGCGAATTTATATTTTACTATACTCGCCATTGTAGACGTATAGCTAGGATGTTACGGAGTTGTGGAACGTACTTACTAACTGTTCGTAAGTAGCGTTACAGACCGAAGGGGTGAACGAAATTCAAATAGGTCTATCGAGAAGGTCGAAATAATTGTAAAATAAAAAGTTATATTCTGTATACCAATGAATAAAATACTCAGAGCGCTTCAAAAATCTGTGTACAAAAGCCATGAATCTTATTAAATGGAAAAGGTGTAAATTTGCCACCCAGAGGCAAACAAACGTATAGGTACAATAATCATAAAAAAATCAGTGTTTTTAAAGAACTATTACTGGCATGGAGGTTATTTCAGTTTTACAATAGGAATGCAAATATTTTGTTTTTTCGTAAATATTTTGTTTGCTTCAAAAGTATGTATTATTATGTAATTTCCTAATCCAGAAGATTCAAAAAAAAAAAAAAAATTCTGACCAGGTCCTTTTCCTTTAATCCTTTAAGTATTTATTTAATTTATATCAGATTTCGAAATCAAAATAAATAACAAAAAAATTATTTATCAATTTAAGTTTTATAAACAATGCAAATATTAATGGTATTCAACAAGACACCTATTTATCAGTTTTTTTTTCTATGTGTGTATTTACTATTCAATAATGTTAAAGAAAATAATCGGATAACAAATAATATTATACAGGAAAAGAATAATATCAGCCGTTTTTTGTATCGCTACATAATAATCAAGTTATAATATTTGAATGGATTCTATATTTTAAGGACGAGCTACGACGAATCATATTCCTTATAATTAATATAATGAAAATAAAAACTGAATAAATTAAATAATAGTGCTTTTGTCCAATTTTATTCATGTTAATAACAATGTATTATTTATTTAACAACTCACTTTCAATATCGTTTTTGCCTAGACATAACCATGAAATAATATACAACTGATTTACAAATAATCAACAAAATAAGCGAATGTTGTTTTGTTTTAAATAGTTAAAGTTATCCAAGAAAAAAAAAATTTGAAAAAAATTAATTATATATTTTATATTGTTATGTTGTATATTTTTCGGGAGCTATTAATTATTAAATTAAGTTAAAAGTTGTTTCTTTTTTAAAATTATTATTAATTAAACTTTTAAACTTATTATGTACTTTAATATTTATTTCATACTTTTATAGCCTGTTTTTTTAGAGGTAATAAAGTACATGTAGAAATACGTCGAAAATATATGTAAACCGTTATTTATATACAAAAAATTGGTGAACAACTATAATTTAGAAAAAACTTAAACTTTATCAAAATCATTATGTTGTTAAAATTGTTTACTAAAATAAATGATTAATTTAGAGAGAGTATTCATATGATAATATAGTAAAAGACATTTACATGTAGCTAAAAGATACAACAATAGAAAGATCTCCTAGGATAATCGAGACGAGTGCAGTCACTGGTATAGGTAATTTAATGTATATCTGTAAGCAACGATAAATCATTGCTAACGAAAAAATCTATTCTGAGTACAGTTCAGTTAATAGTGATACTTTGTCAACAATATATATATATATATATATATATATATATATATCATATTATGGTAAAATAATTAAATAAGCATTAGATATTTTCTTTAATAATATTTGTTTAATGTTGTAAAGATTTTTCCGTTTTTCCTCTGTTTTACCGGTTTTCCAATGTTTTTTCCCAGTTTTTCACATTTGCTAGGATAAATTTTGAGAAAATCGAAAAATGACCTTAAATTACAACGGAGATAAAATTTTCTTTCAGAAAATAACGTACACTTGATACCTCAGAGCAAGATTTTTGATAGAAAAGTGTGCACAACAAATCGAGGGGTGTTTGTCGATTAAAATAGTCCGAACGAGCGATAGCTGGGTGTCTCTAGGTACACCTAAAATGCATTTATTTTTTCCCTCCTTAGGTAAAAGAGAAAAAATGAGTGTAAACAATTTGTTTCAAATCTCGGGTTTGAGAACTCGAAAATCCTGGAATGAATCTAGGTATGTTTTGACCACGACAAATATACTAAAGAAATGGCAATATTTAGTTATTTAATATAACATATAATATTGACCGAGTATCAGAACTTCAAATAATTATGATTTCTAAACTAATTCAATCTGTTCAATTCTAAATTCACCACCGTTCTTAAATCGGTAATATTTATATATTCAAAAAACAAAAAAAATAAATCGAAAAATAAGTCTCTTAATGAACCTCCTGTTAAATTTTCAAGCATTCTGTTAAGTCTAACAATTTTACCACAGAGTACCTATTGAATAAAAATAACGTATCAAACTCGCAAAATTGAAATGTCTATAAATAGTATAAAAATGGCGTATATTTGTTGACAATTTTTAAAATATAAGTTTTTTATCCAAATTTCAAGTCGCTACAAATATTTTAAACTTAATTGTATCTAATAACAAAATTGAAAAATAAAAATAGTATTATTTTCGCACATTTCCCGTTTTTCCCGTTATATTTTATCTTGGGTTTTCCTTAATATTATGAAAAATGCTTGGAAAATCAAAAAATGACCATCCTGACAACATTCTCTTTTAGAAATGGTGCCGCGCGTATATATTTAAGCAATGTTTATGGTAGAATTTGTTTACACAGTATAAAAAAAAAGAAATGAATCACACTCAGAATCTGAAATATAGTAAAATGAATTTCGATTGAATTATCAGTGAAAACGAGGCTCGATAGCATTTTATAAAACGGAAGTATGTTTTCATACAAGTATGCGTAATTTTTTTTTATGGAGGGAGGTTGGGAGTTCATCATTTTTTAATACATAGGTAGTTTAATTAGGATCTTTTATAAGTTCAACATGCTGTTGTAGAAGTTATATTTTAAGTTTTGTTTCCTGTATGGCTATATAAATTTGTATTTATAACGTACTTGATCATGCTAGTCTATTAATATGATAACAATAATTATAATAAAAAAACAACGATAATATTTCGCACCATCTCGACCGACACGTAATTATCAATAGTTTATATTAGGGGAAGATTTAACAATGTCATTTCGAAGCAAACAGAAAGGTCAACTTCAGTCTGTGCAGTTCGAATAAAACAAAATATTATAAGCATGCTAAAATATTGAACACCATATAATAGAACATAATATTTTGCTTATGAAAGATAAAATAAACTAACACAATAAAGAAAACAATTTGAAATAAGATAAATTAATTATAATTTAAGATGTTTTCAGTGAATTTCATTAACCCTAGAAATAATATTTTTAACTATCTTACAATTTCATAGGGCATTGCAGGTCCCTTAATCTTCCTTGGCTACACCACTGCCTATTCAAAAATTAAATTAATATTATTTAGTTCGATAGTATCATTCTAGTATGTTCGTAAAACTCATCATTAGATAGATTTTCATTTTTGTAATTAATTTTTATTATGAATAGCCCTATTTCTTACTATTATTTTTGGGTCAAATTTGTTTAACGGGACATCGACGCGTAATTGCCGATTTCAGTCGATAAGTTAAATATATTTATTTTTTATCGTGTTATTTCTGCTCATTTTCGTTATTTCTTATGTTTAATTTTGAAACCTTTCATAAGGTCAATCATTATTATTTCAAATCACACACTTTTGTATTTTTCGAAAATTATTTCAATTTAATTAATTATTGGTGAATGTATATGAATGCATTTAATATTCCTGGTAGCGTATTTAATTTAATTTAAATAACTAAAAAGTACCCCGTTACCTTTTGTTAGGATTATCTTTAATTGTTTTTGCAGACTTTATTGAACCAATATTTAGGATGTATAACTTTATGAGTAATCTTATTCAACATTCATACTATATTTTTCATCACTTAAAATTTATTGCAACGGCAATACCAGCGGAATTTTCGGCGGTAATGGTAACGGCCATTGTATATTTTCTAATTTCATTGTTAGATTGGCCACTGAAAATAGTAAAAACTCATATTAGGTTAGGTTAGGTCGAACCGACGGAATGATGTGATTAGGTGAACATACACGTTTTTGTTTGTTAATTATATTTTGTAGAGGTAATTACAATAAATTATTGCACATTATAATAAAATATACATACTGATTATTATTGATGACTATCTGAGAAATTATCGTTGCTTAATCTTCTCCCACAATCCACGGAAAATCACCTGTTTTCGTCAAAATTATCTATTACCCACAGCCGGTATATTTCTTTCCCGCCTAGGTAATATGCCGATTTCCGCCTAAAAAATAAAATTATAATAATAAGAGTAATAATATTAAACATTATATACTTTTTAAAAACCACTAAACTTAAATTCTTCTTATCGTAATAATAACGATATTCAAACCTTATTTTGTATTAAACACATTTGTCATATCAGGAATATTTTTTTTTTTTTTTTTGGGGGGGGCTAATTAGTTAAATATCATATATTAGTTTATTATGATATATACCAGTAGATCTCAATATATTTGTATGTTGGTGATCCAAAATATTTAACTATTTTTTTATGTGTCATTTTTGAAAAAAATTCTCAATAGGGGGGCTTTCCACTCTACCAAATCAACTTAAATAATTAATTATCACAATATTACTATAACTAAAAGAAACTATGAACTATTGTACAGTACCTATTGGTAGTTTGATGGGAAGGTGCGATAAAATTTATTTTTGGAGGCAGTCACCATTATATTACTGTCACCATCATAAGTGGATATTAAATATGTGATTTTATACATTTTTTAGTGAAATATATTTATCTATACATTATATGTATATTATTAATTTAATAGATAGAATTTTTTCTGACAGATATCATTTTATCGAAACCAGACAATGATATTAGTGAAATAATGAATTGTAAACAGGTATATAATTTTAATCGAGTTTCATGCGCTGTAAACACACTAGCTCCGGTCGTCGCCGAAATTGTACGACAAGAATTATTTCATGCATTTAGTCCTGCTGCCGCTAAGTATATTATAGTTTATAGTTTAATACTCACTTTTCAAAAATAGGTTTTTTTGTGTGCACTACGGACCGTCGCACCATACACGAGGAAGTAGCCAGCGATAGTACCTAGCCTTGGTTGTTCAGCCTGTATTCAATTTTTAGATTATTATTATCGTATTTAAATTGCCAAATTAAGATAACATTTTTCAAATTATATCATTTCCAATACAATTTTGAACTATTTAAATTATTTAAAAAAAAATATAAACTACAATGATTACTATATATTATAACAAGTAAGTATAAATGTAAATTTTATTTAAATTTAAAATGTACTTAGAGAGTGCGATCACACCATCGTACCTTAGCATGATCCACCAATGCTGTCGTTTATTTTTAAAATAATATACACAATTAAATGAAAATGGTACGTTAACATTTTAATTTTTTGGTGACCTATTCAAAATTATTTGTAACCCAAAATTAAGTCACAACCCTATGGTTTTGAAACGCTGGTATATATTATACCACATTTAAAATAACAATTTAAGATCTCTGGAAATTTGGGGGAAGATGTAATCCCTTAAGCCGCCTGAATTCGTTTAACGATAAAAACTGTTCACACTGATTTGTCAAAAACATTAATTTTTTGTAAAGTGTCGTGTACAGATAAATAGTATAGTAAATAATACGAGATATGAGAAAATCTAAAAAAAATCTAAAGTAATATTTATAGTAATTATTTTTTGGTGTAAATCAGAATATTACCTTTGACAAGAAACGGACATGGTGATAACATTAATAACGATCGAGAATCACTTTGTCGACAAACGGATAAGAACACCCCGCGCACCTATCCGGTCAGTGGTATATAACGAAGAGAAGGATGTTCGACTACTATCCCCTACTCCGTAGACCATAACGTTATATGTATAATTTTTATTACTGTCCTGATTTGAAAAGTGTTTTACGATTCTCTGTCTTTGTTGATGCTGATATAGATACTTATTATTATTTTTAACATCATATAATATGTATTTTAAATTCCATCTCATCTTCTTCGCATATCACTTTAAAATTTCCATATCCGTAACCCGTAACGACTAATTACGAAAACTTAAAACTAATTAATTGAACCATAATTTATTATTAATAGTTATATTTTTGGTAGTTAGTAATATATCTCGAATACTCTCAATTATATAACGCATAGATATAAATTAAAAACCTAGTGGCATTTATATTCGGAAAAATTCGTTTCAAAACAGATGGAATTTAAGCAGATTTTATTACTATGTACACATAGAGAACTACCGTAGGTTTTATCAATGGCAAAAACGGTAATATATTGTGTTATTTTTCATTCAAATATTTTTTCATTCAGTATAAACTAAATTCTAGTTATCAATTAAATCTATAATCTATACCTATCTCCGTTTTGAAATTATCAGCTATTGAAATAGATGATTCGGGTTCTTAATTCAAAAATTACCGTAAACATAATAAATAAGTATATAATAATAATAACAATATATTAAATATTTAATTCATACTCAGCATTTTTATAATCAATTTTGAACTTCGATTCTTATAAAATAGGGCTGTGCGTGCAAGCTGTCTAATTAAATTAAATGGATGTAAACACAATAATTAATTTTGGAGTTGATTTCATAGTTTATATTACAAAATATTAAATTTAAAGGAAAATGGTATCAATAAATGCGAGTTTTTTTTTTTTTTTTTTACAAAATGTTAATGAGAATCAACTTTATACGTATAATAAATAAATTTAAAATAAAATCTGCTTACCACTATTTCTCGGTTAGGTAAGGTTAAAGTATTTGTTTATCCTTTGTAAATAATATCAACTGTAAAAATATTATTAAAAAAAAATTAATAGAATTATTATCGAATGTATTTATTTGGTGAAAAATAACGTAGATATTTTTTGAACAGTGAAGAATAATACTACTGTGCTATATAAACCGTATACGAATATCCAAAGACCCGGGTTTTATCTTTGCGCAGTAGTAACGCTATATACCAGCTATCCCCACTATGCGGCACTTTAACAAATTTTTCGTGACTTATACTAAAACGTCTAAAACTGAATTGCATATTCTAAAATCCAACATTCTACACTATTAAAGAGTAAATAAAGTAAAATATATGCAGTTGTTCTTTTTATTTATCTTATCTCATTGTTCTTGTTAATTATATCTGTCAATTTTTAAATTTAACTGAATTGCCCGTTTTTTTTACCTTAGACAGATAGACAAGACAGATATTACATAGGTACAAGTAAGAATTTATTTATAAAAAAAAAAAAAATACGTTAACAAATACGTTTTTTTCAGGTCAATATTGTAATAAAAATTCAAATTTATTTAATTTATTCAACCAGCAATTAAATTTTAAAAACTATACTTGACCCTTTTCAGAAACTTATTGGTTACCGCTGCTATATACCGTGGATGTGTAATGATTTACACGCCCACCTATTATTAAACGATATTGACGAACGAACTATTGTGTATATTAATTAGGCCCATTATAATATTATTAAGGTTCATACTGTAAATAATAATAATAAAACAAAAAAATATGAATTGAAATATTATTTCTATAAATGTACACCTTTCTTCCTTTGGCATCCGTCCACTTAATGACGTATGAATAGGGTGAGAGGATCACGAAATTCAACTACCAACCCCCTTCACCCGCAGACCGTGTCATTAAACTAATAATGTTATTATTGTTTTTTTATTTCGATTTAAAAAGCCTTTTTGTGGTTTTACATTTTCGATGGTAGGGATACGTACTCGTATATTCCAAATTAAACCTTTTTTGTTGCTTTAAAATATTCGAAAAAACCACACGTGATAATTTAATTTAGGGCTTTGATGGATTAATGATTTCTAATCTATTTAATGACGTTTAAAAAAATTTTTTTTTAGAGAAGGGTGGGGGTAGCCCAAAGTTTACATACAGTTTACATTTTATACATAAATATATTTTTTTTTAGGGGAAAGTGGACTTAAAATAAAAAATTTAGTATTTTACTGTAATTTTTTTAAAAAAATTCAAAATGATCATTTTGCAAAATAGATCTTTAGAAAATTTTTGTTGGTTGAAAATTTTGTTAAAGCAGGGTCTTTTATTTTACATGATTTTTTGAAAATTTAAATGATTTTCTTTATAATTATTACTGTATTGTTTATCAACATAAATTACCATTATTAAATGATTGATACTACCTATTAATAAAATAATAATAATAATACCTAATATACCTAATATTACCTATATTGTGATACAATTATTACATGATATTAACTCATGAAAAAGAAAATCCTTGTCATGTACCCTGACTAATAATTGATTAAACATTGTCATATTAACATTTTTCAAAAACTTTAAATTATCGTAGAAAATAAAAAATATACTTTAACAAAATTTTTAATCCTCAAAAATTTTTTAAAAACAATTTTATAAATGAATATTTTTAATTTTTTTTTAAAAAAATTATAGTAAAATTTAAAATTTTTTATATTAAGTTCTCCTCCTAAAAGAAAATATTCATATATAAACTATAGTGCTGAGGCATATTGATTATTTTAAAAATATTAAAAATAACAAAAGTTATTGTATTTGTTGAATCCTGGTGGGATACCCTGCATACTAGTTACCATTGGGACCTTTAACTACTATACTAACTATCAAAACTACTAGGGTACCAAGATCCCTACATCTCAGATGCAGCCTTATACAATAATACTTTTTTTCAGGGCTCGAAACCGGTTTAAAACCACAGTTTTGGCATTTTTTAGCACCCTAATCGAAACCGGTACCTATCTTTTTCATAAAAACGTTCTTAAAACCAAAACCGAAATCGAAGAATTTCAAGAACCGTTTTTAAAATCAAAAACCGTTAATATAAAAATAAATTTATAATTTGCATATTTTACCAGTTTTATAAAGAATAGATAGTTTTCAGAATTGTTTATTTTTATTCCAAGACAATATGCACGTTTAAAATTTAATTAATATTTCTTCGTACATACCACAAATTTCAATACCAAAAATGGAAAATATTTTACTATATTAATTTTATTTCCATATTATATATTATATCATTATAATATCGGCAATTATTACCATAATACTAAATTACGGTTAGATTTGGATAGGTTAGATTTTTATAATTTTTGCAAATAAAATTATACATACAGAAGTTATTTTTCATTTCCCGAAAGTTTTAATTTTAGACTAAACTTATTTAATAAATAAGTGATTCAAGTATAATAATGAAAACAATAAATACAAATTAAAATATTATTTTTCTATACTTAAAAATTGCTTAGGTGGAGCATAAACTTAATAGTTGTATAGCCCTAGTGAAACAAGTGTACTAAAAAACCAAATATGTTGATAATGCAGATGGATGTACTTACGCTTATAATGATATTTGGAAGGGAGGATAGAGTAATACATTTTATATCTGTATGAAATGATAAACCATTGCTTATGAGTAATAAGGTAATGAGGCTCGGAAGTTATTGGAGCTAAAATAGGCAATTTATATAAGAAAAAATTGTAAAATATGCATGCAAAAATGTTAAATATGCAAAACAATTCAATAAATTATTCAAAGTTTATGCTCAAAATAAGACGATAAGAAAAAACAATAAATAATTGCATTAAATACTATTAAGTTTTATATTCAATATTATTTAAAATGCGAAAAAAGAAAAAGAAAAATTTTTTTTAGTGAATGTAAAACATACATAATATGCGTAAGCATATGCATAAATCAATGAAAATCTATGAAATATGTATAGTTCTCTAAAGTTAATAAAATATGCAAAATATGCATTTTAAAGTTTGATTTTTAATCTCTCCGTTGAAAGAATTTCTAGCTTGCCCTTCTATGAATCTACTGCATACAGAAAAATATGCCACTTCTATAAGTTCCAAGCGTTTTTAATGAGAAACTATTTTGAGCGTATTATTGTAAATTTTATTTTTTTCCTAAGGTACGAAAAATCAACGATAATTGTCAATTTTTCCCATTTACTACTGGAAAACTACTGGAAAAATAAAAATAATGGCCTATTAAAGTCATCAACTTGATTAAGAATTCTACAATTCATTTCATTTTAAGTTTTTGAAAGGATCAATATTTCTGATAAAAATGTTGTTTACAGATACAAAACAAAAAAATAAAATAATCATTAAAACCGTTGTCTACCGATATTTAAAGTGTCGAATGTCCACAACTATAATAACATCTGTCTGTTCAAGTAAATAATAATGACACACTAAAACGTATAATGAAACATTTCTTTTAAAAATCAAAAAGATCGTGTACCTGATAAAAATTAAAAATCTACTTACCTTTAAAGCAACGGAACAAACTTATCCATGACCCGATTTTATTAATGACCGTCGTCTGAAACAATAATATTAAAAGTTATTATCAAACAAATCTTATCATCCAAAATATTTTTTTGAATATTCAATAACGTACCTTTTGAAAATTAAAAATATTTTGAATGTTTATTGTTAAGATACTGCACCGTGTAAGTGCTAAGTACGTACTGTATGGTGTTCTACCGCACGCCGCCGTAGCCGTTTTATATTATATTATACGGAGTGCGTTTGCGTAGGATTTGTTTATCGGAGCGCTATTTGGCTACGGGTGTGCTCGCGAGGGGTCAAACGAATACAACATTTGATTTGAGTAGATAAAACAGTAGATTACATATCAATTTAACAGATTTTGAGGTTTTTATTAAGGATAAACAAAAAATATTAAACATTTTAGTAGCTACGATTTGATAATCGCCATCAGTATCATTAATATATTAAACTTTAATCTAGTTATTATTTTAAAATATTACAGTGTATTGCAATGAATTTATTCAATAAATAAATAAAAAAATAAGAAAATACTTAAAATGTTTAAAACATTAAAGCCATTTTTGAGCTTTTTGTAGATATTTTAAATTTGCGAGTTTTTTATGTAATTTTTATTTAGTAGGTAATCTATAAATAAAAACGGTTAGACCAAACAGAAATGTTTGAAAATTTAACAGGAGGTTCATTATGAGTTGTACTTAGTGGTCAATAACAAAAAGTAAAGTTTTATGTAGTATTTCTTTTTATATACATTTTAATATAAAATGTTGACGAAAATCGTATATTACGGATTTTTAATACATGTATGACCGAACTCCACTCAGAATTTTTCTTTAGCAATGATTAATCAATACATACATTAATTTTCCCTCTTTAACCTATCATCCCAACTTTTCACCTATAAAAGTGGCCCACCCACCGTGCAAAGTAAGTCTGTCTTTTTTTTATACCGCATTTATAATAAATTGTATACATGTATAAACGCCATAATAATAGTTACAATAACAATAATATACATACATATTATGTACTAACATTTTTTTTTAATTGATTAACTTTTGTGTTAGTATTATAGTTTTCTAAAAGCATTTTACAGTGGCTGTATGCAATTTAATTTGCATAGTTTAATATGTGTTCCATACACTTTATGTGCATTTTGGAAATACAAAACAGGTAAAAACACTGAAACCTGCTCACCGATAAATTTAACAATACTTTGTTGATAACAGTTTTTTCCTTTTTCCTATAATCAACAATAATAATCAAGGGAATATTACATACCTTTTTATCTTATAATCAATATCTGGTTATACTTTGATTAAAAGTGAAAATAAAAGCTGTGAATTATCGCAGATGTCAAAATGTAAAAAAAATCAAATTTGACATTAAAAATGTTTTTCCTTTCCCTTCTCGTCGAAATAGTTTGTAATTTATTTTTGAATTTTAGGGACTATTTTTTTTTGGTATCATCAGATTATATAATTAAATTTTAAAATTAAATATTAGATTTAGTGTTATATTTAACCAAGAAAATAATGTGTTAATATAGTAAAAAATGAGTACCTACTTGAATTTAATAAGTTGAACAATAATAAATGCAATTTAGAATAATTATACAAGGTATGTACTTGTAGAGTTTAAATTTGTTATGAAAAACCACGTCAGAAAATATACAATCATTTAACATTTCACGTAATGAATCAATAATAAGCTTCAAATTTACTTTAATTACTTTATAAAACTAATAGCAAAGAACTAAATATAATATTTAAATATTATCACAGTAAAAGTAATAGCTTTAACTATTTCTCAGTAAAATATAATATTATAATTTAATATATGTATAAATATAAGTTACAAGTCTATACACCGCATATACACATATTATAAATGTGGATTTTGCCGATAAAATTTGAGTAAATTAAGTAAAACTCACCCTAGATATTATACAATTCATTTTTTTTATTGAAGGTACCTTCTAATTATTAACAGAGATAATGATGAAACATTTTTGAAGTAAACTTGACCATATACATGATGCTCGTACTTTGGTATACTTAAAGTTCTAATACTTAAGTAATATTATACTACAGAAGCTAGGATCCTATTCTTAAGTGTTTTCGATGAAATATAGCTTACATCCTCCACACATTAAAAATATCGAAAACATTTGTGTTTTCTTCAACCGAGGATGAAATATTAATTGGATTTTATTAATCGAATAGTATTTTAAGTACTGTTGTCGGTTTTGTATTTATACTTATATGTGACATTACAAATTTTAAAAGAGTAGTCCTGCAATTATAAAAATATTTCGTCTAACACCGATAACTATAAGCATTTTATAAATATTATTATAATAATTTAATATTAATTGTTGTTGCATCATAATAGAAATATCTCTAAAATAAATGAAAAAAAAAAACACGTTTATATCAGATCACAGTTTGGCAAAAACTAAAATTTTAGTAGACACTGTTTGATCGAAAAAATAACGACTGCGTCGAAAGGCATACAAAGAAACGGGCGAACATTGCGTCTAAACACAGCGTCCAGATGCACACAAATTCTCCGTTTGGACGCTGCAGGGAAAATGTACCTCAACCATGAAAAAACAAAATTTAAAATAACAAAATTATTATTTTTGTAAATTTGTTTGTTATTTTTCGGTTTTGCCTAATTATTAAAAAAAATACAATGAATATCAACAATCTATTTTATTAATTACAAATAAAATATTTGTAGCCTGAAAATGCATTATTATTTAATGTATTACGTAGTATAAAACTTCTTCTGAAGGTACGAAAATAACTTAGCGTGACTATTAAGTTAATTTTTTTTACAGTTGGAAAAAATTAAGTTCGACGAGTTATACAAATTTCAAGAAAAAGAAAGTGCAAAGTAACTTGTTATATGTATTATATGTAACTTAGTTACAAGTTACTTATATAAATTAACTCATGACTATAACATTTTAAACTCGTTAGTTATGCCCTATCTTGCGATTATAGATTAACTCAGAACCGACCAAATAATGATTTATTTTTTTTATCTAATTTGCTAAGAGTTAAAAAAAGATAGCATTAAATTTGTGTTTTAAACTATTAGATTGTTACCGGAAAAACTATATATATATATATAGTAAGTGAATAATTTTTTCTCATTTAATAATTCCAAAAATTATATTTAGGTACATTTTTTTATTCTGTGCAATATATCTAAACCACTATATTGTAATATTGAAAAATTGAATACCTTTTGTATGAAAGTATTAACCATTATATTAAAAAAATGATATTGCCCTTATTTTCAAATATGAAAAAAAAAAAAATGATATTGCGTTTTTTTTTTTCAAATAATACCTGTATTTGAATTATTTCTCGATTGTATTTAAAATTATATATAATAAACTATCAATACTGTAATGTTAATTTCTGTTAGAGTTTTATCAGAATCATCAAAATAGAAAATTTATATACCTTATGATTTAGATTCGAATGGAGGAATGTATTGGTTTATTATGGTGTGTGTGTGTGTTTTTTTTTTTGTATTAACAACTTTTCTACTATATATTTTTCTCTTGAAACTGTATATTAGTTTTTTTACAGCGTTTTTGATTTTGTCATTACATTAAGGTAGCCATTATTTTAGATTTTACTTGTAGTTTTATTAATAAATAGAAAAAACGGAAATAGGGAAAATAATACGATTAGGTATTAATAATCTGCTAAGATTCACTTTTTGTTAGTAATCTACAATAGTTAATCGCCGCGTAAAGATATAAATTAAATTAGGTACTTTATATTAATTCTCTCCTTCCATTTCCTCTCTTAAAGAAGTGGCAGTATCCGACTATTAAATTTTTAATTTTATTATAAACATTTTATCGTACTATCAGTATTATTCACTATCTAAATAAACGTATCTTGAAACATAATTGATTGTTTTTTGTCTCTATCTAGATAATTTATGCTTTTAACTATCTTTTATCTAGAATTATTTTTAATTATCTTTATCTAACACTATGTATCGTTCATGCTCAATTCGAACGAATAAAAACAACTTATCAGTTTTAATACGTCAATATTACTGGTATTATGCGCAACAAACTAGTATAAATAATTTAATACAAATTGTTTCGTTAGGCATAATTTAGTTTATTATATATTGAGTACAGTACCTTAGTATAAGTCTGGTTTGTTAATTAAGTTTATTTAAACGGATTTGAATGAACTAGACAAATTAAATTAGGATTACCTTTTCCCCTATATCATATTTAATTATAATAAAATATACAATCGCGTGAAAAAAAGAATTATTTGAATTGCCCTTAATGACCTGCTGACATAATATCCTATAACCTTACATATATTTAAAATTGTCTCCATTTCACAGGAGTTAGCTACCAAAGGAATAATTTTCGGTGTAGTCTTCATTGTGCATTTACTGCAGTTTAGGTAAAAATAATTATTAATTTAAGAGGTTAACATATTTTGTTGAATTTACATTTTTTTCTTCTTTAATTTGGCCCCTAAATCGACCGGTGATTTGGAAATTTGACATTTTATATTCGTTTCGTGTTTTACATTTTCTGAGAAAGAAGCAACAATTTTCGGTCATCATAAGGATATCTAGAATTAATATATTACCGATATTTGAGTCCGTTGACGGATGTAGGGGGAGAAATTGGTCGATTGATCCCCCCATCGGCCAGAAGATTATATATTATTTAAATGTCTTTATATTTTTTAAAACGTTAACTAAGGCTTTAAAACTAAGCCTCTCTAGCGCTTTCCCCTCCACTCACTATCTAAAATTTAGTCGAAAAACTCTTGAAAACTTGTGATTCTATTCCTATTCTTAAATGACATAAAATCCTATTTAATTTCTAGACATTTTGCTCACCTAATGCAGAAATATGGATTTTTGAAAACGCATGACCTTTCTTTTGATTGTAACGCGTTTGATCACGAAAATGCAATACGATTTTTGGCATTTAGATCTCTCGTCTACTAAAATCCTATACGTAAAAGATGATAAAATAATATTGTTCCCAATATTTAAATAAATAACCCGAGGGAGTGCTTCAAAAAATACAGTTGCCTACGTATATCTATATAGACTTTCATATTCAACAATATTGTTATATATTTAAATAATCTACGAACGAAACAAAACAAAATCGATAAAAATGCCCAGTCAATGAAAATTGTTATCAAACACTTAGAAAACTAATGCTATAGATTTGTTGTAACTTCGATATTATGTATGTTAAAATCTACAATAAACAATCCGTAAACCATAACGAAAGTAGTATTATTTTAATGATTATAATATTAGAATATTAAAATAAAATTGAATATCGCTTTCGTGAACTATATTACGCCGCTTTTCTTAAATTTTACAACAGTAAAATAATATTTAAAAAATGAGCATTTTACCAGCGAATGATAGCCATGATTATTATAACAAATAATTGAAACGATGTTTGGATTGCGGGTAGGTTTGCAGGGACGGTGCCAGTGATGAAAAACGTTCTGCAGACCGTAATAATAATATTATCGAAACAATCTGACCACACGAACGACTGAAGAGTATATAATAAAATAATATAGTCGCACCCAGACACTTTTATGATTATTATCTTACACCTTACACTCACTCGAATGAGTAAGCGAGAAACGATGAGTCCGCAGCGATCCGACATGAAATCTTATTTTTTTTTTAATATGGTTCGGGGGTGGGGAATAGATGTGGTATGACGGAGTAGACATACATATACCTATAATTTATTACGTTGACTTGTTTTCATAAAAAAAAAAAAAAAAACCGGCAGGTTTTGCTTTTTTTCATTTCTTTTTTATTCATGAGCTGCAGCTGAGATACGCCGTACGTACACGGTCAAGGTCTTCCTCATTTTTCAGTCTTTACGCCGATATATTATGTAATTATTATTTTTCGTATCGCCTCTTTCTTATGATTATTATAGTATGTCAATTAATAAAAAGTTTTTAATTTTTTTCTTTTTTATCATTATAATATGCAGATTGAGAATATTTTAATACCGTTTAATCGTTTGGTTTAGTTGTTTTTTTTTTTTTTATTATTTTGAGTTGTTTTTTTTTGCGCCAAACATTATATTATAATATAGTTATACGAGGGTGGCAATCGCAATCGATTTGTCGGTCGCATTAGATTTCCTATAGGTAGGAAAATATAATTATTTTGCAAAATTTTGCACGACATTATCAAAATATGTTTTAAACATAGACGTAAATAGGAGGAGGTTAGAATAACGATATCCGAGAGTTACTTAGAATAGGATGCCAGTAAATTTTAATAAAAGGGGTTCAGTAGTTTTTATTATTTTTCACATAGATCGACAACGGTAAAAATTTATAGCAGGTAAACCAAAGTATAGAACTTAATAATAAAAAGACGAACATACTTCGCACGTAGATGCAGCTACTGTTGTAGGAGGCAAGTTGGGAATGTAGGATACCGAAGAAAATGTAATGTATATCTGTAAGCAACGATAAACAATGGTTTAACGTTATACATTGCAAAGGAAAAAACGATTCTGAGTGGAGTTCAGTTGATTGTGATGCTTTTTCAACAGTGTCTATGTCAAATTATAGTAAATTAATTAAATAGGCGTTATACCTATACATTTTTTTAAAAATATTTGTTTAATATTGTTCCAATTTTTCACATTTGCTGGGAAACTCTTGAAAAAAACGAAAAATGATCTCTTTGAAGTATTTTCCCATTCAAATTTTCTTTCAAAAAAAGTACTATCATTGTAAATCGGAGCAAAATTGTTGGTAAAAAAGTTCACAGGAAAAAAAAAAGGCCGTAATATTTATTAACTTATACCGAGGTAGGTATACATTTTGTACATTTTTCCTATTTTTATTTTGTTTTTTATATTTGTTGAGAAAACTCCTCGGAAAATCGAAAAAAGACCACCTTTTATACCACTCCAAGAAGATTTCCTTTCAGAAAAAGGCCTACATTGTTTACATCTTTGTAAACCAATACATTCTTCGCTAAATTCAGAATCTAAAATTATTCAAAATATAATAATAAAATAATGTATCATGTTCATTTAATGGAAATTTAAACATGAAAATATAACTAACAGGTGTGCGTGTCTTCTATATTTTTAAAGCAGATAGACTCGTGGTGTCATGTCGTGGACCCATGTCAATAATATCGCGTTAAAAGATACCCCGAGCACAATCAATTTGCTAGTACACAAATGCCGCTGCATAAAATTGATTCAATAAATTATTATTATTATTTATTCTAAAAATATTAATCTATGTGGTTATTCCACAATTTCCCGACACAAACTATACAATTATTGTTATAATATGAAAATAATAAAATTGTATAGAATGACGATTATAAGAAATGTATAAGTATAAATAACGACTACAAAATCTACAAAGTTTAACATTTTCACTGCAATTAGTACATTATTAACATATTCCCACTCCCGTCCACTCTTATATCTATTGCATGTAGAGAGCCCCTTCAAAGAAAGTTTTTTACAACTTAAAATACGATTAACGTAATTGGTATGTGTGAATTTCTAGATGATATTTAATTTCGTCGTTATACTATTATTGAATTTATTAAACCACCAGTTGAAAATCAGTTGAACCGAAAATTGAAAATATTCAAAAACCCTGGATGTTTACGATATAAAAGGTACTATGGACGTTTCAAATTTCTAATCCCAATGATGGTTTAGTATGTGTGTTGATTCTCTATTAGTCAGTCAGCACAAAGCCGTTTATATATTATGTTCATTTTCCGATTATTCACAAGTTACGTTTATGTTTACTTCATTACAATATTGTAATTTAAAAGGCGCACGGAATCAGTATATGTATAAATAATAATAATCATAATCGCGGTATAAGTTCGATATGATTATTCAAAGTACTGCAAGAGGCGGACAATCAAATAGTTTTCCAACTCCGACCCATATGCCTACTAGCTGCAGGAAATACGACGACGAAAACTTAGGTATTGCTCGGGGGCCCAATATTATGCTTTTACATCACCGCGAAAAACTTTAAACTAACTTAAAAACTGTCAGATCCCTCATCAAAACGAAAATTTAGTAACGGCACTTTGACAGTTTTCCCCCTTGTGCGGTCGTGAGATGAATCCGCTCGCACCTGCGGCGGAGTGGCTCTAAAAATATTATATATTATATAAAAGCTATGCAATTTTTCCTTCTGATTTTTGGCCTCTAAGAACAGTCACCTGACTTACACCTATAATCCCCTTCATCCTTGTCTATACCAGCGAATATCCTGTCGGTTTTTTCAATTTCCGATTGGAACTCTGCAAAGTAGTTATTTCACCGCCTTTTTTATGACTCTCTTCTCCCTTTATTTTTTCAACAGCTTTTTCCTACACAAATCTCGCAACACGATAGCTTTTATTTAACAAGTATACTTCAGCTTTTACCTATCTGTAACCTTACCTACGTCTACATTAGCTATCGTAAATATATATATATATATATATATATACAATAGTTTAACAATATTAAGTATACATAATTCATAATATTTGTAATGCAACGGAGGTCACCCTTCTTCCTCCCTATAAATGCAGGGGAATGGGACCACGCCCAATCGTTTTCCGTATAGTCACCGTGGGAGAAAATGACGAGCAAAGACGTGATGCCAATGGCGACACAGCACTTAAAATATTATGTTTTTCGGAGTTCTCGGCTTGTTTACGTAGGGCACACGGTCAATATAGAAGGTTACAATAAGCACTCGCGTCAACGTCGTAATCTCTCGAATCATCTCTCGTATATTATGTACTATATATTATAGGCCTGCTCTGGTTTTATAGGTTTTTATTCCCCCATTTATTTCTTTTCTTATGTTTATTTTTACGTCCAGTCTCTCACTCTGTCTCTTCCGCTCACTATACACTTCTCTCTCGTTTGATTTATAATTTATACAATTTCCTATACACACACACACACACACATACACACACACTCATTCACACATATTCGGTCACAGATTTCATAATAGATAAGTAACTTCAACGTAATATTCAAACTAATATACGACGAGCCTATATTATATATATATAATATCAAATACCACAAAACTGGAAAACCTTTTATACAACACATATTTTATAAGGGTAATGTAGTACTTATAGTTGAAGTGGGATAATGTTATTTGGTTATAAACTGTTTTACCTCAGCTTATATATCAAATAAAAAGTAAAAATAAAATATAAATGTGTATATTTATTATACTGGCCGTATCAAAACAAATACTATATTAAACCATACCCACTACAGAACCAATTAGATTTAGAAATAATTTCTCGGATGTGGAAATTAAATATGTACATACGAATTAAGCCAGATTTATTATATTATACGATTATCTTTTTCGACGGTGGTGTGCCTCCATTATAATATTTTATTATGTTAATGAGCGGTGATAAAAAAAAAACTACAATCTTTTGAATTCTTTTTAAAAATTACGCGTGCTTGAATATATATAAATATACATACATAAGTATAAAATATTCGAAATATTATAATGACTATTCAGCTATTTGTATATTCAGTGTATTGTGTCGTATAGTGTCGGCCCGGAACCGTAGAGTCGAGGGAGCAAATGTTTCATTTTATAAAGTATTATACTATAAAATATTCTTCAATAGGGTCTCTAGAATTATTAACTTTCCACCGTTTTATTGTACAATTTAAATTATTTTGTTTCCGGTCTAGAGCATAATATGGCTGTAACATTTTTGAGTACACGGCCGTATTTTTATTTGTAAATGTATAACACGTTTGGTTACAAAACATAATGGGTTTGAGTACCTCACTGATATATAAAAATACTAGATACCTGCCAGAAAATGTATAATTTATGCATTACGATTTATTAACTCAATAAAGATATTGAACAATATTTACATAAAATTTAAAAAAAAAACTGATACCGAGGATGAGAGCTGCCACTGTTGTAGGTGAGAAGTTGCGAAGATAGGATACATAAGGTTATTTCATTTATATTTATAAGCAACGATAAACCGTTGCTTGACGAAAGACGATTCCCGAGATCGGTAATATGTGTAAATTATGTTCGGTAATACATAATTTGAAGTGCCGTAATTTTTTTGCGATTTTCGTATAAATTTGATTTCAAAACGCTTATTAAAAAGAAAAAAAGTCGTCCGAAGATGTTGGTAATTTTACCACGTCTCGGTATGTACAATATAAGTATTATTATCAAGTCTCAAGTCTTTAAGTGTATTAATAACCGAATTACAGCAAAAAACTCCCCCAAAATTAAAATTCCTTTAAACCTCAAATTGACTCAAAAGTTTTACAAATGATACTGTAAGAAAGTAAATTAAAAATGCAACGAAAAATGTATCCTGTGAATTTTTGATTAAATCATTTTTTCTGGTAGAAAACGTCATCCGTGTTTTTATAAAATAATGAAATCGTTAAATTGTACGTTTTCCTACGTTTTTTATCACTTAAATATTTTTATTTAAAAATAGCGTCAAAAATCGAAAAATGAATTCTTTAAAGTACTATTAAGACAACTTGAGCTTTCAGAAAAGTTGCTGCACGTAAAAGTTGGTGCAAGTTTACAAGGAAATAACGTATCCAGAGTTAAGAAAAAAAAAGAAATAAACATCTTAGTAAAACCAATAGCTTCCTCGCTACGCTCGGAATCTAAATTATCAAATAGTTGTACCAGTATTTAAATCACAATTTATGTGAATAATATACTAAATATATTATCATCATATATCGAATAAAGTTATTAATTTTAAAATAATGATGGGAGACTAAAAAAGCAAAAGATTGTACTAATGCAATATTAAAGTATTCATTTTTTTTAAATTTTTGTTCAAACATTAAATTAATTTTTACCCAAACGTGTTATTTTTCTAGATATATAAAGAAAATAACTATATCCTTATTATAAAGAAATTTCAGTAGCTCAAACACATTAACAAAATTTATTTAAGAAGACGTGATACCCTCAGGTGCTTTTTTCGTCTTACAAATTACGACATAAAACATTTTAGTTTATCAGGGACAATTTTGTGCAGTTAGTCTTAATATGAGAGTGAATTGATCTATTATCAAGCATGAAGATAAAAATTATAAGAATTATTACACTATGTTATGAATTTCACATATTCATATATTTCTTAAAAATTCAAAAATCAAATAAATATAGCGCTAACATATATTGATAATGGTTTTATCTTTAAGTTTGATAATAACAAGTTAATTAATTCTACTATTAAAACTAACAGCACAATTTTTTCATTTCTAAACGTATATTTACTTATCGTTTATGAATTTTTAAGTCTAAAATTTAAACCAGAACTTTAGGCAAGTCGCAAGTGTATTCAACTGAAAACTAATACGATATGTATTGCTTTCAACTACTTTTCCGGTTTATATTTTAAACTGTTATAACTTATAACTTATAAACGGCATATCCGATATTAATGTTAGGCATATCAAATTTTAAAGAATGATTTTTTTTTCAAATCTGTGTTAAAAATGGGAGTTGCCGTTTGAAAATCACCAATGAATACTCGTTTAAAATATAAGGATTAGGGGGTGGAAATCTGAAAATATTATTAGAGTAATAATTTAAAAAAAAAACCAGAAATAAAATTAACTTAAAATGCTTCAGGAAAATTGCTGGATATATAAAGAATACAAGTATGCAATTAATATGTAAAAGTATGTAATACAATTAAAAAACAATTATATAGCCGATATCTTTAGGGTTCTTGACATGAAATAATGGTTATCGGCAAATGGGTTTAAAAAAAAATAGTAAACACATCTACACAACATTTAAACAACATCGGCTTTAACGTATAAGGTACTTTCAAGGGTCCACTGAAGTCCAGGATTAAATTGGAAGACCTTGAATATAGGTTCTCTTTATATAAATTGTATGTAAATTTCTGTTATACACAATTTTGTATAAATGATGACACGGGAAATGTGAATCCCTCCTGACC
This sequence comes from Cinara cedri, assembly GCA_902439185.1. NCBI lineage: Eukaryota > Metazoa > Arthropoda > Insecta > Hemiptera > Aphididae > Cinara > Cinara cedri. The sequence continues at coordinate 732,516 of CABPRJ010000010.1, read as the reverse complement.
CTTGTTTTCATCATCACTTAATAGCCTAGTCAAGTTTACCTATAAATTAATTCTATATACGCGTTTCAAGTAAATTTATCGCCTCTCGTCGAATGATTTTTTGGTTGTTTCACCACACTGAATATTAGAATATCCGTCATTAAAAATTATTTTTTTTTTTTTTTTTAACCCATCTCATCATTATATTTTATAGTGTTTTTCAGAAAAGGATTGTGAAATTTTTGAGTGTGCGAATAATATTATATTACGTTAAGTGATTTTGTTTGTTGTTGTTTCAGGTCGTCATTAAAAATATGCTTTTGTTCTTTTCTACTATACTACAGCAACAGCGTCGATTACATAAAATTAATTAAGTGCCGTCACGCGATAATCCCTCGTCAAAGTCCTGGTTGACAGGGGTAACGGTATATAGGCTAGGTACTTACATAGCGTTGACATTCTAAGAAAAATGATGTATATGTACATATTTATTTATTTTTGGTTTTACAGCGATTTTACGACCTCGTACACTTTCGCTTTAAAATGCTCAGTATTTTTCATGAATGGTCTTCCAGAAATTTTGAGTAAATTATACTTACCAATTTATTATTTTCAAGTACGTTTTTATTTTATTTGTCATTTTAAAAATAAAAACCAATTTAAAAATTATAGCCGATCATTTATCCGTTCAGCGTTAGAGTGTATAGGTGTGTGCGAATGAAAATACGGTTGTGTATACCGTTTGTACAGCCATATTGGTTTAGTAAAAAAAAAAAAAAAACAATAAAACTTTATAAAAGACCTATAAACGTTCCGGTATCATACATTATTATAGAATAATATACGATACTGGGACACGAACGCTGTATAAATGAAAAAAAGTAAAACGGTCTACGGGGAATGGTAAATTGAAATTTAAAAGTAAAATTATTGTATCGTTTATGGGATAAAACATTTTATTATTGTTGTTGATTTTCTAAAATACATATTATACAAACTGCAAATAAAAAAAAACCTACAAAATCCTTTCCACTCGAATATAAAAACATATAAACTCGGTGTATACGTACTGAAATTTATTTTCAATGGCCACCCGCCGAAAAAACGTATTTGTTTTAAACCCTATTTGCAGCGCGAACGCTCAATATGAAATGAAGTGTGTCAAGTCTGTTCAGGAATAATATACCTATAAGAGATAAAACTGATTTTATAGATATATATTACATGCAATATTATTACCTATAAACAAAATCGTCGCATTTGTTAATAACAAAAATAAAAAAAATGTTTCCTGACTTTTGTATTTTATATAAATAATATTAAAATACATTGATGCTGCTGTTCTTTAGGAAATTGACAGAAGTTAACGCAAGAACGCAACAATAAAAAAATAAAAATATATAAAAATTCGAACACTCTTTTGTAGTATTTTATAAAGTTTCATTTAGGTAATAATAATTTTACGTTTAGGTATAAAATGCTAAAGTTTAAACAAGAAACACGAATTCAAAAAAGGTAAACAAAATGTGTTTGCACATAAAAAAATATATAATAAACTTTAAAGTGTTCGGATTTTATAGCAAATAAATTATTTTTAACATAGTAAAGAAAAGCCAATATAATTCTACTACATTATTAATATGTAATCAAAAAAAGGTCCTAAATTTTTATTTATATCATTGCTGGTGTAGCATAACAATGATTGAGTTTTATTTTTCGTAGTCGCGGACTCGATAAGATTTTGGCGAGTCATAGCAGTTCGCAATAATTATATTTTTGCGGCGGCATCCGAATACCGCATACACTTTGATTTTGACCACCAAAAGGTCGAAAGTAGACGAAAACCACAAGCCTTATCCTCAAAATGTCCTAAACTAATAACATGTAGTGGACTTTAACTCATTATATTCTATAGTTCTATACAAAATTATATAACAACGTTGTAGAAAGCATTTAATGAAATCTAATTTCTTAACGAAGCGAATCGAATAGATTTTTAAAAGAAATCAGAAATCGTTATTAGAAAAAAAAAGTGTAATTCTAAAAAATTAATATCTACTAATTTAATTTGTTTTATATTTTTTATTATTTTTATTATTTTATATTTTATTTATCATTAATATTTTCTTCAACTAATTTTGTAAACATTATATAAATGAATAATGAAATAATTCTGATTTATGATATTTTATTTTAATGCAATTTTTGTATTTAAAATAAATTTCACTTAATACTTCCGAAAAAAACCTCTGTTTGATTTCCTTTATTTTCAACATTCGTGATTTGTTGAAAATTTGTTAAGCAAATGCCCAATTGTTGCCTTTCTCTAAATGACGTCAGTACGTCACTGAGACACTGAATACAAAATGTTAATAACATAGGGAAAATATCGCCGTAGTTTTGTATTCGAAAAATATGTTTATTCATCAAGGTAGGTATACTATGTATGGGTTATCTCTTATCAAATATCTCAATAATATTTTAACGATCACGAAAACCTATTCTCTCTCTATTATAATATTCGAAATAATATCATTAAATTATTATCGCTTGTATGATTTCGTCCTTGAAAAATGACAACCACACTATAACCATTGTTCCATTTATTCATAAATACGCGCACGTTTTTGTTTGGGGAAGTTTTGGGTTGAACTCGGTGAATAATGTTCATGGCGTTGGATTTTAATATTTAATTTGACGCGACGACGGTTTACCTACAATAATAGAAGGAAACCGCAATAGAATTATTATATTCAAAATAAACCGAGTGGACTGACCCGAAATTTTCGAATTTTCGGTCGACACTGTGTGAACACGCGTCGTCCGTCCCCGAGCTCATTTTAGTTTTAATTAAAACCGTCATTTGTCCAGTAGTATATATATATATAGATTGATCAATTAATTGCCCCGCGGCCAGGAACGGTATTTTATACCTAGATGTGAAACCTGTATAATATCATGTAAAATCAATTCCCGAATATATAACCGGCCAGACCGACCTTTTAACAAAATATAATAATATAGTTCTATAATAGACCCCTCTGTCTTTCACGAGAATAATGGGATTCCTAAACGGGTCGTAGGTATAATAATCGATAATGAATATTCATCCGAAATCTCGCGAGAGGGCCGGTTCGACATTAATTTATCGGATAATTAATTTCTAGATTTTGATACAGTCTGGTACTGCAAAACTACAATGAGTATAATAGTACATTAAGCTATGCTAACGCAAGAGTCTGCTATGGAACGCCACTGGTGACCCTCAAAACTAATCCGAACTCTGATGTTATTCAACTCAATTAAACAATTTGTTTTTAAAATTTAAGTTTATATAACGAATTCGAATTATAAATTTTATGAAATAAGGTGCATACTGGAGGGACAATTCAAAACACGAAGCAAATAATTGTTATTTAGAACAATTGGTTCTAACAATGGGATGTTTGATTCAAATACCAAATGAGTGGACGGTCTTGTGTAGTATGGGAAGAATTGGATCCTTATTTAAGGTCCACACAACTGCCACAACGACGGTGGAGATAGCGGTATATAGTAATGGTACATATATTATGTATTTAATACTAGGTCCAAATACTACCGCGGTGTATTTGTATGCGTGCCAAAAAATTAATTTGAATCCAGTTGGACAAATAGAATAAATCAAATAAATGCTTATGTACCTACATTTTGGACCTTGAATTGAACATTTAGATTTTTTAAATTTTAGATTATGCATTTTTCGAAGACGCATTATTTTTTTCGAAAAACACTATTAAGGTTCATAAACACACACACATGCATCCACCCACCCATTTTTCTAAAGATATAAAACAATTTACTCACTGTACTCTAATACCATACTTAAGAGTTCGGAGGATGATATCGTTCTTTTCATCACAATTTTATAATATAATTAAAATATAATAAAATAATAAAGTAAAAACGAAATTATTAAAATGGGGAATACTCGTACAAAAATATAATATAAACATTTACTGTTTAAAGATTAATACAAATTTGAATTGTAATTATCTCCAACTTAATATAATAACTAAGACGTCTCGAGAGCACATGCAATTATTTAAAGTAACCTGATTGGGCGTCACTGTACACACTGCCGTGGTAGCGGTACGGTTCAGGTAAAATTATTAACATGTATTTAATACTTAGTCCGCACACCACCGTGATGGATCACACGGTAAATAACGGATGGTAAATTGTTGTATGGACAATTTAATCTCCGTTTTATGGCAGCTATACGATATATAAATGACAAGGCACGTTACGGAGACCCGCGAGCTGTATGCTCATATTTTGGTGATGATTATTTGTATTCTTCTAAAAATCGAAACCTATATTTTGAGAAGTTTGTAAATTGCACCAAAATAAATATAATATGTGATTTGCACCACTACGGGAAGCCGAAAATAGTGTTTATGTATTGTATTATCGAGTATTCGATTGTCAAATTCAGATTGCCTATTCGATTGACCCACAGTAGTATAATAGAAAAATTTAGCTGATCTATACTACTATTTTTGTATTCGTTGTCGTTCGCTTTGAGCTCTTGTGCCGGTTTCATTAAAATATTGGTGTTGGCGTGAATTGTCTTACTACCGTTTTTTTTTTTTTAATGTTTTTTAATGATATCGCTGCGTAAATCGCCTATTTTATTACCACATATTATTGCAATTATTCGTCGTACGTTGTCACGTTCGCATTTGTACCTACCAATTTATAAGATATTGTTTTAGGTGCAAATCACCGTGCTATCTTTTTTTAATATTATTATTGTTACTGATAGTGGGTGCAAATCACCAATTATTATTATTATTATCATTGTATTAGGGACTAAATGTTATCCCTGTGCCAATTTTTATATATTTTGTAGACTGTGATATAAATCGCCTTGCACAGCCTACGTAAATTTAAATAGGTACCTACAGATAGCGGCTGGCCAGTCAACGCTCTGACCAAAATGTAAGTTATTTTTTATTATTTATTATATTACTATATTATTATGCTTTTCAATTTGCGCTATTCGCTAAAATATTAAGCATTATTGTTTACGTGTGCGCTAATCTCCGCGGTTTTCGCTAGATATTATTATTTATACGGGTATCGATTATTAGGCTGGACGGTCATAAGCCCATTTATATTATTATAATTTAGTTGCTGTGAATTATGTTTTATATGAATCACTTAGCTATCAGAAATTATTATTATTATACAGCGACGTAGACCGTGGTATTTTAAATTGTTCCCAGCAGTACTTGCCCAGCGAACCCGACTACTGCTGCTGAGCTATCACACAGTACACATCCAGCTATTTTCCAGCTTCTAGGTATTAGTGACATGTGCAAGGTATGTAGGTAACCGGCGCCCTTGTAATATTATTATATGTCGTCGGTCCGTAAAAAAATTAATTAAAAATTCGTATTACAGGAATTAATTAGTCCTAATTACCAAAAGCTGTAAAGTGAGATTAGTACCTTTAGACATAAGCCACAGAAATATGTGTGTACCATTTTAACACCACAGTTTTAATTCCTTAAAATCTCAAAAGTGGCTCAAAAGTTTTTGCAATTATACCGTAAGAAAGTAAACTATAAAGTCAACAAAAAAGGTACCTTGTGTATTTCGATTAAATCATTTTTTCTGGTAGAAAACGTCGTCCGCGTTTGTAAAAAATGGGGTCAAAAATTAAAAATTGACATCTTTAAAGTATTATATAGACAACTTGAGCTTTCAGAAAAGTTGCTACATGTAAAAATTGGCGCAAGTTTACTAGGAAAAAACGTATCCACAGTTTAGGAAAAAAAAAGAAATAAACATATTACTAAAACCAATAATTCCATCGCTACGCTCGGAATCTAAAATTCAAATTTTGAGTTTAAAATCCAAAAAAAGTCCAAAATGTAGGTACTCAAACATTCATTTATTTGTCCCTATTTGTTCACTCGTGTTAGTTCATATGAAATTTTAAGTACATACACAAATACAGATTGAAAAACTTTGATTATTTCAAATTCAATCTGAAGCTCGGTCAATAGTATTACTTTATCAAGACAACAAATGTTTAAAAAAAATTAAAAGATAAAAATAATAAAAACTTAATAATAAGAAACAAAAAATAAAACGATTGCCAACATCGTAATATAACCAATAAATTCTTTGCTTTATTCAAAATCTAAGATTGTATCATTTGATTCATTTAACATAAAACACAATTTCGAAAGTTTTCATTTTTTTTAAATTTAAGGAACACACAGTTCCCAAATGATACAAACCTATTATTTTATCGTCACTCTTTTTTTTGAGTGTGAAAAAAGTACCTACTTTTGATTTTTAAATAGCAACCTATATTCAAAATTCCATAAATCAATGGAGTTTTATAGTATAAATAAAGGCCAGTGATGAAATTTTTTATTTTCATCAAACCGTTAACAAGTTATTTTATTTTTAAGTTTTGGTTAAGGAGAGAGTAGAGGAGTATCATTTGTGTTGCAACACGGTGAGCGGAATTTCAATAGTCCTCTACTACCCTTCCAACACTAGTACTTAAAAATGGAATAATTTGTCAAAGGATTAACGAGCATAAATAATTTCAACTTCAAATTAAAATTTAACAGGCATAAAGCGTCAAACATACGAATAGAATTAATGGCATGAGTAAAAATTTTACAATTTTGCAAGAAAAACAAAGAATATTAAATTCTCGGAAAAAATTGGGAGTTTCTGTGAATACAACGAATTAGCGTCAGAAATAAATTTTTTTTAGCAAATTTTTTTAAATTGGTTTTCGATTCTTTTTTACTCTAAAAATGCTTTACTTAGGACTTTTTTCGTTATTAATATTTTGTTTTATAAAACATGAAATTATGGTTTTATTTACCTACACTCCTACATATTTGATTTTATGAATATATTATAATAATAGATGTTTCAAAATAGCAGAGGAATCAATCTAATGTTTTTTTTTATATTTTTAATAAATAGACGTTAAGTACCTATATTATAATATTTTAAATTGCAATAATAATTTGTAATAATTATTTTTAACAATTATAATGTAATAATTATTTCAGTGAATTTTTTTTATGGTTTTTGGTGTTTTTTCTCTTTTTTCTATTGATTTTAAGGTTTATTTTAAATGTTTTTGTTTTTTTTTTTATTTATACACCACTTGAACTTTATACAGTAATCATTAAAGACAATATTATATTATTATTTTAACGCTATCACAAATAAAATATCACTCCTAACCTATTATACCCGTTTTGTCGTCTAAATTAAAACGACCAGTGATTTCATTTGAAGAAGTCTGCCCGTTTATTCGATTTGTGTTTCATGATTTGTTAACAATAAACACATATTTTTTTTTGTATTTATAGACTTATAATTTTATCAAGAAAGCTGCACTATAAAGTATAAAAACTATTTTTTCCGAGATACGGGGGGAAAGGGATGGACTATTGCTGACTCTTAGTCTCTTGGTTCTCGGTTTAAAAAACACTATACCGGTACGCTTACATGACAGTTTCTCCTCATTTTTTATCAATCCCTTTGAGTATATTGTATTATAGTATTACGTATATACTATATATGCGACATGTTTTTCAAGAAGTTGTGCGTCTTGTACACGGAAAAAAGTTATTTTAAAAAGGTCGGGTATCATTTTGTTTGTACACTAAACTTATAATGGAGTAGTGACAACAATATACTAAACTGAACTTATTAAAACACGTGCATTGCTGAATTTTGTCATGTACATTATAATATTATTATTAGGTATATGATGGAGCACCCGACATGAGACGTGATTTTACATGATTACACGAAGTGTGAAAAGTTGCATGGCTCTTCCGATAAATCAGAATTTGTACCAAAATGGATGGGCATAATATACGACACACATAAATTATGTAAAGTGACGAGAGTGATTTTGTTTTTGTATACCAAATGATGTATAGGTTTTTTCCTCTAAAACGTAATCTTGTTCTTCATTGTTCTTCTTGTTCACCCTTGCCTGTATAAGTATAGTTTCAGTTTCATCTGTTTCTAAGTTTTTTCGTCTATCGAAAATGTCAATAATGATCAATATGTTTTTATACTCTTAATGGAAACAACGCAATTGATCATTATGTTATAAAGATTCATGGACAAGATATGTAGGTGGTTATAATAATAATATTATTTTACATAAACAAATTTTAATTGATATACAAATTAAAATTGATAAAAATTAGAAATTGTACATTTGCAAACGAGCAAAATAGTTATTACTCATCTAAAGTTCATTGTGAATTTTCGAACAGTTTATTTTAATACAGAGGTTTTTTTTTTTTCAATGAATTCGTGTAGAAATCAAGTTAAACTGTCGTTACAAAACAAATACAAAAACCGTAAATATTATTACTCTACTATCTAATTCATGTATTTATAATAATATTATAATCACGATAAACAGGTAGGTAGATAAATTTCGATAATAATGTTGATGTTATTCTAACATCACTATATACGGTTTAAATAATAATATGACTATGTGTTATAAATTCTTCATCTACATGCTATAACACATACCTAATACCTATAGCGAAAAAAAACCAATTTTTGTTTTATTTATTTTAGGTTATCGGGCGATTCTTGTACAAATACTAACTATACTTATTATATTGAATTTGAGTAAGGTCACAACAACCGATTTCTATTACATGCAGCCACACGAAACGGACAACACTCCTGAGTCCAATACGAACCCCAACTGCGAAGAGATGGAGAGGGATAGTTTAACAATTCGACCGAATCGAAGGAACAAATAAATGTTCGTCTTCAATGGGCTCCACATGTACGGCCGTAAAACCTTCACGGTAGGTATTATATACTCACATTAAATTGGTAATTTATTATTTTAGGGACGACAGAGGGTACAGGAGTAGACAAAAAAAAAATAATAAGAAAAACACATTTCTTCGGGTAAATAACTAAGTATAATGTAGTATATTATAATGTATTGTAATAATATGTTTCTCGAAAATTAAAAAAAAGAAAAAAATCGTTTTTATATATAGGCGTATACCTAACGATACAATATTATATTTTTTTTTCTATAGAGAGGTTATATTATTATTATTATTATATATATATAATATATATATACGTACATACGTGCATAGAAACACAAGACTCGTTTTAAGATTTGACATTCCGGGTGAGAGAGATAATAAATATTACGGATAATGGTTCACGAAAACACCCTATTCGACGGGGGGCGCAGTACGTTATTACTACAGTGTGTTTTTTTTTTTCACTTTTTTTCTCTGATTCTAAGCGAAGCGAGGAATGTAGTTTTCGATTATATCCACATACGGGGCGTGATATATATTGTAAATCACGATCGGGCAGACGGTTACAATATTATTTTGTCGAACCGTAGGTGGTTTAATATCCCGTGTGAGCGTAAGTAAATGCGTGCGTGCGTGAGTGAGTGTGTGTGTGTGTGTGTATGTGTGTATATATGTGTGTAACAAGTATACTGTATAGATACTATAATCGTTTAATATTTCGTAGGCCTCATACCAAAAATATGTATATTATGTAATTTTTTTTTTCCTATAGTTTTTCATTTATTATACCGGGGAAAAAAAAATAGTGATAAATATTATGATTTGGTATCTGTTTTTGTATCTATTTGAAGGGAGAGGGGCGTCTTTATTTATGAAAAATTAAGTCGGTATTCATATTCACCAATAAATATAAACAATATAATTATATCATAGGAAAAAAATCTTCATTTTATAAGAGTATACTATTTTGAGTTTATGTTGTGTACTTATGTAATTGTTTATTATTTTAAACCGAGTACCAAAATGTTAAACGATCACGTGAACTTATTGACATTTACATATGAGAGCTTTTTTCCCCCAGAATGCCAAACTAAATGTGAATCTATATGATTATCTAAATTATAATATATCGTCTCGATTATTAAAAGATTTGTATATACTTGACACGAAAAAAATGCACACAAAGAATCTGAATATAATATATATGTTATAAAACAAGAGGAATTGCCATGGCGTTGCTAGAAAGTTTAGTAAGGAGAGGTAAACTGCATTTAAAATTGAGATTCATCTGAACTCGTCTCATCCTGTGTGTACGGCTTACGAGTCGATTGAAGAGAATTTAATTCTGATGTGTACCATTTTAATTGATCCGCAAAAAAAGACTTAGTCGCTTTGGCCCGAATAATTAGCATTTCATCTTTGGCGGTTTTGGCATTATCATCTGAAATTTCTGAGTCTGAAGTGAAGTTTTTACAATCGTCCTCCTCGTCCGAGCCATTTTCAGAAACGCATCTTTTTTTAGCAAATTTGTAGTCTGTTAAAGATTTTGGCAAATTATTCAAGTCATAAGCGTTCTCCTCAACCTTGCCACATTCGGAATGAGATCGTTTTAGAGCCGATTTGTAGTTGTTTATTGAGGGACCTGGCAAATTATCGTCTTTCTTTGGCGGTTCGGCCATCTATAATATCGATAATATTTGTATTAAAATATGTTAGCAAGAAGGAGACAAGACGGGGCAATTGCTCCCTCTGGGTTTTTAATTCCGTCTGTCTAAACCAAGGATCAGTACCCTTGTAAATGAGCCGTTTTTAAAAAAAATTGCAAAACCGTGAAAATAAATGTCCTAGAATAATAGGGTTGGGTGCAGCCCCTGTTATAAGTAATCTAACGTATACCAGTAAGCAACGATAAACCATTGCAAACAAAAAAATGATTCTGAGCGGGGTTCGGTTGATAGTGATCTTTTGTCAACAATATGCATATAATAGTATAGTAAAATAATAAAATAAGCATTATATATTTTCTTTAATAATATTAATTTAATATACCGATTTTACCGTTTTTAACAGTTTTTTTTTTTTTTTGGTTTTTCACATTTGATTAGAAAACTCTTGAAGAAATCGAAAAATTACCTCCCTAAAGTACAACTCCAGTCAAATTTCATTCCAGAAAAACTACTATCATTATAAATTGGATCAAAATTTCTAGCCTAAACCATGGCCACGTTAGCTATAATACGTGCCATTCAGTTATATTATATTACTTTTACCTCCTCCCTACTGGACAAATGTCTATGTATGTCCATTTATATCGATAGGTAGACTATTTAAGAAGCTACTCTCGATATTTAGAAAAGTACTGAAATTTGTTCAACTAATTTTTTTTAAAAATATAAATAAATAAATGCGCCACCTAGAGTATTATGAAATGTACATTGTACGAGGCACTGTGCACTTTGCGACCATTATTTTTTTCGTGATATTTCCGCCTGATATCGAAATCTTTACCTGCTGAAATTATAAAAGGCGGACTCTCACCCAAAATTTAAAACTTTATAAAATTAATATTAGATAATTTGATCACATACAATTGTCAAATTATTATAGTTTAAATGTTTAATATCGTATAAATTTGTATTTAATTTATTTAAATAATTATTTAAAATTAATATGATATAATATAATCGTATACAATTTTTAAATTATATTTTCATTTAGATTTCTGAACAAATGATAACCGATAGGTATAATAGTTATACAATTATATTTCACGTAGTTTTATACATATGAATTTTCCACCATAATTATATAATTTAAATTATAAATTGATATAGGCTTCGGATAACCAATAACCATATTATTATTATCGATCAAATGTTCACTGTTAGTAGAGTTTCGACTTTTGTTGCGTTATGTTTGGATTTTCGAATATACAAGGAAACGGTAGACTATAATAATTAGACAATTTTATACAATTATATTATATAACATTAATTTTATATAATTTTAAATTTTGAGAGATTAGTCCGCTTTGTAATAATTTCAGCAGGTAAAGATTTCGTAAACGGGCGCAAAACGCACCAAAAAGATAATGGACGCGAAACACACGGGTGCAAAGTGCACACCACCTAGTACGACCGGTTTTGAATTAAAAATTAATCGTCAGATAAAATCACAAAATCAAAAAGTAAAACGCGATTTTTTATAGAAAATATTGTTTAAATAACTTTGAACTAACATAAAATGTTACTTAAATTTATTAAGTAACAACTTGTTTCAGTTTTTTACCATCATGAGGTAACTGAATTAAAACATTGTTAAATAATATTAACCACAAACATAAAAAAAGAAAAACATAAACAAACATTAAATATTTAAACAGATTTTTTTTGCCACTGTTGTAAGTGAGAAGTTGGGAAGTTAGAGAGAAATTTAATGTACATCTGTACACAACGATTAACCATTACTAACGAAAAACGAATCTGAGCGAAATTAGATTAATAGTGTTGCTTTGTCAACAATATATACTATAGCAAAATAATTAGATATGCATTATATTTTCTTTGATAATGTTTTTTCATTATATATTGAAACTATTATCCCCCTTTTCCTAAGTTTCTTTAAGGTTTTTCCTTTTATTAATATTAACAGCTAGGAAAATCAAAAAATGACTAAAAGTAAATAGCCAAAAAACTACCACCCTGGTCAGATTTCCTTTTAAAAGAAGCGCTATAATTGAAGATTGGAGCAAAATTGCTGGTAGAAATGTTGGTCACAGATAAACAAAAATAATAATAAAAAATAAACATTTTTGTATAATCAATACATTTCTCATTCTGCTTAGAATCTAAAATGTATGTACAGTGAAACCTCTGAATAGCGAATACTCTCGGTCACTAAAATTTTGTCCGTTATTCAGAGGGGATACATTTTTGAAATTAATTTATATAATAATGTACTATGTATGTATAATGTTATTACATATTAGTTATTGTAAATTATTACATTTTTGTATTTTTACAAATTATTATTAATTATTATTAATTATTATTATTTAAAGTATATTATTATTAAAGTCAAAATTATGTACATGTATTTTTAAATTATTTTTGTTTGAAAAAATCTTTCGTTTTAACGTAATTATCACGTACCTAACCGTCACTAACTGACATACTTTTGTCATAACACATAACCGTTTCACCGATAACCGAATTTATCTAATTTTATCGTCCCGATAAAAACGAGTTTGTTATCGTAATTACATTACTACGAGAGTACACACGAATGTGAATACGTATTATTTTCAAATAAAGATTAAAATAATATCCGTTATTCGGAGAGTCCGCTATTCGGAGGTTATCCCATTGAAAAGTAGTGAAAATGTCCCCGTTCCCCAAAAAACGCCCGCTATTGAGAGGTGTCCGTTAGTGGAGGTTTCACTGTATATACATATGCATACATACAAAGTGATTAAAAATTTCTGTTATAACCATTTTATCATATATCAGTAATATTTTTAAATAAAGACATTTTTCGATTTATAAATATTTAAAACAATTTTTTATTTTTTTAAGTGTTTTTTTTGGGGGGGGGGTGGGGAGGTTTGTGTCAACTTTTTAAATTCAAATAAGGACTAATATTAAAAATTCCATCAATAGAATTGTTACTTTAAATATATTTTTGTGTTAATATTTTTGATTTCCATCAATTCATTGATGAGATATTCCACCTTTTATAGTTTAGGTAAGGGGAAAGTAGTGGAATACATAGTGCTATACAAAATATAGTGTAGTGGTATGGCACGCGGCGTTTAAATTTTGTGTCATATATTTTTCTCTATTTTGAATATTTCCATGACAAAATAGTAGTAACATAAATTTGGAATCACCCGTATAAAATAATTATAATACGTATATCGGAAACTTTTTTTTATCCGTTTACCATCAAATTCTCGATATAATTCGAGCAGAGACCGTGCATTAGGTATATATAATGTATCTTACGATTGTAATATTTTAGTTTTTCGATTTACCGCAGTCACTGTATAATTATTGGGCGAAAAAAAAAAGCATTATAAAGTTTCGTGAGACTAATTTTATAACTGATGTTGTTGCGATTAAACCACGAACAAAAAATACAAAAAATGTTGCAAAAACTATACGCCTTAAAATATAACAGTAAGTACACTCGGGACCGCGGAGTTCGAGACCGGGGTTTTTAAGAAGTAGGGACTTATAGCTATACGTGTCGGTCGATATTCTCACTTACTGTCTCTCTCTCTTTCTCTTTGATTCCTCTGTAAATTTCGGTAGTTTCCACACGTATACAAAACATGTGTAAAATCAAAAATAATGATATCAATTGAGTCAACGATAATGTGGGAAATTGCGTATTATTCGTTAAAAGGTCCGAGATCAATACTGGAATATGACCACATTAAGTGTTTTTTTCACTCTTAAAAGGAGGAAGCAGACTTTATTTCCCTCACACTTCTTCTATCTTTTTCGAATTTATATGTATATAGGCTTCTAGTGTATGTGTAGCTAACGTTAAAACCGGCGTACAGACTATAAACCTGTTTCGATTATTTATACAAGTATACAACATAATATATAATTCGACTATAGATACGTCCATATTAGTTACACATCGTAATGATGATCGAGTGGATGTGGAAATGTACAAAAATCGCATATGTAGAACACTGTACTCGAGGCAATCGAGCCGGACTAGAATAAATCGTTTTTCTCACTGATCATTTACTGTTTTCTTACACATACACTTTCTTTTTCCAATTTTTCAATTACAGTTACTCAAAAATATATATTTTAATAGAAGAAAAATGTAACATTTGTATTTAATGTCAGATTTAGTCTATATCAGTGGTTCCCAACTGGTGGTCCGCGGACCACCGGTGGTCCGTGGACTCATCTTAAGTGGTCCGCGAATAAAAAAATTTAAATTTAAAAAAATGAGCGAAATTATACTTGATAGTTTTTATTATTAACGGCTTAGCGCCTAACAGCCAGATACCACACTATCGCGACCGATGACAATTTATGTACGGATATAAATAACATTATCTATAACTATAACTATTATCTATTAAAAATAAACAACGAAATCGTCTGAATCCAAGTGATGATATGCGACTGGCACTAAGCAACAGCATTGTTTCAAGAATTTCACAACTGGTAAAAGAAGCGCGCCCTAATAAGTCACATGAATACTCAATAATATAAATTTGTTATATTTTTTTCTCATTGAATAAGTTAATTAATATAAGTTCGTAAAATGTAAAATTTAAATTNTATTTTGTACCTAGAAATTATAAACTATACATAAAACTATAAAAAAAAAAAGTAATATAAAGAGAGGGGGGGGGGGTTGAAATCAGGGAGTGGTCCGTGACGGTGAAAAATTTATAAAAGTGGTCCGTGCCTATTGTTGAGTTGGGAACCACTGGTCTATATAGTGGGCACCGGGACGGAACTTGAAAATATGCCCACTATATAAACATATGTTATGTAAATTGTTGTATCACGAATATTTTATATACATTAATATGTTCTTCAACCCCCCCCCCTTCTTAATCGAGGCTTAATATCCTATATATGCATTATTATTATTATTATTATTATTACATTTTTCAGTCTCAAAATTATATCCCATAACATAATTCTAAAACTTAAATACAATAATTTAACAATGGTTTTATTTGATAGACATACCCACCTATTATTAGCCGATTATATTATATATTATATATGTTAGAAAACAATTTAGGTTTGTAATAAATAATTACTGTCGGTTAATAGTAATAATATTATTTAAAACTAAACGAATATTCGAAGTTACACGTTAATACTTAAATAAAATATAATTAGTAATATGGTTAAGTAATAGCGTACTTACTGTTTACGATGTCTTCAGATTATGATAGTATGATATCGAGCGGCAACGTAGGTACACCGATGGACGATGATACTGCAATTGAACGGATTCCCGAATGTTTTCACTTTCGGCTAACTTCCGCAAACGCCACCACGTCGTTCACGCGCAGCGAGTTGCGCTGAAATGTGGGTTTTGTAAAGTCGAGACCTAAACGTAATAGGTGTTTTTATTAAAAATTAATATTATAGACCCTTCGGAACCAAAATAATATTAATTTTATCATGAAAATATCGTTTTTACATATTATTATTTATATGTACGTACCGCAAGTCGATAAATGTAAATGTGCGATGATAAGTTTCCTAAATATTTTAATATTTACAAAAACGTTCGAGAATTAGTATTAAATCCAGAAAACGTGTGCTAGAATTTAGCCAAAAATCTACGAAATGTATCGTATAAATAATATATGCGTACGTATGTTATACAATGTTTAAGGATATTATGTACATTTATGTTTTTAAACAAGGTTTTTTTTTTCGTCTAATAGTAATATAAAAAAAATATCCACGTGTAGGTACTTTAATTGCTTTTATAGAACCAATGAATTATATTTTATCTGAATGAATAAGAAATGTTATTCAGACTTTTAATTAATACACCTAATACCTATGTAAAATAACGATTAAATAACATAAAACTAATATTTTTGGTAGCCTGATTTTATTTTTCCCGTCAGATGCTATATTTTGTAGTTCGTATCTACTTATACAATATATTATATGAATAGGATTTTGATATCAACACTCAAAATAAAAAAAAAACATATTAAAAATCATTTAAAATCTCAAAATGCCAAATATCTTGAAACTACTAAATCTACATTCAATACTTCAAATCAAAAACAACGCTGAAGTACATTATTGTCTCATTCCATATATCAATCGTATTATATTTGTTATATTCGTTTCGTAAAAGTATTACAATTTTACAAAAATTTAAAGCAATGTTTTTACAACGCTGAATATTATTATACGTATATTTTTTTTAATTCACTCAAGAACTCAGCTGCCTTACATAATATTAATAAGAGTTGAAATTGAAGAATTATTATTTATTATATTGAAGAAAATTAAAAGAAAAAAATTGAAATCCATTATCACAAAATAATATTATTAAAAACTAATAATAAAAAATAAATACAAATTATATTAATCACCATTTATTTAAGATTTATGTATATTTTGTATGTTTGTGAATCACATTAAAGTCAACGGTGTAGTTAAAAAAACAAAGCTGGGGACGTTTATGTAAGAAATATTTACTAAATTGTTAATTATTTTGCAAAATGTTTATTATTTAAGTAAAAGTACTTTAAATCAAGAAATTGTGATTTTGTGAAAATAGGAATGATCAATATTAAATATTAAGTACATTAAAATTATTAATTCCAGTATTATCAAATCAAACTTAATTTGTACATAAAATCCCGCATAAATAAATAAGAAAAAAAAACATTACTTGTAATGGTACCTTTTATAATAATGTAAAGATTTTTACATTTCATATTGTGTTATATAATTAAATGAAATTTAAATTAGCTTAACGGCGTAAAATTCATAATTATTTCATCAATTAAATGTATGTAAAAAAATATAGTCAAATTAATAAAACGCTGTCTTAGGATAATGGGGACGGGTGCAGTCACTGTTGTAGGCGGGTAATTGGGAAGTTAGGATGTAGACTGGAATTTAATGTATATCTGTAAACAACAATTAACCATTGATAACAAAAAAACGATTCTTAGCGGAGTTCAGTTAATAGTGTTGCTTTTATATACTTATGTCATATTTTGATCAAATAATTACGTATGCATTAAATATTTTCTTTAATAGTATTTGTGATTTGTGTAAACTCCTGGAAAAATCAAAAAAATAAACTCTTTAAAGTACCTCTCCAGTTCGATTTTCTTTCAGAAAAAGTGTTATTATTGAAAATTGGATTGAAAATTGTTAGTAGAAAAGTTGTCCACAGAAAAAGAAATAAACATTGTAAATAAGCCATATTTACTCAGAATCTAAAAATAAAATATTAAAGTCTAGGTTTAAAGTTAAATTTTACTCAACTATTATCTTTTGTAACTCGTTAATACCCTTGTAAATAATAATTAAAATATCGGTCAAAAATTTAAAATGCATTTTTTTAAGGGATTTAGCAGAATACTATTTTACTGATTTACTGTTTGTAGGTATACCGTCATACGTCATATTCACAGATGTTCACATATTATCCTGTTTTCCAAACGTATTATTATGAAAAATATCGTACATTCTGGAATAATGCGTCGACCCTCGTATATTATTGCTATCATAATATTATACAACAAGAATTTCGACATTTTTTATGCAAAAAAGCACTTTTCGTGTAGTGTACACAATATTATAACAACGCGTTTCTACGACGGCTCGGCAGCGAAACAAATCGAACACTTACAGCCTATACTTACGAGGGAGAAGGGGAGCACTCACACGCTCAAAAATAATATTATAGCAATATTTTGATGAATGCGTGTATGCGGTAAACCCTCTTGTACGCGGTAATGGACAAAGTATCTCGGTAGCGGCGGCAGATTACAGGGAGGGATACGTGCATCGTATTTTCAACTGCATTGTTATAAACTATAATAATGTAGTATAATAGTGTTATTATAGACTATACGATGATAGGTGAATGTGAATGTCGGTAAACAGCAGTTAAAACATTATATTACACAATGTGTAATTGTTAAATATTGAAAACACGCAATATCTATGCACGGATGCAATTTGAATGTTGTTTTTTTTAGTTAGTTGTTACACTAGTAGTAATATACATTTTCACGCACTCAGAATTTTTACTATTCATTAGGTATGCAATAAAACTATTTTTTTCTTGAATGACTATTCAAATAGCGTGATTTTTTTTCGTAAATTTTCACAAATTTTAACGGTAAACTAATTTTCTAAGTCTAAAATTACCCGAGAAATAGCAATTTAAATTTATTCGATATTTTTAGACAATATTAGGCCATTAAGTAATGTTTAACTTAATAACAATAAGTTTATAATGATCAATAAAATACGATAGATTGTAAATAATAATGAAACCCAAGTTATTTACGTTCCTATGACAATAGTGAAAATAAAATTGGAAAAAAATAAATGCCAAATAATGAAATCGTTAACGTCGTAAATTTTTGGACGTTTTAATTTTACTTGTTCCGGTTTTTCCGGTTTTTATTAAAACCACTTGGAAAATCAAAAAATTACCTCTTCAGTGCCCCAACTAGATCCAAAATGCAAAAAAAAAATGTCTCTTGGATTTTATGTTTGAAAAATTGTTTACAGATACAAAAATAAACACATATAGTAAAACCAATACATTTCTTGTTACATTTAAAAATTAGCTAGTACTAAGAAAATACTTTTTCGTTTTTTTTCGTCAAAAACTGCACATGAAAAGTTGTATGAGACAGCTTGTAATATTTTATGCGTACTACGGTAGCTACTTGTTTTTTTTTTTGAACTGCATTTGAGATTCGAGAAAAAAAAAATTATAAATCATCGGTGTTGTGAATACAACACATAATATCCGGCCTTGTATTAAATATTCAGTGTCACTGCTGTTTGCAAGATAACTAAGGTTTATAAAATATAATAATATATAATATAATATAATATAATATAATATATTAATAAAAGCGCGAGTATCACATGAATGTGATAGGTACGAAAAATGTAGTATTTTTCTATTTCAAAAAATAAAACGATTATAATCATTTTAGGTTCTAAGTGTAGGGTGATGTAAAAAATTATAGGTATATAAGTTTTACTCATGTTGGTTATTTTCTAGAAAAAATCGTTTTCGATTGGTAAAAATGTTTCCCTCAGCATCTTAAAATATGCATTTATATTTTTCACAGTGATGAAACCCCGAAAATAATCTGTCTTTATTCTTTTTACATTAACATCGTAATCGTCACAGAAATCAATTAATCAAGCTGCATCGGAATGGTTTTTTTTTTTATTTGTCATTATAATAGTATAAATAAGTTACACTATATCGGATATAATTTTTTTTATTACCTCCCCTCTAGAATAGTAGCTTATCCATGGTACTTACTATGTCCACAATTTGTTTTAATATAGGTACGTATACATATAGTATTCTATACATTATAAGGATTTTTACATCTCTTAATATTGCTATTTTTTTGTCTAAATCAGAATAGGACACATTATGTCACCTCAGTCGTAGGTCACTGTTGTTCGCAGGCAATTGGAAAAGAATACAAAGGTAGTTTAGTTTTAATTAATTATTATTTATTTAGTAGAAAATCTTTTTACAATAAAAAAGTTTCTGATAAATTTAAAAAATAATCATAAATAAACAAAACAACATCCTCTTTTTTTTAAAAAATTAAACCCCTTTGAGACACGTGAAAGGGTTTATTTACCGTATCCACATTTATTTTTACCCTGTACTCAGTGGCGGCTCGTGCTAAGGCATGGTGGTGCGATCGCACTCTCTATGTACATTTAAAAATAAAATGGAATTTGCATTTTTTTTAAATAATTTAAATAACTCAAAATTTTATTGTAAAACGATAATAGTTCCGTAGCGCACACCAATAAAACGTGTTTTCAATGAATGCGTATTATAATTATACTTTAATACGTATACCTGGTTAAGGGTTACATAATATTATGAACAATGCAGCAGCGACGCACGACGGCGGGACTATACGCGTGCTATAATTCTCGTCGCACATTTTCGATGGCGGCGGCGGTGACGGGACTATAGGTGTACGTGTGATAATTATCGTCAGCCAGGGCCAATTCCAGACAAAATCTATGCATAGGCAAAATTCAAATTTGCCACCCTTTGGTTTTTTTTATCTCTTTATTTACCACTTAACCATGTCATAATATAATCATAATGTTCGTAAAAAATTAGCTTTGTTTGAAAAAGCTAAAATTGATTATACTTTGTTTGATTATTATAATTCAATAAATTAAAATATAATAAATAATAATGGCATACATGTACCCTACGTATTACTTTTAAAAAGTAGTGAATACTCGTTTATTATTCAAAATTATGAGATCGTATAATTTTGATAATATACTTTCAACAAGTGAAAGCACCAAGCGTTTTGAAACTATAAAGGCATTGAAAGTGTTTTCGATAATTATTATCGAAAAATAAAAATACAAATTAATAGGTACTACACACACACACTAATATAATTTAACAATTATTATCAAAATTATTCATCACATAATTTATTAATGTACTATTGATAAAGCTACAAATAAAAAAAAATTAACATAAAATACGGTAAATATAATATAATAAAACACGAGTACCTATAAGTTTTCAGCGACTGCTATCTGTAAGAATATTCAACGATTTACATTATATATTTAAATCTATTTTTAAATATACATTATTGAATGGACACGTGGAGAGATATTTATGTTAGACTATAGTCATGATAATACTAGATCGATATACACGATATCGTAGGTATTGTATTTTTAAAGCTATACAAATCCCGGGGAGATTTGTCCATATTTTATAACGCATAGTAGTCAGTGTTGGCGGTACTGAAGTAAAACAACGCTATTTTAATCCAGAGTTTGGAGTTAATAAAACCAACAAATTGAGTAGAGTTCTTTATTTATAAAATTTGAATGTAGGTATTATTTTACTAATTTAATTTTGTGGTTATAACATTTTCTTACAATTTTTGATGTTGGATGTTATAATTATTATATTAGTTACAATATACATTTTATATTTTTATAGAATTCAGGTAAAACAAAGAATTTATATACATTATTAATCAATCTAAATTTTACTCATCATATTTATAGATAATTCATATAAACTAAAACTTAAAACCGTTTGTAGGCAATTATATTTCCATAGATATCTTATTTTGCTAAAAAAAATTTTTAGATCTCCAGCCCCCCCTCTTAAAAAATGTATTAAATTATATGATTTTATATCACATAATCTTCGGCGAGTAGTGTGAGATAATTTTTCCCAAAAAACATGAATTTAATAAGTTTTTCGGACGATCGATATAATTAAAATTATTTGATAACAAAAATATAACAAGAAAAAATTAGCGGATACCGCTGATGGGTATGCAACTGTTGTAGTTTTCAAAGGTAGGATACGTAAAGTTATTTCATTTATATTAGTGAGCAACGAATTATTATTATTGTTGCATTATACCTTATTATCGCGAACAATTTAAATGGTTAATATAAATACATAATACATTTTAAAGGATACCGCAAACAATTCGAGTGATTACGAAAAGTGTAAATTATATAAATATTCAATTAAAATAACTAAATGACATTTAAATATAAAATTGAATTTTCGCTTATATATGCTTGCTGTTGACAAAAATAAATTATTATACACGGTTCTCTATCATTAATTTCATAATTATGATATGTAAATATCGATATCTTTTTAGATTTTAGAAAAAAAAAAAATAAATATATAATGAATTCTATAAATATTTCCGAAAACCGTTAGTAAAAACTGAAATTATAATATGATGGTTTCGCCGACAAGACTGATTAGATTCTACGAAAAATGTAAAAAGTATATAAATTATAAATATAAGTACGTAATTGAGTTACGTACTTGTATAAAAAGCCTGACAACTTCACACTGTATTCGGTTAATACTGTAGGTGAGAAGTAGCAAAGGTTATATGTAAAACGTTTTCATGCAATCAAAAAAAGATTCTGAGCGGAGCTCGATAAATTGTAAGCGTAATAGTACAGCTGTTTTCCCGTGGTTTAGTTAATAAAAAAAACCAATGTAGGTACTGATATTTATATCAGATTTTTTTTTTAATTTTAGCGTTAATATTTTTAAGGATGTGACTTTTGGTGGTTTCCACTTTTTACCCCATACCCAACTATTTGTATGCTCAAATCTCATGTTATCTCAGAAAATATCGAGTTTTAAATACTCTTACAGACTAATGAAAGTAAGTAACTTGGTTAAAATGTGCATATATAAATAGAATTTTAATAGAGAATGTGCCTTTAGAGTTTAAACTTCTAACTTCATCTGTATGTAACGAAAATCTCGATATCAACTTTATCTGTTTTAATAAAACTTTTTTTTTTCATTTCTGTTTATAACGAAAAAAAATAACATTTAATACTACAACGACCACAAGTCAATTAAAAGAAAATTCGATTCTAGTGACGGAGCTCTTCTGGCCATGTATTTTTTATTTTCGTGAATATGGATTAAGAATTTCGATTTTTTTTTTATATATATATAATATAAATTGGCCATTTCAATTTAATTTACATTACGTTGAAATGATATATTTAAAACGAGAGTATTTGATTAATTTTATGGAAGTAAAAAAAATTACAGGAAAGTATAATAAAATGGTGGATATATTTTTTCCAAAATTAATTAAATTTAATACGTTTCTTCGGCAGTCGATAATTGAAACTGTATTGTGACACAAATATACACACATTAATTTATAAAAAATAAATGTAGTCTACAAATTTAAATTTAAATTATACGTTTAATTGGGAAAAAAAATGAATAATAATAAATGTACACGTGTATAGGGTTTCGCCATCGACTCGAATATAAGCAAGAAATGCAAAATTGATTTTGTGAATGTATAAATATAAATTCATAATTGAATGACGTTTAAATATAAAATTAAATTTTCGTTTATGTATTTGTTAACAAAAATCAATAATTTATTTATTTCTTATTTTTACTTTCGTGGTTGTAATATGTAAATTTCGATATTTTTTTTATACATTATATCGAAAAAAAAATAATAAAATGTGTAACGAATTGTATAAAAATTTCCCGTTAACCGTTAAAAAAAATAAAATTATAAGGTATCACCATGAAGACTAGTCGGAACCTACGAAAAAAAAAAAAAAAAATAAATTTAATAATGTAATTGTGTTACATTTATAATGAAATATGAAAAGTTAGAATATTTTAGATTCTGTCATTGTTGTTGGTAGCAAGTAAGTAATTTAGTATTATGTAATCAAAACCCGATTCTAAATGGAACTCGATAAATTAGTAAGGTTATAGTGTATAATCGGGTTTTCCCCCTTTTATAGTCAAAGTCAATTTGTCAATCTAGGCCCTGGCTAAAACCGGGTAAAATGACCCAAAAATGAAATCCATGTAGATATAGACATTTTATTCTCAGGTCTTTTAAAAAAAAATTTTTTTAACCTCCAGGCGTAAAACATAAATCTCATAATGGATGGCAATGTGTTTTTATTAAATAAATGTTTTCCGAGAAAAATAAAATGCATTAAGAATCTAAAATAAATATTTTTTATTTATACATTATTGTGATTAAAAATTGTGTTATTATATTTCGTTTTTTTTTTTACTTACGAATACAAATTTTGATTTTTTATTTTTTTTAAACTATTATAATTTGGTTTCGTCGTATTTGAAATTATTTATTTAAAACGAGACTATTTCGATTAATTGGATGGAAGAAACGACATAGTAATCCCACGTAGATACGACCGCATGGTTTGAATAATAAATAAATGATAAAAAAAAAAAACCTATCGTTTCTAATTATGTAGATTGTTTTCCTCCGTCATTTGGAATCTGACATTTAAACGATTCAAATTGTACTAGGTACATACACCATCTAAGCCGCATGTGACGTTTCGAATACTTTGATTGTACATTTAGATAATATTATACCGGCCGCCTGTCTAATATCTATTTGATCTTGTTGTGTTGTTTAGTATAATAATATACGTAATTTATTTTCAGTGGCTTTACTTTTGTTACTTCGTAATCCTCACAGATCCGACAAACTGAATACGAACACGCGTGTGAATCTAAAACGACGTCCAGCACCGACGACGACAATGACGATGGTTGTTTGATCACATTATCATATTTATAATCCCGCCGTCATTCGAGATTTCCACTATTTATTAATATAATACTATTTTCCAACTATCATGAGGATCGAGTAATAAAATTCTCCCGGGGTATATAATATTATTATAATAAAAAATGAGACAAGAAAAATAACATGTATACACTATTTATCACAATGCGTCGGAATAAGTTATAGGTTATGGAATTTAAACGAGAATATAGGTCATACATATCATTATTATTATAATTAATTTAATTACCATAGAGACTATTGTGAGGAATGTACCGAAAATGTTAATGTAAATAAAAATGAATTTCACAGTTTAAAGTGTCTGAACATTATGAACCGAATTACGTACTAAAATACAAATTGTTCAATTTAATATGATCACACAAATCAACAAAAATAAAATCTATGTAGCGAAATATGTTACTTATATTTTGTATTTCTTTAGAAAAACTGTCGAAAATCTAGAAATGTTTTTCATATAAAGTACCACCGAACGAAAATCCGCATTTTTTGTGGTACTATGTGAACAATTTTGAGCACTATTATTGAACAAAAAGTGTTTTCCGAGAAAAATCCAAAAAGGAACTTAGAAGCGGACTATTAAAAATTTCGATAAATACTTCAAAGTACCATCGAGCATTTCCCATTAAAAATCTCTTGTAGCCGGGTTAGCTTTTGTTGATATTTTTTCAACACATAAAAAATAAAATATCAAATAATATTACAACGCGAGAAAAGCGAAGTTTGTGTTTAAGCAAGGCGTTCACGCACACAAAGCAAATATAAATTTCCTTTCTGAAATAATTATTGATCCGCGTGTTTGCAGATTTTGCGCAGTTTGTTAATAACAGTAAATACAGTCTCAAGCTGCACGTTCCGCAGAAGAGAGATTAAACATTAAACATAAATTTAAACTTTACCGCACATCATTTGTAAACACAAAATACAAACCGTAAATTATTAACATTATATATACTATTCTGCGAAATGCAAATATTGACGGGGAATTAAAACAGTGCCCAGAATTATGATAATGCCGGGGCAACAAAACTAAAATATCGTAACAGACACGCTAATATATAATGCACGTAGTAGGTATACAATAATATATTAATATATTATGATCAAAGCCTATAAGTTTCCAAAAAGCCGGACGGGACAAGTATTAACGCAATATGGGTAAACCTGCTCACTGTTTGTATAAAACATGTGAAAACTCAGAAATTAAGATTAAAGTTTAAATACCAAATTGATCGATTGCAAAAATAAAACTGAATCCAAGTTTGAATTCGGGAAAAACATTTTTTTTTTTTAAATTTATATTTAAAATGTGATTAATCGTATATAGATATTGAGTATAACGAAGTAGCTATTAGTTTTACAAATATTTGTTTATTGTTCATATAAATAACTGATGCGTATACTCTGCTTGATGCTACTATATTTAAAACGTTTTTCGACTTTCCTAATATTTTATATATATATATATATGTTTTATATTAAATATATTAAATTATAGTTATTATATAGTATATTAAATATACTAGACATAACGCCTGGGTTTGCCCGTGCAATGAATAGTATCTTTGTGTTAGGTTAGGACAGGTTATTATGGACAAATAAAAAAAATTATAATCGTGGTTTTTTTTTCCATTTTAACCCAAGCTTAAGACTCTTAACACGTTTCTCTTTCTGGTATGATTAAAAACATTTTAGCTTTTTAGCTTTTTATTTAGCTGGCCAGTGGTGATCAAATCGCCGTTGAAACTTAACCTGCTAATTCCCTTTAATCCCCGTCAATATTACTGAAGTTATCCGTTATTAAGGCCTTTAAGGCTTTAAATGTCTGAAAATACCTTTCCTATAATTTTCACTTCAAACTAATATGAATTAGTTATATGGTTGCTTATATTATGCAAATATTAATTTACAAGTATTCAAGTTTCTAAAATTGATTTTTTTTCGAGAGAGAATACTTTATGGCACATAAACATGTTTCCTAAATTAAATAATTTTTTTCAGCTGTTTATTACCAGAGTTAGTAAATTCGATACATCCAAGATCAATGCCTTTCCGAAATCCACATTATATACTTGAAGAGAAACGGAGAAAGAACTAACAGAAGAACGGAAAATGAATAAATAAAGTTGAACAATTTAAAAAATTCAAAATCAAATTATTATTAAAATAATTGTTCTTATATAACTTTATTATATTATTATTTGCATATTTATTCTAATTATTATGGTTTATTAAAATAAATTTTACAAAGAGAAATTGTCTACATTAAATTAATAATATGTTTTACCTGTACCTATCTTTTTTTATTTAATTAATTTACTTTTATTTATACTGCATGACTTGCATGTACTATAAAACTATAGTACGTAAGAATAGGTAATCACAAATTAGTAATAGTTGTTAGTTTGCTATAACTCTTGTAAACAATTAGTATCGCTCCATTAGTTCAGATTCTACAATTTACAAGGAATTATACAAACTACGGAAATCATAAATTCATGAAGATATGAAATTTTGTAGTCTGGTAAAAACATGTAATTTTAATTTGATGGAAATAGATAATAGTTTGTATAAATGCCTACTCTGCTGCAGCATTCAGCAACAGTTTATATCATAATAATAAAACACAGAACATAATAATAATATTCAAATTATTGCAATAAACCAAAAAATAAATCTGCGATAACGATGTGACCTACCTGTTATGATGGTGTGGAAAGTGGAGGAACACTTATATAGAATCGCACTCACATTAATCATCATTTACAACTAATACAAGGATACCATGTGGCGACAATGAGATTGAAAATTGCTATATTGAAATATATATGAAAATTGAATATTTTGCTCCTTTGAAAATGCTACTATGGAAGCCCCTTAATATCGTTCAATGAAAAATGATAAAATGACCTGTTTCATACAAAAATATTGTGTTTATGAAGATAAAAAAAATATAATGACGTTAAAATTTTTGTCTTTTACCAGTTGTTATGTGAACTATTTTATAACGAAGATTGTTATTAAAGGTTAAATTTGAAATAACAGCGCTAAATATATTTTGGTAGCTAAAATCAAAAAAAAAAAACTTGAACATTGTACATTGAACAACTTTGAAAAAGCTTTAAACTGTCAAAGAACGAAAAATAGCAAAAATACTTTAGAAATTGTGATACCAAGAAAATATAAAATATTCCATGAAAATGACAATTTCTTAAATTAGATATCAGTGAATAACAACCGAAGAGAGGAAAATTTCAAACTTCAAACGCGTTACAAAAACATACATTCTTCCGTCGATAAAATTACTCAACTCTTCACTGAAATTCTGAACGATGTTATGCGTAAATACCAACAAGTATATCGTTTATTTTGTTAAAATACGATATTATCGCATTTACTCAGGTATTTGTGGTAAAAAAAAAAAAATTAAGAAAATACCTCCTATATTATATTATATTTTTATTTCTTCTAAGAAGACTATATTTTAATTATTAGTCTACCTGCTATAAGCAGATATTAAAAAACGAAATCCGTTATCTGTTTATACGCATCAATTATATGAATATGTATTATAAGCCTACACCTAATAGTTTAGACGGTATTTTTTTTAACATATTCCACTGCGGTTATGTAATGCATTATAACAATTTATGATTCAGAAAAAAAAAAAGAAACATTTGTTATTAATTAAAATGTCGATAGGTTATGGGAACGTTATAATATAATGCACCGTGGTATAAAACTGTACGAGTATATACATATATAAACTGCATTTAAGAATATTATAACATATGGATAACATTGTGAATCCAAACTATCAAAAAAAAAAAAATAGTATATATAAATATAATATGTGTAACTTGTACCTATTCGACATAACCTCGGTCTTCGGTGATCGTGTGTGTGTGTGTGTGTGTGTGTGTGTGTGTGTGTATGTGCGTGTATAGTTTATGTTTCAATATGTAAATTTGTTAATCTCACGTATACCCACACGTAGGCAGAATAGAATATTAATTTAAGAGAAAAAAAATATACCAATATACGTATAATTTTTTTTTCTGATATATAGATACCATCAATAATAATAATATAATCTATCTATCTGAATTCCTATTAGACTCAAAAACAAGAATACGCTTTCTAAATTCCAAAGTTAATGACTACATATACTTACATCATAAAAAACAATAAATACGTCCCCTTAAAACCGTCGATGTCGTCGTCGTCTCCAAAATTCCGAAGGAACAGTTTGATTTAATTGTTTTCCGATGTAGGTACCCACTTATCGTAGACGGCGAGACACATTAGTCAAGACAAATAACGATCGGATTTCATCGGAGCCATAGTGTGTGAATGCCGCAATTCGTGATCCGTCGATGCGGGCACACACGACAATAATAATAATAATAATTAAGGGTCGAATATACTACAAGTTAAATGTCGAAAACAAACAAAATAACGAATGTCGAATGGCAAATTGTATTTTTCTTTTTACTTGTAATAAACTTGGTATAATAGTAATACTAATACCGACACAGTGTGAGTATTTTTACTAGAGCAGAATTCTTCCGAAAACTATTATTGATAATATTATCTCGATGGTGTTTCTCAAATTTCCCATTTGGTAAAAATTTTGGAAGATAAATATTTTATTATTTTAGCAATTCAAATCAAAATGTTTAGGTACCTATTTATATTGATTGATTGAATTTCATTATTTTTCTAATAGAATATCAACATTAACTATAGATAGGTAAAATAATATAATTCTTGTTTAAGCTTTGAGTACTTTCTAGTAACAATAGTATTTAAACGATCAAATAAATAGTTATATATCTAATAATTATAGGTTTTAACGGAATTAAAAATAAGGAAATAATGCATTTAATTTTAAAAGTTCAAACGATACCTATAGTTCATAGCAGTATATTTTCTTACAGAATTTATTTTGATTTATACTTTTTCAGAAACATAAACTCGGGATATATATACAAATATGATTTGTTCAATAACACAATAAAATATAATCAGTACATGCAAATAAGCTAAATTTCGAATCGCCAAGATAATAATGTTTTTCTTATGAACTCCATAATTAACAAATTATCATTTCATTTTTTAATTTTCTTTTAGCGTCACCTTACTAATTTTTTCTATAGTACCGAAGGGACAGTACCTACGTCATATTTATGCAAATAATTTTATTTTCAAAA
Organism: Cinara cedri; assembly: GCA_902439185.1. Classification (NCBI taxonomy): domain Eukaryota; kingdom Metazoa; phylum Arthropoda; class Insecta; order Hemiptera; family Aphididae; genus Cinara; species Cinara cedri. The sequence continues at coordinate 702,565 of CABPRJ010000010.1, read as the reverse complement.
TCGTGTATTATCACCTTAAATAATATGTTCGATATGTACTGCATATCTTCCACATTGTCAAACAAATTTCCAGCATTCAGTGCGTAATAAATGAAACAATATTTTAGGTAGGTGGAAAATGCCATAAAATACTGCCTGCTGGAACGTTGAATTTGTATGATTTTAGTAATTTTACGTTTTAAACGCGTCGACGTCCAACGAACCGGACAAGATATATCTAATATAATATGTATCTAAATGTATTATCAATTCTAGGATTTGAAATAATAAATACGAATATGAAATTCACATAATTCTAATGAATTACCTTCGCGAGTATAGTCCAGTTTTTAATAAAACGAATGATTATAATATAATAATTTAATAAAATTATAATAAAGTTATAATGAAATTATAACTCACTATTATATAAAAACCTATAGTACTACACTCGGAACAATATTATAATATTTTTATTTCGTTCAGACCTCGATACATAAACCTGATAAGATTTGACGTTAGCCGGTTCATTATAATAATAATTATAATGAATTATTCGAAAGTATTATGGAAATTCATTACACTGAATCGATGGCATCATACATAGAATAGAATAAAATTATACCGCATTATAATATAATATACGACCACTCGATAAAATGAATAAAATTTGTTCTCTAAAAAATTATAATAATATTAAGGTCATATTCGGCGGTTGGGACTTATACAGGACGATCAATTTAAGTGCCTACGCTCGATATTACGAATAGTATTGATTTTAGATTCTAAATGGAGCCAAGAAACATATAGTTTTACAAAGATGTTTATTATTTTTTTTTTTTTCTTATCTGTGTTTCTACCAGAAAACTTGCTTGGATTTCTAAGTGTAGAACTTTTTCTGAAAGAAAATCGGCGGGAGAAGATACTTTTAAAAGGTTATTTTTCGATTTTCCCAGAAAATAAGAAAAGCCAGGATAAAACATGGGAAAATCAAGAAACATATAGGAAAACTGGGAAAATCGGTAAAACATTAAACAAATATTATTAAAGAAAATATATAGAGCTTATTTAGTTATTTTAATTTTATATGACATAAACATTGTTAACAAAGCATTAATAATAACTGAACTCCGCTTAGTTTTTTTTTTTTGCTAAGCAATGGTTTATTGCTTACAAATATACATTAAATATCTGTATACTATTTTCCCAACTTCCCACCTACATCAGTGGCTACACCCGTTCCCATTATCTTACCTTTTTTGATTTGATAATTTAATAAACAAGCAAATCTAAAATTTTATTTCTCGTCACTCTTATAATTATATTATATTGATAAATTATTTGAGATTTTAATGATTATTTACATTTGATTTTAAAACGGCAGCCTATGTTAAACATTTCATAAACAGACGGAGTTTTAGTTCAAATACATTTAGGTGTTGACATTTTTGATTTCTGTCAACCTTTTGATGAGATATTTCACTTTTAAGTTTGGTTAGAAGGAGAGTAGTAGAACACTGTTTATACGTCGCGAGCCCATCGTCATGCATATTATGTTCTAATATTATTTGCTCTGTTTATCACTCTGTAGATGAAGAATTTACCAGGAATATTTACGTAAATTTCAGAAAATTGGGTAAATTTTTATTATAATTAAAATAAACACATGTATTAATATATATTATATATATTATTAAATTATATTAAATATTTATTTTATATATAAATATATTTAAAATTGTATATAAAATAAATATTTTTTGTTCGAAACTGAGGTTGCAAAAGTTATTGTGATACTTTCTCATTACAATATGAAAAGTACCTAAATAAATGTTATCAGGCTTATAAAATCGTTTTAAATAAGGGTTCACTCAATTTTAAGAATGCTAAATCGGTCGAATTTACTATGTTCACATTTCCACTTAAAGTATTTTTGCTTATTTTGTTACCTTAGAATATAATAATAATACTTAACGTTATATTGCTGGAATTGTTTCAAATAGAAAATTCTAAAGTATAAATAGATTTGCTTACATTTTACTTTGAGACTATGCATAGGCAATGCAAATTCAAATCTTTTCATATAGCTTTTTTTTGTTTTTAAGTTTTTTTGTGAGGTTTTCAAATGCATATTTTGTGATGATTATATAATATTTTTAGTGATCGGATTTAAATGCTTAAAAGTCGATTAATAAATTTATTCAAAAATTACTTTTGACTGCAATAATGTCGTCCAAAAAAAATGGGAAAATGACAAAAAATGCAAAAATAAACAGTTCACTTTTGAATTGGTCTTTATATCCGTTACATAAATCAAACTTTGAATACATTAGAGTGGCCGGAAAACTGATGCATCCTACATTAAAATCCGGACCCCTAGTCGTTTTAATGAATTACATATACGGTCCTATTATACGTTCACATACATTTAAATGGAAACAGTAAAGCATAAATATTATGATTTTTGATTGGAAATAAATCATACAAAAAGCAAAATAATGTGTCACTATTAATATAAATTACATATCAAAGGGATTTTCTAAATGGACGTGTCGTATAAATATATATACATATTTATGAAGAGCATTGACACAATATTATAATATATATACGCGTATAAACAACTGATGCTTTATTGTAAAAAAAAAAAAAAACCAAAACCAACGGTATTACTCCAGTATTCATAAAAAATAATATGAAACCGTTCGAATGGTGTGTCGATAAATCAACAATATTAATTGAACGCGTTCATTTTGTTATGAAAAAAAAAAAAAAAGAATCCGAGTCCCTGAATGTTTTTTATTGGAATAAATTATACCCGAAAGCCTACTTTGGTACGTAAAAGTAAAAAAAATACGCGCCGAATCTAACAAAAACTGAAACAATATGTGTAAATGAATCCGTTTAATCCGCTAAAACAACACCGCATTCAGCAAAAAGTATACAAACGTACTGCGAATAAAAATAAAAAATCCGGGCTCCACTGATTGTAGTAAATGGAAAGTTTGAAAGGTAGGGTTTAGGATAATTCAGTTTACATACTGAAGCGAACTATAAATCATTGCAAAGAAAAAATGTTTCTCAATGGAAGAATATTAACAGTATTTGTCATATGTTTTCCTTTATATAAAAATGGTAACTCAAGAATAAACAAAAAAAAACCAACGAATTGACATTTTTTATCAAATTTTTAAATTCTGGTATAACAAATATTTTGGGAAACTAGATATTTTTTTTAAAATTCATTCAAATTAAAAGTAATAATTGGCAAATAAAATCCGTATTTTTGATTGTACGGTATGAAATTAATCTAGACATTTTTACTAATTAAAAAAGTATTTTTTGAGAAAGAACAAAAATGTTAGTAATAATTCATAAAACTATATTAATATAATACTATATACCTACTACAATTAGTATTCTACTTCCAAAAAAAAAAAACAAAATAAGAAATTCCAACATTATAGTTGTTGTGAAGAAAAATAGAGGTAAGGGTTGAAAATTAAAACTTCTTTGACACATTCATTACAATAGCACAATACAATATAGTATACAAAATATCATTTCCTTAGATCGTTTAGCGTAATAATAATTCCTGTTAATAATTTCTGAGTTCGAGCTCACCCGGTCCCACATAGAGATGCGATAAGTGTCAAAAAGTAGTGATAAAATGGCGTATTAAAATATATTTCAGACATAATACGTTGCAATTGTCGGAGAAAATCCAACAATAATTTAAAGATTCTGGCACGAAACGTGGCGTAAAAATTGCCACGAAAAATAAAATAATCATATCTTTTTTTGACAAATACATATTTTTTGTTTGATATAAATATTATGAGGTTAAATTTAATGTACAAATATTCGGGAACAGTAGTTCAATGGAAAAAGTCAGGACAGGCACGGTTCGGAAATATTTTCAAAGAACATATTTTAATTTATATTATATTAGGTTTTTGTGATGTATATTGATGTTGTAATTTTATTTTTCATTCAAATGTTTGTTAAGTATCTAAAGTTTTAATATCTTACTCGAGTATTTTATAATATATCACACAGGGGGATTTTTTTACCACGATCCAATCAGAGAAGTTTCTACGTGTTTTTCATCTAGTTAGCACTTTTCCTTTAGCAACCTTTCATAAAAAAACATTTTTTTCAAACACACTGAATTCTAAGTTCCATATTTAAAAACAAATAATCAAATTTAAAAAAAACCACCAAAACGATAATATTTCGTACTGCCTCTAACTATATATAACAACTAACAGTACATACCGGGGGTAACTAGAGAAATTTATTTCAATCTGAAGCAAACAGAAAGCAAACATCCGTATGTGCAGTTAGAAAAAAACAAATATTACGCTATGATATTACATATTAAAATATTAAATAATAGTTAAGTGATCTATAAACGATAAATAAACTAACAAATAAATATATAACAATTTAAAATCAGATCAATTCATTACAATTTAAGAGTTTTTAATAAACTTTTATGGATCATATAAATAATTTTTAACTTTTAAAATTTCGAGTAGTACTGTATACCCTTCAGTCCTACTGCCTACACCAGAAAATGCACCTATATTTAATAACTGTTGAAAATTACATATAATATTTGCAATCCAAAATTAATTAAAAGTTATGTTTAATAATGTTTTAAAAATACATTTATTATTATGGCTAGGTACTAAAATGTTCATTGAAAATTAAAATTTTGTTTTTAAAATTGATGTTTATAATTTATTAAATATTACAATATTAAAATTTATCAAGGTTTATTATTATTCAATATTGTATTAACATCGAAACTTGAATATAATAAATTCAAACTAAAATTAAATACATACAAAATTGGTTAAATTAAAGAATGCGTTGACTGTTTGTATACAAAATAAGAGTAAAATAATAACGAAAATATTGTATATAAAATCAGATAAATACGATTCTATATGAATGAGTAAAAACTAAAATCAACATTTTACTCGAAATCGTGGCGAATGATCACTGGATCGTGATACGAAATAATCACCCTTCATAGTCGTTCCATAAAATCGTGTTATAATAATTACACTGGCGCGACCAATAGGGGTGTTTCGGGTGTTCGGAAATCACCCTCTTTTGCGCACGATACTAGAAGGGGAAAAGGGCTTCGTGGCGGTGGCGACCCTTTGCGAACAAAAACCGTTGACATGACGGCGACGGTAAATTCGTTTTGGAAAACCCTCGCCGTTGTACACCCTCTTTATAATCGTCAACGGGACTAAAAGTATACAATTTATAAATATGCTAATAAAATAACGACGTTCACGAGATAAAAAAAAATCACCGAATATAATATTATATTACATTAGGTATTAGGATCAACATATTCGAAAAAAACGTCAAAAATTCGTCAAATGTAACATTCTTATGATAATCGAATATTATTCAAAAATATTTGAAAACTATATATTTGTAGTTAACCGGTTGTAATAACCGGGAAGTTCGCAGAAATTGTTAAATTATTTATGTTATAATAGAATTGAAATCATTTGAACTTTACTTATAAAATGTATTAACTTGTTTACGAGATCACAATACTAATACAAAAATACGGATTAAAATAACTATTTTAATGTTCGAAACCAACCCGAATATTGCAGTAATAAATCAATTTTAGTTGCCGATTTGGTAAAGATCGATATTTTTTTATATATAGATTCGTGTTTGATTTGTGTTTTTTTTTTTTAAATTTTTATTTAGTTTTGTCGTATGAACGTGGAAACAATAGCATTACCTATAATTCAATGACCGAATTCACTAAAATTACCAATAACAATGATGCTTATTAACATGAACGTCAACGAAGGGGGTTTCGAAAGATTATTTAAAAATAAATGACGATTTTTAATCACCGCCAGTTGTATGTGTTTCCAAATAGAATTATAAGCTCCATGGTTGGGAGGGAGCAACTGTGCCGTCTTGCCTCCCCTCCTTGATCACTATACCTAAATATATAATATTATATTGTTTTCAAGAATTCAAATAGTTAAATTAAAAACGACGTCTTAAACAATCGGGGAAAATTGAGAAGGAAAAACAATAAATTTACGTAATTTATTTTATTTTCATTTTAATATTAATTATACCTACGCAATTATTGCCACTTAAGCAAAATAATAAGCGTCCACGGATAATAATTGTCTAAGGTAGGGGGGACAAGTGGGTACAGTATAAATTTAAGTACGCAATAATAATATAATGTATGGCATGAAATAAATATTATAACTGTTTGACTAAATACACGATATTCTGTTTATCATTATCTCATTATTTGATAATGGTGACCATTTTTTTTTTTTTTTTGTATACAACCACTTAAAATTTGTAATGTATTTAATGTGTTTTTCAAAAAACTTCTGTTTACCTTCCCTCCCTGGCTCCTAAGAACGTTAATCTCTTTAAAGACGACATTCCGTATTATAAAGGATTCACTTGACCGACAATGGCCTGTTTAGCGTGTGTGGCATAATATAATTCTACAGTATATAATAAACATGGAATTCCACTCCGCACCGTAAAGAAGAATAAACGATTTATGTGAAGGGCAAAGGATCGCTGCAGGGTTTGCGGTGCAACGTAACAATACTTACAGAGGCCAGAAAAACAAAAGAAAAAAATAACATGTATTCTGGTACCAAATTTGATTTAGAGAATCATATGAAAAAAAAAACTCAGTACCCACCTGCTGTTTCGGACTCGACGACGTGATGTCTTTTGATGATACAGGGCGCCACTCCGGTGTTGTTGGTGTGTTATTAATATAATAATATTTGTATCTTTATCGTTTTTTGACCGTCGTTTTGGCGCCAATCCGGTACCACTTGGACCGCTTAGATACCTCTCGCAGTTGCATCCAATCCCGAACCCGGCAATAACGTACTGAAGACTGCGACCGGTCGCGCCCCTTTGGCAATGAAGGCGACGGCCTGGCGGGAGCCCGACGCCGTTATCGACCGGGCGCTGTCGCCACCGCCATCATCCGAGTCATGTTATCCCCGAGCCCAAAGCACGTAAATAAATAACACCCATATTATTATTACCGATAATCTTCCCGACGGTCGACACATTTTTCCACCTGTCTGCATTCCAGTGCCGGTCTTTTGAAAACGGTTTTCGATTATTCGATTATTCGTACGTATGGAACCGCTTCTATACCTTTTATGCCTTTTATATATATACCTAATTTTACCTAAATTCTGATTTTCGGCCGTCGTAATAGTCGTTTCGGTTTGAAAAGGCGATAAATATATTAGACACATCACAAGAAATAAAAAAAAACCCTATTTCTTTTCGACTATTATGTCTTTTTCTGTATTATATTGAGGACAATAATTTGTAGGTACGTATCGTATATTGTAAGTATCGTGCATAATATATATAATAGGTATAATATGTATAATACAATTTCCATATATTATCTATATTATCTGTCCGTTCGGTTTTTTAGTTGATACCTATTTTACGTCCATTATTGTAATATAATATTATATACATATATGTGTGGGAAATTTATTTATATTTATTTTGTTGTTTCCCTGGGGTACTGTAATAAATACTCTGTCTAGAGTTATTGACGCGTTAGCGGTCTCTTTGAAAATAATCTTTCTATTCCTTTGAAGAATCCTGAATATATACTTATATATAACTTTTATACTATATACAAGAAATATCAAAATACCATCCGATGGATAGTAATGTTCAAAAAAATCATCAATAAAATATGCAGCAATATTAATCACAGAATATTTAAATAATTTTTTTTTTTTGTGACTTTTTACAGGGGACTTTTTATCCAAAACTTTTTTCCGTTTACCTCTACAATAATAGGTAACTTTTTTTCCTTCTCCTTTGTATGTATGCATAGCATTAGAAACTCTTCAAATATTATGAAGTGTACATTTAAAGCAAATTACATAGCCTCTGTCAGCCATAAAGTTGCCAAAACAATATGGTCCCACCCAAACAAACATCATGCAGTATTAAATATTAAATTAACGTTATATCTTAGTTTATATTTAAATATGTATTATATATATTATATATATTTAAATACGCATATGATTTTATAAAAATTATATTTATTTAGCGAGTTATAAATTTCATATTTTTAATGTCCGTCAATCTGTTTACAAGATGTTCCACTTTTTAATTTTAGATAGGGCGAGAGTAGTGGAACACTATTCAAATGCCACGCGTTGTGCCACCAATGATGCTTCACTACTCTCCCTTTTACCAAACTTAAAAGTGGAATATCTCGTCAACAAATTAATAAAAATCAAAAATGTTAACACCAACGCCCAATATGTATTTTACCATGTGTTAATAACTAATATTTCGTATATTTATAGAATTATTAATAATGATTGATATATAAAAATCAAAAATAGTTAACCATTTCAACTCCAAAATAAGGAAAATATTATATTTTACAACACATAATTATTTTAAAAAGTTGTATATGTACCTAAATCACTTTTTGAAAAAATAAATATTTCATGGAAAATTTAATTGTTACATACAATTTAGAAAACCTTTTAAATTGTATTTTTATTGTAATTTATGTAGGTCTTTAATAAACGGGTGATTCATTTAAGTGGAAATCTAATCTCGGAAAGTATTAACTTTTTTCGAAGTTTGTTTTCTAGAATATTTAAGAAATAAGCAGCTCTACAATTTTACATTTATGTTTTTTTTTTGTCATTCTTATTTTTAGGCGTAATATCACTACCTGATTAAACAACTTTTGATTTCCAATAGGCCACATATTTTAAAAATACCGTAAATTGGTAGAGTATTAGTTCAAATACAATTTTTGTGTTGACATTTTTGATTTCTGCCGCCAAGATGTTGACGAGATATTCCACTTTTAATTTTAAGTTGAAGGAGAATTAATAGTGGTGCATTGTTAACACGCTGTACACCGTACACCTAACATAACCACTCCACTACTTTCCTCCAACCCAAACTTAAAAGTGAAATATCTCGTCAACGGATGGATTGAAGTCAAAAATGGCAACACTAAAATTTATTTTAATTAATACTTTATCTATTTATGGACTTTTAATAAAGATTGCCATTTTAAAATCAAAATTAGGTAGTGGTTTTACCTCAAAAATAAGAGGGAGTCAACAAATTACGTAAATATAAAATTGTAGAGCAGCTTGTTTCCTAAATTTTCTAAAAAATAAATTCCCGGAATAGTTAATACTTTCCGAGATAATAAGTATACCCACTTAAATGGATCACCAGATATATATGTCTATAAAATAAATCGATATAATACCGAATTATATAATGGAATTATTTCAGTCGTCATACAATTACTGATATTATTACGCTAATAAATTATATTAACCATTGTTAACAGCATCGTATTGTGATATACGAATTATAATAGCACAAACTGTGTTCGCTCCCCCCCCCCTCCCCTCGTTTTCAACCAAACAAAAATACCTATCTTAAAAAAAATAAATTACATCTGTAACCGTGGAAACTAAAGAAATGGTTCCTGTGACGGTACAGACGTATAAAACTGCTTAGGCGACTAAAAATCTAATAAATTTTCGTTGTTTTTTTTTTCATCGTTTCTACTTAGAAATATTATTTTATTATACCGAGTATTGTGTATCTCGTGTTCGGCCGTCCTCATCACCGGTGTGCACCGTACAATGTTCTACGACAATCACTCGCCGCCGCAGAGACGACCATTTGTTATACGTGCTGTACGTGCTATACACCAACGCTACCTTCGCCGCCGCCACCGTCGGTGGTCCGGTCCTCAGACGACCCTTTTTTTTTCTCACCATTATTGTGTTGTAGGTATCGTGATTTATCGTATACAAACCTAAAAACGGCCCTAAGGGAGTGTTGTGTATCGCGTCGTTATTCTTTAACGGGAGAAAAAAATACAGATGGATTATTTTATTGAGATATATATATATATATATTATTATATATTTACATTAAGTATAAAAATAATACTACGAGCGCACGTTCCCGATAGAGCCCGAGGGATTTAATAAAAGAAAAAAAAATACAAAGATTTCCGTTTGATATTGGAACGTATATATATATATATGATTTTTTTTCTCCTGAATATAATAATATTTCGTTTGAAAGACGATGACGAGATCACCACCCGCAGGCTTTGTAGAATTTACACTGTGACCGGTCGTCTATGTTTTATTTGCTGACTTGTTTCTCAAAATATAAAACGACTATAGGAAACGTCAAGGGAAAACTCATATTACAGAGTCGACATTTTCACTTTTTTTTTTGTAATATTCTACGTGTAACTTCAAACGCGACATCTCTGAATTCGTTATAATATTACACGATTGATTCTCAAATACTCTAGAGGATTCTACGATCGGCAATATTCAGATTAACGTTAAACCAGATGTCATACCAACCCATCGAAAAATATTGAATACATCTTTCCAGTTTAAATTAGTTAATTGTAATATATACTATCTTTCGTGATTTCTCACTGCTCCAGCAAATTGTTTTCCACGCATTGCAGTAAAGCTCTCAGTCTTGTCCAACGTTCCATATAAAACCCACCAAACAAACTATGGCCAAAATAGCCCGCACTAGTACGACTTCTAGACTGACAAATGGCATTGAAGCTTGATTTATTGTTTAATACATAATCACTGGACCTCAGGCATTTTTAATTCAAATAATTGATTATCATTTTTTTTTATCATTTTTAAACAGTTTTACTCCACAGAATTCCACGAAGATATGATCATTAAAATATCTAAATAAAATATTAACTATTTGTAAAATTTTTTTTTCAATTTAAGAAACAAGGAGCTTTAAAATTTAATATTACTATTATTTTTTGTCACCCTTATTTTTGGGATTGTGAACGGATTTTAAAACGGTAACATATATTAAAAATTGAATATATAGACAGAGTATTAGTTTAAATACATTTTGGTGTTGACATTTCGTATTTCCGTCAACTCGTTGACGAGATATTCCACTTTAAATTTGTGTAGGAGAAGGGTAGGTATAGAACACTATTCAAACGCTACGCCGCGCGCCACGCGCTGTGCCGCTACCACACAAATTATTAATTACCACACGCAAGATTATCGCTATGTTCATATCTTCGTGGAACACTCTGAATATTAATTATATATTTAAGCCCATCATGATGTATACATATTGTATAAGTAAATAATCAAGCATTTTTATACAACGTCATATTTTTTTAGGGGTAACAGGTTGATGTCAAATTATTATTATAATTTAGTTTTTAAAAACACATTTGTGTACACGAAGGAAGAAATATTTAATTTATGTAATATTCAAAGTCACGAGCACTCGCGCATAATGATATTATGTTATGCGAATAATTTTATGAAACGAATTTTAAATTGATATTTTAATAAACATTTCCAAAAAAACAGAGTATGTACTCACCTATCCCTACCTGCACGGGCGGTTGACGATATTATCATTTTGAGTTACGGGTCGGCCGACATCACGCGGATTTAATATTGTGGTTAATGCAAACGTGACTTTGCCGCTTTTGCAGTTTTTTTTATAAATAATAATAATCGGCTTTATATATACGTATAATTAAACTCTAAATTGAAAAATCGCATAATCCGTTGGGTAAATATTAGCGAAGCTACTGCTGCGAGTTGTGAATATTAATTTCCCCCCAACCGACGACGACCAAGTTTTGTTGTATAATTTCGTTTTGAGATGACAAGAAATAAAGAATATTATTTTTGACAGCCTGAAGTAGGTGATTAATAATAAATAAACTAATTTGAAAAACGTCCGCCAATCTTTCGGTAAGGAAACGTTTGTTTTATAAATATGAAATTAAGATTACAGTTTTGCACATCAATCTTGAAACAAAATAAATAAAAAAAAAAGGACGGAGAAATTAAATTTAATATTAAAAAAAAAAAAACTTAAATTATAAGAAATCTATAATATTATCTAATTATTTGATTAATGAGCTGAAGTGTCAGAATAACGAAATTATTTCATCGGTAACTTGCAAAAAAAAAAAACCGATCATACAGTTGTAACTCGTACTATTATTTTTTTATTATTATTTTTTTTTTTTGTTACAGTAGCAGTACTAAAGACGGGAAATAAAATACAAAGAATTGTACGTGGGATCAATAAGATAATTGAAGATAAAATGCCTCATTTTTAACATAATATAATAACCTTTAAATATATAAAGTCTATATTATTATTTTTATTGAAATTTATATGGTAAAATTACTGAAAGCAATCTTTGCAATCAAAAAATGATTCAAAGTTGAGTTTGGTAAACTGGTAAGGTTTTAGTTGTATGTTGTTTCGTATTTTTTTCTTTTGTAACGCGTGTATATATTAGAACATAACAAAAGGAACTTAGGAGGCTTAACTAAGCCTCTTGCATTCTCATCTAGGATATTGTACTAATGACAGACACCGAGAAACAATTTTCTCTTGGCCGATCCTGAGAACTTAACGAACAATAATAAATTATCACAACGGCGTTTTATTTTAATTTCATGCTATTGACGCTTTTACTGTAATGAAAAAAAGGAAAAGACCGAACTCTTACACGAAAAGAAAAAACAAACTAGTAAGTACATGAAAACGTTGGCAATCAATAATATTTCAATTACGTGATAACGTTTTTTGTCATTACACTTACTCACAAGTCATTCTCTACTAGAAAACTATTAGAAATACTCGTATGTTCAAATGTGACGAACGAAAAATGATCATAAACATTGGACGATTGTTACCAATAATTATAAAGGGTCGTCGAAATATCCTGCATCAAAAAAAAAAAAAAACGTATCCACGTATATTATTTGTACATTTATACCAAATAGGTGACTCTAGGTATAATAATTAAAATATTAAGTTAGACTATAATATAATAAAAATGGTCGTCGTTACACGCCCAACTAAATAATTCAGTTTGTTATTTTCATTATTCGATATAATGTTTCACTACTCACCCAGCCCAGCACGTACTCCATGCATGACTCGCGTAGGTCGATAAAGGGAGATTCAGAAGGGGAGAGCCAAAATAATAAAACATCTGCGCCTTAACTAAAAATCTGGTTTCTTCCCCTTCGACCCTTCAATAATAATGAATAATTATTAAGATTTTCTTATTACGACGTAACAATATTTAATTAAAAAATAAAAAAAAAAACTGATTTTATTATTATATACATATATATATATATATATATATATATATATATATATATATATATATAGATATATATATGAGTAGAACGACGACGTTACCTATATAGAATTATCAAATATTTCTAACAAAATATATGTTTTTAAATCATAGGCTGGTGCAGGTGCATTATTCCGAATGATTTATGATTAAATTGTTTGCGTGCGTCTTCATGATTCGTAAGTGTATAATATAATACGTACAAAGCAAAATATTAACCTCCTCGTAGGTAACCGGTATATTTTCTTCTTATAATTACTAAAAAAGTCTTTTTTTTTTTTTTTTTTTAATGCTCATTTTCTCATATACTTTATAAAAACAACGTAAAAGATATTTAAACTTTATCTTTACTCGAACAATACATTAAATAAAATAAAATAAATTATTAAAGTACAAAAGTATTAGTTATAGTTTTTAGTATTGTGATCAATTATAAAGTAACTCAACAATCAATAATAACAAAACTAATTTTTCATAATTTTTTGTTAATTAAAAAACAATAGAAATATTGTGAAGAATTTGAAATATCTGTTTAATAATAGAGTATCATTGAACAAAAATCCGCACTTGGGGTACCCAAATACTGTGTGAACAAACCTGAACATTTTATAATGTTTCTCAAAAAAAAAAAAACTACTTCTTATTAAAATATATGTGTATAATTTTAATGAATTGAAAAAATTTAAAGAACATTACCCCCTCCCCCAAAGAAAAAAAAACTGTTAACTAATTTTTTTATGAATTTAAGCCCTGTTCATAACTGAATTATATACTTGAAATTAATTTCGTACCTAAATTTAAAAAATTTTAACAACATGCAATTTATGAAACTTTTTAAAATAAAAAATTCTTTTTTTAATAATACCGGTGTAATTTTCTTCCCTCTCATCCTTTCAGAGCCAATTATCACTGGCACACCAGTAAAAAAAAAAATGGAGACATTTAGAATCTTGGAATTTATATTTCCTAGGACCAAATTATTTTATAATATTAATTTTAATCCTGTGATATTTTACCTCCTCCGTAAAATATTAGGTGTGTCACAAGTGCAATTGTACTCTCCTATACACCCTCTTCTCAATAAAATGTCATGGGTAGACTGAGACGAAATTAGTTTTGTGTATGACTCATCGGTTTGTGTGTAATAGAAGGTCCGGACCCTCGATAATCATCCGACACCAATGTCTTTGATCTTTGGTTTAATATATTTGTGTGGACTCGTTTGACAGAACTATATTATATATATATACTGTGTTAGTGGTGACGTAGTTAGGGAGAGTGTTTTAGTGGTAACATAACACTCCCCCTTCTTTTAAATCGTGTTTATTTACTACAGGCATATAATAAAATGGTAAATGATAAATTATTTTACTATATTGCCATACGTAACTACGTAATTATGTTTCCTACTACATAATATAACACGTCAGTTTTCGAGAGGAGGGGGTTGGAACTCTCAAACTCCCCCTCAGGTATGGCTTTGTTGATATCGATATAGGTATCTACTGTGATATCGAAAAAATATTTTCTCAATTTTTCGCGCCTGTATGTTAGTGCGAATAAAAATCGAAAGAGGAAATATTTTTTGACGCGAGTACACAAATAGGGTTTTAAAAAAAATAAAATAAAATGTCTACACGCGTGTATATTTTTATACGAAGAACCAGATTTGGCGTATTCTTGGAAATGATCATATATTCTCGTAGGTAGGTAGCCGCGATTAAAGAATAAATCTCGAACGTCAACAACCGAACGTGTTTCTTAACGCGTTCGACGATTTTGTTTATTCAACAATTTAATATTCAAAATATATTACGATCAAACATAACTACACCATATACGCAGTGTTTGTGCTGATAATCGTTTACCCGAGAAAATATCGCAAAACGGTAACTATCGGATCGTACGGACTGCAGGTACTGCGTAGGGAAGTATGCTCGGTATGTGTGCCACGTCCTCCGCAAGGGAGCTTTTTTTGACGCATTGAAGCATTTAGGAGATGATACAGGTGGATGTTTTGGGCGTCGAATGGGGCATTTAACCAGCCAGGTTCAGCATGTTTGGTCCGTTCTGGTCAATCTCGGCCAAATTAATTTCGCGCCCACGTCACGTTGCCCGGGACCTGAGCTCCCCGCGGCCCCGTAACCCCGAACGCGCAAACAACACTACCTGGAAAAACGCGTATACACTCCGCTGCAGCCGCAATATATATAAATTTTGTCTCTTCTGAGCAAAGGCACGCGTGCGTGTGTGTGCGTATTTTCGAATGACGTCAAAGGAATCTGGGTCACGCCCGGGCAGGAGCTGAAACCCACTCCTCCGCGGGTCGCACCCCATTATCCCTGCTTGGCGACGGCGGTGAAGCGTTTCGTGCGTCATTCGGCAGCCTCTCTGTCTACGGCGGCGGAGAGGTTTCCGTGCGTCAATCCGCACTTTCCCCTTCGTCGGAGCCCGTCTTTCGCCGGTTGCCGATAGATAATAATATTATGTACCGAACGTAATAATATAATTACATTCGGCTCCCGGGAGAACCTCCGTGCAAAATCAATCTAACCACGCACGTTCGCCGACACATTATTTGTTTCGTACGGCCGCCGAACAGTGGCGCCCAAACTGTGCTCCGCATGTAGCAGCTGCTACACGGTGCACATCGTATTTTTGGCGGGCCGCTGTTCCCGGTAGTTGGGATTTGGGATGGTCGTATTGAATGTGTATAAACATTCAAATGTTACACTATTTAGTTTTTAGGTAGTAAAATTTTGATACAAACGTTTTCGAGGTAGGTGGCGGTTTTGGATTTCAAATTCTGCTGCACCGTAAACATATAGTTTGGTCGCCACTGCCGCCGACATATCACTGTCACGTCGCACCAGCACCCGTGTCCGTTCTTATTATTAACATTTTGTTTCCCGCGGACGGACAGCCCGGACTTCGTTGGAATTCGGGTTTCCGCACACAAAGATCGGCTATACGTGACCTGCGCCGGTGAATATAATTCCGTACACCCTTGGGCCAAAGGGATGGGGCAGGAAAGAGGGGATTGATTATTTCCTAAACATAATCTAGTCGGGCAAACGAATGAATTTTAGATTCTGAGCGGAGTGAGGAATGTGTTGGTTGTATATACGTGTGGGTGTGTTTTTTTTTATTAATTCATTTACCAGAAATTTTGCTTTAATCATATAAGTAAAATAACTGTATATATCCTACTTTCCCTAATTCTCAAATACAACAGTGGCATACCCGTCCCTAATATCAGGTCGTTTTTAAAGTATATATTTTTTCTTTTTACTTTCAAGTCATAAGAAATAAATTTTGAACACGTTTTATTTTGAAAAATATGACGACTTCACCATCATTAGCCTAAATTTTTAATTTTCTTCAAACCAAAGGTTTTAAATTAGGCAATTTTTATAGTCGCATCTAATAGTATGTTGCTGAAGTCATAAAATATAAAACTAAATATTAAGAAGTGTTTTTATTGAGTTTTTAAATTTTTTTTTTTTTTTTATGCATTTCAATACTAATTATATTGTAACATACCTATTGTAGGTATTTATTTTCGCGATGCATACACGCCCTTATATGTGTAGTAATCTGATGATAAATTTTAACATTGGTATGGTGTTTCAATATTTATTATTATTTTTTTTTTTTTTTGTCGTTTGTGAAAAATATCATTTTTGTATACGCACGTTTAACGGACGATTCGGGAAAATAACATTGTTGTCCGGCGCTGTCACCTGTGGCGAACGACCACAGTAAGCATGTACCGCCACCACCCTCATCCCCACGCCACATTCGCAGCAGCAGTGGTGGGCCGCTGCAGGGCTGCTGTGATCGCGGTGCGCCGCCGGAACGGACGTCAGCAGCGAGCGTTCCCCGCGCGCGCGTCCGAAATCCGCCGCCGCCACGCTCCTCGGCAGCGTGTCCGATCGATAACACTATACTTGCACCGCGTACCGTGGTCGTCCGGTGCGGCAGCGAGCAAGCGATCCCGCGTTTTCTCGCGCCAGAGACGGGACCGTGTACCGGGCGCGTGTTCGTGCCACCGGCCGCCCGCGCCCCCTCCATCGCCACGGCGGAATAATATTATTCCGACCGAATCGTTCCCTCGTCGACGCGCGACGACGGGCCCACAATAACAATAACAACATTAAACGGCTGCGCTCTTGATGCCGATTTTCGATACCAGTCGTAAATAATCGTTGTCGGTCCGAAACGGTGTTGCGAAATTCGTTTATTATATTTTATTATCATTGTTAATAGCGCAGGTGCTATAATATTAGGCATTGTTTGGGCGGGGGACTCAGGCCCTCGACGACCGCACGACGTTTGTAACAAATAAAATAATTTTTTGTCGTATTTTTTTTTTTTAAGTATTTTTGAGGAGAGTTTATTTTTTTTTTTTTTAAATACATATAGATCCGTTTTAAGCCATTTGACGTCTGGGAGCATCAATTTCCAAAGGTCTTACCTGGGTAAGATCCCATCTCCAAAGTTTTGTTTTTTACAATTTACATTTTACCTCCATCATTCTATTCATTATTTAAAAACATTTTCCTGAGTATATACGATACTCGATTCAGGATTAGGCTCATGCTTTTCTTAAATTACCAAACAATATTTATTATGACTATGAGCAAAGCGTTTGAAAATAAAACCAATAACAAGTGAAATAATAATAACAATATTATTGTCGATTACATTTCGAGTGTTACATTGAGCGTTCCACAGTTTTAAAAATGTTCGGAGACCTGGGGAAAATGCGCACATTGTTCTCTCCCCTTCTTTAGACGGCCCCGTATAGAAAGGAATATTTCCAATATTATTTCTACATAATGTAGTTGAGTAAATTTTTGAAAAAGGACCATAGATTTGGCATAATTACTAGTTGAACGTTGTTAAAAACACAATAGATTATACTAAATTGCCAAACTTATTTCAAACTTAATACAATAATTAAACAGAGCGCGTGAAATATAATTACAATAAAAAAATCGAACGAATCCGGAACACTTGATCGTTAATATTAAAACTATTAACTCGCAAACATTTTTTTGGTTTACGAGCCATTTATAAAATAGCTGTAAACGAATTATTTTCACGGGTACGCCCCTAATGGCGTTTTAAAATGTGTACGAAAAAGAAATTTATTACTTAAATTAGTATTGAATTTCGGTGAGTCCGGGCCATCTGGAGTCCTTCGCGTCTGTAAAACAGCCTCCCACGTTCCTTAATCTAATAATCGTTCTCCTTAATCTAATAATCTTTCGAAACCATTCCGTTTCGTATTAATAAACGGGTAGCATAAACTTCAGACAGTTACCGCCGGACCAGCTGTGTATACTGATTAAATATATAACCTTGGGTGTGCGGACGAGGGGTCGATTTCGCGTTATTGCAAATATTTTAATTTAACTCGTATTAAAATATTTTATATTTCGGCTGTCTTGAGTATACTTAATTTATAATAATTATTATACTGTACTTAGAACGAGTGATGGTGTTTACGCAGCTGCGCACTATCCGTAAGGCTTTGAGAAAACGTCCAGATACGTTTCGACAAAAGGGGCCTTTTTCCTCTTTCTACCACTCACTCGTTCACACTCCCCAGAGGCTTGCGTTATTATTACAATTTTTTTTATGACGCGCCTCGCTTTAAAACAGTTTTTGATTTACAATCGTATTATTCTGTATAATATTATACAGTTTAATGTGCACCGGTATTAATGCGGATCCGGATTTTAATACCCTTACAAACAAAAACACCGCTAAATTCGTTAACAAATAAAAAAAATATAATAATGCCAGAATAATTTATTTTATGTGGTTATAGAAATAATAAATAACAATACCCATTTGGTGTTTTATTTTTTTTTTTTAATTCAATTATATTTTTAAAATAAGTAAATATTTTTTCGAATTTCCTTTTATCCCAAATATTAAAGTGCGTAGTATTTTAGTAACTAAAAAGAAAAAAAAACTTATCGGACAAAAGTAACCAAAATCCGCTTACAATAAGTCCTTAAAACAATACAATCATATTTTACTTTTAATTTTTTGTCTTCTTATATTTAAAGTCGATATAAAATATTCGTATACTTATATTAATCGGTATTTATAATTGTAAGAATATTTTACCGACGACTTTGGTGGGAAGCGAAAAGTCTGAAACAAGTGTGATTATAATTTTGCTAACCGGAGGGGTCGATTTATCTTTTGTTCTTTTGTAAACTATTTAATACTTATAAACATGGACATTTTAGATTTTAAAAGAAAAAAAACAATCATTAGGACGCGTGATAAACGCATCATAAGGTGAAATAAAGGGTCGAAATTCAGATGGGGAAGAGATTAAAAAAAAAAACCTTGAGAGAGAGAGAAAACATCAGCAGGATTACATTATTTGGAAGGTCGCCACAAGAGAGAATTGTAACTGAAGTAACATAAAAAAAAAATTATATGTATTTTTTTTTTAATTTACGTGATGTGACAACTGCGTTGGCCGCAAGGGATAAAATTCCCGCAACCCATTAAAATAGACTAATACTGCTGCAGGGGGAAACGGAACAACAGTTTATGTACTACAACAGTAATTAAAACCAGAATTCGCATTCATGACCTACGTCCTGCGTCCTTCGTCCGAAAATCGTAAACTTATGGTTTTTTGGCTCTATAAAAAGGTTTAAAAGGCAAATATTTTTTTTATCTCGGAAAACAAATTTTCGGTTTGTAAAAACGTAGTGGTAATTGTGGTTTTTTACCAAGCCGCGTTTTATTGAAACAATTTTTTTCATAGATTTCCAATAGTACTTATATACAATTTAAAAAAAATCTGACAACGGTTTTGTGTTTGTTGATTTCTGGGTTATCTTGAAAGTGGAAAAAACTTGACAGATACTTAAATATTATAACCTTACCAGATCAGTGAACTTCGCTTAGAATCATTGTGTTACTACAACGATGGCTTACTATTGTTTTCGGTATAAAAATTAAACAATACATACCCAGATATAAAATTTTCTGGTAAACAAATATCGGTGAATTTAATAGTATAATGTAAGTACAATTCAACGTAGATGTCTGCAAAACAGAAATACTTTTATTGAAAATAAAATAAACATTTTTAAATATATTAAACATATATTAATATAAGTATCCGATAAATATGAAACATACATAAATATAGGACAGCATGGAGTACCTATTATTCGTGGTTTTTTTTTTTTAAAAAACGATTAATTTTTAGTTTTTGAAAAAAAAAAATTATTAATTTAATTCGCATAATAAACAATACAATTCGGTTTACAGACTAATGTTTTAAATTTATATGTGTAAAGTTAGGAATATATTGCAATCGCAATGTATGGAATTAAAAAAACTCAACATCGTTTAAATCTGTTTTATCATCATATACAACATTATTGACAGAATGATAATTTTTATGAAATTTATTTAATGCAGTATGCATAGACAAAAAAATATCTAAATAAATGTTATTAAGCTCGGAAAACCGTTTGAAACTAGAAGTCACTAAATTTTAAGAACGGTAAAACAAATTAACCAAGAAAAAAAATATCGGTACAATGGCTGCTATGGCACATATATGGACGGGTTCCTAGGTCATATTTGTGTCTGAGGTCTTCAAGCACCAAAATTTATAAAATATCGTAATTTGACTACAGCAGTTTTGTTATGCAAATATTAATAATAAACACATTTTTTAGATTTTAGTTGACTATTTTAGACATAAAATAATACAATTAATAATAAATAATTATTTTGTGAATGAAATATTACACTGATTTCTTCACCCTTATTTGTATTTTTCATTCATAGAGGGGCCCTTTCAAAAAATGTTACAGTAATGTTTGATGTGTCAAGCTGATACTACCTATCAGGACTTTCAAACTTCGAATCACCTACAACAACAGTCTGCGGGACAAAGTACCTATGTTCCATTCCTCCTCTCCCTTATGTATTAAAATAAATGTACAAAGGTGTACTATATAATTTTATGAATTTTCAAAAATCCGTGCGGAAATAAAACGTGCGGTTTTAATCCCTAGGCTCTATAATGTAATAAACCTACTGTTATAAATAAAAGTTTACTGTTTCGTCTTTTATGTAATGAAAATGTGGAGTGCGGTTTTCACAGATTCCCCGAAACAATAATATTTCCAGCTAATGGACGACACGTTTTATTATTGTTTGGCGGCAAAGGCGGTGAAGTGGTCTTTTGAAACGTGTTTTCGTCGCCAACGACGGTTTTAATATTAAATTTACGACAGTCGTCGCTTAATGTAATAAGTGTTTTGCCTTTTCACAAAGTCTCTCGTCCCCGAGGGTTTATAATAATAAAATATTATTATTAAATCACGTGCAAACATACTCGACATTTTCCTTTGGTGACGTTTATTTTCCACTGTTGGTTTAACACTGATGGCGTGCGGCGACAGAATACAAACAGACCGCTAACGTCGTCGCCACCTATTGCTACGCCCGCGAATATTTATTATTTTATTCACGTGATAGTTATGACGAATATTATGTTTGTGTGTGTGTATGTGGATGTACATAATAAAATAATAACGTGTCAACAAAATATGTAACGAAAATCGTCGATGACGACGGAGAGGTGCAATTAGACATTTTTAAAATCCAAATAATATTTTGAAACCAGTGTTACAGTGGAACTAATTTTTCGAAAACGTCGGTTTACCAATTTGATAAAAATTAAAATAATAAACAGGATTATGCAATTAATCCACCTAAAAAAAAATAGCTGTTACTGGGGAGGGGTGCAGCCACTATTTTAGGTGAGAAGTTGGGAAGATAGGAGTTATTAATTTTATATCTGTATGCAAAGATAAATATTTTATAAAAACTACATGCCCCAACAATAATTTTAAACTTAATAATCCTACGTTTTTTTTTCGATTTTTTCGTAATTATTAAGAAAATAAAAACGACTTTCTTGTACATAAATTAAGCATAATTTTTTTTTTAGAAAATATGTTATTCTTGAAATTGGGATGAAGATTACTGATAGAAAGTTATAAGAGTTTTTTCACTATTCCTGAAATTGAAAAAGTATACTTAGTCTCCGAATTATACTCAATTGAAGAAATTAATGTATTATAATTCTAACGGATTTATTATTCATGAAAATTTTTCGACGCCAATCGGTAAACTAATATTTCTATACCTAAAAATTAATATAATCCAATATTATTATATTGTGTACAGTTTTCGAATAGGTATAATAATATTGCAAATAAAATATGGAAAAATAAAAAAATACATTTTAATGTTAAATCCGTACAGATTAATATTAAACACGATACGATAAGAAATAAATTATTTTATCCCCGAAAAATAAATGATGGTTTGATTAAGTTAATAGCTCTGCTGCAATACCGGAGAGAAATGTATATAATGTATATAATTATACCTATACACTTATACACAATAATAATGTAAAAAAGACGTATTCATTAACTTAAATATTGGTCTCGAGCATCACTCTAAAGAAGAAAAATAAAAAATAAAATAAAACGATTCAGCGTCATTAAAATAGTAGTGTAATTAAAATTAAGATACCATCATTATTCTGAACGTGATGCATATTATATTCTGTTTAATATATTATCTGAAATGATTTATTCGATTTTGTTTATTATATGATTTACCATGCATAAAATAATGTATACCATTGATTTAATCATTTATACGCGTTTAGTGTAAGATTAATGTATCAGTTTTTCGACTCGTGGAATATTATACGAAATTATAATAATATAAATGTCTATGTAATATTTCATCAGATTTTGTAGTGACTAGGCACGTCAAGCCAACGACGACGAAACGAAATAATAATACATTAATTATTATATTTATAAACCAAAAAAAGATATAGGTATAGAAAATATTATCCAGTTTTATATTTCAAGATAAGCATTTTAAAAGATTTTTAAAGATAAGAGATATTACAAAAATTGCTAAAATAATATCATCTAGATGAAGATAAATCTTTAATACCAGAGAATTTTGTCTCATATAATTTTTTTCCCGTTTATTTTTCGGTTTATATGGCATAAGTGTATGTTTTTTCAAAATTTAATTTGATTATATTGAACCCTAAATAAGCATAGCGACTTTTTAATCAAGAAAATAATTAATTATTCAATTACTATCATAAAACTAATATATAAGTGAAAATGGTAAAAAACTAGGTACCACAAAATAATTTAATATGATACAAGTGTATATAGTTGTCCAAAAAGGTTGTGTGATAACTGATAGATTTAAAATTTAAACTAAGAACTATTAATTTATACACCGAAATGCATTCTGAAATAAATTAAATATTTTATGCCTATAAGTATTTATTTAAAATATCATATCATCGTGTGACACTATTTATACTGTGTATGCAACGATAAATCATTGCAAACGAAAAGCGAATCTTAGCGAAGTTCAGTTAAATATTTTATTATTAAATTTAAATTTAAAATGTTATTTATTCGTAACAATAAAATAATATATCGCGATTGTTGTTATTTTTTACAAGTTTTATTATAAATTTGAACATAAAATAATTAAAAATTGAATATGACATTAACTTTCAGAAACTAATTTTGATAATTGGAACAAAATTTCGTGTTAAAAAATTGTTCACAGACAGGAAAAAGCAAACATCATAATATATAGTGCTTCTCTTCGTTACGCTCAACATTTTAAATATTATAAAATATATAATATCAAAATAATATATTTCAATAATTAATTTATTGGAATACATAATAATCTATAATAAAGTGGTTGATTCCACTTATCCTAAACCTTTGACCTTTGAAGTATATTAGTTATAAATTATCGCTATCAATGTATATTACATAACATTATGTAATAAAAGCAACTCGGAATGAATTTTATTGAATAGATTAACTACTATGATAATATACAAAATAATATAATCGGCCGAATAATTTATTGTATTTCCCCCTGTATGTTAGTTCATTATTCTTCACGGTAGTTATCTCACGTTCACAGCAGTCTGTTGTTACGGATGTTTGGCTTTTGGCTTACGGATTTTAGATTTTAGAATATAAGGATGTACCTACCTTTTTTTTTTTATTCGGTTTTGTCGTTAAACATCCAGATGAACACGTCATACTATTATACAATATATTATATTATGTTAATATAATTATCGTCCTAATTTGAGATAATATTTCTATATGCACTGTGTGCTCATAAAATGGTTTCCGTTGCGATAATAATATTTAGATATTATTTAATCATGACAAGAGTGTGTATTGTAAATAATATGTTTGGAATCAACGATAATAAATCAACAGACTAGCGTCGTTATCACAAAACACGCCGAACAGAGAAAAATACTCTCAAACTAAAATTTATTTTTATTGACCAAAATATGCTTGTTGTAGTACCTAAGTAAAGGTTAAAAAAAAGTTTTTAAATTAGTAAAATGGTTTTATAATAATGTCTACCTATACATTCTTCTATTATAATATTTTAAAATAATATATCAAAAGTTTATAAAAAAAAATATATTATTATTAACTTTTAAAATAATATGGCAATAACTTTGAACTCTATACATTATTATAAAAGTTTTGGAAATCATGGCTTTTGGATTAGATAATCTCATAAATTATTGTTATTCACAACGCTATGATTTATTATTACAGAAGTTTCAAAATAATTAAAACAAGTTTATTTTATAGACACCAAATTTAATAAAAATTATAATTTCAAGTATTTGGTGAGCAAATATTTCAAACTTCATGCATAGAAGGAAATTACTTTATTGATTCTGGATTACCTTAAATAGATAGAATATTAGTTAAAATAAATTTCAGTGTTGCAATTTTCGATTTCTTTAAAGACGTTGACGAAATATTCCACTTTTAAGTTTAGGTTGGAAGAAAGTATTAGTTCATTCTTAAAACGCTGTGCACCATACCGCCACATAAATGATAAATCACCACCACTCTCCTCCAACCCAAATTTAAAAGTGGAATATCTCGTCAACGGATTGACTGAAATTAAAAATGTCACTAAAACACTAAAATGTATTTGAACTAATACTCAATCTATATCTATTGAATTTTTAACATATTTGGCCATTTAAAAATTAAAATATAGGTTAGATTAGGTTTTACCCCCAAAAATAAGCGTGAAAAAAAATAAAATGAATAAAAAATTTTTAAAGAAGCTTGTTTCTTAAATGTTCTCAAAAATAAATTCCCTAAAAAGTCAATAATTTCCGAGATAATGAGTTAATGAGCACCCACTTTAACGGATACCTGGTATTAATATTTATTATAATACAGAGTGATCAACATACTTTAAAACACTCGTTATCTTGGAAACAATTAACTTTTAAGAAATTTGCAGCTCTGAAATGTTACATAAATTTTTTTTTGTCTCCCTTATTTTACAGGATGAAACTACTACTAAATTTTGATTTTAAAATCCTATACTAAAAATGTTGTCATTTTAAATTTAAGGTTAAACACTTTACAAGAAAAAATCTAAATCCCAAAAGTATGGAGTAAAAGTTTAAGCTATAAGCAATGGATATTTTAATTCATTCCTCCATACCTTTTTTTTTCCTGTATCCAGACTAAAAAATCTTTGGCTAACTAAATTAATTTTACCTGACACCGTGTATTCCTTTATCGCTTCATTCTTAGAAATGTTATTATTCACACGTATTATTTATATAATTTTTTTTTTATCAACCTGTAATCTTAGTAAATCAAGATTTAAAACCTGAAGATTTCTTTAACTGAAAACATAATATAATTTTTCTATACATTATAATAATAATACTAATAATAATACTAATAATAATACTAATAATACTTATAATAATAATAATATAAATAATAAATACTATGTAAACATAAAAAAAAAAAAAAATATTTGCATTAGTATTAACTGTAATACTTCGTAAAACTTAGTATCAGAACCAATCATTAAAAGTACCATGAAATTATAGGGCCGGCGGAGATGGGGAAGGAAGAGACGGTGATGGCGGTAGAGGTGGCGGTGGTGGAATTAGTGGTGGTGGCACTGATGGCAGAGGTGGTGGAGGTTGCGGTATTGGTGGTGGTGGGACTGATGGCAAAGGTGGTGGCGGTGGTGGTGTTTTTGGTGGAGAAACTGACGGCAGAGGTGGTTGTCCGTTTATAGGTCTCGAAGGCTGTATCCCGTTTTGAGGCCATAAAGGTGGTTGTCCGTTTGGAGGCCTCGGGGGTGGGGGCCTATTTTGAAGCCACGAAGGCTGTGGTCTGTTCGGAACCCATGAATGTGGTGGTCTGTTTAGAAGTCGTGGAGGCAGTTGTCCGTTTATAGGTCTCGAAGGCTGTATCCCGTTTTGAGGCCATAAAGGTGGTTGTCCGTTTGGAGGCCACAAAGGCGGTTGTCCGTTTCGCGGCCACGAAGGCTGTGGTCCATTTTGAAGACACGGGGGTGGGGGCCTATTTTGAAGCCACGAAGGCTGTGGTCTGTTCGGAACCCATGAATGTGGTGGTCCGTTTAGAAGCCGTGGAGGCAGTTGTCCGTTTATAGGTCTTGAAGGCTGTATCCCGTTTTGAGGCCATAAAGGTGGTTGTCCGTTTGGAGACCACAAAGGCGGTTGTCCGTTTCGCGGCCACGAAGGCTGTGGTCCATTTTGAAGACACGGGGGTGGGGGCCTATTTTGAGGCCACGAAGGCTGTGGTCCGTTTGAAACCCATGAATGCGGTGGTCCGTTTGGAAGGAACGGAGGCTGTGGTCCGTTTGGAAGGAACGGAGGCTGTGGTCCGTTTGGAAGGAACGGAGGCTGTGGTCCGTTTGGAAGCAACAATGGCGGTGGTCCGTTTGAAGGCCACGACAACCGTGGCCTATTTTGATTCATCGAAGATCGTGGCATATTTGAACTACACGAAGATCGTGGCATATTTGAACTACACGAAGATCGTGGAATATTTAAACTACACGAAAATCGTGGTCTGTTTGGAGTCCGCAAAGCCGGTAACTCGTTTTGTGGTCACAAAAACGGTGCTTATATTGAGGGCAAAAAAGCAGTGGCTCCTTTAGAGGGCACAGAGTCAGTGGCTCGTTTTGAGTCTGTGGTCACAACAGTTCTCTAAGAAAAAAATAATTACTTAGTAAATTATATGGCTCACCTAGTAAGTTTCTTAAGGTGGTTCTTGGCAATATATATTGAATATTTTTTTGGAAATTTGATGACAAGTACCCCAAATTTTGTTCTACCAATTAAAATAATAATTATGGTTAAGTTTAAGTGTGCTAAGTCAGTCCCTTCACGTGTCTCTAAGGGGTTGAAATTTTATGAATCTGGATAAATTTTTTTTTTTTGCAAATATTATCTTTAATATTTAAGTAATTCAAAAAACTTATAATACAACTATTGTAGTACTATGTATTTACAAATGTAACTACATGTAGTACAAACATAAATATTATAATTCATTTTTTTTTTTATAAAATGTAAAATGTTAAAATAAACATATAAAATCATTATAATTTTAGAAAAAAAAGGTTTAATGTTTAAAAATCGTTGAAAAACCTATTTTTATTAAGGATATTATATAATATCATTATAATAAAACATATGTACGATTTTTGTTTGACTTTAAAATAATCGAGATTAAAAGTAAAAAATTAAAAACTAATCTAATTTCCTAAAACATTTACTCTTATTGTTTTTTTTTAAATTTAAATTTACGGAAAAGTATACATTTTACAAAATATGTGTAAAGAAATTTTATATAATTAATACAAAGTACTACAACAATTGTTCTGTATACGTTTTGTACATAATTTTAATATTAAGGATGCAAAATAATAAAATTAATTTCTGAATTTCTATAGTACAAGAACTTGGGGTAAAATTAGACTCTATCTATCTTTCAAGGACCATAAACTTTTTTTTAGGAATAAAGCTTTACCAAAGCTAGGTTTTAGATTCTGAGTGAAGCGAAAAAGCTTATGGTTTTACAAAGATTTTTTTTTTTCTGTACATAACTTTTCTACAAAGAAGACTTGCTCGGATTTTTAAGTGCAGCACCTTTTTTGAAAGGAAATCGGTGAGGAGAGGTAGATTAAAGAGATCATTTTTCGATTTTTTCAAGAGATTTCACATCAAATGCGAAAAATCGAAAAAAAGAAAAACGGGAAAATATAAGAAATGTAGGTATTAGTTAAAATATTATACGGCCTTCTTTTATCCAGTAAACAACTTTTATACAAGTAATTTGGCTTCAATTTATAATGATAAAAATTTTTCTAAAAGAAAATTTCACTGAGTAGGTACTTTAGAGAGGTCATTTTTCGACTTTTCCCAAGAGTATTCCAAGCAAATATGAAAAATCGGGATAAAAAATATGAAAACCGGGAAAAACTTAGGGAAACTTGGAAAATCGATACAACAATAAACAAATATTATTAAAAAAAATATAAAAAGCTTGTTTATTTATTTTACTATTAAATAACATATATTGTTGACAAAGCATTATTATCAACTGAACTCCGCTCAGAATCGTTTTTTTGTAAGCAATGGATTATGGTAGCACAGAATTTAATGTACATATATATATATATATATATACATTAGCTACATTATCTATAACAGTAGCTGCTCCTGTCCGATAAAAAAGATACAGACATACTTAGCAAAATGGGTGGGCCCAAGGAAATCTGACTGGAGTAGTACTTAAGTAAGAAGGTTAATTTTTGATTTTTCCAATAATTGGGAAAAATCGGGGACGTGTATGAAATTATATATTAGTAAATATTACGGCCTTTATTTTTCTGTGAACAACTTTTCTACTATACATTTCGCTCCAATTGTCAAGTATAGCACTTTTTCTGAAAGGAAATCTAACTGGGGTAGTACTTTAGGAAGGTCATTTTTTTAATTCTTTCATTTTCATAATAAATAGAGAAAAAATGGAAAATTTATGAAACGTAATATTTTTCAATTTTAAAAAATGCTTACAAAACCTCAAATGCCGTACACTTCGCCATAATTTTTACGATTTTTCCCGTTTTTTTGTAATTATTAGGAAAACAGATTATACATAAAATCGAACTACAACTGTCTTACTCACAAATTTAATATGTTACAATTTTATTTCAGAAAATATATTATTCTTAAAATTCGGACCAAAGGTTTCTAGTAGAAAAATATAATCTTAAAATTATTAATTAATGAAATCATTGTGCTATACTTTGAAAACTCGTCTTTTTCGTCTTTTTTTAGGTGTTACAAATTATTTTGAAAACTGTTTAAGACATTAGAAAATACGTTATTGACAATATAACATCGGTTTTCACACGGATTTCACAGAATTTAAAATAGCTGTTACATAGAAACTATTCATCGAATATAAATGTGTAATACATTAAAATTTTCAAAAAAATAAACTCTACAAAATGGCTATTTTAAAACTTTTCCTAAATAATAAAATAAAGTAATTTTTTTAAATTTTTTTAATAAAAAAAAAAAAAATAACTCATATATAAATATTTGTGCTCCTCATTTCTGTGAGTAATATAACAAAACAAATTGATTTTATTTATTATCTCCAGAGATATCCAAGGGGTATATCTTCATGGGACAACCTGTATACATATATGTGTATGGTTATGTAAATATATGTATATATAAATTCAAAGAAAAATATCAATTGATTACATAGAATTTTGTCTGACGGACATCATGTTATCGGAATCCAGGCAATTGATTAGTGAAATCTTAGATCATATACAATGAATAGAGCTGTGGCTATAACTTATGTGAAAACAGGTTTACAATTTTAATCATATTTCATCTGCTGTAAGTACAATAGCTCAGGTCACCGCCGAAAATGTGCGACGAGAATTTTGTACGCGTATAGTCCCGTTGTTGATGTTGAGTTAGGTAGGTTATAGAATAATACAAATTCATTAAAAACATGTTTTTTTGTGTGCGCCACGGACCGTCGCACCATACCCGAGGAAGCGACATTACCTGACGTTGATCGCTCGGCTTGTATTCAATTTTTAAATTATTCTTATCGCATTCGAGCTGCTGAATTAAGATGGAATTTTTCAAATATTATCATTTTCCAATAAAATTTTGAATTATTTTGCAAAAAATATAAACTATGATCGATTACTGTTTACTAAAACAAGTATAAATAGACATTTCCTTTTATTCTAAAATTTACGTAGGGAGTGCGATACTGCGATTACACCATCACACTTTAGCACGAGCCGCCACTAGTTGCTCAAATTAATAATCGGTTACTTAATACATAGAAACAAGTCACGCACACTATAAAAATTGCTTATGTTTAAGAAAATGAAATTACTTAAATTACATTGTATACCTGTTGCGTGATGTTTCCTTGACTCGGCAGTCCTTTCTGTAAAAAAAAAAAAAAATGTTGTCTAAATGTTATTAGCTATTATTCTATTTGTTCTCAATCTAGAGTGTATGATACGACTAATGTTAAAAATTGTATAGCAGGGGTGACCATCTTGCGGATAGTCGCATGTGGCTCGCGTCTTATTTACAAAAACCAAAATTTACTTATTTATTATTATGAATTTTAATTGTTTTTCGTATACATTTATAAAAAAAAAAATTTATTATATAGATATGAGACTATAGAATACAGATTAATAAACAAATATACATAGTAAATTAATATGAATAATAAATAAAAAAAAATAAACATTAAGCTAAATTTGTTTGCGTGGTATTTTTTTCGTGTCTATTTTTTTTGGAAAATGTGGTTGCATTGATGTAAAAGCAGCTTTCTGTAATTCTGTATTATGATCATCAGTCAAATTTGATCGATATTCCAACCTAATTATTTGAATGAAATAATTTATACGAATATATCAAAAATTTCTATCAAATTTACCGCACAGTTTTTAATATTTGGGGATAAAAAATCGTTAGAAATCTGATAATCTAATCAAAACCAAATAATATTAACCTTATACATAATTTGATAATATGATAGGCTGTTAGCTATCGTTATTAATTTTGTGTTGTAAAAGTACAAATTAGACCAAATTATATAAAATTATAATTTATAAAATCTATTTACAAATATTTTGGCTCTTGATTTCATTGCATTTATAAATGTGGCTTGCGAATATTTTCATGTTGGCCACTCCTGTTATGTAGTTTTAAATTTTCATTCAGTACTGTTAATTTTAAAATGAATTAGCCAATAATCAAATGTGAGGTAATCTGTGTTTATTTAAGTTGGTTTTATTTTAAGTATTTTAATTTCTAGTCGAGATATGTGCATTGAGCATATGAAAAATTTAAATTTAAAACTCATTGAATCCCGCTCAAAAAAAATTTAAAAATATCTATATAAACAAACACAGTTAATATTCGTACTTTTTGGTTGGAATAAATATATAAGTTAATTGGAATAAATATATAAGTTAATTCACGCTAATATTATAATGAATTTAACTACACAAATTTGGATTTATTGAATAAAAAATGTATATTTGATTGACAATATTTTTTTTTTTAAATTAATTTTAGTTTTACATTTTATTCAATTTTAATTTTAATTAAAAATGATATGTTAAGTGGTTAATCAACTATTTTTAATATTATTTTAACACTATTATTATACATAAATAGTGATATTAAATATGCTCGATAAGGCATTTAAACATGCATCTACCTATTTTTTTTTCCTTTGGTTACTTTTTGCACCACTTGGACGATGCCTATCACTACCTATATGATGCAAAATAAAAATCCGAAATTATGATTTAAATAATATAAGTCATGGAAAAAAATGTCAGTTAAGATTGATTTATCTGTAAAAGCAATACATTTTTAACATCACTCGATTAATAGTAACTGTTGAAAATTACGTTATACTGTTATTTTTTCCATCACTCGGGGTCGATCGATATTATTATACTCGGTTTTCATTCTAGCGTACGATGTCCCTGACTGCCTACAATTATATATTACGTACCTGTAACAAAGATTTTGGATGATCCGTTTCGTCCGTGTTAGGTAAGTCGTGTAATACTCGTCCAAAAACCTTTACAGCTGCAATACTGAATGACGAGAAAATTCACCTTACCGACCGCTGATGGTGGTTGCGGCGGCCAAAGAGGGCGGTGACAACGATGACCATATAACTACCTCCACCCTTGATCCATCACCCACCACCCACGAACAAATCATCGGTTATCGGAATGCGCATAATAATACGGGAATATAATCAGCGGTAATGAGTAGCGATGATTAGTTGAACATTTACTTTATTTTTCGATAAAACAAAAAATAACAAATTACTACAGTTTTGGTTGTTATATACAAATTCGAAAAATTGAAAAATAAAACTATATTACTAGGTAGGTATAATAAATAATATACATTATTTAATTTATTTGATTAAATGTGAATCGAGTGGAACAATCTAATTATTAATGTAATCATAAAATTGTAAAAAATAATTTTTAAATTTAATATAATTGGAGAACATTTTGAAAACCTGCTCTGATCCCTTAAACAGAAAATTATAACTGCACGTCAACGTTCTTCAGACGAATATCGGATAGAAACGTATTGGCCTATCGAGTTTTAACATTTGCAAGTCAAATAGTTATATAGTTATAGTTTACGGAGAGATTTAACTTTTGTGTAATTATTGGTTATTTATATAAATGTTTACTTAAAATATTAGTATTTATTCAATGGAGTATATACGATTAACTTAGTTTTTTTAATTTACATTTTTCATCATACATAAATTAATAAAAATCGTCAGTTGAATGACATTTGTTTTATTTACATTTTTAATTAAAACGAGGCAAGTTTACGACCCACTCCACAAATGTACGCAACGAAAACGGAATAACGTACCACCTGGTGGCAGAGACTAGTCTCACGGACCCCATACGAAAACCATTACCGCTGTGATTTTTTTCTCCCCGAAATTTTTATTTACCTCCTATCTATTAGAATAGAGACTGTCGATCGATCGTCTCATTCGTTTTACGACCGCGTCGTCAGTCGTTATCGTTAATTCCGACAGTAACACTGGACGTATAATATACATTAGTTCGTATGTATACACACACTAAGATGGAGATAATATTTATACACATTACACACATTGAAGTATTTGGTTTGATAAAACAAGAATTTAAACATCATTCAATATAAATAACAAATTAAACGCATCTTCGAAAGGGCGTGTACTATTTAAAGGATGTACTATATTTTCCTATTGTTATTTTTTTATTTTTAATAAAAAATGATTAACCCAAAAACAAAATAATATTTTCATCTGCCATGATGTTATTGTCCAGTTGAAACATACTAAATAGTTAATGTATATTTAATGAAATAAGTAAATATAGTTATCGTGAATATCGTAAGTACCTAAATAAACGTGTCGTAAATAAACGCTCGTGTGTTGGTAGGTATGAATTAAAACGCGCGGTAAATTTTGTTTACGCGATAAAAACGTCTTGCGGTAAAATAACGCTCGTGTGTTCCCAGTCATATAATATGTTAAGTACAGTACTTACTACATTTATTTGTTGTGTTTTGTGTTTATTATTTTAATAGTATAAGTAGGTAATTTACAATATAAGATACAAAATACTGATGTGCCCACACAATTTAACCCTATCATTACTCAACTAAATAATCAAAATATAATTTAATTATGATATAGATCCACAAATTACAGTTATGACTAAAAATTAATGTCCACTGAAATAGACAGTAATAATGAAAAAGTTTTAAAGAGCAAATTAATATAAAATTATAAAAACTGTTTAATTTGAAAAATAATAAGGTATACATTTATTTTGCCATAGTATTTTTCAGTTAAAAAATATTGTAGAGACTTGTAATTTTTACAAAATACTTAAGTTACACTTTTGTTGACGTCATAAAATGATAAACACATTCTAACAATGTTTTTTGATAGGTATTTTATATTTTCATGTTTTTATATGTATTTTTATTTTGTAGGATCTTTTATTAAATTTATACGACTATTGTAGGTAGTACAATAGCGGCTGTACCCATCCTTTAGCTCTTATTTTTTTTTTTGTTTTATACATAAAGAGGCATCTATAATAATAAATAATATTATTAAATTAAAAATGTCATCTAATTTTGTACTAACATTGACAGAATTTAGTTTGTTAATTTTTATAAAAAAAACTTTGAGGGTTTTTTATTTCATTATTTTTTTTTCTGGTTAGAACGTGAAAGCTTCTGCGGTACGTCAAAACAATTTTGTGATTTTTATCTCGGGAAAAGTGTCAAGACGCCCGAAATGCATTTTACGGAACACCGGTAAACCAAAAAAAAATTATATTTAGATAGATGTTTTTTTTTTTTTCCATTAACAATTTAATGAACGAACAACAAATTAAACGTGACAAGTAAATATTTTTAAAGCGGTTGATAATTTGATATTGTCATTATCAATTTTCCAAAAAAAAAACAGCAACATAAACCAGAAAAAAACGAACCATTTACAACACGAAACTAAAATATTACTAAAAAAAAAAAAAGTTTTTTTATTTTAGTAGCTGAAAAAAGCATGAAAGTGCAAACAATAAATAATCAAAAATTAAACTCGAGAGAACATCGTAAAGATATTTTCGTATTGGAATGCAACGATCATAATAAATAATTTATAAAAATTATAAATAGTGTATATATATTATTATTTAAATAATAGTTCACGTATTTTTATAATAGATGATTAGAAATTCCGCAGAGTGGTACTTTAATTGAAACATTTATTTTGAAATTAGTTACAGTTCACTCTCTAGATTCTAGATCCTTATATTCCCAGAAATCATTTCCAAATTGTATGTTAAAAAAAACATATTTATTTCCAGATAGTATTATTGTGTTGAAAGTGTAGCTTATACATAATTATTAGACGCTCCGGTTCGGTTCGACCTTAAAAATCAGGGTTAGTAACATCATTAAAAAAAATTAATCGATATTTTGTTAGTGACGCCACAACTTGAAAGCAGATTAGACTGATTTTTATTGATGGTTTAGTAATGTTCAGGACAAGGCGTAAAAAATTTTTTGTAAAATCCATCCGAAAAATTGGAAATTTGAATAGTAGTGTTATATGAAAACCTAAATACTTTTCTTTTAAAATTCACTCATATCATTAAAGTAACTTTTAATCCACCGAAGGCGCTTTGTTAAAATATATCATTGTAAAGCAAAATAAATAAATAGGCTTTATATAATTTCTCTAATAATATTTATTTAATATTGTACAAATTTTCCCAGTTTTCTTACGTTTTTTCCGGTTTTCTCATATTTTATGCCAGTTTTTCACATTTGCTGGGAAGATTCTTGGAAAAATCAAAAAATAACCTCTTTTATGTACCACGCTAATGAAATTTACTTTTAGAAACATTGCTATCATTAAAATTTGGGGCAAAAGTGCTGATAGAAAACTGGTTCACAGAGAATAAGGCCGTAATATAACATAACTAATACTTACATTTCTTATATTTTTCAGATTTTTGTTTGGTTTTTCAAACTTGATGAGAAAACTCCTGGGAAAATTAAAAAATGACTATTTAAAGTACCTTTCCACACCAATTTCCTATTAGAAAAAGTGCTACATGTAGAAATCCGAACAAGTCTTCTGGTAGAATAGTTGCGCAAAGATAAAAAAAAAAATTAACATTTTTATAAAACTTTAAGCTTCTTCACTCAGATTCTAAAAAAAAAACATTGGGTTAAATCATTTATATAGCGTTAGAAGATTATATTTAATAAGTTAGGGCTGTTAGAGGGAAACATTTAAACCCTTATACCGTTTTGATTTTTTCAAGTAATTATTTGACATCTTTAAGAGTTTTCTTTTATTTTTTTGTGGTTTTTGAGTGCAATAAGTTCCGAGAACTAATTATTATATTATATTGACTTTATTTCTAAAGGCTTTTTTCTATTTACCCTTGTTGTCTTGTGCATACGTTGCATTTTAAACGGTATAGTCCCCTTTTTTTGTTCATCATACAGCAATAGAGAAAATTTTTTCTGTCATAAATGTAATTTAGAGGGATGGAAAAATCGTTTTTTTTATTCCTATACTATCTTTTATACTATAAAAGCAATTATTATTCTAAAAAATAACTTTAAACGATATTATTTTAATAATTGTTTTATTTTTTTTTTATTTTTTTTTATTTTTTAATAACTAAAATTATTAAAAAAAAAATTATAATAAATACGACTCAAAAAATTGTAATGGAAAAAACAATGATTACAACATCAATCCACTAAGTGTAAAATTTGTTTGACAAATTTTCAAACTCTCAACAAAAAGGAATACGATTGAGTATTTTATTAAAATATCACTTATTAAAAAATTATTTCATTGTTAAAAAATATATATAGGGTTTTGTATTAGAGTAGATTAACCTTAAATTATTGTCCCGCTTTTTTTTTTTTTTTTCAAAAATATTACCACACTACGCTTGGGAATACAAAACAAACTAATCGTACCCCTGCCGCTGACTCTCACACTCACCGTCACCGTCTCGTATTTCTACTAGCTCGACCAATCGATTTGGCTAACCTTAATCCTTAATCCAGCGATTGTGCGGTCAATTTTTTTTTCCTTCCTGAGCATTTCTGAAAATTGAAATGTGCTCAGTACAGCAATAATATCTTTCGCGTTTGAACTTGTAGTACTATAGTCCGATCATCGCCGAACTGAGCCTCGAAATGTACTTAATTATCGATTTTGTAAAAATTTAAAAATTCATAGTTATCGGGACAGAAATGTAATATTATAATTTTAATTTTTGTAGTTTAGCGGAACGATCGTACGTTAATATTCTTGGCTGCTGTTTTTGTTCGCAGCCCAACTGGAGAATTTCGACATTTAAGCGAAAAGGAATTTAGACAATTCAAAAGCTGGGCAAGTTAATACATTTTTTAAGTTAAGTTATACTAAAAAGAACAAATAAAATAAAATAATACTCAAGTTAAGAGAAAATTAATTGTAAAATATAAATAAATTAAAATAATTATTAAATCAAGTTAAAAATGCCCAGAAAAATAATAACTAAAGTTGAAACACAGATTTCTTGAAAAAAAAACGCATAACTTGAGTAAATATAACTTACATAAATTTAAAATATATAATACAATTTTTTTCTAAAAATTTAAAAATAAAAAACATTTTTTTTATACATGTTCTGATTTTTTCTGCTTTAGATTTTGCTTAATTATTAAAAAGCTATTTATACGGAAAATTAAAAAATGACTTTCTTACTCACTATAATGAGATTAAAAATGCATTAAGAAAGATCCCTTGTTGTTTTTCTATTGGATTAATATAACTGAGGGAAAACATGAGTTGTACAAAATTAAAATAAAGGATTCGTGACTTCGTAAATTTATCAGTTTTCATTTTTTGCCTTTTTCCGATATTCTCAATTATTATGCAAATATAGAAAATTGAAAATTTGATTAAAACAAGATTACTAGAAGAAAATTTTACTTCAAAAAATTTAAAATCATGAAATCATTACGACGCAAATATTTATCCCTTTATCGCATTACCCCTATATATTTCTAAATTAGTATGAAACTGCTACATTTGATACATTGGAGAGAGATTTCTGACAGACATTTTGAATACAGTATTAAAAAAAAAAAACCCCCCAATACGTTCCGAATCTAAAACTAATTAAATAAAATGATATTGAACAAAGTAACTTATAACTTAACTTTTAACTTTTCAACTGAAGTTTTGGCCAGCTGTGGATAAGGCACTTTTAACACTACTTGATTATTTATTTAATTTACGGAGGTTTTTAATCGAATTTGGTTGTTAAATTTGTACTCGTGAGCCCACGTTTACTGAAGCGTTCCGAGAGTTTTCAGGTTAGGTTAAGGGAAAGTTTTAAAATTGCAAACAACCGTAATATAATTTTCATTTATACGACGACGACCGTAATATGGTTTCAGAGAAATTGCATTTTTCGCACCCCTTTTAAACGTGGCAAAGAAAAGTCGAATGTGTATACAAAGTAAATACATAACAATATTATTATTATTAACAAAAATACACACCCGAGAGATATTTATTATTTCATATTAACGCACCAAATATTGTACGCGCTTGCTGCAGTAATAACAGTATAATTTTCGTTTATTACTACAGCTATATTGCGTCCCTCTTGTATAAACATTATGATGTAAAGGCCACTCGGAGAAATTGCTCTTTTCGGCGACCCTTTCTAAAATTCGGCACTTAACCCGCGTGAACGGCAAAGTAAACGCGCTGAAATATTTATTATTTTATTAAACATAACTATAATACTCGTATATTACAACAATACACGCGTAGATTTAATTAAAGTGTGTATAATAACGTCACTTTATACATTTCTGAAACTAGTGCGTAAAATTATAATAATATGGTTATCAAATTATTACACCTAATACATGGCTGTTTTACCGATTAATTATTTTTATTATTATACTCACGAGGCGTGAAGTATATTCGTTTTTACGACTACTGGATGCAAAATCCATTGCTTTCATATTTCAACTATTGTTATAAGTATACTTATAGGTATAAGTATCTATTTTTCATATCTATAATCAATGAAAATTACATAATAATATTTAACTTTCAAACAAAATTAAAGCTCCTATAAGATTGTAATCTTCGTTTATTATACCTGCATAACGATAATATCGTGTTGCCCACATAAAGACCACACGGCAAATCAATTTTCCGATAATCAGTTTCCAAATGCGACGCCGAAATTATACTTTGAGTGTAGCATTTGCTATCAGTGGCGTATTTACGGGGGAAAATTTGGGGGATAGGTCCCTCCCATGGTTTTTATTTTTTTTATTATTAAAAATTATCATTGAGTATTGCTATGTAGTTTTTCTATTTTTATAAATATATTGAGAAAAAGTTAATAAATTGATAGGTTATAACCTAATAAATAAAAATTTGGATATCACTATTTCACTATTGCTTTGATAATTTGGGCGCTACTGCGAGTGTAGCAAAGTCGTGAAAAGTAAACAATATATTAAAATGTACAATACAATGTTGCCAATAAAATATTTTATAACCAAGTATGTAGTTTAAATAATTTATTACATTTATTCGTTAAATTTAATATTCTTGTTCGTAAATATAGTTAAATATTAAAATATGAAATCGCCCTGTGTGTATTTTTGAAACCAAACCGTGTATAGAGTTAATAAAAAAAAAAAAAACAGACATTCTTCATGCTATGAGTAAACTACTGTTGTTGTGCAGTTTAGAATACATAAATTGCAACCAAAAAACAATTCAAAACAGAGCCCGAAAAATTGTTAACATTATAATCATTGTATAGTAAAATGTCATAATTATGAAAAAATAAAACTAATTGTATTATTATAACAATTTTATGTTGTTAATGGGCACTTTAAAGTTGTAAAATAATAGACACCATTCGTTACATTCATTGTCCGTTAAAGAAATTCATCAAATTACAAAAAAAGCTATTTTTGAAAAGTGATCTAATTTATTCATAAAATAATCATGAGATAAGTTGTCTACTGGTATAATACCAGGGATCAATGTTAGATAGGTACCTACTCGTATGATTATTTCATAGGCGGTATTTTTTGTATGTAGGTACTTAGCATATACAATATGCATGTGATAATAGTTTACAATTATATAAATATAACATGATAATTAAATACAGATATTATCTTTATATCTTTATGCATTATTAAAACGTGAGGTTATTTCTTCAAACAGCTATTTCTGAAGTTTCACCCAAACAATTTGCATGATTTTTGTAAAAAGAAGTGTTTGATGTGTAGGTTCGTAGATGAATCATTAACGAGAAAAGTTTTGAAAATTGATTGATTAAAAAGTTGTTAGAAATATTAGTTTTCCGTGTAGTTACGTAGCGAATTGCACGTACACATGCTCTCATAACCCCCTCCCCTACGTTACAGCTGCACCATCATCATTTGTTGTCAGCGATGTGCGTTGCAGTCTGCCACGTGCACTGTACACGCACACAATTTATTATGCCTCCCACTACTCTTACGTCTACAGCTACGTTATCACGAAGAACGCTGCCTACTTTTCATCTCGAAATATAACCCTTGAAGGGTGGCTGAAACCGAGTTTTTGGTATTTTTGAAACGAGAATTAAATTTTTTTTTAAATTTATATGTTACTTTGGCAACACGGATAAAAAAACAGTTAGTATTATTTCATTTGTGTACCGTAGACAAACAAGTACTCTTTTTTTAAAAGATGAATTAACGGCAATAACGATTAACTGCAACAGGGATAAGGGTGGAAACGAAGAAACACATCGAATTGATTTTCTTTATTGGTTACTGTTTTTGAAAGGATTGAACCCGGAAAATAAACAATCTGTTTATAGTTGTTTTATATACTATGATAGTATATTATTATTGAGTTTTAGGTTCGGACGTAACGAGGAATCTATTGTTTTTATTATGATGTGTGTTTTTTGTTTTTTTTTTTATTTTGTTTGTCTGTAAACAACTTTTTAAAAAGAAATCTTGTCCCGATCAGAGGCATGACTAGACCTTTTTAGTGAGAGGTGTAAGTAAAATATTTGCATACCCACCCCCTAATTTTTTTCCCTAGAGTGTTAATTTTAAAAATAAAATATACACTTTCAAAAAAAAATAAATTCTTTTAAATTTTGTCATAATATGTTATATTTTAGAATTATAAAATATATATATATATTTATAAACATTATAAATACATGTAGTACATGATATATAGTATTATTATAATTATAAACGTTGCTTTATGTTTGGTTAATTTGATATCTTCAATGAAATAAACATAATTGACTAAATAGACAAAATTTTCTCAACAAAAATTATGAGCCTAGAATCTAGTTTATCTCGTTTCATAGTATTCCTTGTTTTAGTTTTTACAATGTTTAATTTTGAAAACGATCGTTCACAGGTGTAACTAGTTATCGGTATAGTCACAAAACGTGAAAGTGCACGGAGTACATTAGGAAAATTGTCACTGCTTGATTATTTATATAACCAAATATTATGTATTGTTTTGGTTGTTGTTCCTTGATAAAAATGTCCTTGAGCTTTTTTTTAACCGTAATTCTGCATTTAATTTATCTGCATTATGATTGAATTATTTTGATAATATATCAATGTATCAATATGTCTAATATTATATGTATAATATATACAATATGTATAATATATCAATATGTCTGATGTTGTTTGCTTAAATTCAATTGAACCAAATCTATTATTTGTAATGTTTTTTGACTGAATTTTACTGCAGCTAATATAAATATACCTTAAATAGGGTATAAGTAAAATTCATATAAGTTGAAACCTAAACAATGCTCGCAGGGTGTACAAACGCACACCCCGCACACCCCGTAGCTACGCTTATGGTCCCGATGTATAGAGTGTAGTACTTTTTTTGAACGAACATTTTGTCTACTTGGTGCATTGGAATGGTGATTTTCGATTTTCCGGGGGATTTATAAAATAATTATAATAAACTGGAAAAAAAATTATAGGTAAAACGGCAAATATTTAAGGTGCGCCGCGGTGTTACTGATTTCATTGTTTTTAATTTTTGCAATCAATATTTTCTACCAAAACTATTGCTTTAATCGAAAAATGACAAGAGATTGATTTTTTTCTTTCAGTATGTATAGCTACTAACTGAGAACATTCTTTTTTTTTTATACCTAAAGTAGTTTTTATATTAATTAAACAAAACTAAAAAAGATGAAAAATACGATTTTATTTAAACATATGGCGCAACGAATTCACTATTTAAAATGTATAAGGTTATATTTTCAACCAGAAATCTTTGTTCACATTTCAAAAATAGTATATTTTTAAAATTAAAAATGTTGTCTAATTCGCGCGTAAGAAAATGGTTTTTTAATTTTCCTAATAATTACGTAAAACCGGGAAAAAACGTAGGAAACATTATAAAGTGTACGGAATTCAGAGTTTTTTTTATTGTTATTGAATTAAAAATTATTGTAAAAACATGTAGATTTTACAAAATACCTTTATTGGCCTTTTGTAAACGTTCGTATACTTATAATATCTCTTACAAATTAAAATATCGAAAAAAAACAAAGCTATGTATGTAAATCACAAAAACAAATTAATACTAGACTAGGTTGGGTAAGGTAAATAGAATAATTGAAAAGCGAAATAATTTTAAAATTATGCAGTTCTAGCGTATAGATAAACTGAGGTAAAAATTACTTATTTTTTAGAAAAACCATCGACACAACTAAAAAATAATTAGTTTTCATATTTCACAGTTTTGGAATTGTCACAGTAGATAATAATACTAATAATACTAGCTAATATTAAAGTTACAACTCAGTCATATTTTATGTCAAGCCAGAAACAAGAAATTAAAAACAAAATTATTTTAATATTATATCTGTTTTAAAGAGACTCCCAAACGAAATATAGCGCTTATATTTTATTCTCGTAACTGGTCATTATATCGGATTTGTTTTCTTACCGCGTGCATGTTACAGTAATGTACGGCAGGTAGGTCGGTAAGATGGTAGGTACGGAGTGGGGTGCAGGGATTAAGACTGCTTCTAGAAGTAGTGTAGCTACTTCCTGTAGCAATCTGAAAGGTCTGCACACGCCCATTATTATTATTGTTATTATTATGGTGACTAAATACAACGATTGGTATTTACCGTTTTACGGTATCGCCGCTATACAAAAAATTCCGTACGATACGAACGGTAACAATAAAATATCGTCATCGTATAAAACCCGAAAAATCTTTCTCTCCACTACCTATATATACTTATATACGTTTATTGGCCCACGCAGTTGTCGATAGTAATAATATATTATTACGCGTACACATTATTGTGTACGCAGGACCGAAAAATAAAATAGGTTTTCGCCGATATGCGAAAAACGATAGAGAAAATTTATATTATTTTATATTATATGATATAAAAACAACAACGACGGGTTCGTTCAGGCGAAAACTATTATTTTTATACTATTTTTATACAGGCCTATTATACTGAACAACGCGAAAAACCATCAATCCTATTATTTTTCAATCCCGCCGGTGTAGTGGCATGCTTGCTAGTCCGTAACAGTTCCACACACTCCTGTCGGACGAGTGCAAAAACTGCTGCAGAAATCCATTCCGGTCGAGCGGCGTAATCCGGGTGATTTATAATTTTCGTATAAAACTTAACGAAGCCCGTTGCCGTTACCGTCAATCTGAAACCCTGTACAATATTTCTCGTGACCGAGCACTATCGTAACCACCACCTATACGTACTTAATAGCCGCCGAAAACAGCAATCGGATTTATAATATATCGTTCTTATTGTTTTTATTATTATATGAAAATATCCACTATTCACCTCCATGAAATTAAACTTTAATATTGCAAGTGACTGTGAAGAATGTATAAAAGAAACTGCAAACCAGCCTACAGGTTAAATAAAATAAAATGAAAAATATCACTAGATTTGTTATGAAAAACCGCTTTATGTATAAAATCACGAGGTGAAAATGACATTTGAATGCCTCTTGCCCTCTCTCCCCCACATAAAAAGAACACGCAAATTTAGTACCTAATATCGAGAAAGTATCTAGAGTTTGTACGTTTGGAAGGAAAATATTTTTACGGAACACGAGCTACATTATTATTACTAGGTGATGGATGCACATGTCTAAAAACGCTTTCAATTTGTTCGTTGCACGTTTTCGTCTGTGAAAATGTTTTTGATTTTTTTATGTCCAAAAACATTTGTGTGCAGCTTTGTTCCGGTTCTTCAATGTATGTTTTTTTTTCTTATTTGTTCGGACCATGAATAATTTGCTCTATAGAGTTTTCAGATCCATTCTGAATTTTTTGAAACTGTTAAATTTTTAATTCGTCAATAACCAGTGGAAGATTCAGGGGGGCTGTATTTTTTAATAATTTTATTTCAAACATTAATGTAAAATATAAAACATCTTCTTTTGTACTTAAGATTTTATAAGGTTATATAGTAAATTACAACTTTTACAGGTATATGTATACTTTCTATATCGAGGGTGGCCAACTTGCGGCTCGTTTCTTATTTACAAAAATTAAAATGTACGTATTTATTATTATGAATTTTAATAATTTTTCGTATAAATTTAAAAAAAAAAAATGTGTTTATTATACAGATATAAAGCTTATATTATACAGATTAATAAACGAATATGCATAATAAATTAGTACAAATAGTAAATAAAAAAATAAACGTTAAG
This sequence comes from Cinara cedri, assembly GCA_902439185.1. Classification (NCBI taxonomy): domain Eukaryota; kingdom Metazoa; phylum Arthropoda; class Insecta; order Hemiptera; family Aphididae; genus Cinara; species Cinara cedri. The sequence continues at coordinate 657,905 of CABPRJ010000010.1, read as the reverse complement.
CTAAATTTGTTTGCGTGGTATTTTTTTCGTGTCTACTCTTTTATTAAGCTTCTTAAAATCTGGTTGCATTGTTGTAAAAGCAGTTCTCACTAATTCTGTGATATTATTGTCAAACTTGAACGATATTTCAACTTAATTATTTTCATTGTTGAATAAAGTGATTCACACGAATATATAAAAAATATATATCAAATTTACCGCACAGTTTTTAATATTTGGGTACGGGAAATCGTTAGAAATCTGGTAATCGAATGCGGTAAACTTTATGTTATAAAAATACAAATTAGATCAAATTATATAAAATTATTCAATTATTTAATTTATAAAATCTATTTATATATATTTTGGATCTTGATATTATTACATTTATAAATGTGACTTACGAATATATTCATGTTGGCCACTCCTGTTCTATATTTTTATTTAAGTAAATAATATATAAACGCTTAAAAACTAAAAACCTAATTCCTATTTTTATTCAAAATTTCATAAGGCACCTACGTATAAAAAAAACCTTCTGGTAGTCATATAACCCCAATTAGCCTCATTCGTACACACTCCTAAATATGTCTTTAATGTAAATTGATATATTTCTATTAGACAATTGTAATGTATAAAGTACATTGGAAGGAGGCCGAGCACTGATTGTTAGTCTCTCACGTAAAAAACTTCCATATTTCGCACACATATACACATGTAATAATTGTTAGAGGAATAAAAAATGAAAATTTTCAATTTTTCCATGTAACGTTTATGTGTCCAAAAATGTTATAATTTTGTTTGTTTACCATTTTCGTGTCTAAAAATATTTCAAATTTTTGTCTGTGTTGAATATTTATTCAAAACGTTTTTACTTACTTAAAAATATCCTGAAAAAATCAAAAATGGTAGAGGGGTTTAATAGTCATAAAAAAAAAGTTCTAACGCTACAAAAATATTAACACAAAGTAATTTTGTATAAAACTCAGTAATCCTCCATTACAATAATAATATTCAAAATTAAATTTGTTTTTTGGGTAGTAAAACGCGAATATAGAAAAAAAAAATCTCTAGTAGCATTATACTGGGAATTGATAGTCATAAATAAAATAAAATAATAAATAAATAACTAAATAATTAATAAAATGAATTCTATGTAAAAATTTAATTATTTTCTGTATACTATGTGATAATAAATAATGATAACAATTTGAAATAACATTTTGATCACGTTTATTTCGAATATACTGTAAAAAATGCCGAAAGTTTAACCATTGGGGATTTTTTTTTCTAGCATTTTTTTTCCCCCACAATTCAGTAAAACTACACCCTTGCTTCTAACAAAAAAATATACGGAATAGCCCTCGCTTTAGCATGTGCTTACTTATAAATAATTCTGGTTCAGAAACGTTTGACCGTTTACGCGTATATGACTCTATAATATATTGTATTATAGACGATTGACTGAATCGGTAAATAAACCCCTATGTGCTACGTGATGCTGTTTAGTTTAGAAAAAGCAATCTTCAAATGAAACAAAATATTTTCCCGCCCACTCCGTGGAAAGCATAAAGGCTTTTTGGAATATATGATATTATTACGTGGGTCACAAATAATAATATTCGGGACGGTGACGCACGTATAGGAATCGAGTACGTGACGCTGATTTAAACCAAAAGTTTCGGCGAAAACGTAATAACATATTATTGTGATAGAAAAAAATATGATGAAATACACGTCCCGAAATATAATTCGTATGTATCGCGAGTACGTCAGACGAATTTCCAATTTTATGTCCACGGACCACCGCCGATCATATATTACTTTTCGCGTCCGGCCGTAGTTACCTACATAGGAAATAGGGAGTCGTATATAGGTATATCCGCCGAAAAGAAACGACCTACGACCGAAAGTTTTTCGATGAATATTTTAAAGACCATCGCCACATGATGAATAAACGTATTTCCTCGGGGAACATTAGAAAGAAAAAAAAAGATCGAATAAGTTTTCCTCCGGATATAAAGAGAAAAACTTAATTTAAACCATATTATTCTCATCGTATATATATTAAGAAATAAATCAAAGAACACGTATAAAAAAATAACGGACGGACCGAATTGTAATTCGGAAGAAAAACGAGATATCGGATTACTGTGTCCACAACGGATAATTGGATTTTATAATATATACCCGAGATGTAGAAAAACGACATAGTCCAATTTTAAAATCCTCTATAGGATCTCTATAGGAGAAGTAATGTGAAAACAAAAATAAAATACGAATGTTGGTAATTTTATTTTACTAAAACTTTTTGTACGTAAATGTCATTTTTGAATTATTGGCTGGGCATTTTTTTTTAAATTATACCTAGCCAGAGAAGATAATTATATAGATATATCTCCTATAGATAGGATATATATATCCTATAGATATAATATCTATAGGAAAAAAAATTATTTTAAGCTACCTAAATAACATTAAAAGATACTTAATTTCATATTAAGGTAATTCATTCAAATATTATTTTAAGAAGGTAAGTAAGTAATTCAGGTTGAACATATATTATTAAATATTCCAAATAGTAAAATACTAATTATTATAAACTTTTAACAAATTAATTAATAGAGATAGATCTAATTTTTTAAATCGTATTAATTTATTTTGACATTAAATTGGTGTTTAAAAAAAAAAAACTGACGTTTCAATGCCCTTCAACAGAAATCATAAAATATGTAAAAAATTATTTTTTCTTATTAACAGGTATTATCTTTTAAAATATTGCAAAATAACGTTAGACTGTAGATATAATATGGTAAAAAGTTTTTGGAAATAATGAAGAAATATTATAAAACATTATTATTATTAACCCCACGTAACAACATATATATTACCGTTTAAAATAATGTTGAGAACGTTTTTTTTTTTTATTTTTCAAACACATAAATTATTGTTAAGACTATAAGTTATTAACTGATATAAATTATCAATAGCATATACTGACGTTTAAGATAAAATTGAAAAGATATTTATTTTTATTTTTTTTTTAACATATAAATTATATTTATTGGTAAGTGATATAATATAAATTTATTGTTATAAAAGGTAATATTATGTTATAATTTTTTATGTTAGACACTGAACACGAAAACCCAATTACTCGTGGACTCCGACTGTGGCCTTTGGTCTATGAGATAATAAATATAGGTGATTAAACCTAGAAAGGCTTATGTCGATTCGACCAGGAGGTTGATTTGAGTTGAATAAAAAAAAAAAAAAAAAAAAAAAATGAAAACTTCATCTGTACTAATTAATTTTTATCTACAAATTCGATGTAAACTCTATCGATTAAAAATGTAAAATTATTTTTTTTTATGTTTTTTGTTTAACATACTGTTGATATATAGGAAAAAATTGATTTGACCGGAGAAAATGTATACCAAATAAATCTCGCATACATTTTTTTAGACAGACGATTATTAATGATAATAAATAATAAATTGTGTGTGAATTATTTGAAAAAAATAGTATTACAAATTATTTGCATTTTATTTTATACTTAAAATGTATTTAATAATATTTAACATATTTTTCAACACGCCAGTCAAGCATTTTAAATTAAAATATAAAATTATTACTATTAAACTATACAAATTCGATTGGATAGAATTTACATCAAAGAACAAACAAACATCTACCAAATGAAATCAGACAAACATTTGTGAAAAGGCACAATCAAGAATTTAGAATGTACTATTATAATGGCGTTTTATCTGTAGTATAATATGAAGTGGATTTTTTATATGTTCACTATATAATTAGTTTTATCAAACATTACTATAGAACATATTTTGTCGATAATTAATTTTTTGTTTTTTTTTTTTTTTAAATGTCTGCCATTGAGCCTTTCGGCCGACACGTGGCGTATATAACTATAAAAGTATTTTCGGTGAAATTGTACGCATTGTATGACTCACGTATAGAACGTCTGATTTAATTGCTAGCCAGTATAATAGTCAATTTGTAATTTAGTAATTATTGTCACCAATACATTAAATAGTTTTTAGTCAATCTCGTCGTCGGTATAACGATCATAAAATACCGAGAAAATACATTTATGACGGTGACAGACCTTGAATGCGTACAAATATATTTCACGCCACCGACTCGCGGAAAGAATATTTATTTTTATTTTTTTTTTTTCGGATGAAATCAATCCATAAAATATTATATTGTATTATTGCGAGTGTATACGTGTATTATAATAATCCGACCGGGCTGGGTCCGGAGTTTGCTTATCCGCGTTCGGTGTTTGCGCAGTTTATTAACACAGCGCGGGCTATGATAGCAATACTATATACTCGCGTACATATTATATAATATAGATCTTGCCCACTCCTTCCCTCTTCACTCCCGAACGCATTTTGATCGATTGTTGTAATAATATATTATTCAAACGAGCGGTACCTAACCGAAATGTTATTTCCTATAATCACATAGTTATCGCGAACGCGCATCCACTCCGTTGTCCGGTTCAATTCGGTTGATAACCTCACAATAACAATATCATAATACAAATACCTTTTCGATGTTGCCGTGAATTTATTATATATTACACAAAAACAGCTGAAAAAAAAAAAAAAAACCCTTTAAATCTCATACATATTGGTTCATTTTGAGTTTCGGCCGTCGTGATGGCGATGGTCGTTTCGATAATACAAATTTCTACAAAAAAAAAAAAAAAAAAACCCACGCATTGCTTTCCGAACAATACTATTATTTAATATAGTATGTGTGAACCCAACTATTATATCTATAGCTATTCGGGTTTTAAGTGATTTATGACCTTTATTATGTGATCGTATTGGGACTTTGTTATGGCGAGGCGAGGTGAGGCGAGGTTGGCGAGTGATCTCTTTGTAAATAATCCCTTTGAAAACACCGCACTGTCGTGTACTAGGTGTATGCCGTAAAAAAAAAAATGGTCGAATGGGAGTCGGATTTTTATGAAATTTTAGTCATGCTCAGAAATTATTGCTATAGGTACTTATCATAGGCGTAGGCATATCCGGGAGGTAGGTATGCTATTGCATATCCTGTACGCAAAAGTCCCATTTAAGGATGTGGTAGGGTGTGATTGTGATACCCTATCACAGAATTAAACTTCCCTTTTAAATTTTAATTCCTTTGTTTGTATATGTAATATATTATACGTTCCAATGTCACGTCATTCATATAAAGTTTTCCGAACACATTAAATTCGATTTCCGTACTCCCTTTATCCTAGTAACTATTATTTACATTTTTGTGACAAGCATTTTTGAAAATAATATGAACCACATATTTTCAACCTAACTTATAGGTACCTACATATTATTATATACCTATTGTATATTATTTTATTTTTTTAGACATTTGTAAAAACATATATTTATGTATGAAAAAAAAATCTACAAATCGGATAAAGGCGCATAATATATACTCTCCAATTATTATAATATATTTTACAACGCTGTCACTTAGCGACCCCTTCGTTTAATAAAAAAAAAAACGGTCTGAATACTAATAATAGGTAGGTATTTACGGCATTTCGACCGCAAGTTGCTTTTCACCTACCACCCTGCAATAATTGATGTACTTACTATACTAAAATATTATGTTGACGGTATTATAATAAATTGGATTTTTTTTTTTTTTTTTAAATATAAGTATAATAAAAACATCATATTAAAAATAAATAATAAGTATATACATTTGATAAAAAGAAAACCGTCCAGGAACATGTAAAACCCAATAATTTTCAGTTATAGTAGAATTGTACATTCGAAAAGCAGCGAGAGATTGATTTTATTATTTGTATTTTTTTTTCTGTCTATCAACAACTTTCCATACAAGAAATCGTTCTCTAATAAAAAGTGACAAGAGACATTTTTAGTTGTATTTTAGACCTCGTTGGTGCATTAAAAGTGTAATTTTTTGATTTTTCAAGAGGTTTTAAAAAAAATTATTTGAAATTTCTACGAATTATGTTTTTTACCAGAAATCTCGCTATTACTAAAAACCCGCAACAATCGTTTTTTGTTGAATTTCTAATCTGATTTGTAAGTTTGTGAGTCATTTTTCGATTGCGGCGAGTTTTTTGTTTAAAAATTTATTTACATATAGAAAACAATTTACTAAAAAACATATGTTAGTGAAACCAATAGATTCCGATATGTAATAATAATTACAAAGAATATTGTGTGTCAAAACATAAAGTAACGATTCATGTTTATACTTATTCGAGGTATTTGTAGTATTTCTTTTAAATCTATTTGTTTAAACTCATCGAGATTTCAATTGTATGTAAAATCGAAATTATTTTTAACCGAATTAAAAATACTTCAAAGTTCAATTGTGTTTGTTACATTTATTATTTATTGTTAATTGTATATAAATACAATGCGAATCGGCATTATTTGGCAAATGCAATAACTTTTGTTCTATTGAACAATTTTCACGATTTGTTTAAACATTGTATACTTATATAAATTAAATTCCCCTCTATATCCTACCTTTACCACTTCCCACCTACAACAGTGGCCGCACCCGTCCACAGTATCAGATTTTTTTTTTTGTTTTAATAAATATAATATTGAACTTAACTTTAAAGTTAAATTGTTTAAAAAATTTGTTTAATTTTAATATTTTTCAAAAAGTATTTAATTTAAACAATTTTAACGGTGTTATTTTAATATAATTTTTTCTTTTATTACTATGGACATAAGGATTGTAATAATGGCCATTTTATAATTTGTCCCTAGGCATATTCGTTAACCAGTCACTGATTACCACCAGTAATTTGGACGACCTGGTTTCTATATTCTAGGTATATTTTTTTTTCCATAAAGTTTCATCGATTACCTTGTGATTGATTCAATTTTTATTTTCTTATTTTTAAATCAAATAAATTCCCGTGGTGAATACTTGGTCGTAATTGCTGTAGATGTAGTAAATGAAGGACTCAATCCGCCACTATTATACGGTTAAACCTGACTTCTGAAATAACGAGTTTGTGCTATTAGGCCCGGTGTTAATTTTTTTTTTTTTTTTACCTGCGATCTTTTTCATAACCTATGTACACCTGTCGACTGAACGCACGATCTCGGATAATAGTCCCTTTTTGTCCATTGCTTATAAGTCGAGGAAAATATAATTTATTACCAACGAGAGTCGAGGGACATTTTATTTTATTTGTTATCGGTACGCAGAAAATCTGTTGTATTGTTACATCACATAATAGTTATTCAAAAATATTTTATACCAAATCTCAGTACCTATACAACAGCTATTTTATTGTATACTTGCATAGCTATAATTTGTATACGTTATAGCCAGTGGTGGTTCGTGGTAGTTAGATGTGGTAGTGCGATAAAATATCTTTTTTCGGGGTAGTCACCCTGTCGATCGATCGTGAGTACTGAATAGATGTTTTTACACATCTGTTCGTGGAATATTTGTGTATATACAATAGACATTGTACGTTATATTTATATATATATATATACATATAAATAAACATACCTATATATGAATAATTATGTAGATACACTATGTACTTATGAATGTCCACTTCAAAGAAAATTATCAACTGATTAGATAGAATTTTGTCCGAAAGATATAATTTTACCGGTAACCAGACAATTATATTAGTGAAACACTGTATTGTAAACAGTTATACGATTTTAATCACGTTTCATCCACTTTCAAACGCAATAGATTGGGACCGCCGAAAATGTGCGACGAGAATATTATTATCGCACGTATATATAGTCCCGCAGCCGTCGAAAACACGCGACGAGAATTTCGCACGCGTACGGTCCCGTCGTCAATGCCGCGCTCATATTATGGTACTCGCGTAACGCACATTCATTGAAAACAGATTTTTGTTTTTTTTCGCTGTGCGCCACGAACCGTCGCACCATACACGATGAAGCGACCAATAACATTACTTGGCGTTGGGTCGCTCGGTCAATTTTCAGATTATTCTTATCGCATTCTAATTGCCGAATTATGTTGACGTTTTATCGAATATTAACATTTTCCAATAAGATTTTGAATTATTTCAATTATAAGAAAGAAGTATAAAAAATAAAGAATTATAAACTAATGATGATTACTATTTATTGTAATAAATATAAATACCATCACACCTTAGCGCGAACCGCCATTGGTTACAGCGCATGGGCTAAGCGAGCTGATGAATAATAATATCTCAGTTCAGTTAAGTTAATTAAACAAAGTTAACCGTTTAACCTGTCAATATTTAATTCGTTTATTTTATTTCTATTTATTTTTATTTATTAAACTAACTGTATGTTGCATACACTTTTGGATTCAGGAGCACCCGAAATTTGGGGTAAATTTATATAAGGTATTCTTTGTTGGCTAAAATAAAAAAATAATCGAAATAAATAATTTATAGTTAAAAATTAACTCATTATTTATTAGTTTCATAAAACAACTAAACATTAAAATTAAAATAGTCAGTTGGTAAAAAAAAAATATATATATATTTAAACAGTCAGATATCAATTAATTAAACTATTTATATAATATAATTCACGTATTCATATATTTAGCATAGATAGTATTAACATAAATTACTGACTATAACAACCGTGATACTTTAAGAAATCTTTAGAATGGATTATTAAAATTTAAATAGAAAATCCTAAAAACTGATAGCAAGTTATAGCTGTGACACTGACTACTGTCTACCGACTTTAATGCCAATTTCTGCTCTCAAGGCATTAAGGTCTTTGTAAACAGTTGGATCTCGCCGCCTTGTATATCGTATCGGTAGATCATGATATCGGTTTAAGTTGTTTTCGTGGTTTCTGGGTCGCAATAATCCACAACAGCACCTAGTCAATGTACGCAAAATATATTCGCAGAACCCTGCGTGTTGCTGGCTGTTGTTATTGTTATATCTACCACTGCTGCTTGTGCTGTTATTATTGTTTCTACCACGGCTGTTTCTGCTGTTATTATTGTTGTTTCTACCACTGCTGTTTCCGCTGTTGCTGTTGTTATTGTTTCTACCACGGCTGTTTCTGCTGTTGCTGTTGTTATTGTTTCTACCACGGCTGTTTCTGCTGTTATTATTGTTGTTTCTACCACTGCTGTTGTTGTTGGTTCTGTTATTATTAGCTCTGTTGTTGTTGCTGATACCGTTATTGTTGTTTGCTCTGTTGTTGACTCTGTTGTTGTTGTTGTTGTTGGCTCTGTTGTTGTGATTGTTATGAATGTTGTAGCTTATGTTGTTATTACAGTCTCTGTGTTGAGATTCAGCCATTTCTGTTCTTTAATTTAAATGAAAAATAGGTACTATTAATGTGCACTTAAAAAACCTAGATAAACTTTATAAATAGCGTTCAGAAAACTTACAAAATAAAATAGTAAAAAATATATTTTTAATTTTACACATTTTTGGGTATGTTCTTTAGAATACATATTATAGTTATCACAATTATATGACGAATCTGATGATTGGAGTACGACGAGAATAACAACATTAATTTTAATATAATCAAATAATTATGGAAACAAACCGGAATATGACATTTTTTTTTCGGATACGGTTAGTCGTACTATTTGAATTCTCGAACAGGTTTCAAAATTATCATATTAAGACTAATATAAATATATAATATATCTTATATTTGATATATAAGAACAGGAGACGTGTACAAAATATTAGGTAATGCTATAGATTTGTTTATGATACACCCATTACGAGAAGATTAATAATTAATTGTATAGGTTGTGCGTCATGCGTTGTGCGTTGAGGTCCAATAAAAGCAAGTTTTTATGATTTTCAATATTTTCCCAGAAGAGTATGCCCTCTCTCTTGCTCCCCCTCCTATAATAGGTGCTTATATATATAACTACCCTAGGATAACTTCATACAAAAACACAACATACAAATAAACACTATATTAATAAAAAATCAAACTCTGATATTATTTGGCTACAATGGCTGTATTAGATTTTCTGAAATTTATTGAATTTTACAAAAAAAGTATAATTTTTTTTTGACAATTTAAGAAACAACCATCTCAAAAATGTTGCATTAATATAATATTTTACCACCTTTATTTTTTTATCCCTGAGAAGAGTAGTGTAGTATTCTCCCCTGCCACAAATTACAAGTCGAATATCTGAGCAAAGGGTTGAAAAAATTACAAATTACAACGCCAAATTATTTTGTAATTTTGTTTAAACTAATAGTTCATCGATTCATGAATTGTTTAATAGAGACTGACATTTGAAAATCAAAAGTTGATAGTAGTTTTATTCCAATAAGAGTATAAAAAAAATAATGGAAACAAAAAATTGTTATAAATAATTATACAAATAATTCTTTTTTTTTTTAAATTTATCACGATTACACTACTTTTGAATAATAATTTAATTATGAGTATAGTTTATAGGACTAAAGTTATCTATATATACATTTATTAGTTAATTTAGTATTTTATAATATGAACAATGTAGCACCTATTTAATTTTCGAAAAATCACCTGTAAAAATGTGACTCGGTAATAAAACAGAATGCTATAGTATTGTGTGTTCATACGATGATAGTATTACTATCACTCTTGCACAACTATTAATTATGATGAAAGTGTGATATTTGCAATCATTATACTCCACGAATAGTTGTATACTACGTCTTGTTCATGTGACTATAGTTCATGATAACAGTAGTTATTAACTATAATCGTGTGTGGACTAAGCTTCACAATATGATATTTTATTTATGTAAAACTAAAAAAAGATTAAAAATTAAATTTGTTCAATAAAAATGATTTACGTATTTTTAATTCAGAGTAGTTGATATAACGTTATCTGTATATTAATTTTATACTCGTATTTTCAAGACATTGTTCTAATTATTTATGGAAACGGGTAAAGTTTCAGTGAATAGATATAGTTTATTCGTGTTGCGTGTAAACCTAATAAAATAAAAACAAAATTTAATTAAAACAAAATTTCTTGAACAACTTCTGTACGCATATCGTTTCGTATAAGCTATTATAAATAAATAATTACGTTTGAAACTCATAATTTAATCATAAACTTTATAGAAAAAAAAAAAATACTGTTCAAATACTAATTATCTACGATTTGATTTTAATTATATTATATACGAGTATTTTTAATTTAATATTATAATATGATTTATTTTCATTCCTTCTATAAGGTTTCTTGTAATAATGCGCTTTCATTTGTTTAACATTATAATTGTCGCGATCATGTTATAAAAATATAATTTCACAATTTCTGAAATACGAATTACAAAACTATTTAGTTTTTTTTTTGGTTTTTCAATAATGAAAAATCAATTATTATGTAAGCTATACAAATTCTACCTAAAATAATATGAATTTATGTCGATAAAAACAAATTCAGAAGGTCTTAAAACAAAGGTACATAAAAAACATTTGATTGAATACATTTCTAAAAACGCATCAAAAATTTACATACTTTGCATGGCGCATGAAACAAAAAAATAAAAAATTGTCAATAATTGCTTGAAACTAAACCATTGTACTAAAAATTTAATTTGGATATTTAAATTTTGATTTGAATAGTTTTAGACCACTGCTGTGCCATCATCCACTATTTTATTTTAGAATAAAAATATGTGTTAACTACGTTTTCAATTGTGTTAAATTAAATATGATAAAAAATGATGATAATATGTTCCTATAGTCAATATTTTAGTACGTTCATTTTTGGCCCTATATATTTTAGTCATTAACCCAATGATGATCGAGTCATGATGGCAGACAACGAAGGAAATATCGAAAATATTTTATTTTGAGAGCGGGGATAACCAACTTCCCTGCACCACATTTTCTTTTAGGTACAACGTTTGTAATTTTATCCAACATTTTCCAATAAACTTCCAACAATGTCCAACAAATCAGATTAAAGATTTTAAGGTTTTTTTTTAAATCTGTAAACATTATAGTGCCATCTTCAAGTACCTGCATTTGTATATTTTTAGATAGGTATCAGAAAAATATGAGGGATGGCTGGTAATACGTTTCTCCATCACCCCTTCCTAAGGTTTACTTTAATTTTTTGAATTTTTCACAACGTCAATATCAAGTATGCGATTAGTATCAATTCATATAATTTTAGCTTAGACGGCATGTAAGAAATACGCCATAAAAAAGACGGGAAAAGTGAGTGTCTCTTATATAACTCATTAACTAAAAATATTTAAATTATTGTGAAGATATGCATGCAAATATACACACTAATTATTTGTATAATAAAATTTAAAATGTTTAAATTGAGGGGGAGGATTCTGGTGAAATGAGTGAATCTATTAAACCTTTTTTTTACTGGAGAAATTATCGGAATTAGTTGTGTATATTCATCCTAATATTACATGCTAAATATTGACCTCAGAAATAATTCAACAAGTTTAATTTAAACTTCGGGGAGGTGGGGGCTGATGAAACGTTTCTGTAGTCATTCCCGTAATATTTTAAATGTTATGCCCAAACTAAAAGCTTGCATATTTCGGGAATAGACATACAAATCTATGTTATTTACATGTCTTTGCCATGCCATATTTTTTTTTTATGCCATCAAATTAATTAGAATTTTTCGAACAAGAGGATGATGTAACGTGCGTAAAAATATCAGAATATAACTAAATCACATCACAGTCAAAAGACGTAGTAGGTACGTGGAAGTATAATATTATTAATGAATTGTATAATATCACGTGTTTAATAATAACATCACATTATAGTATTAATAGTATTATGTTGTACGGGGGGTTATGCACACTCGCTAGAACAAAACGTCAAAAACTCATTTTAATCCATGAACAAAAAGTGAATTATTTTTCATTTTATGACATGACTGTTATTTCTAACAGTACCTACGTATGTAAGAATTTTTAAATTTTAGTTTTGTACAAATATATTTTGAATTGTAATATTCGATCAATTAATTAAATATTTCTTTTTGGAAAATGTAAGAAATGTTTATAGTTTTTATATCAAATTTTACATCAAACATTAAGCATGTATTCAAAAATGTTCATGTTTTAAATACAATTGTCGGATTACGTGGTCACAATATGTACAGTTGGAATACTAATCACTACGTGTATTATTTTTGAAATACGCATGTGTAGAAGCCAAAACAACGCAATAACCAAAATTCTGATCATTATTGCTCCACCTCCCCCCTATAAAAAAAAAAAAATTGGAACCTTATAACGTGGTCTAGACGAGTTTAGTACTATTAATATTAATTTTGTTGTGTAGACACGCATCGTAGAATTGATAACAAAATATTACATCAGAATAATATAAAACAATATAATTTTTAATTATGATTAAAAAAGGTAACGGGCCATAATGAAAAAAAAAAAAAAATGTTATTCTTACCGAAACAAATTTAGACTTCTATGGATAGACGACGGACGACAACCTTTCGATGGATCTTCGAAAAACACACTGAACAGTTCTGTAGGCTTCCGTCACAGAATTCAGTAAATTCGAGACGGCCAGTAACATTATTGTTAATGGGCGCCTCCGTTCAAAACGTACGACTGGTTTCTTAGGCCGCACCTGTTTTCCTATCCCGGTCCCACCATCCCTTCGTCTATTCGAAGATAAAACACACCAACCTGTTCAAAACCCTCCTATATTATTTGTGATTATTTTAAAAATTACCTAATATTTATTTTAAACCAAAGAAAAAAAAACATCTCGCTCAAATTTCTATAAACGTGAAATGTATCGACGAGTGTTATTATTAACTATGGTAAATCAATAATGTTGAGTTTTTAACTTTTTTTAAAAATTATTCTGTATATTACATATTTATATGTACAGAGTGGTTCATTAAGCGTGCACATTCCATTTTTCGGTTGAATTTTACATATATCTAATTTCTAATTTCTGGAATTTTTAAATGTAGTTAAAGCCAATATTTTTGAGTACTGAGATTTTTCGCAACATTTAAGGAGTATCATGTAACGTTACCAACTTTGTTTTTTTCAAATGAGGTTCTATCCATTAGGATCTATATCTATTAAAAATTACATAAAAAGACGAAATATTACTTTAAATAAATTTTGATATCAATTATTTTGATTTCCATCAACCCATTAACGAGATATTCCACTTTTAAGTTTAGATAGGGGGAGAGTAGTAGAGAACCATTTGTATAGCGGCACGGCGTGCGATGCTTTATTAGTATTCCACTACGCTCCTTCTACCTACTAAATATGTATCGTTAATTTAGTTACTTTAATGTATTTCACTAACTCCAGTGTTATTGAATAATATTGTTAATATAAAAAATGTTTACCACAACGCCAACACGCTGTTGAGAAAGCTACTCAAAAAGTAAAAATAACAAATGAAAAATTTTCTCTTATATGTACATATCAATATATACTTTAAATTTATATTTATGTAGATATTATGGCCGGGGGTGAGGATGGAGGGCCAGATAATCCAGTTTGCATTTTTAAACATTCGATACCCTTCATTTGGAAATTGAACCATAATTGGTTTATGGAACTTCAAAGAATTTTCTAACTACAACTGTTTCGGGATTTCTTACAACGCTGTGAACCTCACGAAATACGTCCTATTCTACTCTAATAGTTTTGATAAAAATATTTAACGTACTATTATAACACGTGACGTGTTCGATAATAATATAGCTATTATATTTTTTTTAAATGCATTTCCATTCGATCGTTCGCAGAAGAAAAAATAATTATTTAAAATAAATTCATCCGTTATCAATTTTGTTAATAATGTTTAAACGCTCTAAGGTCGAAATATATCGTTTAAAACAGTGTTTCTCAACCTGAGGCACGCAACATTTACAGGGTCATTAAGGCACATTAACATTTGCGGGTCGCGAATTAATTATTTAGATTACCGAAAATTTAAAACAATGGATCTCCGTATGTAATATATATACTATTTAGGGGTCAATAAAATATTGAATATTCATTTAAGGGGTCGCGGCAGTAAAAATTAAAGAAACTCTGGTTTACAATACAAAAGTACGTATTAATATTTAATATTTTAGTAATATTTGTAATGAAATTATCATCAGTTTCGTCGTTAAAACATAATGAGAGCAAACAAAAATCTATATTGCGTAAAACAAAAATCACGAATTTGTTTTTACATATAGTTATCATTAGAGCTGTAATATTTTAAAAAAGAGTATTTTTTTTAAGTCAATTGTGAAATTTAGTTTCTTAACACAAAGTTTTAAAGATGTAACGATGAATTTTAGAAATTTTTTAAGTCATTCATTTACCTTTGAAGAAAAATGTTTTCTTTAATCAGTTCATTTTACTTTATTTTCAACCATTTTTACACGAATTACATATTTTTAATTTATACAATTTGTATATATGTCATTAGGGAGGGCCTTAGATTACTCATTTAAATTTTTATGTTTGTTGCATTATTTACGGCACCTCTCCCTCCACTTCATTGTTTGTCTATACCAAAAATTGAATCCCTTATTTTAATAATTATTTAACTATGATATATATATTTTACTGTCATTTCTGTAATATTTGTAAATAATAATTAAGATTATATCCAAACATATATTAGGAAGATTTAAGTTGTTATTGAATTTGTATAAGAAATAATTGATAAATAATTTTAATCTAAATATCATGTTATTAACATAATCTTTATAATCTTTATACGATAAGTAGAGAACACTTCAAAAGCATGCTAAAAAAATACAACATGCTATAATGAATAAGAAAAACTAGTTTTTTCAAATTTTAATGGTTTATTCGATTTAGCCCACGCAGATGCTCTATAAATTTGAAAACTAAAACAGCTAAATATACTTTTTTTTAAAAAAACAGTGTACCAAAGAGAAACAAAAATGTTTTACTAACGAAATCCCAAAATACCGTATAAGGTAATAGTAGTTATCGGGGAGGAAGGGAAATGGAAATGAATGCCCCCATCTTTGGAGTTTTTATTCACATTATACATGTGTTCCTATAACTTAATAGTTAAGAAATTTTACCTCATTACCCCTGTGGATTTCAAATTCACCTCCTTCTTCTGAACTGGGATTTAACCGCCACAGGTAGTAGGTATATTGCTTCCATAAAAATTATCTGAATAAATGATAATTCGAGAAAAGGTCTTCATCCGAACCCAGTAACAATAATATTATACGTATACAACCTATATAGTTGTAGAATATTATTTGAGGGTGTTAGAATTGTATAATTATATTCAATTTTATGATACAGATATTAATGATTCTAACGAAGTTCCTCGCAAAGATAGCTAAAAGCGTATCAAATAAAAACACAGAGATATCAATTGAATTTATTATAGAACTTTTAAATCTAACTAATCGATCCTCATTCTTTCCTATTCAGCAATTCAAATCTTCCCTAGATTCTTTCACTCATCCAACCATTTTCTTTCCGCAAGGATTTTTTTTTTTTTTTGTAGGTATTCTGTAAAATACTGAATAGAAAAAATATTTCAAAAGAAATGGATACAAACACGAAAACGAGCATTTCCTTGATATTATAAATAATAATAGACAACTTGTATGAGGTGCATAAAAGGCAAAAAACAGTGAGAGATTTGTGTACAATTTACACATATCTACCTATATCGACAATTTTCAAAGTAACAGGTAGACAAGATATTTGATCATTCGTTATTTACTTTTATCGAAAACTTCATGGGTATGTGATTTTTCAAAAAACCGCAATGCGTATAATATATTATATGTTATTCTTTATGCTTAGATCTTTTGTATCCGTAGAGGTTTAGATCCTGGTTCGAGATTATACAACAAAAAAAAATAATAATAAATCGGTTCGGAGAATACAATATACAGGTCCGTCTTGATTTAGTAAAATAGGTAACCATTTTATTATATTACAGTTCTTATACAGTATACATACGTTTTTGCTTTGTATTTGAAATAACCAAATAGAAAGAACCAAATAGAAAGAACCAAATAGGTACCCAGTGTCGGTCTGGTTCATAATTGGGTCCCCGGGAAAATATTTTCAATGGGCCCCTAAACAATAAAATATAGAATTCAAATTCAATAACTATCAAC
This sequence comes from Cinara cedri, assembly GCA_902439185.1. Taxonomy (NCBI): domain Eukaryota; kingdom Metazoa; phylum Arthropoda; class Insecta; order Hemiptera; family Aphididae; genus Cinara; species Cinara cedri. The sequence continues at coordinate 640,760 of CABPRJ010000010.1, read as the reverse complement.
TAAAAAAAAATTTGTTCGCTTCACTCGTACTCTCTTAAAAATTTTAATAATATTAATTATATTTAATACACGAATTACATTATTTTATATTTATTTTTTCATTCTGGAGTGAAATAACATGTATGTCTAACGTATGTTGTGTTTATTTATTAAATTCGGTTAAAATACTAAATGATGTCTATATCACATCAATGCTCATATACAACATATAAAGATCAAGAAAATTTAGTTTCCAATGCTTAAATATTACGATTAAGTTTTCTTTCGATTTTTCTTCTAAGTAAAATCATAACATTATGTTAATTATTCGGTTAAATCTATTTTGTTTTTTCGACTTTATTAACTGTATAAAATAAATTATACAAAATTATTATTTAGCCATGTTATGTGACTATGAAAAAAATACATTAAAATAATATTTTAACTCATAAACACGTATTAAACAAACAATTTACACTTGCGTGGTTAGTCGATTGGTTACCTATAATAGCCAATAAGTACTAGATGAAACGTGGAAAATGTTAAAAAAATACACGCTATTCCTATTAACTGCAATATGAATAGTATAATGTACGTAATAGTCGTAACACTTACCTGAAAAAATTTTTCGAAATTACCCTAATTCATTCACGATAGAATATATTGATTTTTGTAGATAATTGAAAAAAAAAATTATACATTTTTGTACGTTGTATAATCCTTAAAGAAATTACGAATGAACACGACTCGCGTTTTACTTTTTGACTTTTTGATTTTACCTGACGATTAATTTTTAATTCGTAACCGGTCGTACAATACACATTTCATAATACATAATTCTGTTCTATATCTTACCTTCCAAACTTCTCATCAAAAAAGTGGTTAGACATCATGTGAAGTATGTTTTTAAGTATATTTTATAAGCGTTTTATTTTGACGAATATTATAAGTTTAACGACATTTCAAAACATGTATATAATTAAACAAAAATCAGTAAGCAAAAGTTCATTATTGCTTACAGGTAAATAAATGTATACATAGTGATCAAAATAACACGAAATACTCATTATCTCGGAAATTATTAATTGAGTACAATATTTCGAAATATGTTTTTAGATCATTTAAAAAATCAGTAGCTCTGATATTATGTTATTATTTCTCAGTTTTCCTTCGTTTTTCCTGATTTTTCACATTTTTTGAGAAACTCTTGAGAAAAGTCGAAAAATGACCTCCTTAAAGGACCTTCCCAGTCAAATTTCCTTTCAGGAAAATTGTTAGTATGAAAAATTGGAGCCAATTTACTTTTAGAAAAGCTGTTTACAAGAAAAAAGAAAGTCGTAAAGTTAACTTATACTTATATTTCTTTTGTTTCTTATATTTTCTTGCTTGTTCTCAGTTTTTTTTTTCGGTTTTTTACGTTCATTGAGAAAACTCTTGAGAAAATCAAAAAATGACCTTTCTAAAGTACCTCCCTAGTCGGATTTCCTATTAGAAAAATTGCTATCATTACCCCAGTTAAACTAAAAATGTGATTTTATTATCAATCGGTTAACATTTTCCCCGAAATTTAATCGTAGAATAGTTAATCTGAGATATTTTCCCGTTTAAAGATTTTAACCAGAAATTAGATACAATTTTATCAGTAAATACCATGTGATAACATTTTGCGATTTTATTAGTTTCAAATTATTTTTTTTGGCTCTCGTTGACTCTTTTTAATTTATTAAATGTAATTACCTACAGTAAAATTTGAAATTTACATTACAGATTTATCCGAAAGAGGTTAGTCACAACTAGGTTTGTCTGGGCAAAAGCCGAACTATGACGTTTTGACCAAGTGTCGTGGACACTTCGCGTTTTGTCCGGGCATTTTTGAGATTTTTCCGAATTCAGCTTTTGCCAGTAACATATATTTATATATACAGGCTGTCTCATGAAAATATTACACCTCTTGAATATTTCCGGAAATAATAAAGATAATCTAATTATGATTTTTATATATTATAGTTATTCTTTAGGATATTATATTTGTAATATTTTACTTTGTCTTATTGAACTTTTATTTAATGCTAAAATGTTATAAACCCGTATATTTGTAATAAACCATTGAACACAAAAAAAATTAAAATTTACCCAAGCTGATGACAGATCAGTACACGAGATGAACCATATGTCTCAAGTCTCAACTCAATATACTTAAAAATAATTAAGTAGTTATAATAATTTAGGCATAATATTATTAATAAGACGCTAAAAAGATATAAACCACAACCACCTGCACCCGTCTTAAATGAAACCAAACACAAGGTATTTGTATGCATTTTAAATTTTATTAAAAGCAATTTACTTATAAGTGATAATAGGTTATAGATAGTGTTAAATCAATGCATGATCCGAAAAAACTATAAGCATTTACTAAATAAAAATATCAGTTATATTATGTGGAATTGTTCAATTCAGTTGATTGTAACTTTACTAATAAAGTCATCAAATGCTATCTTCAACCTGTCTTCGTATATTTTAGTGGGATTTTTTTCTCCCCGTTCATCTTCCTTCTTTTTTATATCGTACATTTCTTTCACAGCAGTTGAACCCACCATCTGCCTGAAAAACAATAATAAAATATATAACCACAGTTATTTTGGAAAATTAAAAAAATAATTGCTAGTTTAGGAAAATATAAAAACTATACACCCCCTCCTCTAATATGTATAATTTATGAAAAAGACGAAAATCTAAATATAGTATCTAGTTAATCATTAATTAAATACAACATCATCCTCCCCCTCCAATGATAAAATTGTTTGCCACTACTGATATTACTACTACGGTACTTTTATTCTTCTATAGTCCATAGTATAATATTTAAACATTTTACCGATGTATTTATAATATATATAGTTTGTTAAAGGTATTGTCTTATTAATTAGAAGATATTTATTATTTTTTTTTTTTTTTTTGAAATTTGTGTATAACTTATGAGCTTACACGCGAAAAAACACACAGGTTAACAAAAACCGTAAAGAAATTTCTTAAATAATTACCCATATTACCCATATTAATATACAGAAAGGTAGGGTAAAACATTTAAAATATTATAAATTTAAAAAATTTAATATATAGTTACAATTCTAATTTCCATTTCCTTATAATGTCAGCGGAAGTTTCTTCGTCCATACTGTATTTCAGTTCTTCTTTGTATGATAACTCTGCCTCGTATATTTTATTTTGCCATAACTGATTCATTAAAATTTTAAAATCGGTTTCGTTTAAATTGTCGGTAGCTATTTTCATGATTGATGAGCTGTCAAAATCAATATGAAAAAAGTGTAAAAGAGGAAGTAACTATCCATAAATAAGGGGTTGCGTTATTAAATTTATACAACATTTTGAGAAAATTAAATTTAAATAACTATAAACTAAATAAAAGGTACGTTCAAATATACATATATTATATGAATGTATATTTGTAAACGGAAGACGGAGTGGACTTGAATGGGAATGCTTCAAAATTTAATTGGATGTTTATTAAGAGTGTTACTTAGTGGCAAAAAAAATGAGTTTCATGTAGTATATTTTTTTTTTATAAGGGAATTTTAATATCAAATTTTGACAAAAATCGTTTAAGTAAAAAATTATGTGGAATAAATCTAGCTACTGGTCCATGAAAATTATTCAATCACAAGTTCAAACCAGAGTTCTATAAAAAATGCTTTTTTAACAAATGTATATTGCCGATTTAATGATGGTGAAGTCACAATTAAGTGGACTGATAAAACTTTGAAATTATAGCTTTTTGAAGTTCTGTTACTATGCAGATATTGTATGTTATGTTAAATAATTCAATATTGACCTTCTCAAAACATATTTGTCATGATCTAATGGTTATTTATGCCTTCTATCATCCTAGGTATTCTGAGTTCAAACTAGTGTGGCAAATAAAAAAATATTTTGAATTTTTATTTCATTTTTACCTGAACTAGGATAAGACAAATGCATTTTAGATGTACCTAGAGATCCAAGCAATCTTCTCTCAAAATATTTTAATCGCAAAATACCCTTCGATTTTATGTGCAAACTTTTCTATCAGAAATCTTGCTCCAATGTATCAGGTGTAGAAGATTTTCTTAAAGCAAATTTTATCTCCATGGTTTACGGAGGTTTTTTTTTATGATTTTTCAATCGGTTTTCATAATAATTGGGAAAAACAAGGATCCAATGTCGGATAAATGGAAAATGTACTAAATATAGGTATTAGTGAAAAATTATTATGGCCTTTCCGAGAGCTTTCTTAGCAAATTTGATAAAAATATTTGAAAACCGGGAAAAACGCGGGGAAATAGAAAAATCAATACAGTATTGAACAAATATTATTAAAGAAAATATTTAATACCTATTTAATTATTTTACCATAATATGACATATATATATTGTGGAAAAAGTATCATTATCTACTGAACTGCGCTCAGAATTGTTTTTTCGTTAGCAATGGTTTATCGTTGCTTACGGATATACATTAAATTACTTGTAACAGTGACTGCATTCGTCTCCATTATCCTAGGATGTCTTTTTTTATATTTTTTTTTATGTGAACACTTTACTACCAGAAAGCTTACTCCGATTACCAAGTATAGCACTTTTTCTGAAAGGAAATGTTCACTGGATGGTACTTTAGAGAGAGCATATTTTAAAATTCACATTAATATTCGAGATAGTGAGGAAAATCTGATGCTATAGGTTAGAAAATATAGAAAGATTAAGAATGAGGTTGTTTTTGGTGCCTGTTTTAATTATTTTTTGTTATTTATTGTTAAGTTTTTATTATATTAATATTTTTTTTTATACAATCATTCTTGTTATTTTTCCATAATATGCAATATATATATTTTTGACAAAGCAACACACTATAAACTCAATTCCGCTCAAAATCGTTTATTCGTTAGGGTCGTATCGTTGTATATAGGTATACATTAAAGACCCGTCTGTATTCAACTTTCTCAACTTTCCATCTACAATAGTGGCTGCACCCATGTACGAATGATGTCCTTTTTTTTTTCTATTATATGATTAGNATTATTCTATATTAAATTATAAAGTAGAAATGTTGTGTTTTATATGTAATGATAAAATTTTTTATGGTGATGATATAAAGTGCTTAACGTGTTATGAGATTTCTCATTTCGCATGTGCTTTTTTAATGGTGGTACCTTTTCGTAAAATATTTAAAACTACTAAATAAAATTGAAGTGGTAATAAATGCAATTTTCCTAAACTTAGTTCTAAAGTCTCTAATCCTAAGAGTACTACAGTTTTAAATAGTAATGAATCACATACTTTAACCAAAGAGACTATTAAAGCCTATTCGAATCGATCAACTTTATGAGCAATAAATTTGATAGAATTACAAAAAAAATTTACTAGGAATGGTAACAAAAATGAAAAATATCAAGGAAGTAAATTAAATTTTAAATGAACAGATTAGTAAACTAAATAATAAATTAATAATAAGTTGCGTTTCTAAATAAACGTATAAATGTTTTGGAACAGAAGGTAATAGAAAATTTTGTTTAAATTATGGGTGTTCCGGAGTAAATTAATGAAGATTGTGTGAAAACAGTGGATCAATTGCTATATCAGTAAGAGCCAAAATAAATATATTAAAAGCTTTCCATATTTGATAAAAAATCGAAAATAAATCCAATAAAATAATTGCTTAAGTACAAACAAACCAGAGCAAAATAATTATTGAAAGTGTAATAAAATCAAAATTTACAGATAAATCTGTAAATGCTTATTGGAATGATGATAAGTTTTATATAAATGATAGTTTACATAAATTTAACAGACATTTATTTTTAAAAGCTAGAATTGCTGCTCGTATTTTGGGTTGCACATTTGTTTGGTTTAAAGACTTAAAAAATTAAAATATAAAAATCATAATAATTGATAATGAGTATGCTTAATCTAAACTTATTTAATTTATCACCATGGCCAATTTGTTAATTTTAATTTTAATTTTAGATGAAAAACTGTTTATATATACGGGGACATCTCAGCTATAAGACTAATTACTTTAAATCCTTTTCAGAGTGGTTTAATAGGTATATGTAACGATAATAATTATAATTATAAAAATATTCTATGCTATAATATCAGGAGTGTTAACTCATATTTAGATAAACTAATTTTATTTTTGTAAAATTATATTAATAATAAAAAATAGATTTAGTTGTGCTGAATAAAACCTGTCATGATGTATCCATATTCATTGTAATTACACGGTTTATGGTTACACATTATTTTATTCATCCATAAAGAACAATCAAAATCACAATATTTTTATTTTTTCTAAACATACTTTAAACGTAAAGTGAATATGATTTTATTGAAACTATTAAACTAATATTGTTAAACTCTCATTAATGATTATATATATGCCAATTATAATTTTATGCATTTAGATCACCCTCGACTTACATAGGTTTATACAAATACTTAAAGTTATAGAGGATTATAAATATAAATATAAAAGTGATTATACTATACTTATTGGAAATATGAATATAAATATAGTATGCAATAATGCAAATAATCGCGAGTACCTAGATTTATTATCAGAAAATGGTTATTTGTTATTTATAAACATTTATAATAAATTACCCATTGGTCATAATCACTCATGTATTGGTCATATATTTATTAAAAGTGATGACCACCTAATTACTTTAATTAATGTCGGTGTCTTACAAACTGATTTTACTGACTATTTCTTAACCTGTGTTTCTATACCTGTAGATAATACTTTTAAAACTAAAAATAAATATTCATCCTGATAAAATTGAAACGATTGAAACCAAGAAAAATGGTCAAAATGTAAAATAAAACCAATTTTAATGATTATTGTTATATATTTCTAAATATAATTGATAAAGTAATAGATAAATCGACTACACACAAAGTATTTTTTTCTAAAAATGAGTGGATGATTATCAAGTTGTTATACTCTACATGCATAAGGCTAACTATTTTATTAAAAAATAAAAAAATCCAAAAAACACAAATTTAACGTCACACTATAAAAATAAAAAGAGCTGATACTGGGAATAGGAGCAGCCACTGTTATAGATGAGAAGTAAGGAAGGTAGGATATATAAGATTATTTCATTTATATCTGTAAACAACGATAAACCATTGCTTGACGAAAGACGTTTACGAGCGCAGTTAAGGTAATACATAATTTGAAGTGACGTAATTTTTTTTTGAGATTTTGATTTAAAAACGCTTAAAAAAAAAAAAATCTTTTGATGATTTTTGAAATTTAACCGCGTCTAGTTAAGTCCAATATAAGTATTATTACCGAGTTTCAAGTCTCTCTGTGTATTTATAACCGAATTGTTATTGCAAAAATCTCCCAAAAATTAAAAATTCCTTAGAACCTCAAAAGTAGCAATGATACTGTAATATAGTAAATCAAAAAGGCAACAATAAATATAACATGTGATTTTTCAATTCAATTATATTTTCTGGTAGAAAATGTCCTCCGAGTTTTTATAAAATAATGAAAACGTGAACTTGAAAGTTTTCTTACGGTTTTTCCCACTTAAGTGCTTTTATTTAAAAAATGGCGTCGAAAATCAAAAAATGACCTCTTTTAAGTTCACTTTACACAACTTTTGATTTCAGAAAAGTAACATTGGAGCAAGTTTACTAAGAAAAACCGTTTCCTTAGGCATGTTTACGCAACGTGTTCACAAAGAAATCAAAAGCATTGCAAAACCAATAGCTTCCTTGCTACGCTCGGAATCTAAAAATACAAAAATAATTCCCTAATATTTTAAGACGATTAAATTATTAATGCATATTATTGATTAGTTAGTTAATCTGGTAGTTTATGTTTAAAACTTCAATATACAGAAAATTATTTTTCCTGAAATTTCAAGATTGCTGTGATTAAACCTGTTCTAAAGGGTTGGGATAGTACAAATATTAATAATTGTAGGCCAATATCTTTGCTGATAAACTTTTATAAAATTCTAGAGAAAATAATAAAGGCGTTAATTAATAACTTTTTTTGACATTAACAGACTTTTATCTAGGAACCAATATGGGTTCAGACCAGGTATAAAGACATTCTTTATTGTACCAATTAGTTTATTTTTAATGAACTATATAACAGTTGAAAAATGATAGCTGTTTTTTTAAACTTAGTTAAAACGTTTGATACTGTAGATCATAACATTTTATTACAAGTGTTACCTAGTTTAGAATAATTAATTTCAGTTTTAATTGGTTTAATAGTTAACTTGTAAATATAAAACAAAAAGTTAAAATAAATAATGTTATAGTTCAAGAATGTATTATTGTATATGGTGTACGTGTACCTTGAGGTAGTGTTTTGGGTATTATTTTGCATATGCTCGTTGGGAGGAAATGATTCTAAAGCTACGGTTTGTTTGAATAAAGTATATGAAAACGTCAAATATCAAGAACACAAATTATATTTTTTTTATCACTTTTATACTTCAACTGTACTTCAGAAATCGATTGTCTTTAAGGGGTTTAAACCCCCTCCTTCTTACGCATGGGACTGCCGAAAAATAATCATTTATGATTATCTAGGGGAACTATTAAAAAACAAAACTGAGTCGACTAATCACTAACTCATCCCTCCTTAAAATTATGATTAAAAATGCCTCTGGGTTCCAAACACGGTCAATATTTTGTTTCACAGACACTTGAATAAAACTGAATTAAATTATAGTCATCATGAAAAGGACTTTTAAGACTTTCTTTATTTTCTAAATTTCCACTTTTAAACAGATCTTATCATCATCGATATCAACTACAAACAAGTCTTGATATAATTTAATTTTAGGTCAATTGAATAAAAGTCAGAAAATCTGATTGAAAATTAATTTTGTAACTTTTTAGTGTTATTCAAAAATTTTAATTTCACTTCTTTCCAGTTACATCATTGAAATTTTTCCATGGCTTTTTACAACAAAAGGAAATGCTCTAATTTTTAGATTCTTAGTATTGAGAAGATTTTATTGGTTTTATAAAGAGGTTTATTTTTTTTTTTTACGTGAACACTTTTTCAAACAGAAATCTTTTTCCAATATATATAATAAAGACTTTTTTCCGAAAGGAAATTTTCTTGGGTTGGTACTTTAAAGAGGTCATTTTTCGAATTTCCCAAGAGTTGTTTTCCCAGAAAATTTGAAAAACTTGGGAAAAAATTGAAAAAACGGGAAAATCAGTACAATTTTAAACAATTATTATTAAAGAAAATATATAATGTCTGTTTAATTTTTACCATAATATGACATATATATTGTTAACAATGCATCACTATTGACTGAACTCCGCTCAAAACCGTTTTTTTGTTAGCAGTGGTTTGTTGTTGCTTACAGAAATACAATATATTCCCTTCTGTACATTACCTTCCTAACTTCTCACCTGCAACAGTGGCTGCACCTACGTGCGAAGTATGTTTGTTTATTTTTTCATCAATATGCTTGTAAAATAATTTTAATATGACTAAAAATAATTTAATGTCAATATATATATTTAGTAGTATTTTTTCTTTTTCTTGTAATTTTACATTTAATTCATGTAAACATGTGATAATGTCAGTTAAAAAAAGGAAGAACGAGTATCCTTTTTATCAGATAATTGGGGAATTGTTTTTCATTCATAAATATTTTTATTTTGTTTTAAAGCTACACCTCTACTTCACCAGAAATTTTTCGTTCGTTATTAACTCATCGCGCCGTACCGCTACACAAATGATACTCCAGTACTCTCCTCCAAGTCAAACTTAAGAGTGGAATATCTCGTTAATAGATTAACGGAAATCAAAAATTTCAACACTTAAATTTATTTTATATAATACTCAATCTATTGATGGAATATATTTATATTTAATAGAGGTTGTCATTTGAAAGTCTACTAGGTAGTAGTTTTATCCCTAAAAATAAGGATGACAAAAAATAACATAAATTTAAAATTGTATAGCAACTTGTTTTTTAAATGTTCTAGAAAATAAATTATGAAAAAAATAATACTTTCCGAGAGAATGAGTTTCTTATGATAGATTGATTACGATTACCCCGTATAAGAAAATATCACACACAGAACTAAAACTATTAAACCAGCTTACACAATTCATTCCGTAATACTAAGTCACACTGAATTTTATATAACAAATTATTATTGATGTTAATCGAAACGTAAATAACGTGTTCAATGATTTTATACATAATATTTGTTTTTGTTCAATAATTGTAAGAAATACATGTTTTTTTTTTTAACAAAAATAACGTGTTATATAATATTTTTATACTAATTGTAAAATGTTATCGCGAGCCACATAAATTCGCTACGTAGACCGCTAACCCCTGCTTATTATCTAAGGATAAAAGCAAAATGGAAATAGCAGTATGAAAATATTAAAAATTCAAGACGTTTGGTAATTTTTTCGCAAAACAACTATTTTATAGAACTTTTTTTCTCCAATAGGGTACATTTTTAATAATAATAATTAATTTAATAATAATAATTTTTAATGATAATAATAAATTTATTTAGAAAATAAATTTAATTTTAATTAATTAATTTTAAATAATAATTTTAATTTTTAAAATTTCAATAAAATACATAGAAAATTATAGGTAAATTATTTAGTTTAAAATATTATTAAATAACGGATTAATCACCCCTCAAGAGCTTTTTTTTTTTGTAATTTTTCTGGCCACTACTCTTGTAATCACTTCCGTTGTTCCGATTATATAATTGATGATAGCCTCAAATACTTTAAACTACGGATAAGCCACTGTTTAAAGTCAAAAAATCTAAAACCTAAGAGTAATACATCGATTTAAAAACTTAGTTGTTTTTTCTAAAAACTATTGGAAATATTGAAAATTGTTCAAATACCACGGTAGGCAAGAATTCTGTATTTTTCATGTGTCACATATCGATGGATCAATGTTTTTACCAAAAAATAGTGTTACAGTAAAATATCAAAAAATAAATTAAACCATAAAAACTATTACGATTATATAGAAAAAAAAATACAAATAAAATACTTACTTTCCGGAGAGAAAAATCTGCGATTTCAAATGATTTTCACGAACGATAAAATAGTGTTAAATCTATAAAACAATAATAAAAAAATTTGTAAGTAAAGGTACTTAAAGTGTAAACAAAGGATATAAGGTGACAAAAAAAAAAATACAAAATTTTACTTACCGTACTTAAACCGTTGATAAGGACGACTGTATACACAAAGCTCTTGCAGATCGACTGACCGCGGGCAAGTTTCCCAGCTGCGATTGTTAACCCTTGACCTTGAATGTGATGCTTTTACCGACCGGCTATTAAACAGCGCTGAACCCTCCCAACGCCCACTCCCGGCGTTCCGTGTTGTGAATAGCCCTGACGAAATACATTTTTTTTAAGTATTTTACCGTAATCTAGGTATATTTACCTAAAATATTAAGAAATGTAAGCTCAATAAAATGTATAACAAAAAATTTATTCGAATTACCGACATTTTTACCGGTAAATTCCACATTGCTAAATTTGTCTAACCTATTTTAATATAAAGGATTTTAAGTAGTTTAATTATGACATGGCGTGTTAAATATTTTAATATTATTTCGAATATACTTTTATCAAAGTTTGTTATGTTTCAGGTACTCATAAAAGTTACCTATCAAGGTAATTATACTACGCTCATCGGGAAATTGATATAAATTGTAACAAAGTAAATTTTATAACAATAAATAATTAAACAATTTTATCATGTTAATAAATTGTAATGATAATTTTTTGGTTTTCCACGTAGTTTTCTTTAGAATAAATTAAAACCAGAAAAACGCGTAAAGTGTTTAAAACATTCTGATGCTATTTAAGCTATTGGTAGGCATTTAATATTTTCGAGTTTTTTTTTTTTTAGATTTTATTTGGTAAATACTATGTGGATAAAATTATTTAATTAAACATATTACTTAAAAATTAAACACAAATTCTATTATTATAGTTAGTGGTTTAAAATTATTAATCGTCTCCTAGTTTGTTTGTGTTTTAAAAAAAAATTTTGACGAAAATCGTAAAAATTATTGAATTTTAAAACATGTATATCTGAACTTTACTCAGAATCGTTTTCCATGATTTTAAACCATTGATTTAACGTTACTAACAAATAGAAAATAAATAAATGTATGTATCCTGCTATCCCGATTTCTTACTTAAAACAGTGGCAAACCTATCCTCAGAAGCTGCTCTTTTATTTTCTATTGTACTTCAGTTATAAATAATCATAGAGATCTGAAATTTTCACTGGATATAGATACTTTATTAATACTTTATCGACATAATAAAATTATAAAAAGGAATTTTGTAGAATTTTAAGTGATTTGTAACTATTTTTAATTTTTTTAGTTTTTATTAAGTTTTATGTGGATAAAATTATTTTTTTCCATCTAAAATTATCAAACATTTAACTCAAGATTCATCTTAACTTGTACTCAGTGATCAAATAAAGATGTTGAGTGTATAATGTAGAAATTGGTTACAAATTAAAACTTGTTTTAATTTAAATATAAGAAAACATAGATAATAACCGGATTTCGTGTGTTTTCTTAGTTTTTATATAATTTTCATGAAAATTTAACGAATGTGTATTAAACTTCGATTATATTATTTCCAGAAATTATAAAACAATTGAAAAAAAAAGTAATGAATGTCATGAAATGGATGTCTGATAAAATAACTCTCGTTATATGCCAAAATCGTAGTTATATCAAAATTACCAAAATCACAGTTTTAAATACGACCTAAGGAAAGGAACAATTATCTGAATTATAACTGCGTATTTCTATAACACATTCAATCAGTGAGATATAGTGTTCTATACAATTTAATAGTCAAAATTCCAACAATTTTAAATTTTAAAAATTTGTAAGAGAATTCTGTAATAATGTGTTTATGAATAACAGAAACAGCGACGTACGCAGGAGGGTATAGGGGTTATATCCCTTCTATCGGTTTAAAATACAAACAAATATGAGTAATCTAATGTCAAAATGCATATATTTTAGCTAAGTTACAAAGAAAAACTTGACATATTGATTATAAATTGGTCTTTTTAGGATCCGGCTTTTAAATTACCAATTCCCACAGTCAATTTGGGTAAAGAAGAATAATTTATGATTTATTCATAATTTGTAGCACGCCACCGGACGGTAATATTATAACATTAATATAACATTCAACAACATATTAGCAGAGAAAAACACAAAAATACATCGAAAAAACTCGAAACTGGAAAAAATAATACAGTTCAGACATTCATTCAACTATTTATTAAGTCTGACTTTAATGTTGACCTGTGCTTCGCACTTATAGCAACGAATATTCCTCCAAACAAATTAAATAACGAACATTTTCGGTCATTTCTTTTAAAATATTACAACAAAATTACTTTTTTTCTATTGACTAAAAACATTTAAAAACCTAGCTAACCTAATCTACTTTAAAATGCACGATTGAAGTACTTAATTATAAATAAATATAATAATCAATTTATACAATAAATAATTTTTTTATTGGTTAGCTAGTATACACTATTTATGAATTATATAATATACTGTACTTATAATTATAAGTTATAACTTATATTATACGTATACGATTAAAAAAAAAAACCAGCACTCAAATCATTTTTTTTAAGAGGATCACACATTTAGGTACTTAATTTGTTTTTATTATATTTATTAGTAGATACCTAGTTATTTTTCTGAACAAATCAGTAAATTGTTGTAAGCAATGGATTATTAATTAAATTGTTTAGAGGCTTTATCAAATTTATTAAAAATATCATCAAGAAAACATTTCTAACAATATACCTTGAGACAATTATATTATGCACACAAAACAGTTTTTTATATGATAGTACATTTTTAAAGTTTTCAAGTTTAAAATAATTTGTGAAAGTATTTAAATCTATATACATTTGATACATTTGTATTTATATTATTTAGTTTGTTCATAATTACTAAAGTTACATGTTATATATCGACGATGTTTTGTGAAAAGGGCGTGTATCACTAAAATACTTTTTCCAGAAAGCAAAAAAAATTATTTTGCAAAGAAACAGCAAAATAATTTTAATGATATCTGTCATCATCAATTTTCAATCAATTATCAATTTTTAATTTTTAATGATATACGTCTTTTTAGCAAACACTAATATTATATACTTCAATGTACATTTTTTTTTAAATATTAATTTGTTTTCATTCGGTCGATTTTGGACTAAGAATATCTACATTATTATTAATTTTTAAACAAATATTATTGAATACAATATATTTTATGTAATTATAATATTAAAAATAGGAGTTACTGTTAAAAAAATAAAACAAAACAATTGTTAATTAAAGTAGTCTTCAAAAAATCACCAACGAATTATTTAAGGTCACCAAAAATATAGTCACAGTAAAATATTAAACATTAAAGCATAAATATTTATTTCAGGACCACTAAAAGATTGAATATTCATTTAGGGATTCTCGACTATAAATAAGTCGATAAACACTCGTGTTTGGCAAATAGAATTCATAAAAATACTTGCATAGGTGTACAGCGAATTAAAAAAAAAAGGAATTAATTTTTAAAATGTATTTATTTATTTTGCTAACACATAGAATATAGTATTATAATGTTATAATAATATGAAATAACTACATAGAGATAAATATAATTGAGTAACAATGAAAACAATAACATATACAATAGTATTAACACTTAAATGGCATATTAATAAATATATAACATTATTTATCTTAAAATATTAATGATTACCTATCAGTGAATCTATTCCTATAATAATCAATGTTGCCCAATAGAGAGGATAGCCCCCTAGATCATAGAAAATATCCAAAGCAATTTGTGTTCTTTAATATACAAATTGAAGATAATTGATAAATAAACGTACAACTGTACACTTGTAAATTAATGTAAATGAATAAAATACTATACAGTTAAAAATTATTAATTATTTTTAATTTAAACAAAAAATAATAATGCTATTGATATAAAATCGAAATTAGGGTCATCACGCTGTATTGTTACCTATGGACGTCCTTGATACCAGTAACAATTTATGGTCATAATGCATAAATTTAAATCATGAAGATGTAAGTTTTAATTTTCATTTTTAGATGAAACATTTCAAAAACAAAGACTTGTGTAAAATAATACTATCTAGTTTTAGTAGTTAAAAAAAAGAAATTGGTTAATAACTACACATATTGATAGAAATTAGTTTTATCAATTTCGTGAAAACAATCAAATACTAGTAGTATTCATAGTGTATAGCAGTGTTTCCCAACCTGAGGGTGATCAAAATTATAAAAATTATATTTAAGGATGGCTAAAAATAAAATATTTATTTTTGAAAGTAGAAACACTGGTGTACCATA
The DNA here is from genome assembly GCA_902439185.1 of Cinara cedri. NCBI lineage: Eukaryota > Metazoa > Arthropoda > Insecta > Hemiptera > Aphididae > Cinara > Cinara cedri. The sequence goes on along the minus strand of CABPRJ010000010.1, from coordinate 625,290 downwards.
TAGTAATCACGATACAAAAAAAATATAATACATGTTTTCATGAAATAAAATAGATTTGGCACTTATACAATGTTGAAAAATGTATAGTATTTTTTTTTTTTTACAATAGGTATCATTAATAATAATAAAAAAAAAAACAATTAAAACATTAAAATAAATAATTTACCACTAAACACATTCAAATATGTGTCTAGAAAGCCCTTTATAATTTTAATATAACTTTATAATAATGGCATTGTCTGTAATAATATCGATATTTAAATTTATGTTTAATTCACTTTAATGATAGTTTATAATCGTTCGATTAAAAGTTTTACCTACTTATTTTACTACTTGAAACATAATATTGTATTTGTAGTGATTAAAAATAGTTAAATTCAAATTTTTTTATTTTTCTTTTCATTTTTTTTAGCCTACTCAAGCTTATACATATATGTATTTAAGTGCATAAAATACTTAAGAATACATCAAGCTAACCATAATCACAAATAAAAGTAATATTAGGTACTATTTAATATATTATGAGTTATATTCGCGTTATACATTTATAATTTTGCTAATTAAAATATTTGCTTGTAAATAAAATTTAAAATTTTTAAGAACACGTGATTTTAATGCCCTATAGTTAACTTGATTATAAATAATGAGTATAAAATAATAATACACTGATGAGCATAACGAGAATTTTAACAATTTATGTGAATAACAACGGTTTTTTCGAATACTTCAAATATATTACAAAGCATTTGTTTTAATTGAACTATACTAATCCTTATACCAAAGTTGATTCTCATGTTCATTCTGTACTGATACAATTGATATATCGCATCAAGCCCCATATATACCCTGAAAAATTGACATAGGTATATTAGTATCAAATTATTAAATCTAATATTCAGCAAAATACTTTAAGATTCTGCAATAAACGAATATTAAATACATTTAATACCAATAATATTTTGAGAAGGGAGATGGTATTTTGGGCAAATTTTATTACTTGTAATTTGCGCCACCAATAAGGTACATTAGTGAGTGTATGTAATTTGCGCCAACATATAAATATAACATGTATTTTTTGCCACATCTAAAAATTAATTTTGGTAATTTGCACTAAGACAGAAAACAAAATGGAATATGTAATCTGCGTCATTAATAACGAATAAACATGAAAACACCGAAATTTGACTTATTTAATATACATAGAGTAGGCATACTTATATACATTTTATTATCATTATAATATTTTTTTTTTTTTTTATTACTAACTGAAATTGTATTGCCTATTTAATAAACATAAAGTACTAACTATTAAGATGAACTTGATTGTTCAATGATTAAAAAGAGCAGATACTGGAGATGGAATTGGCCACTTTTGTTGGTGAAAGGTTTGTAAAGTAGAATACATAAGGTTATTTCATTTATATCTATGAGCAACGATTAACCATTGTTTGACGAAAGACGATTCCGAGCGCAGTTCGGTTATGTATAATTTTTGCGATTTTTGTTTGGATTTGATTTCTAAACGTTAATGAAAAAAAAAAAACAAAAGTCATCTGATGATTTTGGAAATTTAACTATGTCTAGTTAAGACAAGTTATTACCAAGTTACAAGTTTTTACGTGTATTTATAACCGAATTATTATTGCAAAAACTCCCAAAAATTTAAAATTCCTTAAAAGCTCAAAAGTGGCTCAACAATTTTTACAGTGATATCGTAAGAAATTCAAAAAGGCAACAATAAATGTATTTTGTGATTTTTCGAATAAATCATTTTTTCTGGTATAAATTGTCATCTGTGTTTTTATAAAATAATGAACTCGTGAAATTGAACATTTTCCTACGTTTTTTTCCCCCCATTTTATTGGTTTCATTTAAAAAATAGAGTCAAAAACTGACCTCTTTTTTTAGAGAAATAATTTGTTCAATCTAGAAAACTTTAGTTTTCAGAAAAGTTGCTACACGTAAAAATCGGAGCAAGTTTACTAGAAAAAAATGTGTCCACATACTAGAAAAAAGAAACAGAATAAAAAATAAACATCTGAGTACAACCAATAGCTCCCTCGCTACGCTCGGAATCTAATACACAATATGTTAAAATCTGTTAAAAGAAATTGTTTAGTTATTTTAAATTGGTGCAAATTACAATTTTAATAAGATGACCAATGGCGCAAATTACAATTTGTGTAAGTACAAGATGGCGCAGCTAACATAATGCCCTTTCATTTAGTATCACTATATATAGGTAGGTTTATGGATTATTACATACTCGTGCTATACGTAAGTTTTTATGTATTCTAATCTACCTAAATGTATTACTATATACATAGGCAATATACATTATACAAGCAGCAAAGTTTAATACGACTCGCGAACGATAGACAGATCCTACGAATAAACTAATGATAATTAATAATTGTAAGATTAAGATTACGATTCATAGGATTATAATAATTATAAAGTATCAGTAGCGATCGCACTACTTGTTGATCAAAAATAACCGTGATATCACGAAATAATGTACAGGGGAATATAGGGGAATATACGAGTATCCCTTTTAAATAATATAATATATCCTTTTTTATCATAACATTTATAATCGGCTTCAATCTATATTTATTTACTTAATATCGATGGAAGGTAAATTGATTACTATACTACATATCAGCGATAAAATTAATCTAAGCCCGAAGAAACAAAGTTCCTCCACCACTACTATGCCTAGGTACTTGAATTATTTTCTTAACTTTCACTACAGATTTTTTTTAACTATTCCTAACTAGGTAACCTATATGTACCTACGTATATCGTTAATTAAAATATCTTGTTTTAATTTATTTTTTTTAATAATAATCTCTTTTTATTCTTGCTTCTCTTTGTCATATTCTCCTTTATTCTCGACCATCACATCACCCAAAAAAATATCCATTAACTTTTCTTCGTCTATAATACCTACACATAATATAGAATTTGTCGACATAATATTATGATGTTAAGTAAGTACTGTACAATCGATCATATACAAGTGATACGCAAAATACGTGCCAACATGACGATCGTAAAAGACAGTATTATATAATATTTAACTAAAATATAACTTTGAATATAATAATTACATAAATCGGCGACGTTCAAAAGCCAACCACTGCGTAATGTTTTGAAAGTTGCGATCCGGAATTCTTTTTAAAGCAATATCTTCTCTCCACTTCATTCCTGTAGTTTTGTACGTCCATAATCGGAACATATGTTTTTTAAAAACTGAATAGATATCTAATAAGTCTTCGGTCACATTTTCGTTCATGGTTCTTCGTAATTAAACTTCTTTTACCTATTAGAAACAGTTATAAAAACAATTATAAACGATGCAGTAATTATTTTTAGACAAATATGTGTAGTGGGCGGATGAGAATCGGGCCACATTTTATCTGCTATTTTACCTGCTTCGTAAACAATATTTTTGTATATTTTATTACCTGGGTATTGGGCCCCAACAAAGGTATATTTCTAAAGGGTACCCGGAAATTGGGCCACAAATGTAGAACACAAAAAAATAGATATACTCGGATTTCTACGTGTAACACCTTTTTGTGAAAGGAAATCGGCGTGGGGAGGTACTTTTTTCATTTTTCGATTTTCTCAAGAGTTTTAACATTAAATGTGAAAAACCAAAAGAAAAAAATGGGAAAATTTACGAAGTATAACAAATATAATCTTATATTATTATTTTTTTTTGTGAACAGCTTTTCTACCAGCAATTTTATTCCGACTTTTAATGATAGCAATGTTTCTGAAAAAAAATTTCACTAGGGAAGTACTTTAAAGAAATAATTTTTTAATTTTTCCAAGAGTTTTCCCAGCAACTGGAAAAATATAGGAAAACTGGGAAAGACGGTATAACATTTAACAAATTTTATTAAAGAAAATACATAAAGCCTATTTAATTATTTTATTACAAAATTACATATATATTGTTGACAAAACATCACTATCAACTGAATTCCGCTCAGAATCGTTTTTTCGTAAGCAATGTTTTATCGTTGCTTATAGATATACATTAAATTCCTGTCTATATCCTACCTTCCCAACTTCCCACCTACATCAGTGGCTGTGCCTGTTATTTTACCTTTATTTTTCGTCATGAACTAGCAGAGTAAAGAAGGCTCATAGTTAGGCATTTTATTACCCTTACCTACTCCTCCAGTCTATACTGTTATAACTAATAAGTAAATCTGATATTAATGTTATACATATCTAAATTTCTAAAAAAAATTTTTTATTCAAATCTTTGTTCAAAAGGGGGGCTTTTTAATTAAAAATTAAAAGTATGCGCTTATTTAAGGTATGTGGAGTAGGGGAAAAAATTAAAAATGGTTTTAAAATAAAACTTAAACAATTTCATAAAGATTATAAAAAACAGAAATCAAATTCACTTAAAATTCTCTGAGATATTTGCTGGTTCATGATAAAAAAAAATCACCCTCTATACCATTAACAATAGGATTATGAGTTTTTGACAAGGTTATTGGAGTATGCACAATAATCGCATGACATTATATACCTGTGAATCTCGTGAACCTGTGAATATAATGTGAATCTCGCGCTATATTTCGATTGGCCGTTTACGATTTTTGTGGTAAATAAATAGGTTACTTGATAAAATATAGCACGCGATTTATCTATGATTATTATTTTATTTATTAAATTAAGATCTACTGGGAATTCAGAGCGGTTGTCTGTTATTCGGTTAATTACGAAGATAAAAGTGTATATGATAGAATAGAGGGGCGAGCAAGCCCTTAGGTACTTAAAAACTATATAGTTTCATGTGAAACGGGAACTTCAAGAACATTATGAGTTTAATGTAGAAAATTTCCTTTAATTTGCATAGGTAAAACCTCAAAAATGATTACGCTGAACTATTAAATTAATAATATTTAATGACGAAAGTATTTCAGATGTACCTGTTGATTGACGAATGTTATACGTATCGCAGTATTCAGCTCGTCTAGACGTGATCAACACTAGCCTTCAGGAATCGTACTGCAGGGTCGTCACAGAACCGCAGTGATAGGTCCCGGTGGGGGTGATAGCGAGGAAGCTCGAGACCCACCGAAAGTTTGTTAGAGGCCGTGAGCGCTGCGTACGAAACAAATAATAATTCTATAGGCCACACCTATAATATATAAGATGTCCTACACTGTTTTCCGGATGTTAATGTTTTTATTTGTTTTTTTTTTTCTATCGGGTTTATTATCCGGAGACTTATATTTAGATAAGAATACAAATTGTACTATCACCCTTCTAATCACTAGAAAAAATAACTCTTATTTGTTTACTTTCGAAATTTCCAAAATAGTCAATTTGTAATAGTTAATATTATTCTAAAAACCAAAGGATGGAAATATAAATTTAATTTTTCTTTACATGTGTGTCCCCTTGACATAAACCGTTGAACCTTATTTTCAAAAAATTAAAAACCGGAAACCATTTGAAAACATCCAGTGCATTATGAATTTTTTCCTTCAGTGATAATTATTTCTAAAAACTGTAAAAATAAAAAAAAATATAATGATCAGAGCTTGGATTATTTAACATTTGCTAATTATTATTTGATACAGATAAAAATAGCAGAGTGAGCTTTAAATCTGTTTTATGCACCAGGGTTTCCAAATTATATGAAATTGTATATTGCTCTTTTTGCATATTCGAAGTATTATAGATTTTTAATTCTATTTTTTACTAATATGCATAATATAATGACTTTTTTGTATTTTTTTCATAAATCTCATTGATATTCAATGAAAAATAGTAGAAAAAATCTGTCATTTCTATATGAATTCAATCTATTTTACTATTTTTATTAATTATATGGGATATTAGAACGCTTATTTTAAGATTATTTAGATTGTATTATAACTTTCTGAGAGTAGCTACTTTCTTCAATTTAACATGTTTAATACCTATGTACTTTGTTTTTCGTATACCTTGTAATCAAATCAAATGTATATAATTTATCTCATTTACTTTTTTTGCCATAGATTTTAGATTTCTTGTTATAATATATATTATAGGATATATTTCAGTTATTTTAAACACTATAAAATCCGATACCTGATAACGATGATATACCAATTTCGGACGAAATAACTTAACTGCAGTATGTTAAGATTTTTTTAAGCGTTTTTTAGTTTAGTTTTGTTTTTATATTAAGAATGTTACCAGACAGAAACAAGAAGCGGTGATAACAATAGTAATAATTATTAATCTAAGTCGGCTAAAAATTATGAAAACATTTTTTTTTTTTAATGGCATGTTTAATAATCATAATAATAATTTATTTTCATTCTACGTGATAACAAAACTGTACATACAAATTTACAGGCTCTTATATTCTTCTAAAGAATAACAAAATTCGTGACTAAAGTGAGTTAGTTCTTAAAAATTATTACGAAATGTTAATTAATAGGTACTTATTCATTAAAATTTACAAGTTAATAAAAATAAAAAAGCAAGATAACACACAAATAAAAAACGTTAATACTTTAATGAAAATAAAATTAAAAAATTAATATTAACAAAAGTTATTGTAATTGGATTTTCTTTTGGTTTAAAATACAATAATAAATTATTCCATTATTAGATCATTAAAACAAAATAAAAACATGTAATTAAATAATAAAATAAAAACAAAATTATTAAAATGGTGAATAACATTTACATTAATTAAGTTTTAGAAGAATTATATAAACGCAATGACATAAAGAAAAATATGTTTAATGATATTTTAAATTCAAACCTATTTTTAAAATATACCTTATATCAATATATTTTAGATAGTAAATAACAAGCAAATAATTTATATTTCTTAACATATCAAACTAATTTTAAATAATCTCGTACAAAAACAAATTATTTCTATTTTCTCTGTAAAACGACCAATTATTTGTATGATTTTTTTTTCTATGTATTCCTTCATTTAATTTTTTATATTTAGTTGTATTTTACATTTTGACTGTGATAAACCTGATGATGAATTTGTAATTCGAAACCAGTCGTATAATACACTTAGCATAATACTCCAGGCGACATATTCCTTTATTTATTTATTTTAAGTTTATACATACATTTTTTATTCATATATTTATTTACTTTATTTAAAAATATGTATTATTTTAAAATGTTTATTCAAAAAAAAAAATGTGTGAATATTAAACGTATTATCTATACAGAATCGGGTAAATACACTGTATGACCGCCTAGCTTGCGCATTAGTTCCTCTTGTTAAAGAGAAAATGGCATTATAGTATGTTTTTTTTTTTTTTTTTTACGTGTATTTTGATATGCATATGGAGATAGACTAATTGCACATTTATATTTATAATATTTATATAAAACGACAATAGATTTATGACATAGTTAAATTTTAGATTAGAAAATAAATATTCGTTTTTTTTACTTTGTAGCACTAATCAAAGTTAAAATGCTATTACACACTTAATCATACTCTACTATTGTAGTCTTAACCAAACTTAAAAATGGAATATCTCGTCAATGAATTGAAGGAAATCAAACATTTAAAAAACTCAATTTATTTTTACCAATACGTCATTTATACGTGAAATTTTTTATAATATAAATTGTATTTCAAAATCAAAAGTAGTTAGTTGTTTCAGCAACAAAAACAAAAGCGACAAAAATAACATTAGTGTAACATTTCAAAACTACTTATTTCTTAAATTATCAAAAAAAAAAAAAATGTTTGAATCAATTCATTTAAATTGTAGCCACTTAAATGGATTATCTGATTTCTTTATAGACAAATTAAATTTTTTTATCACATCTCTTAATCACTAGAAAAAATTACTTTTTATTTGTTCACTTTACAACCTTTTCAAAATAGCAGTTTGTATGAAAATTTTAATCTAACATACATACGTATCCGATGAATAGTTTCTTAGTAAAAACTGTTTCAATTTTAAAGAAAGGAATAAAAGGAATATAAAGAAATTAGCTTTAATATACTATGGTATTACGCGATATGAAATCACAGTAATCAAATTAATAAAACTGTCAACTGATAAGTATTTTTCAATAAACTGATTTTATCGCTTATTCGCATAATGTAGTAGCTACTTATTAAGCCGGGTCAATACTAAGACGAACATTGTTATCGAACATATTCATTAATGATGTTTCTCCTAATCTGTATGTGTAAGATTTATTACGTTACAAATTGAAAATATTAGAAATTAAACCGACGGTAATAAAAATAACTATTGATCACATATAAATTTATAATATATTCAAATTTTTAGAATAATAACTTGTAAAACTTACTTTTTAAAAATTCTGAAAAGTAAACAAATAAAGTTATATTTTTCAATGGCTAGGAATGGAAAGTCAGAATTTATTTTTTTCTCTATAATATAGATGAAATTTTCTTCATCACGAAGATTTTATACCTGAAATAACATTCGATTTTTTTTTTTGATTCTTGTAATAATTACTAAAGCTTTGCTCTATGATTCTTCTATTTTCCATTCTTTATATTTTTATTATAACTAAAAATAAAACATAACATTTTTAAAAAAAATTGGTTTTACAAAATTCAAGATAGCCATTTATTTAGGTTTGTTTCAAAATATAAATATATTTTGAAACAAACATCTAGTGTTAAAAATATTTACAAATAATGAATAGTTTATTTTCTAAAATTGTTTTTATTGCCACAATTACTAAACAATATCAATTAATTCACCAATTTACTCATGAAAAAAAATTTGTCTAAAAATTTAAAAAACTTAACGATTTATTATAAATAAATATTTATAATACCAACATTTTGTTTTAAAAGAAAATTATAATGTAGCTCATATGGCTGGTTTTTGTAAAAAATTTAAAAAATATTTAATACAAGAATAGTGCTCTAAAATTTTACAAGAAAAGAAAAAAAAAATTATTATTTTGAATTCCAGTTTTCTTGTTACACCATGTATGTGACCCTAATACAAAATTCGATCAGAAAAAAACGGACATACATCGCACGAAAGATGCAGCCGTTATTGTTGGTGAGAAGTTGGGACTGTAGGACATATGAGCCCCCATATAATTAATTAGTTTGTAGCTGTAAGAAACAATAAAATGTTGCTTTCTAAAAACAATTCTGAGTAGAGTTCAGTTAATAATGATGCTTTGTCGACAATATTTATGTCATATTGTGGTAAAACAATTAAATAGGCATTAAGTTTATATTTTCTTTAATAATATTTGTTTAATATTGTACCGATTTTCGGTTTTTCTACATTTTTTTCCGGTTTTTTGAGTGATGTAAATCGGAGCAAAATTACTGGTAGAAAAGTTTTTTACTAATATATTTCAATATTTTCCCGTTTTTTCTCATTTTTCCCTTTTATTGGAAAAACTGCCGAAAAAATTCAAAAAGCGGCCTCCTTAGAGTACCATTCCAAAAAAATTTCGTTTCAGAAAAGGGATAATAGGTATAATAATAAACAAATATTATTAAAACAAATATATAATATGCATATGTAAATTTTTTATCATAATATGGCATATATATTGTTGAAAAAGCAACAATATCAACGAAATACCGCTCAGAATTGTTTTTTCGTTAATCGTTTCGCACAGATATACATTCAATTTTTCCTCTACAATCCCAACTTCTCACCTAAAACAGTAACCCATCCATAATGTGAGGTATGTTTGAGACGGAGTACAATTGTAACATTTTTCATCAAATTATGTATATCTTTAACAATTTTTGTTTTGATTCACTTTTAATCATTAAAATAAATTAATACCTTTATACATATATAAATATTAAATAATTACATAAATAAGGAATAATAAAAAAAGTTTTACAATTTTTAAAAAAAATGTAAATTAAAGTTAAGTTATAAACCTAATAAAATTTTGATTAACAATTCAATGTTTCAATATTGTCCCCATACAATATAGTTTTTAATAATCTAAATATTGATAACGATATTTACTGGTTAATATTTTTTAAACAACACCCACAGAAACTATATAAGTTGTTTACTATTTTATTAGGAAGAACACAATCAAATAATAAAATAGCTGCTTACAAAAAAAATGAAGTATTCTTATCATTTTATTTACTATGAGTTATCAAGAAACATTTCATTATTTTTCATCGATGGTAATTATAGCATCAACGATTTATTAAGGAAATATTGTTTGATGTACAGTGAGACGTATTTAATTGATGTTTTTGAATTGGTTTTAGAACAAGTTATTGCTAGTGTTACATTTGTTCCTTGTTACAAACGTACTCAGTCTCCCCTATATATATATATATATATATATTAATATGTCTTTTTTATGACATTTAGAATACAAAACTAAGTAGATACGTACAGAAAATTTATTGAATATTAATCAAATATTTATAAAAAAAAATTTTCTCATAAACCATAATAATTACAATTTTTTTCTAAAAATATATATTAAACTAAGTACTTATAAACAATTAGTATAAAATTAGTTAAATATTCACAATATCGTAGTTTAGTTATTACTGGGTTAAATAAAAAAAAATTCGTTAATAGTGATTTAGTCACCGGATTTAATGTTTATTATAAATGTAAAATTTTAGTGGTTCAATAAATACCGTATACTTTTTTAAAAAGAAGATTCATTGTGGCTCAATTCCTGAGCGCCTGCTCAAACATGTTTTAAATTTACAGGTAAAAATATTACAACCATGTACCTAAACGTATTACGGCTAGAAAATCACAGTTTGAGTGGTAATTCGTTGTCACATAGTATGGATTCTGAAATGATGCGTGTAATGTGACGGAAACTGGCATTATTTTATCATATGAAAACTATGAATATTTGTGAGTATAACTATTGATAAGACGGGTGGTCCGCATTCATTTTTGATCCTTAAAAATAAAAAAAATAAATATATTAACAAAAGGTATAATAATACCCAAAAATCAAGAAATCAAGTAATGCATATGACAAAAAACAAATGTATAGTAAGAAAACTATCATGCTAGATATACATTTCCTTACGTCTTTCACAGTTTGGGACTTATGTTAGTATAATGCATCTTTCTAGGTAGATACCTATGAATTTATTGTATGTTTGATTTAGATTTCAATACATTCCAAAAAGAATATTAATAAGATTAATGAACTAACTCAATAACTCAATATTTGCAAAAATGCCTTGCATTACTTGACTTCTGTGGTACATAATATACCTATAATAATATAGTTATATAATATGCATAGTACATTTTTTTTCAGATAAACGTATGGAAAGAATGTAACTGAATAACAATATCGAACTATAAAGATTTTCAAATTTCAATATGTTTCCAATCTATACAAAGATAAAGTATTAAATATAAACATTATTTAAAAAATTAAAAATGAGCATTAATAAATTACCTCAGTATTTGAAACGTTAGTCAAAAAAATTACCTCTTATGTATAAGTTTTACTATTGAGTACTTCGATACCAAAATCTGTTTGAGATAAATTAACATATTATCTATCAATATCAATTTTCTCTATAGTATATTATCTATTCGGTTTCACATAAATACATTCAGGAAATGAATAGATCCCAGGGGTTGAATGATCCACCGGGAATTCAGGAGTTTTCCCCATGTACTTGACTGATTCGTAGGCTAATCATTTTTAATCTTTTTCCTAATTATTGTTTAATTTAAAAAACAAATTGTGATTTATAAATTGTTTTCGATAGAAAAAAATATAGGAAAATAAACAATAGAGACGGTTATGTAGATTAGGTATGGCAGATTAGTTAAAATGTTATTATCTATGTTCATAGTTTCATTGGATCAGTGGTATTATTTTGTATAATAACTATCACAATTAACGTAAAGTATATATGTTTTCATGTATATTATTATGTTCGCATCGCCTATCAAGCACAGCGTTTATAACATCATGCAGTCTTAGGTGAAAATCGGGGCGGGGGGGACCTTGGGAATCTTAGGCCCCCAAAAAGCCCACCATTCCTCTCAAAAAATCTTGCGAACATATACAAATTTTAATTTTCAAATAATTTATTCTTAAAAAATAAAAACATATAACATATAATATTTTTTATATTATAAATTTGTTAAAAATTAAAATTATAGAATATAATATTTCATATAAAAATTAAAATTATAAGTTCCAATATCCTAGTGATTTGTTTTATATTGTTTCTAGTTATCGCCCGTTGAATAATTGTTGTTATTGACTGTTGATTTAAGTTTTTTTTGTACCTATATATTATGTATGAGTGTAAATGGGAGGAGTGAATATTATCGTATATCTACGTAAGTAATTCCAACTATTTTATGTTATTTGGTAGACCAATTTAACCCTTTGAGGCACACATTTTTTTTTGAAAGTTGTTTTCTTAAAAAATATTAAAATGTATCCCTCGTATTACATATATAAAAAAAAAAGAAAAAAAAAAAAGGTGGTTTATCTATTATAATACCATAATGCCTTAAAGGGTGATTGCATTGTGAAAATTATATAAAATGTGTTGGTACCTATATTAAAAATATTTAATATTAATTATAAACCGATAAAACAAATAAAATTATTTGAATTATTTATGAGAGGGTGTGAGGGCGTAGTCCCCCACAGGCTTTGGCTAATGAAAACAATTTTAGTTCCCCCCCCAATTTTTTCAATGAATTTCCGCCTATGCATGTAGGTCGCCCCGTCGGTTTCGTTGCTCGAACGAGTGCATGGCTGCTTTCTACTTACTCTCTTCGACACTAACCGACGACGCATGTGCGTATTTTGTTATTGTTAATTTTTATTACTTATCGTTCTAATAGGTACCTATTTTCAATCTTCCTGTGAGATTTTTATGTACATTTTTCGTCAGTATGAGTGAATTTAACGTATCAAAAAGAAAAGGTGATAATATTTTTGAACAGATAATCATATTTTTTTTTTTTTTGCTTAATAAAACAATTTTTCGAAATAGTCTACCTAAGTTAAAACAATTGATTATAAAGTATGGAATATGAAGAATTTCAGGTAAGGTGCTATACTTGTGGAAAGGTCTAAATATAAAATTGGGGATGGACCTAATCTATGGGAAAGAGCGTCAAATATATTAACATATTGCCACTTTTACAAAAATATATATAAAATATTATATAAACCTATAATAAATTGATTATTTTATGATAGTAAAAAATGTTTGAGGTTGAAACTTAAAAATTATATGGATGTAATTCAAACATCATTTACAACAACCTCACGCTGGTGTATTTACTATTTTCCCGCACCGAAATATTTTTTCAATCTGCTTCTGATAGATCCTTTCGATAATATCAACGCATCATATATTATTATTACAGTACGTATTATTATCTAGGTATATAATATTAGGCATTATGTGTATATTTAACTTACTATTATCTATATAAAAACAAATTACCGGACATTTTTGGCATAAGCAGTTATCCACGTCTCCCGTATAACTCGTCCCATTCAAACACAATATAATCATAATATACTTGATGTGCTTGAACTTGGTTCGGATCGTCTATAAGAAGAGGCCTGTAAATGGTTAATAATAACATCTAACATGAGAACAGACGTTTAAAATATTTTAATATGCACCTATTTATTTAATGTATTAATGTATTATTAAATAAACAAAAACAGTTCTAATACTGGGGACGGGTGCGGCCACTGTTGTAGGTGGGTAGTGGGGAAGGTTGGATACATAAACTTGTTTAATTTTTACCTGTAACCAAGAATAAACCATTGATAAAAAAAAAACGATTCGGAGCGAAGTTCGGTTACACATATTTTTAAAAGCCGCAATATTTACGGTTTTCGTCAAAATTTGAAATCAACTTATAACAAAAAAGAAAACACATTACACTCAATTATATTTTTGAAACAAAATTAATTTGTTTTCCCCTGTTACCTATCGACGTTGTTTTGCAAAACAGTTTTTACAGATCTCTGGTTTTAACTTGTGATTACAAAATTTTGCTCAAACTGTTTTTGTCAAAATTTAAAATTAAAATTCCATTATAAAAAAAAAATAGATAATATTCGAATTTTTTTTTTTCTAGATCACAAAATACAATATTTAAGGAACTTCTTATTAAGTTTTCGAGTATTTCTGTTCAGTCTAACAATTGTATCCACAGAATACATATGCCTAATAAAAATTACGTACACAACTCGCAAAATTAAAATATTTATAATTAGCTTAAAAATGAATCAATATTTTGGAAATTTGACCACGTCTAGAAATAAGAAATATAAGTTTTCTGTCAAAATGTCAAGTCTTTATATTTGTATTAAACTAGATTACATTAAAAAAAAAACTGCATATAATAAAATAATTATTGTCTTTCATTTGTTCGTACTTTCTGAATTTTTTTTTGGTTTTCCACAATAATTAAAATATCTCCAAAGAAACTCAAAAAAAAAAATGTTCTTTTTCATCAACTAGATTAAAAATTCAATCTCTTGATATCTCGATGTTTTTTTATTGAATTAATATTTTTGATAGAAAACATTGTTTTAACATAATAAACGGTAACGCCATGCTACGCTGTAAATATTTGCCGTTTGACCAATAATTTTCTTTCGATTTTTCCAAACTATTTAGAAGACCCCTTGAAAATTTGAAAAATGACCTCTTCAATATACCAACATACTCGCTACGCTCTGAATCTAATATATATGTGACATTGAACATATAAAATGATAGTATTTTATAATTAATATAAATTTAAATGATTACATTGGCAGCTGCACTAAAGGCCCAAGTCCGAAACGCAAAAGATGCCGAAAACCCCGCAAGCGCACCAATTGGTTATCAATTATGAAGTAAAATACTGGGAAGTTTTCAACTGCAGCAGGTTCCGCAACCACATGATCCCTTACTACATGTTCTACCAACACAGGATCTGCAACCGCACGTTCTGCAACTGCATGTTCCGCAACCGCAGGTTCTGCAATCACAGGTTCTGCTTCATCCGGTTGAACCAAAGGCTCATCTGAAAACTCCTCCTTTTCATTTGAAAATTCCTCTGACGAATCTTCTGAACCAGGATTATCATTGACTTGACCGTCTTCGACAGGTTGTTGAATTTCTTGCTCGTTCAATGATATTCGTTCCATGTTGATATCAAATCTATCTTCTTCAGATAGTCGATCCATTTTTCTGATTTGACTGAAAATATAATTTATTGTAATGGCTAATCGAATTTCTGTATATAAATTATAAATGATGGTTTTTCAGATATATAACATTTTTGAATAGGTTTTGTAAAAATACAAATATATATTTTAGAATATGGAGACCCAACATAAAACTTTTAATTTTTTCTTAATACGCAGAAAAAAAAACCTTTGAAAAATTGTTTAAGTAATGAGAATTTATATTATTCTGACTATACAATCAAAATAACCAACATTGATTCGGTTTACAAATAATTTTGTAATTTGTTATACTTTTTACATTTCAACTATAATATATGCGATAACACTACCACCACAAATACTGAGTTCTATTCAATTATAATAGTTACTAAAATAGGCCTTTATTAAAGGTTTAAGTCAAATTAAATGTTGTCTTTACAATAATGATTAGTAATTAAAAGAAAAGAGCCGATACTGGGAACGGGTGCTTCACTGTTTTATGTAGGAAGTCAGAAAGGTAGGATACCTACATATGTTATTTATTTTACTCCTGTAAAGAACGATACATCATTGCAAATGAAAAATGATTTGGAATACGACAACTACGAACATCAAACACAATTTTTTTTTTACCACTATGTGCTACTTATTATAAAACTCTTGTTAAATTTCCAAAAATTTTTGTTTGATCTATCAATTTAATCTACCTATAGAATAAAAATTTCGATAAATAAATATCTATAAATAGCTGAAAAGTAGCACAAATATTTTGAAATTTGACCACGTTTAGAAAAAGCAAATATTAGTTTTCTGTCAAAATTTTAGGTCTCTATAAAAATTTTTATCTAAATTACAATAAAAAAAAATAAAAGCATTAACTTCGTAAATTGTCTAGTTCTTTCTGTTTTTTCCAGTTTTACTAGTTATTAGAAAAACTATTCGGAAAATTAAAAATGACTTTCCTAGTCACCAACTAGATTTAGTTGGTTGGAAAAGAGATCTCTTGTTTTTATAAAATAATTATATTTTTGGTAGAAAAGCCATACCTACAAATTTAAAATAAAAGAATCATAACAGCGTAAATTTATCAGTTTTTATTTTTCGTCTTTCTTTTCCCAGTTTTTTCCAATTAATATAAAAACTACTTATAAAATCATAAAACGACTTTCACCATACGTATTAAGTTCTAAAATTCAATAAAAAAGATGTCTTAACATTTTTGATGAAAGTGATATTTCTCGTATAAAATAGTTAGCATATCAGTAACGCCGTAAATATTTGCCATTTTACCTTAATTTTCTTTCTAGTTTTTCCCAATTGTTTTGAAAACTCCTCGGAAAATCAAAAAATGACCTGTCTAATGTACCAACTTATGAAAATTTCCTTCAGGAAAGAACCTACACTCTATAAATCAGAGCATGGTTTCTAGTAGAAAAGTTGTTTACAGACAGAAAAAATTAAAAAAGAAATACAAACAAAATATACATCATAGTAAAACCAATTCGCTATTCTGCGAATCTAAAATTAAAACTAGCCAATAGTTTTCTTTTAAATTAACACATATTTCTATGTAGATATATTTGGACTTGTATTTACTTCCCCATATACTTCAATAGCGTAATAATAATAATATTTAAATAACTATACTGCTATATATACAACTATAGAGTTGTAATAGAATAAAATACATTTCAACGTACTAATATAATTTGTGTAGACACACACAATTAAGTATATAAAAAGTCAGGTGGATACAGCAATCAATTAATACGGGCAGTAACTACTTACAAAATGAAAACTTACGATACAGGTTCTTACGATACTTTTTTTTTTTAATAAAATTTTACTTAACTGGTTTAAAAAAATCGATTGCTATAAAACACCGTAATAAAACTTAATTATTTCTTAATAATTTTAACATAATTAAATTATTTTGTTAAAATGTATAATATTTCTAATGTTCGATTTTTTATTTATTAAACTAAGTACCTGTTATTAAAGTAGGTACAGGATAATTTTTTAAAAAAAGTAACTTTTATTTTTAAATTGAATTAAAGTTATTTGTTTCCTGGAAAATTGTAATTTACAAGTTACTTATCTACTTGTGAACTGACTAACATTACGCACGTACATACTGCGTGATCAAAGATGAAACAGCTACTGAAGCGACGGGATACTGGTCGGCAAATCATCGAACTAACCTTGAGGGGGAGTCTGAAGTACGGTACACTGCAATGATTCCCTCTCATTTCCTCTTTTACGGACTTATTTGAAAAATATATAGAAACAGTTTTGTACTTCATTCATCTAATAAACCGTAAAATAAATCATTTCAACCAATAATATTGCATTACAAACCCATAATGTTAATATTATTAAGCTGTTCATAAAAAATAAAAATGATAATTTAAAAAAAAAAAAAAAATAATTTTTTTTATCATCTATATACCTATACAGACCATCTGTCTTTGATGATAATGTAAAGCGTGCATATTACATTGGAAACTCATCTGCATAAAGGTGAATTTTTCAATTCCATGTACTCAGAATTTTCGTATATGTAATTAATTTTGTTTTTCTCAGTCGTTTAATATTCTTATACACAATATTTCAAACATTTTTCTCTAACTATGTAGAAAATGAGGTTACCATCTAAAATTGATATGTAATTTATAATCCTTTCCTGCTCATCCACACATCCAGTGTAAGTTTTTAACTTTATCCGATACATTATTTAATCAAATCTGTGTTAAAATTATATTGTTGTTTGGAAATTAAATATTTATCAATGTATGGTGCACGGGTTAAATGTGAAAATTCGGATCTTTTTTAAACAACATCATTAAATTCAAAATTTTCGTTAATAATCAGTGAATCTCACAAAAACATCATTCTGTATGCAATTTTATTGTATCGTTTTTGGTACAAAACGAATAATATCGTAACCGTATCGTCATCTTCATATTCAAATTTAAAAAAATGAATTATTGTTAACTTTTTAAGACTATTAATAATATACTGTATAAAATATATATTGTTGGACCATTTTAGACAATATTAATACACGAAATTTATACATACACAATTTATTTATACATATATGTATATGCATAGTGTTTTGTGTTTACATAATATCATTACAATTAAATAAGGGTCGGAAATCGCTCGTCAAACGATTATTTTTGCCGACCCTAGCTGAAATGTTCGCGAACACACGCCCCGGTTTGAGTTGCTACGCGACGCGAACAAGGCGGTACCGGTCACGGCAAATGAGAAATGATAGGCAGCTGAAATTCACGATGTTTACCAACTCGGCCGCGAGACGCATATCAAAATCCAAAGAATACGAATAATTTGTTTTCGTAGTAACATTTCGTACGATTAAAAATACTATTCATGCTGTCTGACGTCCGTAATAAAAATCATAATAGGTACCTAATACCTATGCACTATGAGTATAAAATATACAAAAATAATAAGTACTTAAGTAGTAATAGTAGTAATAGTAATATCTATCTACAGATAACTATTATTGAAAGAAAAAAAAAGAAAACTACTAATAAAAGAACCAAACCAATACTTAAAACATAAAATATTCTTTATGATAAAATATAAGGGGGGTGCCAATAATACAATATGTATATATATAAATGTTATTATGATATATTCTATTAATTTTGATTGTTTTAATTAAACGAAAAATATTATCTTTTATTGTGAAACACACCTCACAAGACGAAATAATTAATATACTTCATAGATTTAATCAAAATATCCAAATTTTAACCATTTATTATACTAACGCACATATAGCTGTCCCGTGTTTCTCGCGTTAACCCCTACCCACTCCATCAACTCATCAACCCCTGCTCTTTCACTCTAATCCTATTCTGAGTTCTGATCAATAATAATAATATTATTATTATCTCATGTACACACAAATTGATTGCGTTTCTTACCTTATGTTGTTTTATTACAAACAATTCTCTACAACCATTAACCCACTTTGATAAAAAATAGCTAATTTTCAGTGAAGATAGGAAATTAAACAAACAAAGATTCATCAAAATTAGTCAAGTAGTTCACGATATGTATGCATACACACAAAAAAACGTTTCCTCTTTATATAATACAATATAAGATATGTGATTATAATATTAGAAGATAAACTTGTAAAGTCGGATAATTATTGAGACCTATATTATACTAGACTATTACTGTTAATTTCGCTCTGTAATTTTATCAGTTTGCTCGGTTTTTAATGTTTAAAAAATATCTTAACAACAAAATCTTCTGAAAATAATAATGATTTACTATAAATGAATCTGGAATTTATTTCGAAGGCTGTAAGGTATTGATGGAGCAACATTTTCACGAAGATATTTATATTATATACTTTAATAATCTATTGAAACATGATTACACAATTTACCTAATAGCATTTTCCATCTGAAAACGTCATACGTGTACTCTACACAGATGATACTAGGTTAAAAATATCACACTCCGTGAGTGTAATAAGTATATAGATATTTTAAAATGGAACATAAATTGGCATACTATCGTATTATGTCATTACTTTGATAACAGTTATCAAACTCAAGTACAGATAAAATGCAAAATACTTAAATACGCTTTGCAACAATCACCAGAAATGGAAGTGAGGTGGAAATTATAACCGTCAAAAAGGAGTCGGGTATATCGATTGTCCATGAAACAGATTGCAGGGAAAGGACTCGGGCGTCGGATGGTTTAAGTAGGGGTAAGCAGAGAGGACGTTGACAGGGTAAGAACATGGATGGTGAGAGAATGTCATACATTTTCGAATGATATTGGAAATTGTACTGTTCGAGTACGTTTATTATGGCCGGAAAAAAAATACCACTCTTACAAAATAATAAATTACAAAAATACGTCCTAGGATAATGAGGACTGTTACAGCCGCTGTTATAGGTAATTTAATGTATACCTGTAGGTAACGATAAACCATTGCTTACAAAAATCGATTCTGCGCTCAGATGCTTTGTCAACAATGTATATATGTACCATATTATAGTAAAATAATTAATTAGGCTCTATATATTTTCTTTAATAGTATTTGTTTGATATTGTACCGATTCTCTCGGTTTTCCTAGTTTCTTACCTTTGCTGAGAAAACTCTGTGAAAAATGAAAAAACAACCTCTCTAAAGTACCTCCCCAGTGACATTTTTTTTTCGGAACATTGCTATTATTATAATTTGGAACAAAATAGCTGGTTAAAAAGCTGTGCACAGGGAAAAAAATAAAATAAACATCCTTGTAAAACCATAGGCTTCTTCGCTCCATTCAGAATCTAAAATAAACAGACCTATATTTTAACTTGTAATCTTCTTAATGACAGTCAGACGCGTTATCCGCAATGTGTCATAATGCCTGTTTGTATACACAGAGCAAAACGTAAATATATTATAAGTAATCAATAAATATTATTATACAGATAATTAAGGATTTCTGGGGAAAAAGTTTTTAGAAAAAAAACCATGTTAAAAACGTCCTTTTTCAAGAGAAATTAGGACAATTTAGTGTAAGTAATAATTCTTTGAAAAATCAATTTTAGACAAAAAAAAAAAAAAAACAGTTTTTTCAAAAGTAGGTACACATTATAGTTATAGTTTGTATAATAAAATATTGAGTTATTATGATTGAGCTATTATTAATATTATAAGATTATTATTATTGAGATATTATGAATATTTGTGTAATATTAGGCATAACTTTTATAGAAAGATTACACAATTATTATTTTACATTATTGAAATGTGTAAACCTTGGGAAACCTTTTATAATTTATTTATTTTTCTATGCTATTATTAATTATTATTGTTTATTATTGAAATAATAGTATTATGATAGCTTAGCTGTATTATTTAACTAGCTGAATTACCCGGCGTTGCCCGGAAACAAATTCGTGACAAATTAGATAACGCCATGTATTAGCATTTGCCGTCTTAAATTCATAATTATCAATAATATACATAATAACCTAACTTAATTAAAACTGTGTGACAATTGGATAAGAAGTTTCGAAGCCAAACCGTAACAAAAATTTCCTCTTTTGCTTGATTTCAGTTTTACGCACGTCCAAACTGCTGGTAGTGCGGAGTGCAAATGAAATGAACGTTGAATATTTTATGTGTTACGAAAGTCCAAATTAATTCTATAAATAGAATTTGTATGTTTATTGGTTTATGTTATCGGTGTGCATTTTATCGTTCGTTATAATAAAATAGGAGTATTGGTGTACGCGCGATGCATGAGATTATTTTTATCGATAAACTTCTCGGAACAATTATTCTTATCTACACGACNCGCGGGCCGCCGTGCCGCACAATACGTATTGGCGGTGAATAACTATAATTGTTAATTACTCAACTAAAACGCAACATTTTTGAAAATCCCTCCTTATTGCACGGTGAAAATATGAGAAGAACCTATATTCCAAATTTCAAGTCCGTACGTTACGTAGTTTTTGAGATATAGCGATTAGTCAGTCAGTGGTATTTGGATTTTATATGTATAGATAGACCTAATTCGTCGATGATTTTGCTCGATAACGTAGATACAAAAGTGGTTTGGTAGTTATAACTCCCTCCCACATCTGAAAACTAAACGAAAAAATACTTTTAAACGGTCTTTTAATACGTTGGATAAAAAGCCTAGGGCTGTGATCCTATATACACTTAGGTACACAATTTGTGTTCTTCTGAGTATTAATAATCGATCATCTATTATTTTATAATAAAATTAATAACCATAACCACGGAAAGCGAAAGAAACAGACACAAATTAAACACATACAAAACCTAATAGCGAAATTATTATTGAATAATAGGTATATTTAATTAATCTTCACGTCACACTATCGAAAACATATTACTGACAAACACTTTATTTTATATTATTATTATCATATTATTACCTTATGCGTTGATAACCTTATATCATTAGATATACTAATTGTTGAGCAGTAAGCATTATTTAAATATTTAATTAGACATCAATATTTGCTTATTTATATTGAAATAATAAGAGAGACGAGACGTATTCGAATACCTACATTAAAATTACACGATGCTTATTTACAAATTGTTCAACAGTGAAAATATTTCAGACCGCCGTTCTATTATAATACACCTATGTATACAAAAAATTGAAAAAAACCAAGTTTTGGATTATTAAAATTTAAAAATTAGGTAAATTATTAAGGTAAAAAAAATGACGTCCTAGGATAATGGGAACGGGTGCAGCCACTTTTATAGGTAATTTAATGTATATCTGTAAACAACGATATAAACCATTGCTTACGAAAAAACGATTCTGAGCGGAGTTCAGTTGATAGTGATGCTTTGTCAACAATATATATGTCATATTAAAGTAAAATAATTAAATAGGCTCTATATATTTTCTTTAATAATATTTGTTCAATGTTGTACCGACTTTCCCAGTTTTTCACATTTACTGAGAAAACTACGGGGAAAATGGAAAATTAATCTCCCTAAAGTACCTCCCCACACCAACTTCCTTTCACAAAAGGTGCTACACGTACACAACTAAGCAAGTCTTTTGTTA
Organism: Cinara cedri; assembly: GCA_902439185.1. Classification (NCBI taxonomy): domain Eukaryota; kingdom Metazoa; phylum Arthropoda; class Insecta; order Hemiptera; family Aphididae; genus Cinara; species Cinara cedri. The sequence continues at coordinate 602,482 of CABPRJ010000010.1, read as the reverse complement.
GAAAATTTGCACACAAATAAAAAAATTAATAAATAATAAACATCTTTGTAAAACCATAAGCTTCTTCGCTCCACTTAAAATCCAAAGACGAACATACTTCACACAAGTTAGCGCTGTTTTAGGTGAGAAATAATTGGATAGATAGGATAAAGAGGAGAATTTAATTTATACCTATAAGCAACGATAAACGATTCGGAGTAGAGTTCGGTTATATGTGTTTTGATAGGATGTACTTAATACTTACGACTTTTGTCAAAATTTAGATAAAAATAAACAATGCATTACTTAAATTTTTTTTTGACCATAAAGTATGACTTACTGTGACCCTTCTGTTGAATTTTCAAGCATGTGTGTTTTATCGAACAATTTTATCCACAGAATACCTACCAAACAAAAATAACGTAAAAATCTCTGAAAATTAAAATATCTATACAGTTCAAAAATATTTTGAAAATTTTACATCTATAAAAAACTAATATTAATTTTTTTTTTAAATTTCAAGTATACGAATATATCCAACTTTATTACAACCAAAAATAGACGGACATACTTTACCCTTGGGTGGGCCACTGTTGTAGGTGGGAAGTTGGGAAGGTTATTCTATACATAATTTTTAATACGTCATTACGTACATAAATTTGTTTAATTTATATTTGTATGCAAAGATAATCTGTTGCTTATAAAAAATGATTCGCGCAGTTCGGTTGGACATATTTTTAAATGTCACATTAAATTTTATAAATTTCGTCAAAATTTTATCTTAGAACAATTAAGAAAATAAATTAGTTAAAGCATCGAACTCAAATTTATTTATTTATAGAGACCACTAATTACAACTTATAATATACTTTGTCTTAAATGTTCAATCATTTTTTTTAAGTCAACTATATTTAATAACAGATACCTACCAAATAAAAATACATATAAAACACGAAAATACTTATAAATAGTCTAAAATTACTAGAGTTTTTTTAAAATTTGACCATGTTTACAAAAGGCCAATACGAGTATTTTGTGAAAACTACAGGTCTCTACAATAATTTTTAACCAAATAGCAACAAAAAAACTAAATGCCGTACACTTTGCCACATTGCCTTCGTTTTTTCCTGATTTTTCGTAATTATTAGGAAAACTATATGGGAAATCAAACAACTACTTTCTTATTCATAAATTAGACAACATTTTCTTTTAGAAAATATGCTATTTTTATATTATCTACTCTTATTTTTCTTGTACAAAAATATTCTTGTAGAAAAATATAATCCTAAACATAAACCTAAAAAGATCGAACGTTCTCAATTGTAATGTAATCGGAAAATTAAAATACGACTTTCTTCGTGAGCAACTAAATCTAAAATACAAAAAAAAATTCTTGTTTCAAACCTAAAAATTATAAAATATTATAAGCTATGTATATATTACCATATTTATATATATACCATATATATATATTGCAATACCTATATTAAAATACCAAAGACAAAATGTACCTAAATTTATGTTTTACGTTGGTTACTGTGGGTTTTGTTCGCTAACCGAAAAAATGGCAACATTGTGATTCGTTTTGATGGCTGTAGTTTTTGTTTATTGTACTAATATTATAGTGTAGTACTGTGAAGGATGACGATCGGTTCCATGGGAAATATAAACGACACGTGGTCCGCCATACTATAGAATTCTGTTGTGTGTATTTGCTGTTGGTATACTATACGAGTATAAGAGGGGCAAGGGTCATAATATCCGAAGCGAGGGGTCCGTCCCGATTATATTGTATCTTACAGGGTGTACCTTGGTTAAAACATTCCGTGTGGTATTGTTAAACGCTATAGTTTCATACACAAACACTTGTGATACACCCTGTATTTGTGTACGTCAGTAACGAGTAACGACGACGCCAGGCGATTCGGTTGTTATACAGACGGCCTACAGTACGGATAACGCATATTCGTGTCGTTAAGAAATATTATTTTTATGTTCGGTTCCCTGAATAAAATCAAAATATTTAAATTCTCGTACAACAATATAGATTTTAATTAATTTCAGCGCGTAATGGAAATATGAAATACATTATTTTCCATAACTATATTACATAGAGTCGTCGAAATATAGAACAATATGAAAAAAAAAAATAATAATATAAAAACACATATAAAAAAATGTTACATTGAGTAGAATCAAACCTTATTAATGATTGTTTATAATCACTTATTGCGGGTTTTTTTTACACAATTGATCAGAATAATATTCTCTTACACAGTTTCTACTAAACGATCTTTGTGAAAGGTTAGATTTTTAATGCATCTCTTTTTTATCAATTTTGTATTGAATTCTTTAGTAATAATAGTTATAATATTTTAGCCCATGTGATTTTTAGAGTCTGTTAATGGGATAAACTGGTTTTCACTAAGATCCAATTATTATATTTTTATTTTTATTTACAATAATACAATATCATTAGATTATAGCGCCGTCTTCGTATTACGAAACGTCCATCAACCGCCGTGCACCGCTGCTATAAAAACAGGCTTTCGTCGGAAAGATATAGGTACCTGTACTTTTAAAAAGTCGACTTGTGTAACCAAACATACCAATCATATAAATTATGCCTACAGTATGAGGAACAGAGAACATTTAAACATACCTACTTGAATAATACAGAAAGGTGAAAAAAAACGCCCCGTTATAGCTACGGAATAACTGAAAAAAAAAAACACGTATTTCCCTCTCTCCTCTACACATTTTTGTTACTTAAAAATCATGATCGTTTGGGGAGCTATAGTTATATCTCATATAACGTATACGCCATAATAATATATAGTTTGTCTCTACCACTCCCCCACTACTTATCTCTCTGTACGATAGCGTTCTGTGTTATTCGTTTAGAGTGTTCTGTAGTCAGTACTGCCACAACCTACCGTCGACCAGGTGTTCGAGTCCTATAGTATTTTCGTCTGCATACAAACATTCCAGACAGTAATCTACAACAAGATGTCCGGCAACATCGGCGACATGTCTATCGAGGAGATAAGAAAATTACCCAAGAATATATTACGCATAACATCTAAAATGAGCAATGGGTAATTTTTAAGTCAATAATTACATTATATTATTATATTATGCTATTTAAATATTATTATTAATAATAGTTTAATGACGTACCTGATATAGTAATATGTAATAATTTATTACAAATATCATATAACAAAATATAGCAATAAATATGCATGTTAAACATTTTAAAACAATATGTAACTATATGAGTTAAAATATTCAAGGTTTGTGTTCGAGGTGAGCTCAGTCAAAAAAAAACCAAACAAGTTGTACCTAATTAAAATATTATAGATTATAGTGTTAAATATAAAAACTAAATAGTATATTTGAATTACTTTATTTACATAATATACGACCAAACACGATATACAACGAAGTATGCAATGGGTATATCAATCTCCTGACATAATTAAGATAATTAAATTTTGTCTTAGAAATACTAAGTGGAGCAAAAAACATAGAAAAATAGGTACAATATTAAACAAATATTACTAAAGAAAATATATAATGCATATTTAATTATTTAACTATAATATGACATAGATATTATTGAAAAAGCAACACTATCAACCAAACTCCGCTCAGAATCGTTTTCTCGTTAATAATGGTTAATCGATTTTTTTTTATGTCTCAAAAAATTATATTTTCCTTTTCTAAACGTGGTAAAACGTTCAAAACATTTAAGCCATTTTTGAGCTATTTATTGACATTTTAATTTTGAGAGTTTTTTACGTAATTTATATTCGGTAGATACTCTGTGGATAAAATTAAAAACTAAACAAAAATGCATGTTAATTTAACATAAAGTTCATTATAAGCTGTAGTTATAGTGGTAAAAAAAAAAAAGTTGTCCTAAGATAATGGGGAAGGATGCAGCTACTGTTATAGATAATTTAATGTATATCTATTACCAATGATTAACTATTGCTAACGGAAAATCGATTCTGAGCGGAGTTCAGGTGATAGTGTAGTAGATTTGTCAATAATATGTACCTATAATATCATAATCAAATAATTACATAGGCAATATATATTTTCCAAAAAATATTTTTTGAATATTATACCTATTTTCCTATTTTCCTATGGTTTTTCCATGGTCTTTTCCGGATTTCCCATTTATTAAAATTATATAAAACTAGTCAAAATCAAAAAATAGCAAAAAAATCAAAAAAAATTGGTATCATTATAAATTGGAGCAAAATTGCTGTTAGAAAAATTGTTCACAGAAAAAAAATCGTAATATTTTCGTAATAAATTTTGTAATTTTCCCATTTTTCCTCCATTTTTTTCGGTTTTCTACATTTATTTAGAAAATTCTTGAGAAAATTAAAAAATTATTACTTTAAAGAACCTCAGATCACCTTTCAGAAAAAGTGCTATTATATAAATCAGAGCAAAATTGCTGGTAAGAAAGTTGAGCACAAAAAAAAAAAAAGCCCGTAATAATTTTAACCAATACCTACATTTCGTACATTTTTCCGTTTTTCTTCAATTTTTTTTTCGCATTTTTGCATTTGATGAGAAAATCGTAAAATAACCTCCTCAATAAGTACTAATAATACCTACATAAATTTCCTTTCAGAAAAGATGTAAACTAAAACAAATTGCGAACAGATAAAAAAAAAAAATTAACATCTTTAGAAAACAAAAGAATTGAATTGAAAACGTTTATTTAAATGCATAAATAAACCAATTTTATATTAATATCCATGATTTGTCGATTATAATCATATCTAAGAATCAGTTCTGGTAGTTGAAAAATTATATATAATATAATAAGTCAAACTCGTAAAATCATAGTTTTTATATAAGTTTGAACAAAATGTATTTTTATTAAAACCTCTAACCTATTTTAGAATGATTAATTAAATTAGTTAAATTAAGAGAGGTCATTTTTTTTGATTTTTCTCAAGAGTTTTCCCAGCAAATGTGAAAAACAGTGAAAAAACATAGGAAAACCGGGATAAACGTAGAAAAATCAGTACTATACTAAACAAATATTACTAAAGATTAAAGAAAATACATAATGTTTATTTAATTATTTTATCCAAAGTTGGTAATATATGCGTATAAAATGTTTTAGACATTACACGTTTAATAAAAAGTATAAAATGACTAAAACGTATAAAACTTTATTACGACTAAGACATTTTTTTTTTTGTGTTTATTATAATAGTGATACTGTACATTTTAAATTTTATAAGTATTTAAACTTATACATGTATACAACAAATTAATAAATCATATAAACTTAGTGAATGTTCTTAAATTAGAATAAAATAAAAATAAAACAATTTTTTTTTGGTATTATAAATATTAATGTAGCTAATAAAGATTAACTAAAGATAAACTTAGTGATTAGCATAACATTTAACACTTATGTTTTAGGTAATTAATATAAGATATATAAAATCATGATTGAATTCAATTGAAAATTATTTTACATGATGATTTCTGTTCAATTGTTCAATGTCAAAACTAAAAAAAAAATTGTATACAGTATAAAACGTATACAACTAATTTTATACATACATTTAATACGTATTTTATGCTATACTATATTATACATTCTAACCCTGATTTTACTATTATATGACATATATATTATTGAAAAAGCATTACTATCAACTGAACTTTGCTCAGAATCGTTTTTAGTAAACAATGGTTTATCGTTGTTAACAGATACAAATTAATTTGCCTTCTAAATATCCTACCTTCCCAACTTCTCACCAACAATAGTGGCTAAACCCATTCTCATTATCCTATGACATCTTTTTTTTTTTTTTTTGATTTTAAATTTTGAAAGTATATTTTATTGCTACTTTTGAATAATAAAAATTATTAAAATAATAAATTACTGGCAATATCGTGTCGGGTTGGGCCAAATGTAATTTTTCATATTTTCACGTTGAAGGCGAAATTTTTTATTAATACATGTTTCTTTCGGTAGTTTAACTACCGAAAATATATTTTAATTTTAGTAATTTACCTTAGAACTGAAATACCAATATTTTACGAGTGTAATAGTTGATGTCGTTTGCAATTTATTACAATGTGTGGAAGCGGTTCAGAAAATTCGAAACAAATGCCAGAGTTGACGTGTGTGGAGCAAAACTTTCGGTTTTGACATAATAATATTGTGCAAGGATAATTTAATAATGGGTAAATACCATTATATAAATCGCACAACTTTGTATTACATATTATATAAAATGTACTCGACAGCTCCATAAGCGTGTTACTTTTCCCGAGAAATCGGGAACATAATGTGGCAATTCCCAAGAGGAACGAACATGTATTTTAAAACCAAATTTCTTGTGTGCAAATATAATATGAGTATTCCTACAGAGTACAGGATAAGAAGGGTTTCTATTCCCCGGAGAATCCTCTTCCCGAAACAAGAAAGAAATCGCTTTCAAAAAAGGAACCCCTTTCCAAGACCTCTCTACCACTGCCATTATCCCTTGGTATAATTATGGGTATAAAGTAAATATATAATTTTTTAAATAGAAAGTTAAGTGACTGCAGAAGTTTAATAGTTTGTTCGTTCGTAAGTTTAGATTATATTATTTATAATGTTGAAACTGTCGAAATAGCCTTTCTACAGATCATTTCCTCCCCTAGCCCGATTATTTCTGTTTTGTATCGTGGTTGCAGTGAAATTTATTTACCAAGTACCCATAACTATATAAACTATTATCACAAATACTGGGAATTTCTAGTTTTCACCGCTAATCGTTAAAAATATCGTTTTAAATTGTAATGTTGAAATTTTTTATTTCCGTCGATCTATTTAAAAGATCTATTACCAAATTTAAAAGTGGAATATCTCATCAATAAATCGACGGAAATCAAAAATTTCAACATTATAATTTATTTTAACTTATACTCCATCTATTAATGGAATTTTTAATATAGTTTGTCATTTTAAAATCAAAAGTAGGTAATATTTTTACCGCCGAAAAAAAGGGTGAAAAAAAAATAACATAAATATTAAATTTTAGAGCAGCTTGCTTCTTAAATGTTTTAGAAAACAAATTCCCAAAAAAGTTAATATTTTTTGAGATAATGAGTGTACCTGCTTAAATAGATCAACTAGTATAGAAACTTTATTGCAGAATTTTTCATCTGCTTAGTACATTGAGGAGGTAATTTTTTTGATTTGCCTAGTAGTTTTCTTAATAAATGGGAAAAATTGACCCCAAATTCTCTGCTCAAAATCGTTTTATTATGAATGATTTGTCATTGTATACAACTATAAATTGAATTACTCTATATATCTTCCCTTCTAACTCCTTTCCTTAAGCAGTAGCACACCAATTAATAATATCAACCTTATATAACTATTATTTCTCACAAATAAATAAATTACTATTAAAAAAGATTTATCTAATTTCTAAATGATTTAATTAATATTAATTTAATTCTCATTTATCTAGATGAGATGATATGATATGATAAAAAAATATACCTACTTGGATGAAACACAATACGGGACACGAGCTATAATCGTATGATATAGACATTCGTTGGTTCATCATCACCACGTGATGAATATTAGCCATTTTATAATTTGGTTATAATTATTTTATTATATAGTTCTCTGTTATTTTTATCTTTGCATGACGATCCCAAATAATAATGCACAAAAATTAATAAATAACAAAATATTTAAAAATTGCGATAACATATCGGTCATGGTTAGATTTTAAGCTAAAAATTTGAAAAAAATGTATGCTTTTGGGAACTTTTAATTTTTTTTTGCTTATCTATTATTAAATATTTTGGTGCGAAAACGGTGTACATTTTGTTACAAGTGAACAAATGATGCGTAAATATATATAACCCAAAAATTAAACGGTGCGCAAATGTCTTATAAAAAAAGGTCAAGTTGTTTAGTGTAAACTTCTTAAAACGCGTTTAGTGTTATCTCCACAGTCAAAACTCATACGTGTTCATGGCCTACAGATGTCTTCGAATAGTTACCTCTGTCGAAAGATATTGTGGTGACGGCTTCTGGTCGCGTATTTTGTCACGTCACTCGTTATTTTAAGGCCGTAGCGAAGAGACAATTTCGACAGTTCGATACCCTACGTGCAGAGCATAATATTATTATCACCTGGATAAATGTGAATGCATCTGTCCACCGTATAACCTCTATCAAATAATGAATTTCCAACCCTAATTCAGTGGTACGCACCCCAGAACCAAATTAAAACCCTTATTACGAGGGTTCCGGATACAATAAACTATATCGCGGTTTCCGGCCCCAACTCTCAAAACGTTACTGATTATTATTATTATATTTTTTAATAATAAAACAAAATTTGTTTTTTATATAACGGTTGCTAATAACGCTGAAGGCTGTAATATTATTTAACAACGTTTTCCAATCTCGATTTGCCCGTCAACTCCTGCAACAGTAATAATAGCTAGTAAGTTTTCGTTCGCGATCTCGACGTAATCCCCGCACCGCGCTCATCGACCGTTGGTATTTCGCGCCGACGCCCTCTGACTGCGGCTACAGCCAATAATCGGTAAGCTGCTGGCGAGCGAGCGCGAAACTCTTACAGGTTAAAGCGGATTCTCAGCGAAAATGGCGCATATTCAACGGAAGTATGGTGGGAGGTGGCAGATCGATACACGACCAACACAATAATAATATGATTTGTACAACGACGAGAATGACGACGATCCGAAAACATTGAAAAATACCGCGAGTTTAATAACGGAAACAGCGCGTGTTTGTTAGACGTGACTGTGTGGGATGTAGAGAAAGATGATATTTTGTTATGTCTTTTAGCTTTATAGCCGCTAAAAATGTGTGCACGGTGTGAATATACTATCGAATCGCCAAACACAATAAAATTATTATAATTCCAACGAAATAAAAATTGCACGATAAATAATTATTGATGATGGAAGAAAAGTCTATATGAATGAAATTCCGGCGAAAAAAAGTCTGAAAACGAAAAGTATCAGAAATACTTTAATTTTATAAAAAATACTAAACAAAATACTGAATGTTTATGAGTTTAAATAATATACGAGTACGTTAATTTTAGATTCATATAGGTACCTATACTTACCTAATTTTAATAATTGTGCATTAAATGAAATCAGTTAAATAAAATATATTATTATAACATAAAAACCCACGGTAAACCAATGATAACGAAAAACAATTCCCATGAACTAGTAACTAAATTGGTTTCACATAATTTTTTACTCAAATGATTTTCGTCAAAATTTGATATTTAAATTCCTTTATAAAACAAAATACTTTAAAAAGCTCATTTTTTTTTTTTTTTTACTACAAAGTACGACATTTCAAATTAAATATTCAAGCATTTCTGTTCAGTCTTACAATTTTATCCACAGAATACCTAACGAAAAAAAATTACGTAAAAACTAGCAAAATTAAAATGTCTATAATTAGCTCAAAATGGATCAAATGTTTAGAAAATTTTACCTACCATGTTTAGAAAAAGCAAATATAATTTTTCTGTCAAAATTTCAAGTCTTTGTGAATATACAAAACTAAATTATATTAAAAAAAAATGATAAACATATTTCGGACGTGGGTGCAGCAACTATTGTAAGTGAGAAGTTGGGAAAATAAGATATAAATGGGAATTCAATCTGAAAGCAACGATAAACCATTGCTAACGAAAAACAATTCTGAGTGAAATTCAGTTGGTAGTGTTACTTTGTCAACAATATATATTTCATATTATGGTAAAATGATTACAGCAATGTACGTTTCCATGATAACAATAATTAATTTAAAAAAAACTTAATAATAACAAAAAATAAATAAAAACAGTTGCCAATGTCAACTTTATTTTTAATCTTCCAATCTTTTTGTAAAACCTAGTTTTCTTAATTTTCTTGAATATTAAAAAGAATTTCAAAAAATCAGAGTTTGGCTTGTCATACCCAAAGCTTACAAACATTTTTTTACAATGTACCTAACATTATTTTTGAGCCAAAGGCACATTTGTTTAAAAAAGATTTAAAATATAAAATAATAAAAACTTAATAATAACAAAAAATAAATAAAAAAAAGTTGTCAATGACAACCTTATTTTTAATCTTATAATATTGTTTAACCTGAAGAACCAGGTTTTCATCATTATCTTGAATATTAAAGAGAATTTTAAAAATTTAGCTGTTTAAAATACTATCCAGAAAACATTTTTTTTCATAAAAGGTGCTATACTTAATAATCGAAGTAAGCTTTCTAGCAGAAAAATTAATTACATAAAAAAAAAAAATTAAAAACATAAAATCATTGTAAAATCAATACATCCTTTATTCCACTCAGAATCTAAAAATATCTCGAATACTATTTCCTTTTCATTAATTGTAATTTTCAATTTACCCTTAGCATCTGGCGTATATCCTGAATTATTAAAAATTGTATGTAACAATTATCTTTCTCTTTCTTTATCTCTATCACTTTATAAACTATTGGAAAATTTTTTTATGGATGGAATAGTATTTTTAATTATCTATTTTAACTTCAAATTTTGACAAAAATCACGGCATTTCAAAATAATCGAACATCACTACGAATCGTATTTAATTAGTATTAATTTATCGTTGCGTTTATGTATAAATTAAATATCGGTATGTATTCTACATTCTCAATATTTCACCTACAACAGTAGCACGCTAATTATCCGTATCAGCTCTTTTCTGGCTTCTTTTTTTTATATTCATATACTACATAGTTACATTATATTTATTAATTGAGCTATACAATGAATACAAATTAATATATTTTTTAGTCATTCTAAAATTGTCTTTTATAATTTTAATGAATTTAAAAAAATAAAATTCAATATTTATAGTTATAAATTGAACACTATTTCTTTCTACAATAATTCTAGTATGTAGGTCTATGTGGTCTATATTATAATAACCGATAAATTGTATAAAATGTAAATTATTATTGTTATTTTTTTTTCAGGTCTGCGGGATTGTTAATCTCCTCTCATGCACTTGCATCGATTAGAGGACCCACTGCACAACTCGTGGATCCTTTAAATCCAGAGTCAACAATTTCTAATAGACCAATATATATCTCAAATGAGCACCTACAAACTATGTCAACCGAATTCCGTTCTATGCGCCGCAATCATGAATTATGTGATGTTGTTCTCAATATTAACAATAGAGAAGTATTTGCCCACCGTATTATTTTATCGGCGTGTAGTCCTTACTTCAGAGCCATGTTTCAAGGGAAACACGGTGAACCTAAAAAAAAAAAAGTTGTATTTTTTGGATTGAATGAAATAGGTATAGCTATACAACTGTTAATAGAGTATTGTTATTCTTCTGGAATCAGAATTGAAGAATCTAATGTTCAAAATCTACTTTCGGCTGCTTGTCTGCTACAAATGAATGAAATAAAGCAACTCTGCTGTAAGTTTTTGAAAAGCCAACTTAATTCATCTACTTGTCTTGGCATCAAAGCATTTGCTGAAAAACATTATTGTTTTCAGTTATCAAATGAAGCCAATAAATATGCTCTTAAAAATTTTCAAGAAGTCGTTGAGAGCAAGGAATTTCTTCTACTTCCTATTTCAGAGCTTATTGATTTCATTTCCAGTGATGAACTCATTGTAAAAACAGAAGAACAAGTATTTAGCGCAACAATGTCTTGGGTCAAATATAAACCTGAGCGACGACAAAGTCTTTCAAAAGTACTTCAACACGTCCGATTACCTTTAATAAATCCTAAGTTCTTAATCCGTACAGTTGCAAGTGATAGATTAATAAGAAGTGACGAAGAATGTAAAAGTCTTATTGATGAAGCTAAAGACTACTTACTTTTACCAGAAGAACGGTCTTTAATACAAGGACCTCGAACTAGACATCGAATACCTACTCGAAAAGGAGAGCTTTTATTTGTTGCTGGAGGTTTAACCGTATTCTCAACACTAGATTCATGTGGCCTTTATGATATAGTAACAAAAGATTGGAAAGAGATTGCACCAATGTTTAAAGAAAACCGGTCATTAAAAGTTGCTGTACTTAATGATTCAATTTATATAATTGGCAAAAATGACGATCAGCTTAATGATAGTAGTATTGAACGATTCAATCCACAAACCAATCGATGGTTTAAAGATGTGCCTCCTCTAATTACAAACCGTGTGTTTATGGGAGTTGCTGTTTTAGACGGTTATTTGTACATAGTCGGTGGGTTATTAAATAAAAAACCAATTAATAATGTTGAACGTTATGATCCGAAGGAAAATAAGTGGAGTATAGTGGCACCAATGACAACAGCACGATGTTCTGTTGGAGCTGTCGCTTTAGGTGATTATTTGTACGCAATCGGTGGCCTAGAAAATGTGTCAACATTGGCATCTGTTGAACGTTACGATCCAAGAATGAACAAATGGACAGTAATTGCCCCAATGTCAGAAAGAAGGAGACACTTAGGATGTGCTGCTTATAATAATATGATATACGCAGTTGGAGGCCATAGCGAAAATCCATCCAGCATTGCCAAGGTTTTGAAAAGTGTTGAGAGATATAATCCACTAACAAATTCGTGGTCTCCAATTGCACCAATTTCAACTCGGAGAGCTTTTTTAAATTTAGCAGTAGTTAACGGAAAATTGTACGCTGTCGGTGGAAGGAATACAAGAGTATCGACAAATATTATTGAGGAATATGATGAGATCCAAAATCAATGGCGTTTATGTGGAACACTGAATGGTCGATTTGAAATGGGCATTGGAGTTATCAGGTCACCATAAACCGATAACAATTATATAATTATTATACTAAGAGACAATATTTTTTAATTTCATTTTTGATATTTTAATAATTTAGATTCATTAATTTCTAACTAAATCTTAAATTGGAATTTATATTTTAGTTTTTTGTAAAGGTACATTGATAGTGAAGCACAACAGTAACTTAAATAATATATTATTAATTAAAACCAATTATAATTATAGTTTATAATATAATAATAAATATAAATATTATATATTATTATAATTATTATTATTATTACATGAAATATACCAAGATACAATTTTTTATTAAAATTAGATATTAATTATAATAATACATAAAACATCTCAAATAACTATTCCAAACATTAGCTCTAAAATACTCAAATATCAATATTCCATACTCCTACTAAAAAATAAACACTACAATTTTGAACTATAGTGAATTTAATTAAAATATATTATTTAAGTCGTATCGTAGACATTGGACATCCAATTTAGAAAAATACTTTAAAAATATATTAATATTTGTGAAAAAAATATGTTTCATTATACATAGAAGATAATAAATCATAAATTTAGTTATTTATACAAATATTATTCATTAACAATTATACTACAATAATAATATCCAATATTTTATGAAATAATTAATAACATATTATAATCTATTATTTAAAATGTAAACTAATTTGTCATACAGAATTTAAAATTAATATTTTTCTAGACAGAGTAAAATTTTCAAAACATTCAAGCTATAATTCAGTTATTTATAGACATTTTAATTTGACCATGGTTTTATGAAATTTTTATTTGGTAGGTACTCCGTGGATAAAATTGTTAGACTAAATAGAAATTCTTAGAAATTTGACAGGAGGTGCATTATAAATCATACTTAGGATCATTTTCATGAACATAAACGCTTTCGTTTATCTGATTTTTAAAATAACCAACCAATCATGGTCGGTTATCGGTAGTACCCGGATTTATATGCTCATAAAATCTTGGAAATATGAGCTACAAGATATTCATTTATGCTCTTATTTTGTAGAAATATACCCTTTAAAATGAAAAATGCACAAAAATTGATTACCAAAAAAAAAAATTGTTTTTAATTTTTGTTATTTCCGTCTTTAATTTTAATGTAGGTTAGGTAGCATAGAATTGATCACTCAATCTTTCAAAGATTTATTTGTAATGGTTTTCAATTTGAAGGATGAGTTCAGGAATATATATCTCCCCCTTGACATTTTTTTAGGGGTTATAATAATAATATTTCAATGTTAATTTTAGAGTTGATTAAATTAAAAAATAGGTACTTACAAAAAATATATAAATTCAAAATTGAATCTTTTTTTGTTTTGGCCTAGATGTCATAATAGTGTTACACCATGTGGTATACATATTATACAATATATTTAAAAATTCAATATCTCCCTCCTTGGCGAAAACCTAAAAATGAATAAATAATAATATAAAATACGTATACAAGAATAATAACTAAGTATACACGTTTCTATAAACGTACACCCGCGTTTCAAGTAAAAAGTTTTAAGTACACGCATTGTCAAAAACCAAGAAGTATATTCTTTATACCCGCGTATACGCTCGACACCACTGCAAATATGTATTATTATTTTTGCTGTTAATTTCCATGGCTGTTCCCGGTACCGCATACACTAACGCGAAGGTTAAAAGAATATATAGCTTGTAAATAACAAAACTGATTCGTTGACTATCATAATCGTTAATAATTTTGTTATCTGAACTTGTCTCCTGTTTTAGATTCTGAATGTAGTGAAGAATGTATTGGTTTTACAATGATGTTTAATTTTTTTTTTATGTAAACTTTTTTTTTTACCAGAAAGCATACTCCGATGTTTACGATGTAGAACCTTTTATGAAAGGAAATTTTTGATTGTGGTAGTTTTTTGATTTTCTCAGGAATTTTCTTATTAAGTTTAAAAAACCAAAAAACACAGAGGAAAAAAGGGAAAATGTACAAAATATATTAGTAAAATATTACAGATTTTTTTTTTTCCTATGGACAACTTTCCTACCAGTAATTTTTTTCCGATTTACAATGATAGCACTTTTCCTAAAAAGAAATCTGACTGGGAAGGTACTTAAAGGAGATTATTTTTCGAATTTTCCCAAGAGTTTTCCCAGAAAATGAGAAAACCCGAGAAAAACTTGGAAAAACTGTGTAAAATATAGAAAAACTGGAAAATTTGTACAATATTAAACAAATATTATTAAAGAAAATATAAAATGCCTATTAAATTATTTTACCATAATATGACATATGACATATTGTTGACAAAACATCACTCTCAACTGAATTCCACTCAGAATCGTTTTTAGTAATCAATGGTTTATCGTTGCTTACAGATACAAATTAATTTCCCTTCTGTATTCTACCTTCCTAACTTCTCACCAACAACAGAGACTGCACTCATAGTGCGAAGTATATCCGTCTTTTTTAAATGAATATCTTGGAAGCTGTGGTCTGCAATAAAATATGGTAATTTATGAAATTTGTATACCATAAGCTCTATAGATCATTTGTATACCTACCTATAAATAGTATAGATATATAATATATAAGTAAGTATAGGTATTAGTATAGGTATAGGTATAGGTAGTATAGTATAGGTATAGGTATAGATTTTAGTACTTATAAATTATAATGAATTATCAATTAATTAATCAGTGGCGGCACATAAACTATCTACTAAAAACAACACTTGTAATAATTATACTTTAACTCAAATACCCACAGTGGCATAATGTGTTTGTGCCCCTTCCAATGGTAATATTTTATATGTTAATGATCAATAATACCTATATTTTATAATACATTTTAATAAATTATATTGTAGAATATAGACGTTTTATGTAATATGTTAATATACTAATTATAACAAAATTATAATATTTAAATGTTTATTTTATGTAATAATTCTTAAATGTATAAATTCATTGGCTCTTTTTCTATTGTATGATTATTTACTTATTCGATTAATTAATTGTCATTACCAATAACATAAAACATTATGCCATACAAATAACTTCAAAAGATGGCAATCCATTGAATTAATTAATCAATATTTGTAGTTATTAAAAAAACGTCAAGATGTAGGTACTTATGTCTGCCAAGCAGTAAGTAGGAAAGAAAAGTGACACTACTATACGATAACATACAAGTTGCCTTATATTTTATTTTATTACAATTTTTTTTCAATCGGTTTTTCTTTGAGGGGGCATCTATTTAGAAAAAAATTAAATTATTGTATTCATCCCTTAATCACTAAAAAAATAATAAATTTATATTTATTCACTTTAAAACATTTTCAAAGTTGTCACTTTGTAAACGAAATTATTCTAAAAATTTGAATGTATCATAAATTCAAATCAGATCAATAGATTTTCAATTATTTGAAGCAATTCATATGCAATAAAATACAAGGAATTACCGGGCTGATTGTGGTTCCTTATCAATTAACATGTTATTCTATTGAAAACTAATTACTTTCACGCCTATTTTTAAATTCTTAAATGGCTATAACTAATTATTGGTTTGAGTGGGAGGGAACTCAAGAGGACTGAAATTAATTTTTTGGAAATTCCAGCGTACACCAATTTTTTTTTTTAAAGAATAGCATAGGACAGGCTATTATTTAAGCTTACCTACAATATTGCTTAACTTAAATTTATATCTGTAAAAATCTTACAAAACGTATTAATATCTCATATCTGATAAGTGATAACTGATACCTAAGTAGTAGTTCATTATTTATAAATCCAAGTAACTAGTAACCACTGTCTATTTAAGTATTATCATTGAACAACATGGTAATATCCTGTTTAACCCAGGGATCAATATTATCATTTATGGAATATTTCAAATGTAGATGTTTAAAAATGAAAAATAATTAATCTTTGTAAAAATAAATATATAATTGTTTGTAGTATTAAACTACTATATTTTCCTGCTACGCTACAATGTTCGAATACTTACGGACTACGAACCACTGACAAAAACGTGTTTTATAATAAATGAAGGGAATATTATAAAACCCATATGAAGGAAGAAGAGAGAAATATATCTATACGTCCACTAAAACCGGTATGTTATAATACTGGTACTATAATATATGTACTGGTATATTCAACAAAAGATCGGTCTCGGGGATGAAACCTTCAACTGCAGAAGGTCACGTTATATTGTAATATATAATACACCCAAATAAGCATTAGGGTTGTCAAAAAAAAAAAATTACAGTGAGCCGTCGCGGGACGTTTAGCAGACATGAAACATCGAAACTATATTTTCTAAAAAAATATACATGAAAGGGTGGTTTATTAAAGGAAATAAATACAGCATAATCTGTTTTAATAATTGAACAAAACTGAAAAAAACTGAAAAAAACTGTCCTAGGATAATGGATACAGCCACTGTTATAGGTAATTTAATATATTTATATGCAAGCAACAATTAATCATTACCAACGAAAAAACGATTCTGAACAGATTTCGGTTGATAGCGTTGCTTTAACAACAATATATTATGTATCATATGGTAAAATAATTAAATAGGCATTATATATTTTCTATAATATTTGTTTTATATTGTACCTATTTTATTGTTTTTCCCAATTTATCTAAAACTTTATTTATTTAAAACTACTGGGAAAATTAAAAAAAAGACCTCTCTAAATCACCTTCTCAGTCCAATTTCCTTTCAGTAAAGATGCTGTCATAGAATATACACAAATTCAAAAAAATTTTTAATTGAATTTCAACAAAATAAACATGATTGAAAATAATAAAAAAAATTATATTATATTATAAATACTGAGACCGACCTTCGACAAGATTCTCATATCGCGGTACTCGGAATCGTTATTATTAGATTCTGAGTGTAGCGAAGAATGTATTGGTGTTACAAAGATGTATAATTTTTTTTTAACCCTGTATACAAAAATTCTACCAGAAATCATGCTTCGATATGTATGCATGGCATCATTTCTGAATGGAATATTGTCCAGATAATACTTTCGAAACAGAAAATTTACGAAAATAATGCTTTTATTATTATTATAAAACTATTATTTGTTGTAAATCAGTTAGAAATATTCATAGAGACTTGAAATTTGGAAATAAACTTATATTTCCAATTAATTTAATTTTCAATAGATTTAAGCCATTTTTGAGCTATTTATTTACATTTTAATTTTGCTAGTTTTTTACGTAATTTTTATTTGGTAGGTACTGTGTTTTAAAATTGTTTGACTAAACAGAAATGCGTGAACATTTAACAGAAGGCTAATTAAATGTCTTACTTTGTGGTTAAAAATAAAAAAAAATTAAGTTTAACGTAGTATTTTTTTGTTTAAAGGAATTAAAATATTAAATTTGGATGAAAATCGTTTGAGTAATAATTATATGGAACAAATTTAATTTTCCAATTTTTTTCTTTTTTAATGAACATTTGTATATTGCCGATTTAAGAACGATGGTGAAATCAGAATTGACTTGTTTTGGATTGACTAAGTTTCAAAATTATTATTAAGAAGGCTGTAATAATTTTAATTAATATCTACATTTCATAAATGTTCCAGTTCTCTTTTTGGGTTTATCATATTTATTGTGAAATCTCTTGATAAAATCGAAAAAACCTCTCAAAAGTACTCCCCTATACCGATTTCCTTTCATAAAAGGTACTACACTTAAAAATCGGAACAAGTCTTCTGGTAGAAAAGTTGTTGACAGATAAAAAAAAAATAAACATCTTTGTAAAATCATAAGCTTCTTCACTCCACTCAGAATCTAAAACTTGAAAATTTAAAATGCCTATAAATAATTAATGTGTTAATATTATGAGAATATCAAATATCTGTGACGGCGGCGGCCGACGCGACGGCGTAATATACAATAACATGAAACGCGACAAAACCAATCCTGCTATGGCGGTATAATAGGTGGTGGGTAGGTAAACGGATTCACACTGACACTAATGAATATTTACTACGAACACAGACGCAAGCTATGACCGCACGTACATAATATATTGCCTAAATTAAACCCTTTAAATAAACGTTGTCACCAATTCCTTTAACACTTTATAAATACTGCCGTAAAACCTTACAAAACTCAACAATTTACATTCAATGCCGGTTAAATTGCCTATACTACTCTTTAAAATTACCGCGAATCTGGTATTAGAAGTTTTAAGTGGTAAAAATAGTACTGCAATAGTACAATCTTGGAATATTTTCCAAAATAATCTTTCAGCAGAAGCTGACGTGATAGGTACATTTAGCATTATTCGAAGAGTTTTTTTTGAAATGAGCAATATAATATTTTTAACATGAAAGGAAATTGAAGTGCAGTTGTGTTTTCATTTACTGGAGATTTAAATATTTAAGTTCATGATAGTATATCTACTTATATCTTTGTACTCGCCATTCATGATATAAATACAAATCTCTACAATATTTTATTAATTCACTGTCTTCTGTTTCTTTAAGTTCTCAAATCGATATAGGAATCTAAATGTATCGCTATAGGTCGTAAACTATGTATAACATAAGTTTAGTAAACTTAATTCTTGATATAATAACAACAAAAATGAAGTACGATTTTGATTTTGGTTTAACCATGAATATAGTATATTCAAATTATTTTTTTCTGTTAGAACTGATAATAGTTTATTAGTATTTGAAGTTAAGTACTTGAATATTGCGATATACGAACACGAATATCACACAACAATATTATCAATATTATATACAGTCAGTAAAATATAACTGATAACCTATATAGGTACACCGATTACATTGCCTTTGCGTCGACCCTGTACGACTTTATACCATAGGTATTTTCTATAGTTGTCATTTATAATAAGTATTTGTTAATTCCATACGTATTTTAGGAATTTAAGTTTTATAAATAGTACATAACTATTCAATAAGCAAATACGATAATAATGGTTTAATTATTATAATTATAACAAGCACAAAGTATAATCACAAATTAAATTGAATAATACTCGTATATATTAATAAAATTATATTAAACAAATAATACTTCGAAAAATCGAAAAATGACCTCCATAAAGTACCTCTCTGCACCGATTTCCTTTCGGAAATGGTACTACACTTAAAAATCGGAGCGAAATTTCTGATAGAAAAATTGTCCATCAAAAAAAGAAATAGGTATTAAGCCGACGGCTAACAAATTCGAATCTATTTTCAAAATTTTGATATCACATAATCTAGATAGGTAAGTATTTGAGGAATAGAGCAATTTCGATATACTAGAAAAACAAAAATATTTTTTTGTATAAAACTGTGCGAACACGTCACTTAAATCACCGGTTTAAAACGGGTCAAACGAATCATATTATTCTAAAAAACTGCTATACTCAGGTAGTATTAACTCGTGACGTGTACCACTAAAATATGTTCATAGATGGCGCCTCATTGGAATTTCAAAATGTTTGGAAATCGTTCGGTATTTGTGATAATTCAACAGATTTCCAGTTATCTTCAGATAGTTCAATCATTGGATGGATGTGGAATACCTCTTCAAGCTACCGACAATGACACTACAATATCCGCTGAAACGTGTTTTTGTCATCCTATCTTATTAGGTGAGCATTTATATATTATGTATATATTTTATATATATATATATATATATACACACAATTTTTTTTAATATTCTATTTCTCTTATGATTTTTAACAATTTTCTTTTTTTCTTTCAGCTATTGAGTTCTGGCATTTTTGCCATTTGTCGACCACTAGAAGAGTATGTACTTTTATCGTGTTCATACCGACCTTTCCTTATACATACAGTGCTAATATCAGGATTAAAGATAAAGTAAATATGTATTTTATTACTTTATTTCACTTTCATTTGTGTCTTATAACAATTGAACATCCCAATTCTATAATACCTATTGCTCAATCAAAGAAATTTGTGTTTATGGCTGTTTCATCGGGATAATTTTGTCATAATTTTATGTTTAAAAACGTAATAGGTATAATACAACTCATTTGTACTAGATTTGTCAAAGAAACATTAATTGAAAAATCGAATACAGTCGGTTCGACTGTTAAAGGTTCTTTAACAGACTTCTATTTAATGAATTCTATTTATACAATGAAATATTTTATGGAATCGTGACATTTTCATTCAATACAATTTTTATTTAACGAATTAACTTTTTTCTTCAACAAATATAAAAGCTATTGTTATTTATAAAATACAAACTCGTCAAGTGTACAAATCGTATGTTTTCATACCTCGTTAAATTGTATCACCTTAAATTATTGTTATTGACGTTAATACATTAAAGAACCGATATTATATTATAAAATGTTCTAGAATATCAGTTGCCGCCATTTAGTAGTCACTGGCCATTCATTAGTTTTGGTTAGAAAGTACCTATAAACGTTTCGTAAAACTGTATAATTTTTAGTGCATTATTTTTTTTTATTGTGGGAAAGAAGATCATGTTATAATGTATTAGTAAATTATATATTAATGGTGTGCTCTATTGGCAAATTTATTTAACAATATGATCCCAGATATATTTTATTGATTGCTATTTCTTAATATAGTCGTTTCTAACTATCATATTCTGTGACCGAACCGGGTCCCAGATAACCCAGATAACAATACCCGTCATAAGTTAATAAGACCTCACAACAACATTACACATTATCATCATGCCACAGCGCAGCTATCAATCTATACTGTAGTCTGTAGGTATTTATATAAGTAATCATTTGTTAAATGCATAGGATCAGGACTGTTTGCTTTTCTAATTAATTGGCCGATGACTTCACTTCACCCATTATTTTAGATTCATAAAATTAAAATTAATTTCCCATTTATTACTTAATTAATTGTAAATGTCAATTAATGATCTACATTATAATCTTCAACTGTAACCCTATAACATTTTTTTTTATTCAAGTTGCGCATTAATTATTCCAATAAATACATTTGTATACCTAATGCAACTTAGATTCTAAATTTAAATAATAGGTACTTGTAAAATTATTAATTTTTAATATCTTATGATTTATTATTTAGGTCAGATGAAACTGAACAACTAAGAAAACCCAGTATAATATTGTAAGTGAAGAAAGGATAAAACTACAAAATAATACTACAATTTCAGCAATAATACTGAAAGAAATGTCCGAAAAACCGACTATAAAGGTAATATTTAGAAATAATTTCCCAAAAGTTAATAGCTTAGGTGTTTTTTAATTTTTGATTCTGAGAAGAATGTGGAATATACATACTTATTGATTTTATTATAATATCGGTGATACTCTAATACCTTGTGAATCCAAAAAGTCGAACATTTTCAGCACAAAATTCCCTATAATATTATTATGTAAATACCTTGTATATAATATATGCAAAGAGATTATAGATGTTCGAAAAATAAATTGTATTTCACCAATTAAAATTGTTGAGACTAACATCTGGTATTTCCATGTTATGATACTGTCATAATAATATTTTAAGTTAATTAAACAGCTTAGATTTGTAATTTATTTTATTTATAATTATGTAATCCAAAGTTTGCAACATGAATGATGACAAGATTCATATTTTTAATTAAGTAACAATTAATAATAAAATTGCATTGTTAAATCTATTTTTCATGATTAGTATCTATTTTCTTAGGTTCTGGAAGACTTTAATGAAATTGAAGTTAATCATGCCCAGAATATACAACTACTGAAGGTGCAGAATGATAATGGTATTATACGAGTAAATGGCACTTTAAATTGGAATCAAAAGAAAATGTATTCAGTTTTCATATTAATATGTAAGTGAAAAAGTTCCTGTAACACAAGAAAATATTTCTGTAGTGTTTTAATTATGTTTTCCCTTGTTTCACCCAAAATATATGAATGCAATCAATACTGTGGTCATAAAACAGGTAACGTTAATGATCAGGAATAGAATAAATTCATTGAGGATTAAAATATAAGTAGTAAGGACAAGGAAATGAACAAAGAAAAAACTCTTTCAGAAGAAGAGACAATTGTTTTCACCGTGAATTTATAGGCTGTAAAAGTATGCCCATTCTTAAAAATTAATGCTTTGTACTACAAATTCAAACTATATGTAATACAATTTTACAATGTAAAATCTTAGTACACATGAGTATATGTGTTATTGGTGGAATAAAACTCAATGTAACTTAATTGCTTCTGCTTTTACAAGTTGTACCAATTATTGATCAATTAACTATGTGTTACAACAAAAATTCAAGTAAGAATATATTATTATGGAGTGATGGGTATTGTTACCAACACAAGAATACAGTTTTATCTAATACATTTCTGAAATTATCTGGAAAACATAAAATAATCATTGAATAAAAGTATCTAACCAAAGGTCACACTCAAATAGAGTGTGACTTTGTACACTTAGTAACCTAAAGGAAATTAAGAGATACAGAAATTCATCTACCATCTAACTAAATAAAAATAACCAAATATGCAAGATCTAAACCATTTCCATATGAAATAAAAGATTGATTAGAAAAATGTTAACAGGTATGAGACTAGAAAAAACTGCTGATGAGACAACAGTAACTCAAATTAAAGCTCTCTAATATAATTTTAATAAAACTATAGAATATAAGCACAATTTTGATTATGAATATTGTGAAAATCCATCAAAATACATTATCCTATTATTTATAAACCATTCCATAAGTCTCCATTTAAAATACCCTGATCAAAATTGCAAGGTCATCAGAAACTTAATGCAATGCTATCAAAGAATTGCCATGAGTTTTATGACTAAATAAAATACTAAACACACAATAACTTGTAAATTTGAATTTATCATTAAATTTATTTAACTATTAGTAATTTGTTGAAGAAATGTTCAAGTCTAAACTAATATTACTACACAAATTGTTTATGTTTTAATTTATTATGGCATAATTTTATTTATATTTTATAATATAATGTTATATATAATAGAATATAATATAAATATAATAGAATATAATATAAAGAGTTAAATATAATAAACACTGCTTTATATTGTTTCGAAAAGGATTATTTTTGTTAATGGGTAGGATGAAAGTCGTGGGTGGGGGGATGTATTGACTTGACTTCCCTGAATAGAATTAAAATGGCCAATATGATTACATTAAACGGAACTCACTGTATTAACAATATTACATTTATTTTTTATTTTTTATTTTTACAGCCAACCAGTAATATTTGTAAAAATATTATATTCAAATAAATTGTTTGATGGAATTTTAAGTGGAGAATACAAATGCTTCTTAAACTTCAAATTTAATTTCTTTATTGTTTTAAAATTCTGGACACTACTAGGAGCATGTATTTTCTTCAATGCAGATGGAAAATATTAACAAATTAATATTGATATTTCTTTAAATGGGCATAATCATTTGTAAATGTAAGTCAGTAGTTATATATTTTAGTTATTTAAAATGAGTTTTATTATAATTGATTTTATGTTATTATTAGGAAATAATCAAGAAATAAATATTTTGGAAACCGAAGATCAAATTTTAGCGTTATTTTTATTTTTAAAGAAGTACAACAAATTATATAAATCTTCAAAAATATTTTTTATTAAGTGCCTTTGGCATTATTATTTTAAGTAATTAGTTAACTATAAGTAGACTGTATATGTATAATTAGGGTTGGATATTTATTTTAGATGTTTATAAATTTAAAATAACTGTAATATGTATGAATTTATGCATTCAAAAATTACCAAATATAAAATCAAAATATACACTAAGAATCATAAATATGCATTTTTAGTTTAAAAAAAACAACAAAATATGCACACAAAATGTATTTTACCTTAAGAATTTAATTTTTATTAGTCATTTTTTTAGTGGTTTTTTTATTTTTATTTTTTTAATATTAAATATTAATAAACAATAAAAGCGTAACAGTGTGATATAGTGATTCTTTTAATTTGTTCAAATTGTATTATTTATGTTTTATATTTCGTTATTAATTTAAATTGTTTTTAAATAAGTTCTGAAATAAAATGTATTGAATAAACAGAAAAGAATATGCACATTTTATAGTGCTTTAAACTCTGAGTCCTGATTATTATGTTAAATATTTTATTATTTGTAGGTTCAGATTTTAAGGCAATATGAATAAATTATCCTTAATCTTAATAAAGATATTTTATATACAAATTTAAAAAAAAAAAATCGAATAATAGATAAAAATACAATACATTGTAAACATATTGTTATGTTTAAAACAAATCTTTTAATGCCTTGAAATAAGAACCAAGTAATGTGCAATCATACTAACATAATATCAGAAATAAAAAAAAGTTTAGTGTTATTCATATATTTTTTAGGTATATAATATTTAAAATATTATTTCAGATAACTTTTTCTCCAAAATCATCTTGAATAATATAAATAGAATAATTTATTACTGTACTATAGTCTTGTTAATAGTTTTATATTCATAATTATTATTTGAAATAAGTATTTTTCGAATTTATTCGTACAATATAATTTTATTAATAAATTATGCATAATATTTATTTATTTTTAATTGCTTATTTTGTTTGTAATTGGGTTAAAAAATAATCGCAGATACCTGTATTAAATATTGCATGCTTAGTGGATAATCCCTTTTTAAAACCAAACTTATTATTACTAAAAAAATTTAATTTGTCTAAAAATCAACTAATCTAGTTTTTATACATTTTTAAAGAAATTTAGCAATTGTTAACACCAAAGAAATAGGTCTGTAATTATTATATAACTTTGCATTGCCATTTTTAAATATGGAGATGTTTAGATTTTTTTAATTAAGTCAGGAAAAATCCCAGAGGAAAAACATTTATTAAAAATAATTGATAATGGAACTAAGACTTTATTGGTGTTTTTGAGAATTTTATAGTAATAGAATTTACAATGAATAAAGTAGTTCTTTTAATATCTTTAATAAGATTTTACAATTCACTTATAGAAACAGGTGTTCAAAAAATAGAAATAGAAATAGAAATATGCTTACTAAGATTAAAATTGTTAAAATTCAGTTAAATGATTTTTTTTTTTTGATATGATCAGACATATTTGAACTTACCTTAGCAAATAATTTATTTAATTCATTAGCAATGTTATCTTTATCACTAACAGTACTATTCTGAGATATAATTTCATTGATATCATATATTTTTTCATTACTTTTATAAATTGCTCTTTTTATAAGATTATAGGTTAAACTTTTAATTGTTACCAGATTGAATAATATGATTTTGAAAATATAAATTTATAGTAAGATAATAATAATAATAATTGTTTATTGTAACAAAAAATAACATTCTTTAGGTTATAACAACATAACAATAAAACATATAATTATGACTACACATCACTTAAAAGCATTACTTGATGAAATAGAGATGTTGAGTTTATAAGCATAATATTATAATGAATATAATCATAAAAAAGAAACATAATAAATAAAACATTCATAATTCAAAATATTAGTTATCAATTTTTAATTTGGTTTTTAAAATAATAATGTGACTGTTACTATGTACAATGCTAGAATTCAATACCAAATATTAATAAAGATTATACAAAGATGTAATATATAAGTTTCAGTTAGATATTAAACATATCTAACATCCTTGAAAATAAGAAAAATGTTATTATTTTAATCAAATAATTAAAATGCAAATTCCATTATAGTCATCATAATAATTTATAATATTAGACATTTAATGTTCTTTATCTTTTCTAAACAAAATCAATTTGAGCTACAGTTTTTACTATTGCATGTCAATGAATGTACACATAGTTAATAATCAATAATATTAAATCTATTATTTTGTATTTTAAAACACACATATTTAATTTTATTCAAATTTAACTGCAGTAAATTATGAACAAACCATGATTTAACATTGATTATCACTAAATTTGCTGTAGAATATAATTCATTATATTATTTATTAGAAATTAACAAGGTTGTATCATCTACAAAATTTTATATAACTTTGGCATTTATTTCTAGATTAAGTAGTCCATATATAACAATGATAAAAATAGAGGTGTTTTGATACACCATGGGCAATGTTTAAAGGATTACTATAGTATAAGGCCTATGATTTTAACTCTTTGTTTTATAATATATTATATAATTAGCTTACTAGAAATGGCACAAATTCCTACATTTTCAATTTTTTTCAATTATAATGTATGGTTTATAATGTCAAATTCTTTTTTTACACCCATAAATATTCCTAAAACTATAATTTCCATCCAATCTTTTATGAATAAAATTACTATGAACTACATTACTACATATTACTACATTTACTGTGAAATATGCATCTCTAGTGGACTTAGCAGAAGTAAAACCAAACTAGTTGAGAAAACAAAAATTATTTTTTTCCAAAAAACCAACTTTTCTATCCATAAGACATTTTTCCAATAGTTTATTGGAGCAAGGATTTTATTGGCTTTGCAATGATGTTTTTTTTTTTATTTATCATTGTATATTTTTATGTGATCACTTTTTCTATCAGAAAGCTTACTCTGATTATCAAGTATAGAAACTATTATGAAAGAAAATGTTTTCTGGATAGTATTTTAAACAAGTAATTTATTTAAAATTCTCTTTAATATTCAAGATAATAAGGAAAACCTGGATTTTCGGGTTAAACAATATTAAAAGATTAAAAATAAGGTTGTCATTGACATATTTTTTTATTTATTTTTTGTTATTATTAAGTTTTTGTTATTTTATATTTTTAATTTTTTTAAACAAATGTGCCTTTGGCTCAAAAATAATGTTAGGTACATTGTAAAAAAATGTTTGTAAGTTTTGGGTATGATAATCCAATCCTTTGAAAAATGAACATAAAAATCACCGGTTTTTAAAAAATCTCAAGACCATTAAGGCAAGTTAAGGAACTGACTTATCGTTCCCAAAATTCGGAAAAATTATTTTAACAATGTACAAACAGAATTACCGACCCATGAATTCAAATATTTGACATTCCCTTTCAACACCTATGGATAACACTATAGTACACTTGTATTAGAGCTTAAGCACCTAAAATGTAACAATCTAAATATTATAATAAATAAGTAGATATGTAGGTACTTCAACATAAAGGTAAATTATGATATATAATTCTATTTTTGTTAACCTTTAACCAATATAGATAGTTTTAGATTCAGATTATAGCGAGAATGTATTAATTTTACTAAGATGTTTATTTTTTTTTTTTTTTATACTGTGTACAATAATTATACCAGAAACCCTATCAGATATATACGCGTGGCACCATTTCTGAAAGAGAAAGTTATCCAGATGAAACTTTTAGGAGGCTTTTTTTTTGATTTTCCAAGCAGTTTTCATAATATCTGAGAAAAACCAAGATAAAACGTAAGAAAAACGGGAAATTTACGAAAATAATACTTTTATTATTTTTCATATTTGTTATTTATTGTAATTAAGTTAAAAATATTTGTAGTTACTTGAAATTCGGACATTTCATAGACATTTTAATATTGCGAGTTTTGTACTTTGCCTATTAATGAATTCAATAAAGAAAGTGCGGAAAAAATATTACATATTGTCTTTGAATGGTAACTGCAATTATAATTGCTATAATATACCAACCCTAGTGCTTCAATTTTCACCTGTTTAATAGCGATTCATTACCGTAGACAATTTTCAAGACTCAAGCAACCATTTTATCTTAAATCGTGCAGTGTTTTATTTAAATTTTATTTATTTAAATGACTTAAAAACTTAACCTTAATTCAGTTATAAATAATTACAAGTAATACAATTTAATGACTATGGTTTTGCGTTTTTACAGAAATAGTTACTTAATAGTTACTTTTAATCAAATTAATTAAAATAGAAACTTATATTGTTATGTTGGTAACACTCATCGGCAAATCGAAGTCACGATTCATATCATTAGAGATTCCCCCCTACTAATTGTTTCACGCCACCTATTATTTTTTTAAATGGTCATCTCAATACATCTTTTATACACAACATATTTATTTAAACATTCATTTGTTCTTGCATTTCAATATTGATCTATTCCTATAATAAATATGGTTACCTATAGTATTGAATCAAAATTCATGGTTATATTATTTATTATTCATATTGGCCACTCGCTAGAGTTCAATGGATTTGATGACACCATGTTGTATAAAATAAATTGGCCAGGTAAAACTGAAACTGACAGAATGGTGAAGGTTAGTTAAAAACAATGAAAAGTTGAAAGTAACATGTATTTCAATTATTTGCAAATTTATAGCTGTGTGTTATTAAACAATAAAATCATAATTGTTAACTTATAACTTAAATGGTATAGTATTAAAATTGTACTGGTAGATATCCTAAAAATACAAATTGTATAAATCTATACTATTAAAAATTTAGATTATATAGTATAAAAAAAATATATACTGATTTGATAGTTGCCTAATAAATTAGTGTTACAAAATTATCAATGTTAATTTTTGTTTTGTTAGTAGAATAAATATAGTAACATACAAATTTAATTTCCCATTTTTTCTGTATAGTAAGTAGTTACTTTTGGGTAACAAAAATTAATGCTCAAAAAAAAATATTTATTATTATTGTTCTTTGGCCTCCTAAATAACCCAAGTAATTTTATTCATTTTGTTTAAGAAAAATCTCTTTTCAAATTTAATACTTTGTGTAGATGAAACTAATTATTTAAGTTTTACAGGCACAAAAAATAGTATTAATTTTAATATAGGTATTTAAGTAATCTACTGCTATTTTCAAATTTCTTAAAGATTTTATTTTAATTTATTATTTATTCATTAGGAACACAGTGAAAATACTTTTACTGTGCAAACAGCTATCGGTGAAACATATCAGTGTTTTCTACCAAATCATGTTGAAATTAATAAAAAATCTGATTTACCATATGAAGGACCTAGTCCATTTGAACTACTATTATCATTATTCTCAAAACAAACTTGTTCTTCCGGAGTAAATATATAATTGATGTAACATTATAAATATTTTATTCGCTACAGTATACATATATTTAAATAGGTTGATACTTATTGGATTTATGAGGTATGTCATTTCCGATATGTTCGACAATATCATAAGGAAGGCGAAGGAAAAACACAGAAGGTGCAAGAGTACTATTTGGGTAGATGGCAGATTTTTGAAGGTCTCAATGAAGGTAAAGTAATCAAATTAATAATAACTAATGATTATACATACCTACTAATATAAATTTGACTGTATTTTTAATTAAAATGTATAGAAGAGAAATACTTGTACCACTGCACAAAATGTCTAATAATTTTTTATTCTGACTTAATTTTTAGTGAAGGAACCAAGAAGATTTGCAAGTATAAATTGTCCTAGACCTACAAAAACAAGAAAAATTGATGGTATTAACTTACCATATTTTGAAGCAAACATGTCTGATGGCACAGTTTGTGATGTCAATGGCCGTCAAAGACAAACAAGCGTATTATATGTTTGTTATCCTCGAAGTAAACATCGTGTGTTTTCGGTAACAGAGACATCTATTTGTCAATATGAAATTATCTTTTTAACATCATTTTTATGTAGTCATCCTTGGTACAAGTTAGTATTAGAATTTTGGGGATATTATTAATCGAAAATGATCTTCATAAATAAATGGTGTATTGAATATTTATTGAATGTAGACCACCAAACAGTGATGAATTGAACATTAACTGTTTTCCAGTAGACGATTCACCACGCAAACCTCAACATTTAAAATTTCTCCAATCTGATACTTCTAAATTGAAAAAGCAATTAAAAATTATGCACACTGTAAGTTTAAATATTTATATTTGTANGTTGGCATATTAATAACGGAGAAACTAAAATACAGGTTAAAATACAATCATCTTCAGAAACAGAATCAATTGGGTCAAAAAAAAAGTCATCTTTAATAATAAACAGTTATGCTAAAACATCAATTAATGAAATGAAGGAATTTGTGTTTGGAAATTTATGTTTTCATGGAGTGGGTCAAATTATATTTAAACAATTTTATGATTTTTATTAAATATAATATTTCTATTACAGGACGCTGGTTGGTGTACATATGAAATATGTTATAATGAATTCATACAATTGAACATAGAAATAGGAAAACCTGATAAAATTGTTACTTTAGGCATGTTTAATATACTAGACCATATTAATTGGTTAAATAAAAACGAAGAGAAGAAGCCAAAACTTGATACAAAAGGAAAGAGAAATATTTTATTTCATTTTTATTCTTCTGGATCTATCTGTCAAAAAACTGGTGAAAAACGAGAGACTGTGGTAAATATAACTATTTAACTTGCTATTAATATTTATTTATTTATAACAAAAAAAACCAATTACCACTTTTATATAACTAATTAAAGATACATGGGTATATAAATTATCATAATACAGAATACATTGTAGAGCTTTATTAACTGTTGTTGGTTAACATTAATATGTTTTTTATTAACACTTTTTAGGTGCAGTATAAATGTACAGAAGATCAATATAATGAAAATTTAATAGATCTTTATTTATTTGAACCAAAACCATGTAAATATGAGTTAAAAATAGAATCACCATCACTCTGTGAATTAATAAATGGGCCAATTGATGAATCTGGATTATTCAAAAAGAAGGATAAGGATATTAATAGTATATTAAAAACTATATTTGATGGTGACACGCAAACAAATTTGAATTACTTCACAAAAAAAGAATTGTAGGTTCTTCTGAACAAGAAACAGATAATGAAGAAAATAAAAGTGTTAAAATTTGAACTTTAAGATATGGTAATCTAAATTTTCGATGTAAATTGTTTTTAAAAAGTTTACATATTCATTATTTAAAGTAGTATCTGAATTATAAATATTTTTAAAATATAGTTTTTAATATTAATGTTCTTAATAGCTAATATAATAAATATTTATACATTATATATTTTAGTTTTAAAATATTTTTTCCATATCAAATTTATTGATTAATTTTATTTTAAAAGATTGTAAGTATATTTCTATTAGTATAGGTATTGGTTTTCATTATAACATGGATTTGGGACTTCTTGTATTTACATATTATTTTAGTAAGATTAATAAAATAGCATAGTTTAATGTAAATACTATTCATTGTGCAAAGAGTCTAAATTCTACTTTTTATTTTATATATTTATGCATAATTTACATTTTTTTTTTTATTACAATATATTTAAACAGTATGTAGATTTAAATACTATAAAAGTACTTATATTTATATAATACCTTCTCTTATTGTACACACTTTTTTTGAAAATAAAATAGTGAAGCTCTTAGTACACAATATAAATAAAAAAAAAAACATTTTTTTGAGCATTTTTGATTGTTTTTTGGAGCTAAAGGTCCCTTAGCTAAGTAATAATATTACACTCTGTATTTATATATATATATCAATGTACCTATTTAATGAAAATGAAAAAAATTAAAATTTGTCTAAAATTGAACTTCAGGATGATATAATGATCTGATTTTTTTAATGTAAATTGTTTTTAAAAAATTTGCATATCCATTATCTAAAGCAATATCTGAACTAAAAATAATGACGAAAGTCATGTTTTTTATATTAATATTCCTAAAATCTAATATTATAATTTATATATTACGCTGGTCCTTATTTTTGAACTTCAATAATGTTATCCCAGGGGCACAAAAT
This sequence comes from Cinara cedri, assembly GCA_902439185.1. NCBI lineage: Eukaryota > Metazoa > Arthropoda > Insecta > Hemiptera > Aphididae > Cinara > Cinara cedri. Next base: position 569,881 of record CABPRJ010000010.1, on the reverse strand, counting down.
TCTGTTAGATATATTATGAAAATAATTTTTGCAATTTTTGTATATAAGTCTTCTTCATATACCTCAAAAATTTTGAAATTTATAAAAAGAGGATGTTTCAGGATTATTTTAATTTTTTTTTTTAAAACTTTTTAACGTACAAAAAATTTATCAGACATATTATTATAGTAAAAGAGATTTCTCATGAAATAGTTCTCTTCAATTTTTATTAAAACTTATTATTTTATATAAAAATCAATTTAAAAGTTGGTAGATTTGTTATAGAAAAATTAAGATTATGTAAAATTTTAAATCTACCATATATTAAATTGATTTTTCACATATAACAATAAGTTTCACTGAAATGTTAAGGAGAGCTATTATGTAGGAAATCTTTTTTACTTTAATAAATTTGTTTGTATGTTATAATTAAAAACTTTTACCACTTTTCCACCAACTTTTCCCACTTTTAAAAACTTTAACCATTTTAAGGCATGAGAAGGGGTTGATTTATCATACCCAAAATGTACAAAAACTACTTTTACCTAACCTAACAAGATTAGCCCGCGAATCCAAATATTTGACATTTAAATAGTGAAATTTTTAGTACACAATATTAATAAAAAAAAAATTTTATGAATATATTTGGTTGTTTTTTTGAGTTAGAATTCTCCAAGCATAGTCATAATATTACAGTTTATTGTACCTATTTAAAAAAGTTATCTGCTATAATCTATTCGAATAACATATTTAACTTTAATGATGTCCTTAAATATTATATTACATGACAATACAGGAAGGCATTAAATGAAATCACAACATACCTTTCTGTCGATGTGATTGTCTATACATATTGTTCAAGTGCTAACATTTCTATACAATATAATATCTAATCAAATAGGATCTGTGATTAGTATTTTTATTTTAACTTTGATTATATTGATCTTCGAATAATACCTATAGTAGGGCGGTCCTTAGCCTATAGATGTTGAAAATGAATTTCAAATATTTGAATAATCTTGAATTGTTCTATTACAAGTCTACCAACTTTTAAATCATTATTTTACACACAACAGTAAGTTTTACTGAAATGTTGAAAAGAGTTTTTCATAAGAAATGTTTTCACAATTACACATTGACTGATAAATTGTTTGTATATTAAAAATAAAAAATAAAGGTACAAAACCTCTTTTTATAAACTTTAACCTTTTTAAGGCACGTGAAGGGGTTGATTTATCATACCCAAAATTTACAAAAATTATTTTTACAATTTACCTTACAGAATTCTGAGCTCGTGATCTTAAATATTTGATATTTATTTTCAACAGCTACAGGTTTAGGACAATCCTATTATACACTTGTATTAGGATTTAGGTACCTCTAATATAACAATCTAAATATAATAATAAAGTAGGTGTGTACTTGAATATAATATACAGGTAAATATATAACATAATGATAAATAATACTATACCTTTCTTGGTTTGGTACTTTAAGAAGGTAATTTTTTGATTTTCTCAGTAGTGAATCAGGAGTTTCTGGAATGAATACACATATAGCATTGGGTAAATTGCCATTTGAGTCAAAATGTACAGTTGGTTTTATAAATAAAATAGATAAAATTGTTGAATTATTTAATTTGTGTATAGTTCCAAATAACAAATGCTATAGAAGACCATTTAAAAATATATTTAACCAACTAGAACATCTTTCTATAATTCTCTCATTTAAAACTTTAAAAATTATCTTTAAGTTAAATGGTGTAGATTTTATTAGCAGGATAAATTTAATAAGCGGTTGGCTTATAATCATTAATGGATTATTAAAATTAATTATTAATCCAGATATCCATGTAATTATGTATCAAACCCATATCAACTGGTTAAATCAGACTTAGAAAATTTATTTCCCATGTTTTGCAATAAGAATGGAAATAATCATAATCCCATTCCTGTAAAACTTTATATAACTTTTCAAAATTTGTTTTGTTTAAACTACTTTCAACATTAGCCCAATACTAATTGTATAAAAGATCTTGATGATATTTTATGTTATATGAACCCACAATAAATCAGAATTTCCAATGTTATGTTGCCAAATTCTCTATCAAAAGATACATATTTTAATTTCAATAATTTTAAATTTACCAAAAAACATGTTTTACATTAGATCTGTGGCTTTTGTATACCAAGTGTTTAGACCAACATACCTGTGTTTTAAGTACCAGGTGGTCCAATTAAGTGGATACACTTATTATCTCGATAAGTATTAATTTTTTCCCAGAATTTTTTTCTAGAACATTTAAGAAACAAGTAACTATACATTTTATATTTATGATATTTTTTGTCACCCTTATTTTTGGGTGTAAAACCACTACCTATTTTTGATTTTAAAATTGCAACCTATATTAAAAATCTCATAAATAGATGAAGTATTAGTTAAAATAAATTTTAGTATGAAATCTATCTTAACTAATACTTCATCTATTAATATTTTTAACTCCCAAAAAATAACTGTGTTAAAAATAACATGAATATAAAATTAAGAGCTACTTGTTCTTAAATATTATATAAAATAAATTCCAGGAAAAAGTTAATATTTTTCGAGATAATGAGTGTACACACTAAAATTAATCACATGGTATAGAGTATAGTAGGTATCAAAAAAATTTAAATAATAAATAAATATAATGATCATTAATACAAAAGTATTAAATTGTTATACTTTTACTAAGATGAGTTTATTATAAGAATGTACAATAGTGCCTGCTGTGACGAGCAGGGACTAACTACTGGGACGTAACAATTAGGTTTACAACACGATTAGATTAATACGCAAGACATTACGTATTAATCTAATTACTAAATAATAACAACGAATAATAATAATCATAAACGATAGATATCAGTGTAGAACACTTTTAATAATATTAATCAATAATAATAATCAGCACACTTTCAACAACTAACAATAATAAATTATTGTGATGCTAATTTAATTATTATTATAAAAATGCTCATTATTATTATTATTTAAGTGATCATTATACCTATTTATTATTACCTATTATGATTCTTATTAAAATACTGATTATGACTATGGTTTTTAAAGTGCTCATTATTATTATCTTTATTATCAACATTATTTTAAATTTTCAGTGAAGTGAAGAAGCTGATGGTTTTACAAAGAATTTGATTTTTTTTTCACTGTTAGATTTATTGAGAAAATGCCCGGGGAAAAGTACATCCCCAGTCAGATTTCCTTTTTGAAGAACTGTTATCATTGTAAATCGGAGCAAGATTTCTGGTAGAAAAGTTGTGCACAGATAAAAATACGCTGTCCTAGGATAATTGAGATAAATTTAGCCACTGTTATAGATAATTTAATGTATATCTGTTTGCAACGCTTAATCACTGCGAAAGAAAAAATGACTCTGACCGGAGTTCAGTGTAAGACCATAGATAGTTGCTTTGACAACAATAAATATATATATATATATATATCATATCATCATAAATCTTTAAAAAAATATTTGTTCAATATTGTACCTATTATTTCATTTTTCATACGATTATCCCGTGGTTTTTCCTAGATTTCCTATTTATTGGGAAAACTAGTAAAACAATAAATAAAATGACCTCTCAAAAGTAACCTCTCAGTCAGATTTCCTTTTAGATAAAGTGTTAAACTTAAAAATCAGAGCAAAATTTCTGGAAAAAAAGTTGCGCACAGATATAAAAAAAAAAATTAAAAAAATAAACATCTTTGTAAAGTAACAATAAACTATTGAAAAATAAAAAACGATTTTAAGCAGAATTCAGTTGATAGTGTTGCTTTGTCAATAATATACATTGTGTCATATATTTTTTTTTTTTTTGTATACTTTTATCATTCAATAAATCACAACATCATTTTCTCTATAAATGGTGTATGGAATTACAAGAAAGTGAGTTGGATGCAAGTTCAGCAATCAAGGAGTTAGAGTGGGTCTGTAATTTAGATTGAAATTTTTTATAATTTTTGGTTCCTAATTGGTTAATTGTTTCTATTTTTAAGTCATTTTGAAGTGTAGCATTGGATAGGTACTGTGGTACAGAAGAGATAACGCGGGAGTGATGGATTTAAAGGCTTGTAGTGTACATAAATTGGATGGTTTCGCACAATTCCAGATTTGCATACTGTACCTATTTTCCAGTTATACCTTTTTTTCTGATTTTTCTAATATATTGAGAAAACTCCTGAGAAAATCAAAAAATGACTGGGAAGTAATATTAGGAATTTCAATTCCCAGTCAAATATCATCTTAGGAAAGTGCTATCATTGTAAATCGAACCAAAATAGTTGGTAGAAAAGTAGTATACATATAAAAGAAAAATAAAACATTATTGTAAAACTATAAGCTTCTTCGCTCTACTCAGACTCTAAAATCATTGCATAGTACATCCTAAAATTTGAAGATTATATTCGAATAGTTTATAACAAATAATTTCTTTTAAAACAGACTGTAATTTTATAACTAAGCTTAGGGACTTCTAACTTCAACAAACAACCAAATATACTACAAAAAATTATTTTTTTTATTATTAACATTGTGCACTAAAAATGTCACTATTTATTTTTAAAAAAAAGGGGTGTACAATATGTGGCATACAATAGGAGAAGATATTATATGAATATAAGTACTTTTATAGTATTTAAATCTATATACTGCTTAAATATACTGTAATAAAAAAAACTATAAATTATGCATATATATGTAAAATAAAATGTAGGATGTAGACTCTTTGCACAATGAATAGTATTTATATTAAACTATGCTATTTTAATAATCTTACTAAAATAATATGCAAATGCAAATAGTCCCAAACCCTTGTTATGATGAATAAATATATACCTATATTAATAGCAACATAATTACATTCTTTTAAAATAAAAATTGAATACAAAATTAGACACAGTAAGAATATATTAAAATTGAACTATATAATGTATACACATATATAAATATATAAGGTGATTTTTTTATCATGAACCAATAATTATCTTAGAGACTTTTAAGTAAAGTTGATTTTATAATCACTATGGAATCGTTTTTAATTTATTACTCCTACTCAATATACCTTAAATAAGTGAATACTTTTGATTTTAAAATTGGAACTCCCACTTTTAAACACAGATTTATATAAAGAATATTTTTCTATAAATTTTGATATACATAAAATTAAATCAGATTTACTGTTAAGGGTAAAGAAGGGTAATAAGATGCCTATCGATGACCCCTTTCTACTCCTCTGGACAACATTTTAAATTGTTAAAATTCGTAAACAGTAAATCTGATACTAGTGTTATGCATATCAAATTTTCCTAAAAAATATTATCTATTCAAATCTATGATCAAACAGGAAGGTTCCTATTTGAAAATCAAAAATCAAAGTATAATAGCTGATTCATGATAAAAAGTCACCTTGTATAAATATTTATTGTATACTAAACTATTGTGTGTATTCTATTAAGAACATTAATATTAAAAACTATATTTTAAAAATATTTATAATTCAGATATTACTTAAAATAATGAACATGTAAACTTTTTAAAAATAATTTACATTGAAAAATCAGATTACCATATCTTAAAGTTCAAATTTAAACACTAGTATTTTCTTCATTATCTGTTTCTTGTTCAGAAGAACCTACAATTCTTTTTTTGTGAAGGAATTTAAATTTGGTTCCGCTTCGTCTTCAAATATAGATTTTAAAATACCATTAAAAACCTTATCTGTCTCTTTGAATAATCCAGATTCATCAATTGGCCCATTTATTAGTTCACAGAGTGATGGTGATTCTATTTTTAACTCATATTTACATGGTTTTGGTTCAAATAAATAAAGATTTATTACATTTTCATTATATTGATCTTCTGTACATTTATACTGCACCTAAAAAGTGTTAATAAAAAACATATTAATGTTAACCAACAACAGTTAATAAAGCTCTACAATGTATTCTGTATTATGATAATTTATATACCCATGTATCTTTAATTAGTTATATAAAAGTGGTAATTGGTTTTTTTTGTTATAAATAAATAAATATTAATAGCAAGTTAAATAGTTATATTTACCACAGTCTCTCGTTTTTCACCAGTTTTTCGACAGACAGATCCAGAAGAGTGAAAATGAAATAAAACATTTCTCTTTCCTTTTGTATCAAGTTTTGGCTTCTTCTCTTCGTTTTTATTTAACCAATNTCAATAAAAATCATAAAATTGTTTAAATATAATTTGACCCACTCCATGAAAACATAAATTTCCAAACACAAATTCCTTCATTTCATTAATTGATGTTTTAGCATAACTGTTTATTATTAAAGATGACTTTTTTTTTGACCCAATTGATTCTGTTTCTGAAGATGATTGTATTTTAACCTGTATTTTAATTTCTCCGTTATTAATATGCCAACTAATGACAAGATTAAAAAACCATGCAAAAAAAAGTTAACTGCTACAAATATAAATATTTAAACTTACAGTGTGCATAATTTTTAAGTTCTTTTTCAGTTTAGAAGTATCAGGTTGGAGAAATTTTAAGTTATGAGGTTCGCGAGGTGAATCGCCTACTGGGAAACAGTTAATGTTCAATTTATCACTGTTTGATGGTCTACATTCAATAAATATTCAAAACACCAATTATTTATGAAGATTATTTTCGATTAATAATATTCCAAAATTCTAATACTCACTTGTACCAAGGATGACTACATAAAAATGATGTTAAAAAGATAACTTCGTATTGACAAAGAGAAATCTCTGTTACCGAAAACACACGATGTTTACTAGGAGGATAACAAAGATATAACACGTTTGTTTGTCTTTGACGGCCATTGATATCACAAACTGTGCCATCAGACATATTCATTTCAAAGTATGGTAATTTAACACCATCAATTTTCCTTGTCTTTGTAGGTCTAGGATAATTTAAATTTGCCAATCTTCTTAGTTCTTCAACTACAAATAATGTCAGAAAAAATGTAAGAGAAATTTTGTACAGAGATACAAATTTTTCTCTATTATAAATTTCATTATACAAATACAGTAAAATTATTATTATCATTAGTTATTATTAATTTGATTAGTGTACCTTTATTGAGATCTTCAAAAACCTGCCATTTACCCAAATAGTACTCTTGCTTCTTTTGTGTTTTTCCTTCACCTTCCTTATGATATTGTCGAACATATCGGAAATGACATACCTCATAAATCCAATAAGTATCATCCTATTTAAATATATCATATGTAGACATGAAGTATAGGAAATAAAATATTTATGTTACATAAATTATATACTTACTTTGGAGGAACAGCATTGTTTTGAGAATAATGATAATATTAGTTCAAATGGGCTAGGTCCATCATATGATTTTTCATTTATGTCATTTAGTTCAGGTAGAAAACACTGATATGTTTCACCGAGAGCTGTTTTCACAGTATAGGTATTTTCACTGTTTTCCTAATGAATCAATTATAAATTTGAGTATAATCTTTAGTTAATATAAAAATAGCAATAGATTTCTTAAATTCTCAGGAATTTTATTTTACTATATGTATCTAAATTTTTAATCACATACCTACAATATATAAAATTTGTATTTTTAAAATATTTACCAGTACAATTTTTAGACCCTATATCATTTAAGCTATAAGTTAATAATTATAACTTTGTTGTTTAATAAAATGCGGCTATGAAGTTGCAAATAATTGAAATACATATTACTTTCAACTTTTTATTGTTTTTAACTTACCTTCACCAATCTATCAGCTTCCTTTTTACCTGGCCAATTTATTTTATACAACATGGTGTTATCAAATCCATTGAACTCTTGTGAGTGATTAATGTGAATAATAAATAATATAACTAGAAATTTCAATTCAATACTACACGAAACCATAGTTTATTATTGGAATAGACTAATATTAAAATGCCTTAACATATGAATGTTCAAATAAAATATTTTTCGTATAATCGATTTATTGAGATGACTATTAAAAAAATTATGGTGGGAGTGAAACAATCAGTGGAAGGGGCGATGAGGCTCTAATGATATGAATCGTGACTTCGATTTGCAGATGAGTGTTACCAACATAACAACATAAGTTTCTATTTTAATTAATTTGATTAAAACATTTTTAAAAGTAACTATTAATATTTTTGTAAAAATGCAAAACCAAATCGTTATTTAAATAAATTGTATAAACATTGCACGATTAAAAATGAAATGGTTGCCTGAGGCTTGAAAATTGACTACGGAAATGAATCGCTATTAAACAGCTGAAAATTGAAGCATTAGCGCTTTGATGTTATAGTGTATATATTTGCAGTTACTATTCAAAAATAATAGTTTTCCCGCGCTTTCTTTATTGAATTCACAATAGGCATTATTAAATAATATGATTGCTATGATTTCTTTCCTAAAAACTATCAGATATATTATTAACGGCCATGTAATAATAATGTAATAATAAACATGTGTTCATATTATCTTATCATAATAATGCGTCAATATAGCAATCAACAAAATTGGTTCAAAGTTAACAAAAATATTATATATCATTATGTTTTATATTTACCTGTATGTTATATTCGAGTACCTACGATGTAGGTCCTACATACACAGCTAATTATTATACAATTTAGATTGTTATATTATAAGTGCTTAAGCCCTTAAACAAGTGTACATTAGTGTTCTTAATCTAAAGGTGTTGAAAATAAATGTTAAATATTTGAATTCGCGGGCTAGGAATTCTGTTAGGTTAGGTAAAAATAATTTTTGTAAATTTTAAGTAAGATATGTCAACCCCTTTACGTAACTCAAAAGGGTTAAAGTTAGTAAAAATGTGGTTGTTTTATTGAATTTAGATATTTAATGTCATAATTAATAGTAGTCCAAAATATTTCTTATCGTCAGAACAATAGTTTTCGTGTGGCCAATAGCATCCTGTTTTGTCACTTCGTCAATTGTTAGCCATGTCATATTTTTTCGGTTATTATAAATTAATTGTATTAATTTATACTAGGTATCTTAAACTCAAAATGTATCCTTTATATTTTAGAACTATATATAATACATCTAACTATAAGTATTTTATATAATATATAATTAGTCCTTTTTTTTCCTAGGCATCTTAGGGACCATTTATGTCCATTGGCGCAACAACAACATCCCTTAACTTTTCGCTGTCCCTTGACACTTCCTTCACAGTTTTTACCCCAGTCATTCTTAGGTCCACCTTAATTCTATCAGCCCATCGTTATTCTTTTACTCTTTATGACTCCTTTAATGTTGGCCTCTCCAAATAATCTCTTTAGCTCTTCATTTATCCTAACTTCAAATTAACCTTGATCATTCTTTTTGGTCCAAAAACTTTTCGAAATATTTTCCTTTCAAACACACCAAATTTGTTCTCAATCGACTTAGTGGTTGCCCACGTTTCATACATGTATAATGCTACAATACATGCTATAAGATAATCTTCATACAATGATATATTTGATCTTTTTAAGAATAATTTTGATTTGAACAATGTTGATAATCCAAATTAGAATCTGTTTGCTGTTATCAATCTTTTCTTATTTCTTCATTCGCATTCCAAGATATTTGAAATATTCTATAGTTTCAAATGAAAAACCTTCTATTTCCAATATTCTTACCGTGTGATGTTTTCTGAATAGTATACATTTTGTTTTCTCGTCATGTATGTTAAGACCGATTTCCTTCCCTATTCTTATTAGTTCTTTTGTGGATTGTTTTAGACCCTCCTCATTTTCTGAAATTATTACTAGCTCATCTGCAAATGCTACAATTACGAGTTATTGATTATCACTCATTTTTATTCTTTCCGCCTTACTAAAGACTCACTTTATTACTGACTCTAAGCTAATACTAAACAAACCGGAGACAAGGCATTCTTTGATAATTTCTTTAATAAATGGTGTTTGCGCTGTCCGTTAAAATCATTTATTTTCGTCCAATTATTGTTTCCGTGGTCTTTTCTTATTTTTGTAAATTAATTAAAATTGTTATGTTATCTGTGAATTATGCAAATCGACCATACTGTTGTATACCTATATTTGTCTTTGTTGATTATAATAAAAAAGCCGTATTGTTATCTTTATGATTATTTTTGTGTTGTGCCGTATACGGCTATAGATTGTATTATTGTATTAAAGTATTATCGCTGTTGTAGTTGGACGTCGCTGACGATTACTCGTGTATTTTTTCATATTTCGCTCGTAATTTAATATGTCTACTAGAATAATAATAGTAGTTTTTAATAATTTTTTTCTTCTCTGTCGATAATTTTCGTTACCTATTTGTCTACTTACACTTACGAGTCCCCTCGTCACTCTGACGCAGACAATTCATATTTATGGGCTGTGAATTTAATGCATTCACATGTTTGTTTTTGCTAAGCCGTATAAGAAAATTAATTTGACCAAGATTTGTTTTTGGCTTATATTATATAGTTAAAATATGAAGTCTTATTTTTCATATTTTTACATTTTTAACAGGTTAGAGCATATAAATCCATGTCTTTATGATTTTTTCTTAATATTTATATTTTTTCGGTCAATCTGGTAAAAATTGGTCCTAATGTTTTTCTTTATAATAATATAATGTTATTATCAGGGCTGTGAATTTAATGCATTTGCATGTTTTTTTTGCTACATCATAAAAGAAAATGGATTCGGCCAAAATTTGAATTGTGTTACTAATAATTAAAATACGAAATCTTATAGTGCATATTTTTGCATATTTAACTAGTTAGGGCATATAAATGCATGTTTTTATACTTTTTTCGTATTAATGCTTTTTTCTTAATATTTATACTTTTTCGGTCAATTTGGTCTAAAATATAAAATACATAATATAAAATGTATTTATAATCTAACTATCTTTTATAGAAATTTTATTATTTTTGAACATTTTATTCTATTTTTAGTTGGGTTGACTACACGTAAATTCGGGTATAAATAGTTGTTTTCTTATTTTGCCGAATATTGTCCAAGATCAGTATTATTAATTAATAATTATTATTGTATTGTTGTGGTCTATAAATATAAATAAATGGAAAATAATATTTACCTATATTAACTTGCACTTGATGCCTGATGGACAACAATTGTAAAAATAATACCTATTTCTATTAGTTCGATGTGATCGCCGATCCGTGATGTGCGTGTGTTCGTAATTCGAGTGTTATAGTTTTGTTTTGTTTATTTTATTATTTTATTGCGCCTAATCAGTACCTACTAGCTCCTTATTTATATTTCTAGTTGTACTGTATATTTTAAAATGCCAAAAGAAAAAATATCGGTTGCAACCCGTCTAAGAAACTACGTTTCTGAATTTGGAAATATATTTACAACAGACAGTAAAATTTTATTTTGTACAGTATGCAATATTAAAATTGCGAGTGATAAACGTTTTTCTGTAACACAACACATAGCCACTGAAAAACACCAAAGAGGAGTTAATCGTACAGAAAACAAAAAAAAAACTCAGCAACTTATTATCTCAAAAGATTCGTCATCTAAATCGTCATTTAATAATGATTTATGTAAAGCCATGCTTAGTGCTAACATCCCGTTAAATAAATTAAGTAATACATATTTCAAACAATTTTTGATAAAATATACTGGACAAAATATTCCAGATCAAACAACATTACGCAAAGTTAATGTTGACCATTGTTACCAGGAAGTTTTAAACGAAATAAGACAAAAAGTAGCGGGAAAGAAAATTTGGGTCTCAATAGATGAGACAACAGATGCCGAGGGCCGCTTTATTGCTTCAGTTATTATCGGTACATTACTCCTCGATCGTCCAGGTGAAATTTTTTTATTTAACCTCGAACAATTACAGAAAACAAATCATAGTACAATATGTTCCCTATTTGAAAATTCACTTTATTTATTATGGCCTGACGGAANAACTGGTAGCAAATGTTAAACGAGTATTCAAAAAGGCGCCTTATCGTGTTCAAAAATTTCATACTGATGCACCGAATATATCACTACCTCCTGAACCTATTCTGACACGTTGGGGTACGTGGATTTCTGCCGTATTATATTATAGTGAAAACTTTCAAACTGTAAAAAACATAATTGAAAGTTTTGATGAGAATGATGCGCTTTCCATAAAAAATGCTCAAAAATATTTTAAAATTACTCAAATGAAAGGAAACTTGACTTTTATACATTCGAATTTTGCATGTCTTCCCATAGCTATAACGCGTCTACAAAAACAAGGTATACCCTTATCTGAAGGTATTGCAATCATACAAGATATTTCATCAAAGTTTAGTCAATTAACAGGTACCGCTGGAATTGATATTAATAAAAAATTACAAACAGTTCTCAACAAAAACAAAGGATTTCAAATTGTTTGTAATATTTCAAAAATATTAACTGGCGAAGAAGAGAATGTAGGTGATTTGGATATACCAGAAGATTTAACCAGTAGCGACATGGCGTATTTTAAGTTTGCACCAATAACATCCGCAGATGTAGAACGATCGTTTTCTTTATATAAGAATATATTGGCACCAAACAGGAGGTCTTTCAAGTTTGAAAATCTCAAAAAATCATTAATCGTACAATGCAATAATTACTTTAGAGGTAAATTTATTAAATATTAAATTTATATTTATATTTATATTTATTTTTTTTATATAGATGCCGTAAATGACGATGATGAAGATCGCAATTAATTTAAATTTATATAAACATGTAATACCCATAAATTTTTAACAATTATATTTAGTATTTAAAAAAATATTTTTTGTTGTTTTTTGTATATTTTTGAAAAATTAGTACATATTTTACGAAATTTTAATAGCATATTTTTATGCACGTTTTGATATTTTTAGTGCATATTTTGATATTTTTTAGTGCATATTTTCATGCATATTTTGACATTTTTTAGTGCATATTTAATAGTTTTTTGGTGCATTAAATTCACAGCCCTGATTATAATTATTATTATTATTGTTTATTTCTTTGAAAAGATAATGGGCCCCCACTGAACAGATTCGTTTTGGAACTCATGAGTTCACAATTTATAATAAGGAAAATATTACATTCAAATAATAATTTAAATTGAACTTTTTTTTCACAATTTTAGACTTATGAAACTAACTTAAACATATACAATGTAGGTAACAATAATTAATATATGGAGATTTGAAAACAGTTTGAGAAAATACAAATGCAAGCAACTTGATTAGAGATGTACAAATATTTAAAGTTTTTAAATTTATTTCATTTTGCAGCCAGTTAGTTATTTATTTTTTTCAAGTATTAAACGATAGAGTTATTTTGAAGTCTAATGTTATCATATTATACATTTTTTGTTCTATACATAAATAAGTAGATTGAGTTAGTTTTCTGTGCATTAAGGGAACAGTAATGTTTGATAATTGTCTTGTGTTATATCCATGATCAATACTAGGTGTTAGGTTATTTTTAATTATATAAATTACTGATGCCTTATAGAACAATGGTAGAACATTTAATTCTTTGTACAGATATTCTGTGTAATACTAATAATTCTATATAAAATAATTTGTATTACCTATTCTATTTTGTATTATTTTTAATGGATTCGGTGTTGTATCGTAGGCACCTCTCCAAATAGTAATACCATAGTTAATTATGGATTCTAATAGAGCTTTATATACAAGAGTCTAGTGTTGTAGGTTCTTCACTTATAAATATAACGTGTCAACTGTTTTTTGTTCAAATTCTAATAAAAAACCATCTGTAGACTTAATATACGTGTACATCTTCCCATTAAAAGGCTATGTCCAAACGGCCCGTAACAATAGTAGGTATTTATTTATGTTTCTAATAAATGTATAAAAGATAACAAATTTATATACCTTTAGTAGATATCAGAGCAATTCTGATTTTATTATTAGGTTTATAGTTTTAATTGAATACCTCACAAAAAAAAGAAAATTTTCATTGAGACAATAATAACCAGGGCTGTGAATTTAATGCACCAAAAAACTATTAAATATGCACTAAAAAATGTCAAAATATGCATGAAAATATGCACTAAAAAATATCAAAATATGCACTAAAAATATCAAAACGTGCATAAAAATATGCTATTAAAATTTCGTAAAATATGTACTAATTTTTCAAAAATATACAAAAAACAACAAAAAATATTTTTTTAAATACTAAATATAATTGTTAAAAATTTATGGGTATTACATGTTTATATAAATTTAAATTAATTGCGATCTTCATCATCGTCATTTACGGCATCTATATAAAAAAAATAAATATAAATATAAATATAAATTTAATATTTAATAAATTTACCTCTAAAGTAATTATTGCATTGTACGATTAATGATTTTTTGAGATTTTCAAACTTGAAAGACCTCCTGTTTGGTGCCAATATATTCTTATATAAAGAAAACGATCGTTCTACATCTGCGGATGTTATTGGTGCAAACTTAAAATACGCCATGTCGCTACTGGTTAAATCTTCTGGTATATCCAAGTCACCTACATTCTCTTCTTCGCCAGTTAATATTTTTGAAATATTACAAACAATTTGAAATCCTTTGTTTTTGTTGAGAACTGTTTGTAATTTTTTATTAATATCAATTCCAGCGGTACCTGTTAATTGACTAAACTTTGATGAAATATCTTGTATGATTGCAATACCTTCAGATAAGGGTATACCTTGTTTTTGTAGACGCGTTATAGCTATGGGAAGACATGCAAAATTCGAATGTATAAAAGTCAAGTTTCCTTTCATTTGAGTAATTTTAAAATATTTTTGAGCATTTTTTATGGAAAGCGCATCATTCTCATCAAAACTTTCAATTATGTTTTTTACAGTTTGAAAGTTTTCACTATAATATAATACGGCAGAAATCCACGTACCCCAACGTGTCAGAATAGGTTCAGGAGGTAGTGATATATTCGGTGCATCAGTATGAAATTTTTGAACACGATAAGGCGCCTTTTTGAATACTCGTTTAACATTTGCTACCAGTTTATCAACTTTTGGAAATTGAATACGTATTTTTTCAGCGACTCTATGTAATCCATGGGAAGTACAAGTTACGTGAACCATTTTTGGATACAACACTTTTAATGTATCACCAGCCTTCACCATATAAGGCGCAGCATCACTTAAAAACAGCNCGATAATAACTGAAGCAATAAAGCGGCCCTCGGCATCTGTTGTCTCATCTATTGAGACCCAAATTTTCTTTCCCGCTACTTTTTGTCTTATTTCGTTTAAAACTTCCTGGTAACAATGGTCAACATTAACTTTGCGTAATGTTGTTTGATCTGGAATATTTTGTCCAGTATATTTTATCAAAAATTGTTTGAAATATGTATTACTTAATTTATTTAACGGGATGTTAGCACTAAGCATGGCTTTACATAAATCATTATTAAATGACGATTTAGATGACGAATCTTTTGAGATAATAAGTTGCTGAGTTTTTTTTTTGTTTTCTGTACGATTAACTCCTCTTTGGTGTTTTTCAGTGGCTATGTGTTGTGTTACAGAAAAACGTTTATCACTCGCAATTTTAATATTGCATACTGTACAAAATAAAATTTTACTGTCTGTTGTAAATATATTTCCAAATTCAGAAACGTAGTTTCTTAGACGGGTTGCAACCGATATTTTTTCTTTTGGCATTTTAAAATATACAGTACAACTAGAAATATAAATAAGGAGCTAGTAGGTACTGATTAGGCGCAATAAAATAATAAAATAAACAAAACAAAACTATAACACTCGAATTACGAACACACGCACATCACGGATCGGCGATCACATCGAACTAATAGAAATAGGTATTATTTTTACAATTGTTGTCCATCAGGCATCAAGTGCAAGTTAATATAGGTAAATATTATTTTCCATTTATTTATATTTATAGACCACAACAATACAATAATAATTATTAATTAATAATACTGATCTTGGACAATATTCGGCAAAATAAGAAAACAACTATTTATACCCGAATTTACGTGTAGTCAACCCAACTAAAAATAGAATAAAATGTTCAAAAATAATAAAATTTCTATAAAAGATAGTTAGATTATAAATACATTTTATATTATGTATTTTATATTTTAGACCAAATTGACCGAAAAAGTATAAATATTAAGAAAAAAGCATTAATACGAAAAAAGTATAAAAACATGCATTTATATGCCCTAACTAGTTAAATATGCAAAAATATGCACTATAAGATTTCGTATTTTAATTATTAGTAACACAATTCAAATTTTGGCCGAATCCATTTTCTTTTATGATGTAGCAAAAAAAACATGCAAATGCATTAAATTCACAGCCCTGGTTATTATCATAGTAATATCGTAGTATTTTACGATCCGGACTGGATTTTTACGTCATTACATAGTACAGTGAGTATACCGAGTTCGATCGAGAGGGCGTTTATAAATCCGAGACGTTTAAATATACAGATACCTAACTACACTGTGAAGTCGGATAATTTAAACAATTTTTGAGCAAATAATAATTACAATTATAATTTATTGTCAATATCTCAAGTACGACCCATGAGTGTAACGTTTTGAGTCGACGTTTCGATGGCTGTTTCGATGACGGGAACACCATCTGTGATTACATTTTGGTAATTATTATGTATTATTACCTATTTATTACAGATGTATAAAACTATTATATAAATATAGCCAACTTCATGAGTACATCTGAAGTGGCATACAATTTTATTGAATAACCAATAAACGGCGTAAACAATTTGTTTATGCCATGAACCTATGCAATTATATGGAAAATATTTGAAATTGATCATAAATCATTTTTATATCCAAGCCCGGATTGAGACATGTAGAGGCCCCCATGGCCGAACTTTTCAACGAATCTTTTGTTAAAAGACTAAAAGTATACAGTTTTAAAATTTGAATTTAGTTATTAATACATTTTAACAAAAGAAAAATAATAATAATAAATAAATTTATTATTTTTAACAAAATTACTAGTAATTTCTAATATAACTTAATAATATGAATTACCTTATCATCAGGCAACGAATAAATATTAAAATATCAAAGTACAAAGTTAATGGTTAAATGCATACAAACAAAACATACTGTGGTAAAAGCCAAGGCTCTGGGAGTCTGGTAGCCCGGGGACCAAGTAAATTATAGTAAAGATGATATCTAACACTATAAAATTAGTTATTAGTAAGAGATATTATTTTTTAATTATTTTCAAAGATATGAAGTATTTATGTCTTTCTTGAAAAAATTCAGAATTTGAACATGTGCCTTTCTGTATTTAGCGATTTATACATGACTGTCAATTTCATTCCTCTTATTATACTCTATCATACAGTCTTTCGGTATCTAATTTTTTTAATTTCTATGTAGGTATATTATAATTTTTTTTTGTCAAATCTAATAACTGAAGAAAGATAAAATTGAAACGATTTAAATAATTTTCAAACGTATTGTCGAGGTTTCGAAGGAATTTTCAATAAACTATGTTCTACAAGAGTACAAGTAAACCAAAAAACCACAACGTTGCAATTTTTTTTATACTTATAAGTCCTCTCGGCATTCGATCGAAAATCCAACAAAAATTTAATACATTATAAAAATTAAACATATTATTTAAACAGTAAAAATGTAAAATAATTATACAACTGTATGTTTTACTCGTATTATTATATCATAAATTTGATTTAATAATGAATTATAATCTTAAATGTAATAATAATAATAATAATGATTAGATGATAATGTTAATATTATACTTATATAATGTTAATCAAGAACAGATCATTGTAAAAATAAAAATAAAAACAAATAAACAAATCGTTAGAGACGAACAAATTTTTAGTAAGTATAATAATAAAAGATAAAAAAAAAAGATGATTAAAAAGGTCAACGATAACGCGTTTCGTGTTACAGGCAACTTTTTTGATCAAAGGCATTATAAACGGTTATCTACCTACATTTTATTTCATATTATTGACAAAAAATAATAGTACAATAGGTATATATAGATTATACAAATACAATGATAAATAGAAATAAAACACTTACATAATATATAATAATAGAATTACGATTACATTTAAATGTACAGAATCTGAAACAAATACATAACCATAATAATACATGGAACTATTATAATAATAAAGTCGTTGGCTACGCATACAACGCGATTCGACTATAATAATAAAACGAGTGTTTTAAAAGAGTAAATATTTATTATCATTATTATTATTGTTTTAAATGTAAGTATATATTTTATAATACACTACCCTATAAAAATACAATATAGTATTTACATTTCTATTGTACTCGTACATTGTATAAGGCGTTGAAAGTAATGTGTTTGTATATTATAGTATAAAAAGAGAAAGAGAGAGAGAGAGAGAGAGAAAATTACAATGTTCACGAATATATTAAAATATTATAAATATGTACCTATTCTAATTTATGCGGTTTAAAATATTATGATAATGTTGTATGGTTGTACATAATTATTATAATATATTATAGAAAGTGAATTAAAAGAGCGAGACAAAGAGAAAAATACATTATTAAAATAATAATAATAATAAAGTTAACGCTAAATAAATTGAGCTTTTAATCGACAAAAAAAACCTATACGGCGAATCAAAAATAAAAAAAAAAGTATAAACAATTATACATACGTCATATTATTTTAATAAATCATTAATATTTTATAATATTTGTTTGTTGTTATAATAAAACAACGGGATCATAACGTTAGTCTTCGTAATCGCACAAAAACGTTCAACAAAAATAGTATTTTTTTTTTTACTTGTGCGCGTATATCAATGCCGGTGTAGATAATAATATGAGGTATAGGTCCTAAATCGCATAAAACAACAATATTAACGTGAGTTATTGTTATTGATATTTCGACTCTCGCGCAAAATTGTTGGCACACCGCGGAATCCCGGAGGCGGCGTTGTCGCCGTCGTGTTGTGTGCGCAATAACAATAAATCACCGTTATACACTGTCATCGTAACGCGTTGTGTTTATCAATCAACATAATATTATATTACTTATAACAAAGCAAACCCTGATCCGGATCCAGAAAAAAAAAAAACATTATACATATAAAACCACGTTTTGATTGCATTTTTTAATCGATCAACAAGTAGTGTCGTGTGTGCGCGAACGCGTGTATAGTTAAATTATTAGTTCTAAATGATTATTGTGCGGCGCGTGTATACTCGAAATCGAAACATTTTTTTTTATATCGTTAACAATAAACGTAATATTCTACGAGGAAAAATATAATAATAGTCAACAACGATTGTATAAGAATATTATTAAAAACGGTTTTTTTTAAAAAAAAACCAATAAAATTTCAAATACCAATACAAAATTTCATTACCGAAGCGATTTTCATTTAGATAGAAGAATAATTAATAGAAAAACCGCGTGGCTACGACGACCGACGGTGCGGATGACGATATCAACGAAATTTTCTTTTACCGCCGGTCCTCCTTAAATTATCTCGTGCATCAAGATGTTTCCGTTAGAAATATCCTTAGAAATATCCTCCAAAATATCCCACGGTAAAAATAACTCCGTTTAAAACACCCCCGTTAGAAATGCCCTTATTTAAAATATCATTCATATTATATATAACTCTAAACAGTATATTTTGAAATATAAATACAAAAAAATAAATTATAACAGAGTTATAATACGATAAACGATAATATTCTTATTTCCGTGATAAAACTAAAATAATTATTATACTCGTACTATAAACGTACTTTAGATTTATAATAATATTTAGTTCGATGCATTTACGTTCACGCATTTATTTGTGCCGTGTCGTCTGTTCACATAATTTTTGGATACTATGTCAAATTTTGTATTTTTGTTAATATAGCTTAAAAGGTAAAAATTTACTTGCACACTGCGACATATTTTAAATGGGATTTTTGTTTAATACGGGATATTTTGAACGAGTGAAATGAAATATCACTGGATATTTTGACGGAACACCGTTATCGATTTCTTTTTATATATGAGGTGCCTTCGCAGTCGCTACGACGTCGATGGTCTGATGAAAAAATCAACAAATAGTCACAAACCTTTAATTATATAGAAAAAAATTGCGCACCAAACTAGTGTGGATGAAGCGGATATTTACGCTGGTGAAGCAAATTTTAACGCATAACTGTTATTAATTATGAAAGCAGCGAAATTTCGTAAAGTTTCAAGTAGGACTATAGTAGATTAGAGAGCCTACATAATAAACCGTAATTAATATAATATAACTGTGCTCTTAACATAGTTACATGGATCGCATCATCTTGGAACTACGCAATATATAACTAAATATAGCCGTGGCGACTAATTGAACTGTTATAGCGCTAGCGGTTACATAAACCTTTCATTTACGCTGTATGGTTAAAGAAAACTCGCAAAATGGAGTCACGATAAGTGACCAAGAGGAAACGGTCCCAATAGTAGATCATACATCTTATTATACACTGTAGGCTGTATAGACCTGGGTCGAAAAAACCCGGGTTAAATAAATATTTATTTTTTTTTTTTACATATTATTTTGTGACAGAAATGGCTACATTGATTGAAAATTATTCATTACTAAGTACCGATTGGTATTAGTAGAGTAGGTACCTATTACTTCTATGGTTAAGTATATTTAAATATTTCTTTAATTTATAGAGTTTAACTGAAATCTTGCGACAATAATTGATAAAGACTATTGATCACATATTAATACTAACATTGTTAACTAATAATTACATAAAAGGTCGTTGCCAATTCAATTTCACTGTATAATTGTGAATTTTTACATTTAATATTTCTCCCAAATAAATAAAATCGGGTGAATTTTTAGGTAGGGGTTTTGAATCAATTTGGGACAGGGTTTTTCTACCAACTCTGATCTAGACTCCACTATATATGGTAAGCTGTATATACTAATCAAACATTTTGGTTTACCACCGCTGCAAAGTAAAATCTTGTTTTTGTTTTTTTTTTTTTAATAATATTATCGATGTTATTTAAATCGACAAAAGAGAGATATACCGGGACGCAAATTGGACGTGTGTAACAATTAACCTCAATTACAATTTGTCGCAAAAGAAAAAAAAAGAAAAACAATATATAATTTCCTATATCGTAATATATACCTACATAAAAAAATATAAGCAATAATTATTGTATATTCGAAATTATTTTAAATGAAAAAAAAATAATAATATAAGGTTTTAAAGATGAAAGGTACATTAAAATGATAATTTTGTTTTGATTACATAAGTAAAATCTGGTACATAAATATTATAAAATGTAATGTGTACACAAAAAACATATACTGAAAACAAAATAAAATCGATTTGTGCGAAATAATTAATGCGATGATTTGTAAACGCGGTGAATCGTTTAATAGGGATTTTTTTTTTTTTTAGGAAAGTTGAGGAAACGTAAAACCGGCATCATATTACTAATGTACGTACATGTTTAGCACCAATTTTATACACGTGTACACGAAACAATAAAACAAAACAAAAAACCCGAAAAAGAAAATAAATAATAATAAACCGACGCTGTAATTATATGTGTGCCTCAAATCCCGTTGTTGACTTTCTTGTTGCCGCCTCCTCTGATCTCGTCTCGAAACAACTTGAGCCGAGCAATCGCGCCGGACCAGAAACCTTTGGGCTCACCATACGCCGAGTCGCTGTTGTCAGCCAGCGGGTCGATTACCAATTGAGCCCTGTGCGGCGGTATCAGCGGGTCCTTGAGCCGGGCCAGGTCGGTCTGCACAGCCGCTAACTGTTCGCGAAGCTGATTGTACGCGTGCAAGTCCAGTCCCGACTTCTTTGCCTTCTTGTGCACCGTGATCAGATACTGACGGTCTCGGACATCCGGCATCAGGTACTCCTGTCGAAATATTGTGTATTAATATTTATTATACATTTTTTTAAAGACGAATACAGGAATAGAATGCAAACGATTGATAGCCGTGTGTTATAAATATCCAGTAGCTCTTCGAAATTTGAAAATCCGACTGATTCGCAAAAATCCTATATACCTAATGTCTACCATATATACTTTGTTCCAGGAAAACTCTTTGAAGTGAAGAGCTTTGAAGAGTTTAACGTAACAGATAGATTTAAATACTATAAAATGTAAAAAAAATAAAAACATTTTTATAAACGATGAAAAATTATGCACTTACAAAAATCTAATATCTATGTTTTAATATTTTCTCCGTTCGATACATCTTGATGTGAAGATTAATAACAAAAAAAGGTCGACTCAAATTTCAATAAAGTCAGTAACGCCGGAGAGAAAAGTGACGTTTTAATTTATATTTTGGTCTAGGTCGGTAAAATAAACTTTTCGATGCGTAAGCGGTATTGAGTACCGAGTACTGAAAAAAGAATGTATTGAGTTGAGAAGGTGTACGAATATAGAAAAAAAAAAAGAAGATCCATAAAATTATTTTATTTATATGCAACGATAAATTATTGCTTATGAAATACAATTCTGTTAAGTTTGATTACCTATACATATTATTTTTAAATGCCATAATTGTTTACAGTTTTCGTCAAAATTTGAATTTATACGCTTATTAATAAATATACTACATTACTACATTACGCTTAAATTGTTTTACAACAAATTAACTACTACTAAGTATAACTTATAATGTGTTAAATTTCAAGTATTTCTGTTCGGCTAAAACAATTTTATCCACGTGAAAATTGATCAAAAAGTTAAAAGAACTCGAAAATGTTAAATCCCTAAAAATAATTCAAAAATAGTCAATATTTTTAAAACTTTACCACTTAATAAAAAATCAAAAAAAGATCAATCAATGCATCAGATAGATTAAATTTCCTCCCTGAAAAGATACTACTTTTGAATTTCAAAGCGAGATTTTTGGTAGAAATACAAAATCGAAAATAATGAAATTGTATTGCTATAAATTATTTGTCAGTTTTTCCTAATTATTATGAAAACGGTCAGGATAATAAAAAATCAGCTCCTTAATGCATTGCATCAACTAGATCCAAAAAGCTATAAAAAAGTTTCCTTGTCATTTTTTATTTTTATTTACAAATCATTATTAAATTCACTTAATATGTTCCTCAACGCGTTCAGATTCTGAAAATAAGTTATTGACAGTAGTACTTTACCGCAAGAAAACTTGTTTTATAGTGCCTATGGCAGGAAAATGGTCGAGTTGTATGCAGCTTGCGGAATCGTTTTTCTAATGATTAATCGTCGACTTGTCAATATTTTAAATAATAATAATATTACATAAATATTAATATTATTATACGCCCGACTGCGTCAAAACGATAATTATTATGGCACGTTCGCTATGCGGAGTACGCGTTGGGTTTTTTTTTTTTGTTTGGGGTCGGTGCCGCTTTGTTTTGTGTTTATTTTCTGAAGAGGGCCGGACGTTCCAAAACCGCCCACACATGATGATTGATTGACGGTTTAAATTTTTAAAAACCATTACGAATTTACACGAATCTTTCTTTTATATTATATTACTCGCGTATTTTGAAAACTCACGCGGCTAATATTCTTCGATTGGTTAATTGGAACAAACGTACGTCCTATAATAATGTTTGTCTGCAATAAACATCATATATAGATAGTTGTTTAAATTAAGTTCGATATTGTGAATAAAAAAAAATGTAATTAGAAGTACACTGGATAAATGCATTAAATATTATTGTTGTATTAACAATGTTTTCGGGGGATCTTAAACACATAAATAATAAAAAGAGAGAAGAAAACGAATTATATATAATATAAACTTTATAGTTTCAAGTTTGAGAAAAGTTTAAACCGAAAGTGGTGAGCGTTTGTGATATCGTTTCAGACTGCAGATGCGCGCAGTGATTAATGCCATTTTAAAATTTATAAAAAATGTCACGCCAAACACATCGGGTGGATCAGTGAGTTTCGAAAAACCATCATATAATAAATCGTGGTGAAAAAAAGGTTCTAAATCGGACTCAAAACCGTCCGAGATCAGGTCGACATTTCGTCTTAAACGTCGCATTGACGCGTGCACTCGTATTTGATCATGTGCGGCTCATTCATAAATGTCGTGCTTCGATTGCTCGAGTTTAGTGTCAAGCACTTGTAACCGAATCATATACTACTCTTAGCCGAGTCATTGGTTTTTATTTTTTTTTTTTTTTTTTATAGGAATTTCCGGTCAGTGGCTTCGGAAATCCAACACAATTTTTAAAATAATAATATATAGCGAGTAAATATTGTTGTTGGTGACGTATTTCTAATTTAAATTTCGTCAGATATTAACAAAGCACCCTGCAACAGAAATCAAACCAAAATTAAAAATTGTCCAAAATTCAAGTGTAATGTGCGAACAGCGAAAATTCAATATTCGGTTGCAAAAGATCCAGAGTTTCGATTTTGGGTCTGATAGACTGCGCTGGGGCTATACGTCGGGCCTGGACGTAGCGTATAATACAATTCGGTAAATCGTTTTTAGAATTCAAGTAGTTCAAATAATAATATTATTATATGCGTATCTGCAATTTATAAAGACCTGTTCGCTATTTAATCGGCAAAGGCAAACATCACTGCTATAATACTGGCCATCGTAATGAATAATATGAACGGTAAACATCACGAATACAGAAGGTAAACATTATATAAACAACTCTGTTTGCCGCACATTGATTGAACGGCGTACTGGTTACATTTCAAGGCTTAAAAAATGTAGATATTTGCTCACGCATCACAATAACTAAACATAACCCAGAATTTCGGTAAGTGTATGTTTTTATTTCTGTAATTAAGTATTTATTCGGTTCGGCAAACAGACTTTGTCCCGAAATGAAGGGTCGCTTCATTATACCTAATGTTTAATTTTTAAAAGAAGTCGGGATAAGGCCCGACCTCAAAATAGAATTCGACACCGTTGCTAAGATCGATAAAACGAGTTTGATGATCATCGACACTCATTTCATTTCTATCTATACTTCGGCCCACAAGAGAAATGAACCGTTTCGCGTATGTAGACTGACGATGGTAACTGTTCAGAGGGTACTGTTTCTCCCACTTTGTTCCATTCAGTAATTAACTGCGACGTATACGCAAGCGTGTAATCGAACGCATTTTTGTCGGAAACGGTTTACTTCTCTCGAGTATAATATATACCATTAATGCTACTTTATAAGGTATTTATCAATATTGTTTTCCATATAATATAATAACAACTACGAGTTGTTTAATAAAACGCAAAGTTCTTATAATTTACTTTTTCCAGATTTTCCTACAAATTATTGTTGTTACTGTCATTTATATATTATTTCTTATTTTATATTACTAATGCCTTTTCCCTCCTCTTCACAATTATTGTTTTTGCGTATTGATTTCTTCGTTCATTCTTAAATATAAATTTCAATTTCTTACATTTTCTGCCCAGGGAATTATCAATATCCTTCTAAAGCATCACGTTTCAAAAGGCTTCTATTACAAAGCTTCTTATAACTACTTCCTGCAGGTCTTGAGACTAACTGTGTGCACCGTTGTCCGTTTTACCTGCACTATTTTTCTCTTTATGTCCGTCTCGCTTTTATCCATATAGGGTATGGGTATTAGCTATGACCTGGGAGGAATGTCGGCGTTTTATACTTTTTATTATTATTATTATTATTAGTAGTAGTAGTAGTATTATAAAACCATTGATGGAAAATTGATCGTTTTTCGTTTATGGGTTCAGTGACAAAACGCACACCTATTTCACCTTATACTTTGTATATAACAAATTTTATATCAATTCGTTTTCGAAATTTTACTTGAGATTTTCTCGGTACCCTAAATAACCGGTTGAAATGGACAAAATAGATATGCATTTTTCGAAAAAAATCTTGGGTAAAAAACCACATATTATTTAACTACACAATATGCGTTAAAAATGTCAAATGTTATTTGTAGCTGCACGTTCTCTGTAAAGATATTTTTAATATACTTTTATGCGTTCCCGCAGCAATAACCAGAAATAATGTCGTGTCGTTTAGGTATAGTGTTTTCATGTTCGAACAAATCTAATGTTTTTTGGGATCACTGAATTTATTTCGTCCGAACAAAATGGAAAAACTCGTTCAAAATCATTGCCCCCGTCAGCCACCGTGCGTATGTGACCTTTTACTGCTACGATAACCGTTCGGACATAATTGGAGCGCAGTATACGTAAAAGTACCTTTTCAACCGACAAAATTCATCGCTGCACACGAATTTCGTCCTAAGAACTCTTATTTTATACGAATTGCGTCCCGATAATATTTTACGACTACACGAATTGCGTCCCAGCGTAAATGTATTATTGAAAATAATGTATATTTGCCTTCCCAATTTATACAGTCTTATTAAGATTGTCAACTGCAGCAATTTATTATTATTAATGGGTTGAAAATATTGATTTTGGTCGTTGTTACACAATTGAAAGTTTAAGTTATTTCGCTTTAAATTTTTACTCAGTTTTTATCTGCAGAAATGCATAGTTCTTCAGAATCTTCAATATGATTATGGTCATTTGCACGTTCTATTATGTCATTTCTATCATTTTGTTTAATATAATATATGATACCTATACGACTGTGACGTTTTCTTTACAGCAATTCCGACGTTAAATATCATTCTTTAATGGTTTGTGGTAACAAAATTTGTATCCATCTGTATACAAAATTAAGTTTTAATTTTTTAAATTAAAATCACTGATGTCGTTTTATCAATAAGATTTAAAATCATACTAACGTTTACGCGAACGAAATCAAATACTTTATGAATTATACAAGTACAACTACGTTATAATAACACGAACGAATTACGACGAAACAGGGGACACGCGTCATACTAAAATTATAATCTATACGAAATAATAATTTGTAAAAAACTGGGATATACCCGCAAAGTATAATGTATTTATGAAAACATAATTTGCAGGCATAACGGACGCAATTCGTGTAGTCATTATCGGATTTTTTAATTTGAGACGCAATTCGTGTGCAGTCAAATTCATAGTGCTTAAGGCGCAAAATTTCGCGATTGTTCACGCAGGGTCTAAAAACAAGCCGATTTCACTCTTGGATAGCGGCTATTGACCGCATACCCAGTGGGTGTCCATGCACAGCGCGACCTGTGCTAAAGCTCGACAACATTTTTCACACGTAGTTTGACAAAATCAATGTCAAAGATCGTTTGTATAATATCGAAACATAATAGTACCCGCCACTCGAATGTTCTCATGCCACAAGTCAAAATCGTTGCGTTTCGATAGGTATCACCAACGTCAGGCTATGGAAAATGTATACTGATCAAAAATCGATATTCCACATTACGCCAACTAATTTATGAAAATTTTGCGCATTCGATTGTCAACATTTATACGAGGCAAAAAACGATAGATAGGTACATAGGTACAGTGTCGGCCAGCGTTCTATTAGAATACTCGGAGAAGCAAAATAAAAAAAAAAACATCTTTATAAAACCAATACATTCTTCACTACACTCAGAATCTAAAGACCGGAAGACTAATAGAAAACCTATCGCTGTTGACGAGACATTTAACCGGAGTTTATGCAATCTGTGTGTATACAGAAGTGGTCACCATGGTCGATGGTGATTCCGAAAGTCGGTTGACTGTGGTAGCGTTGCGGCGATTCGGTATTACCGCAATAATAATAAAAACATTTTAGTGCGCGTCGTCGGCATAGCGAATATATGGCAGCTACATACGTCATTTGCAGAATAAAATGGTATGTCGGACCAAAAAAAAAAAGAGCTGATACTGCTGACGGGTGTGTCCCTTTATTGTACAGCTGCATTGTAGGCAGAAAGTTTGAAAGGTGTACAGGGTGTCCTACTGTATTATCCTTATACTAATAATTCTGTCAATATTAATTTTGTTTTTCAATCGGGTTTTGTGAGAGAGGTACACATATGTAAAGAAAAAGTCAGTTTTTATTTTCATTCCTTAATTATATTGAAAAAAAAAACTTTTTATTTAATCAATTTTCAAAGTTTCCAAAATAGTCATTTTGTAAAAGATATTGTACTAAAAATTTGAATGTAATATTTATATCCGATTAATAGTTTGTTAGTAATAGCGGTTTTAATTTTTAGAAAATTGATGTAAACACAACTAATTTTCAATAGAATAACACGTTACGTGATAAGGAATCACAATCAGCACAGTAATTCTTTACCTTCTATTCAAAATTAATTGTATTCACACCAAATTTCTAGAAATTAACACTGCTATTACTAAAAACCTATATTAATCGAAAATGAATGTATGTAATAACATTCAAATTTTTAGAATAATATCTTTTACAAAATGGCTATTTTGAAAATTTTGAAAAACGGAAAAATAGAAATGATTAAGAGGTGAAAATAAATATTGAATTTCCTTCACACAAAAAAAAAGTACCATCTGGACCACATTCCCTTTTAGAAATGCTACCGAGCGTATATCTGAGCAAGAATTACGGTAGAATTTTTGTACACAGTATAAAAAAAAAATAAAACATCTTAGTAAAACTAATACATTCTTCACTACATTCAGAATCCAAAAAAAAAAATCGGAAATAACAGAAACCGTTAATATCGTAAATTTTCCCAATTATTGTAGAATAATTAATACGGTTTTTCCTGAAGGAAAATTTTCACAATATTCGCTTCCAGAAATATACAAATATAAAGGTATAAAAAAGAGGTGGCGAAATTCTTCAGAAAACAAACACACACAAATCATAGTAAAACCAACAATAAATTTCTCATAGCTACGCTCAGAATCTAAAATAGGGAAAAACTCTAAATTACGAGCCCAGAACATCCACAGAGGGATTGCCTTTACACGATTGGCAATACGCGAATAAAATAAATAATAAATAATATCGCAGAAGGTTATACGACGGGATATAAAACATTTAATTGGCAATATATCCTATAACGTTTACCGACACCTTCTGCGGGGCTGTACGCGTTCAACTACATATTCGATTTTTATTTTGTTTTGCCAAAATTAAATGTTAAATTACTATACACGTTTCGTGAAACGGCAGTACTGTGTGCTATCTAAAGAATACATTCGAATTCCATGCGGGTCTGTGTTATACGGGTTCTTAGACAATAACTTTCTGAACATTGACAATTTGAACATAAAAATGCTGAGTCCGTAGAAAAAATCGCTAACGTTGTCACTTCGCTGAAATAAGAAATTCTGGAAATTGAACTGACTATAGAGGCAATTCGCTAATCGGTCGGGTCGATAGATGGCGCCATACTTTATAATTCTTGTACTCGTACGGTCGCGCCGTACGTAAGTAAAAAAACGTCACGTGCTCAACAATAATAATATTGTATTAATAAAATTTATTTAATATTAATAATTGGAATAGTTTCGTAAAAATTATTGAATTTCTCACAATTTTTTAATTAATCACAGCAATATACTTGAAATAATTATTTTTAGTAATTTTTTGAAAAATCGAATTTTTAATATTTGTGGTTAACCGTTCAGTATTATTATATTATCGTGGGTGTTTTAATCGATTTTTAACAATTATAGAGCTGATGCCAAATTAATTTTTATTTTCGTCGATATACCAAAACGCAAATACGGCATTCCCTTCGGGCCGCCTTTCGAATGAACCCATTATATCAATTTGTGATTACTCCGTATATACGCACTACCACAATAAATAATGTATACACAAATTATAAATTATAAAATTTAGTTATAGCAAAGGCCAACGTTATTTTACTCACGTTTTGTCGCGTTTACAATTTTCCAAACAAATCGTTATCGTAATATTTTATTTTGCTGTAAAGTATTTTTCTTTTTTTATCAAGCCACAATTAGAATTTAATGTCGAAGAACAGCGTCGCCGATTCGTAAATAATATTTACTCAAGATGAGATCCGTATCGGCAAGTGGTGTTTTTCTTTGGAACAGTATAAAACATTATTTTTAATTCCGGCACAAAAAAAGTAAATGATTATCTACGGTATACTCGAGGGCTCTCTGGACCTAATTACCGAGGGGAAAAACAAAAAAAGAAAACAAATTTTTATCATACGAAAACCTAGAAGTATTTCCGTCAAGATAATTATAATTTAAACTTCTCTCGTGGAAACATAAACCTCGTAAAAAAAAAAAAAAAAAAAAAAACTAAAATAACACTAACTAACTGCAAAACTATAAATAAAAAGTGATCAAAATGAATAATTTATTGTAGCGCTTTGACCAGTGAGTGATTAGTGTGGGCGACTCGTCATTTTTATACATCAACTCGATGTATTATTTTAGACGTAGCAGTAATAATATGATACTTATTCGACCTCAAACTCAAACATTAATAATATAATATAGTGTTTAGTACTTAGAGCAAGCAAAAACAATAAATCATTGCAATAAAAACCTATTCTGAACTTGATAAACTGGTACAAGATTTCAGTAATTTTTTTCCTATAGCCAAGGTAATCCAGAAATAAACAAAAATAATTATCATTTGATGTCAGTATTTTTTATTTTTCTAAAAAAAACTATTAGAAATCTAAACAATTTTTTAAATTACTTGAAGTTTATCCAAGTTGAACAAGTTATTCTAGTAACTGAGTAAGTTAAACTTACTTTTCTTAATTAAGTAACTTAGTTGAGTTATAAGTTTTTAAATAAAAAAAGGTAACTAGTTAAGTTATAAGTTACTAATCAAATAATTACAGTTATAAAGTTACAAATTATAATGACTTTTTAAAATATTTTTATTTTTACTGAAAATATTTATTGAATTCTAATAGCAATGTTATTCAATCAAATGTTGAATGAGATATGGGTCCTCTTTAGTCATTAAATAATAAGCTCCCAGCACTAAATAATCGTTCAACGTAGTCACTAGACAGGATTGTCATATTAAATTTGATGACAATTTTAAAAGTCTGAGTTGCAAAATATTGGTGACAAAATGATGAAAACTAATTTCCAACTTTATTTGGTCAAATAAAAAGTAACTCGTTAAGTTACTCTCATTCATGCACAAAAAGTAATTCGTTAAGTTAGAGTCACAAAAAAACTAAAAGTGCCTAACTTACAAGTTATAAAGTTACTGATTATTTTAAACTTTGTAAGTTTGTTTAAACTATGTACTACCCATCTTTGAGATTTTAATGTAAAAATCGAAGCATTCGTGTAAACCTTTTATGTGTTTTCTAAGAAAAAAAGATGACCTAGTAACAATATTATGGCTTTTTGCAACACTATCAGTATTAATAAAAGAAAAAAGAAATCAAATACATGGGTGTTTTTTTTTTTTTGTTGTTATTACGAGAATGTTAAGCCGGGATCCCACAGCACGTGAAGTGGTAAAGGGAGCCGTGGGAATGGTCGGCGCGGCACAGATAAGCGGCATGACGTCTATTGTCGGTGTTTTTCAAAGGAAAATTGGCATAAACCGTCTTATCATTCCAATGTCTATTGTTCAAGCCGTTCTACGTTTTCAAATTTTTTTTTAACAATATAATTAATAGTTTTATTTTTTTCAATACTTATCACCCCACTGAACAACAAAAATGCCGTGGCGCAAATGGCAAGTTTCGAATTATTATCTTTCATTGTATATTTATTTAAATAATATTAATTAGAAACTGTAATAATTATTAATTATTACGATAGACGATAGTGATACAACAATTATTACCACGAGTTCAAAATAATAAAATAAACAAAAGAAATTTCGTGCGAAAAACTATATCATTGCGCACTAGCACGTATTCAGAATTAATTTTCAGGGATGGGTTGAACTTTTCTTTCTTGTATATGGGTTTGACGTCGAACTAAGAGGGGATGAATTGAACAAGGCACGCCTAGAAACATGGTCCCTGGGAATGCATTATAGACGTATACTCGTTGGATCACGTGTTGTGGCACGGGGTATCTTCGTTTAAAAAAATAATAACAATATAATATACAGAGTAAATGGTTTCTTTTTCGTTTAGTTTGTGCTTTAAATTTAAAACTAAAAAACACATTATTTTCCCATCGAAAAATAAAACGGCTGATGAATATTGAACAACAATAATTATTGTTCTATTATAAAAGACAACAGAAAATTTCCTCACGGTTTTCACAGCAACTATTTAATCGAGAGAAAATATAGGTACTGCAGTTCTGTCGCGTTGATTTAATTTTTAATAGAATTGTTAATTTGTCAAGTGAAAGCCACCAATAGATTTATTTCTGTGATATTATTAGGTGCAGCTAGCAAACAATTACTCTTTTATTTTATATTTTTATCTGTTTTACAAAATACAGAATAATTTATTCAATATTTGTATGTATTAGTAAAGCAACGGTTTTTTTTCTGTCTAGGAAAAAACAATTTTTCATCCGTAAGTAATTCAATTTTCAACATTTCATTTTGGTCTTAAACTAAAATATTTCCTTCGAGTTTAAATATACTACTGCAAGAATCGGGGGGCGTAGTACTTTTCATAAATTTAGTTAAAAGTGTGTTAATGAAGTAAAAATAATATTTTATATAGGTATAATCATGAAAAGACTACAACTTTTCCTATATACGTACACATTATACTGTTGTGATATAACCCGGGCAAAATGAAAATTAAAGTTTTGAAATTAATTTATAAACAACTACAAAAATCGAAACCCCCTGAGACATTGCTCGTGATAAAGTATATAATATATATTGTATTATTTACATTTTAATATAATATTATAACTAAACGCAGTACTTTTCACTGTTTTAATGTTAATATGAAGTATTGTTTACGAAATGGGGTTTTTTTTAGGATGACGAGGAGAGGGAGGGATCAAAATACACATTTTTAGCAAATTTTCGAAATTGTAACCCTTTTGGTGCACGTATGTGCAATAAAACTTACATTTTTTTAAAAAAATGAAAATATATATATGTAGATGGAGCATTAGTTTTGAATAATCCTATTTGTTTTCAAGTTCAATTTTTTCTTTTCAAAAAATTACCCAAAGTACTACTAAAGTTGGCTAACAAGTATGAATATCATCAGTTTTTCAAAAACATACCTATGATATTATTATATTTGTGTAATTGTATGATAATCTTTACTTATAATTTTTCCCCCATTTTAAATAATGCTTTCACAGAACTAAAACATTTAGTTTTTATTTTATTTTAACAGGGAAGGAAAATACGAAGGGGAAGTTCGAATTTTAATAAGTTTTTTACGGACGGCGATAACTCTCCGGTCAAAATCTACGGTGAATTGGCACGACGGCTGCGCAATTATTTATTGATAATGATGTGACCCGGAATTTCGGACTATTATTGTCACCGAAATATTTATGTTCAGACGGAAAACGCCGCATACACGTTTACCGCGTAATTCCGGCTTCCATAATTAATGGCGGGTTTCCAAAATTCCCGTCCCGACCCGATCTCCGTTCCTCCTCTTATCGTTCGCGTATACCGTCGCGGTACCATCAAACCAATTTTACGCAAACAATGGTTTTTAACGCGTGCGGCAGCGTTTACGACATGTTTAAATATGATAACGACATGATTTAACGATTCGGAAGCTTTGCGGAATGTGGTGAATACTCGCGAGATTTTGGCATATAAATCGACTTAAACGCGTTCACATACATTAACAGCTGGCCCGGTAACGTACGTTTAATTATATTCAAACCAGCAGATATTTGACGTCGAATACGCGTTAAGCTCCTCGTACAAAGTTTAAATGCGTCATTTATAATCCGTATCCTTTAAACGTCACGAACGATTTTCGGATCAAACTCTCGACACGAGCAAATAATAAGCATATAAGTACTCGATTGAGATGTCTGAACGAACATTTCGGTTTTGTCCGGAACGGTGAGTTTCTGGTATAGTTTTAGACCCTGAACGTAGCGAGGAATGTATATTTGTTTTACTATTAAAATTAGGATGTGTTTTGTTTTGTTTTTATTTTTTGTATCTGTTATTTATTTTCCAATCCTACAAATAAATGTACAAATGTAGTATTATTTCCGAAAGCAAAACTTGTGACGTTTGTGCATTGGAAGCACGGTTCCGTTATTTTCGATTTTGTTTTTTTTTCTTTTTGTGTTGTTGGTTAGAAAAAAGACCTGCAATTTTTATCGAGTATTTTTATTAGCAATTTCTAGAGGTGATAAAATTTGCATACCCATATTACTTTTTATAGACACTTGAGACTGTCGACTGTTTTTAGTATTTATTTGACCTTTATATGGATATAAAACTGTTTTGGTCTGTACCAAAAATTCTCGACAACTTAACATAAGTGTCATAAAATTTACTTAATGGTAAAAAAATAAAATCTAAGTAGGTAATGTAATAATTTATGACTATATATAAACGTTTAGAGTTCAAAGTTTTATGATTATCGTAATTTTGACGATATTTTTCAAAACATAGTTAATTGAACTTCATTCAGAATTGTTTTTCGTAAGCAATGATTTATAATTGCATTCAAATACATAATAAATTGCTTTATATAACAGTGGCACACTCGTAAGTAGTATCAGCTCTTTTTTTCATCTAGTTGATAGGTTATTCTTTTTAATTCCAGACAGTACTTTTGATAATCGGCAACAAATACTGATATTTTGGATCTATGTGGCACACAAAGATCTGATGTTTTGAATACAGAGCAGACAGAATATGGGTTAGACAATATCTCGAAACCGAGTTTTTTAATTTCAATTTCATACGGAAGAGGGTTTTAATGTTTAGAATTCAGAATTTTCTTAGACATATATTTTTCTCGAAACAATCTTTAGTAGCACTTAATATTATATCTATACATAATTTGGCTGACAGTATCGACTCGACTACACGGATTGCGGTGATTTAAAAACCAATTTTAACTAATCAAAAACGCAAGGTCGACATATTATTATGTACCCGGGGGAAGCCATTTTTACACAACCGCGCTCGTAAATATATAATATACAACCGACCGATTCAGCAATCAGCAATTTATATTATATTTCGTTGGTTTTACAACCCTAACACGCCATTCCGAAACGAAAACACAGCAAAGTAGCTCCCTAAACCCAAATCTAAACATATAGGCGAGTACCGTATCAATTTACAATAATATTGATACGATGCGGCGTATATATTCATTAATTATTAAATAAACATGAGCTCTGAAGTACTGATGCATATAAACGTTGTCGGTAGTGAATAACACGCGGCCTCGCGCATAATTAATACCAATAACTTTATTTAGTAATTTACCGAGTTTTATACGGTGTTCTATGGTATTATTTTGTCCGTCGCTTATCTACAGCAAATAATAATATGTGCTAAAAACGTTTGATATCGGATATTTTTATCGAACCCAGACTTTAAATATTATATTTATATACATGTAAAATGTTCGAAATAAATGTAAACCCGTTGCATTATTCAGAAACCTATAATTCTGTGTGATGGCGAAAGTCGATAATATGTAAATTTTACAAAATAATACTCTATACATATACGAGTAATGAGTATATACATATAAGTAAAATATTCTATGCAAATAGTATATGCAGTGATGGAAAAATACCAGGTATTTTGGGTATTAATTTTAAATTACTTATTTTTTTTATTTTGTTAGAGATATTCAAAAAGATATAAGGATATTTAGGGGGAAATAAAACCCAAAATATTAAAAAACTGTTTTCACTATCTTAATTTACGCAAGTAATAAGAGTCATATGATGATAAGACAATATGCAATAGGAGATTTTATCTCCATGAACAACGGGACCGTTGTATTTTCGTATTATTTTATTTTCCTACCATGTACAAAGTACATATTATGACTTAGTTATTATGACTTCATTAGTCATTCTCTGCAGTGATATTAAAATAGCGTATTTTATTTTTTATTTTCTTACCCAAACCGATATTTACCCAAAAATAAAGAACTTTTCGACAGGCATTTACCCGGGGCCTTATCACTAAGTATAGGTATACTTATACGCAGAGCCCATGCGGATCAAGGGCCACCTACTGGATTTATACATTTTTTTATTTTGGATTTGTATTAAATAAGCAATTATCATGACCGTGCAGAATTATAAAGACAGGTCAATAAGCTTTAAAAAAAAACTAAAAATAATCATCAGTATTTGATGCAGTGCACAGGGCTTCTACTTTTTTTTAAATTAAGCCCTGCTCAGTGGCGGCGAAGTAGTTTAAAAATACTCGGGCAAATAATGCAATACTGTAAGTATTATACTGGTCTTCTTTGAGTGTAATATATTGCGTTACTCATAGTACTATTTTAGATGAGTGGAGTAAAGATGATTATGGTTTTACAAAAATGTTAATTTTTTTTTTTTGTGGATTACTTTTCTACCAGAGAACTTACTCCGATTTTTACGTCTAGCATTTTTTCCGAAAGAAAATTAGTTTGGGGAGGTACTTTAAGGAAGTCATATTTCGATTTTCTCAGGAGTTTTCTCATCAAATGTGAAAAACCAAAAAAAAACTGAAGAAAAACGTAAAAATCGGTACATTAAACAAATATTATTAAAGATAATATATAATGCCTATTTAATCATTTTACTTTAATATGACATATATTGTTGACAAAGCATCACTATCAACTGAACTCTGCTCAGAATCGTTTTTTGGTAAGCAATGGTTTATCGTTGCCTTCAAATATACATTCAATTACAATATAATAGTGGCTGCACCCGTCCCTATTATCCTAAAACGTCTTTTTTATAGTTATATTTACTACAAATACTACTTATACTATGTATATTTCTCATCTGCACAAGCGCCACCCACCGTCAAAAACCTGTACCCCAAGTTCGACACCACTAGTCCTGCTTATTATACATATATACTCTGAAAATAAATCCGTTACCTACCTAAACATTTTTGTATCACTGTTCGGTAAAATTGGTTCGATTTTTGAACGCAACAATAATATTTCGAGCCTAGATATAATAATAATTGTATAAAATAATAATATACCTGTTTGGTGAGTACGTAGTAAGCGTATACGGCCATGGCGGTACCGTAAGTGACAAAGTACGTGACCGGCTCCATTATGTCCCACGAATATTCCCACCAAGTGAGCCGAGCCAATATGCCAAACTGCACCGACATGAGGCCCAGTCCGACCCAGGTGAGCGCCGACGTCTGTCTATTAGCTACCAAGTCGATTGATTGTCGTTTCTGAAATGAA
This sequence comes from Cinara cedri, assembly GCA_902439185.1. Taxonomy (NCBI): domain Eukaryota; kingdom Metazoa; phylum Arthropoda; class Insecta; order Hemiptera; family Aphididae; genus Cinara; species Cinara cedri. The sequence goes on along the minus strand of CABPRJ010000010.1, from coordinate 532,567 downwards.
AAAAAAATCATATTGTATACTACATCACTAGAGCTGTCCCACACGGTATTGTCAGTACACAATATTGAAAGAGAAAAAAAAGAAAAAAGTGTCTCCCCGTGTTTTTCCGTAACTCTTCAATTCCACCCTCGTCTCTATCACAGTAAACCATTGTTGCCGGGTAATTTATTTTTTTTAAAGAATACTTCCTCGTAAGTGACAACCAAATTAACTATAGTAATAAATTAAATTACAGTTTTTTTCATCCATGTCACCAATGTAACCTGTAAACCACGAAAAATAATCCGATTTTCGCTCCAAAAATACCGAAAATGTTGTGTCAACCATCCCTTAGGTGTTTAATTTCGGAAATTTGGCTTCGAAGTACATACTGACCCGAGCATTCACATTTGTATATCATTTTTCGCTCGAATAACTATTTATTTTCGCAACGTTATCGTTTTAGATTTAATAATGGTTTTAACAATAGTTCACATAATTTATTAACATAATTCTACTCGATATAAACATTTACGTGGACCATATTTACATATGCAAATGTAGAAATACAAACCACTGTAAACACACAGTAGTAAACCACCAAAAATAATTGTGTGTCTATTGCAATGTGGATGAACGTCGGTATTTAAAAAAATAATTATTTGGATGGTATGGGTATACGGTTTTAGTAATTAGTATTTTTAAATCCGGAGGAATAACCGGAGGGGAATTCGCATTTCGGCGTGTGATTTGCCACGATTCAAACAAAAAACAACGACGTACACTTTCATAATCGCATTCGAAAAAAATAGAATTTATGACGCGTGTCATTACTATCTTGTATATATATATATAATAAACTATGAACGCATTTTGACGGTAATTTATAAACATATTCCATCCGAAAACAAAATGTGTTTGTACGCATCGCACATGAAGAATAGTGTTTTGAAATATATCTTTCGTACAAAAAAAATAATAAAAATAATTTAATTGCTTTCACTAGAAAATTAATTATAACGGGTGTAAAATGTTTCTAAAAAATTCATAATACTATTATGCTATTAGGTATTATTAAATACCTTTATGTACTACCATTGATTATAAATACTTAATAATAGTATTTATAATTATCTATTACATAAAATATTATCTTATATTAAAATCATAGTTTTTTCCTATGTGTATACAAAAACACAACATGATTTCATAAAAAGTCAATAATCATAAATAATATAAAATAAAAATAATTTTTTTTTTCTTTTATTCTTTTTTCTCTTTTTAAATCCCCTTTGCAGAGGTTTTCGCTGCGATCAATAAAAGTTATTTTTTCGTACTAAAGTTGCCGCAGAAATAGTGTACAACAATAAAACGATTTAACTTTGATATATACTCTTATATATAAACCTTATTCTAGGTACTTTATTATGTTGCGAACAATAATATATGATATATTTGGACGATTTTCTGGCGCACAGTGGCGTATTCGATTGAAGTTCTTATACAAAAATAATGTTTTCTTAGGAAAAAAAAGTGTTATTCAGGTTGTTAAACTAAAACACGAGTAGAGAATAACAAATGAAAAATACGAATGATAACGTCATAATATTATTTCGGTAAAATAATAGAATCATAAAGGGATGGAAAAAACCATATGGTTACGAATCATTCCTATTGTACAATTTAATCAAATACGAATAGCCGAAAATATTTTAAACTTTATTTGCCTAATATTCGATTATATTACAAACTTGATTTTCATATAAATTAATATCTCCGCCTACCTACTACATTTCTTCACCTACAGCTGTATTATCTATGATCTATTAGTCTAAATCATCTATAACAACATCTATCCCCAACACGTTTCCAATAATTATTTCTCATTTATCTTCCCTATCGGGATTTTATTCAAAATCCGTTTGACACCCCCCCCCTTCTCTCCAGAAATAGTATACCCATTTGAGTCATTTACTTATAAGTAGGATTATGATTTTACAGCATTTCGCATCATTTTCCAGAGATTGTCATGTGATGCTTATTGATGCATTGTTACAAATTTGTTTCATGAACTTTTTAATAAGAAAAAGAAATTTTATTTTGCAATTTTAAAGTCGTTATCTTCTTTTTTTTTTAACCATTTTAGGGTTTATGTAGACTTTATAGTATATTTATTTCCAGTCTTACTCAAAAGGTATAAGTTTATACTGGGTTTTTACCGGTAGATTCATTGCATTCTATATTGGTTGTCCTGTATATAATTCATTTATTAAAATTGGTCTATAAATCTGCTCAAATACTCTTCTTTTGTAGACGTAACAGAAAATAATATTGTAGGTATACTTCCGGGTTTGAATAATATTAAGCAAGTTGAAATAATAAATTCGTACCGCGACGAATGTTGCCAATTTACTTTAATATCGTTACGACGAAGACGAGTTGTATAGTCCAAAATTAGTTTTAAGCGCAAATTCGGTTTTCTGCAGACGCGAACCCTTCGAGCGAGCGAAGCGAGACGGATTACCAACGGACAGCCGCGGTATCTGTGATTCACCTTTGTCTTCAAATTAACGGATCTAGCAAGTTGATTACAACCGATTATGTAAAATAATATTATACACGAGGAGACGTCATTAAAATACGAAATAATTCATTTCATAATCAATTAAAAATGAAACAAAACGTAAATTATTATTATTGAAATCGGCTTTCCATATTTTGCCATCGTAACTACATACACTGTTATACGCGTTTAAATTTACATTCGTTTTAAAAATAATCTAAAACGAACAGAAACAAAATAATAAACCGTTGCAAATTTTCTCCAAGATATGTTGAATTCGCCTATATCTCTCTAACGGGCAATGTACCATTACAGCAAAACTATGTTCACATAAAATAAACAAAAATAGCTTTAAAATTGGTTTTAGAGATACAAGCCTATTAAAAACCTAGTAAATGAAAACATTTCGAGGACAATCTCTAGTCGTCGGTGCGACGTTTTAAAATTCTTTAAACATTCAACTTACTATCGAAGGAACAAAAAAAAATAGTATTTAAAATTATTTTCTTGAATAACCTTACATACTTACCTATTAGTCTCTATTTTATATAGTTACTAGATTTTAAAAGACTAAGGAGTGACCCTGCAGAAAACGTTAGTTAGACGGAATTGAACAATACCTAAACCAGCGGTTTCCAAACTTTTCATTCAAGGCTCCCTAATAATAAAACAAATGTTTCACGCCTCCCGCAAAGAATATTTAATAAAATAGGTTAACAATTATTTAATATTTATTAGTTAACAGTAAACTTATTATTTTATTTTATACAAAATAATTGTATTTCAAAATTAGAAATTAACGTAGTTACTGCAACACTTATTTCTTTTCCCACATTGAGTCTGGACCGATATTTCGATTTTAATACGGCTACTGCTGAAAATCCTACTTCACACAAATACGATGTGGCAAACGGTATTAATATACCTAAAGCTTTGTTGCTAACTTCATGATATTCATCTTTAATACTGTTCCAAATTCCTAAAAGTGAATATGAAGAAAATTGCATTCGTAGTGAAGAATCGGATGGATAAGATAAGATAATAGTTTCTATAAAATTGTTATTGGACGCATAATTTATCTAAAAATAACTATATGTACAAAATTCCAACCGCGCGCCGCGTCTCCCTTGTTAAGTGCTCGCGCCATCTTAGGGTGGTGCGCCGCACAGTTTGGGAACCACTAACCTAAACCATTAGAGAATAATTTATTAAAGATCGAGACAGACGAAAGAAAATTGAGTTAACAGTTAAGACTTTTGAAGAGTAGATGATAAGACAAAGTAAAAAAGGAAAAGAATCAAAACTTTTTTAACAATTAATATTTTTAATAAAAACGTGGATGAAGTTATCTTCAACGTTTTTTTATCTACGGTTTTTACAATAGATTTTTTTGATCTTAAAAATGATATTAAAGGCTTTTTTGTTTAAATTACATCAACACATTTTTGCTTCATTGCCCGAAAGGTAAACATGATAAATACCATACAAATATCATATATACTATATAAATAGGTACAATATTGTATTATTTGTAATTAAAAAGCTGATATCAGTTTTCAACTAATTAATATTATTAGAACTAGAACATTTAAAAATTGCCTTCTAATTTTGTTAAATAATTGAACAAAAAAATATTGGCAAAAATTTGAGGGCTTGGGGATTAGCTCTCCAAAATATCAGCTAAGCTTCCCAATTCAAGTTCTTATGAAGTAACAAGTATACAGAGAACTTTTTAATTAATATATTTTGGTGCTCGTGCCCATTCCCCAAAAAAACAAATATTTGGATTATTTGTGCTTATGCATCTTGAAAAGGGTTAATTTAGTATTATAAGTACACCAAATGTGCATTTTATAATCGCATTATATTATTTAATACGGATTTTTCGGGTGATCAAATTATTTGTTTTTAGATGAATCCCCGGAACGAGCAACCATGTCGATACACTCATACGCGAACAAGTGAAATATATTTGTCATTGTAATACATATACATGTAATAATACATGTATATGTATTAATTTAAAAAACAAAAACGCCAAAGATACCTACGTTGTATATTATAGTTATTGAACTTTATATATAAACCCTTTTTGCATATTTAAGAGCGACAAGACAGCTCAAACAGGTCGTAGAACATCGCCCGTGACATTCAAATTAATATATAATAAAGTTTATAGCACATGCCTGCCAGTGACAATCAAATTAACATAAACAATAATAATTATAATTAACTATATTGTGTCTCGTTAATATCCAAATGTTTTTTTTATTTTTTAATAATTAATTTACATTATTTTGTTTTACATTCTGAGCCTGACTTTCTAAACGAAGCGGGGAATGTTTTTATTCTATTTTTATGATGAGTGCTGATATTTTATTGTCTGTAAATAATTTTTCGATCGGAAATCTTGCTTCAATAATCAACTTCAGAGATGATTTCTAGTAGAGAATTTTCAAATTTTGTTCTGTGTTTGTGCTTTAAAGGATAATTTTTTGTTTTCTTTTATTATTCTTAATATATAAAATCAGAATTATAAATCGAGCTGTCTCAAATACATCCTATTTTCCCAACTTCTCATTTAAAACAGTAGCCTATCAGTAAACAGTATATCAGCCTTTTTTTTAGATTCAGAGCGAAGTGAAGAATATAATATATTTATTTATTTAGGCGTAATTCAATTATAATACAATAATAATGATAATAATAATAATAATAATAATAAGAGCTGATAAGTATACCAAATAAGCTTAACTCGTATCTATTATACGAAGTTCCTAGATAAATATAATTTACAATATATATATATATAAACAATTTTGTATACAATTGAAAAGTTGGCTTAATTTTCTAGATATACAACAGTATTGATTAAATTGTATTACCAACATTAACACCAAAGTTTCCTTAATTATTTCTATTTACACATATCGACTTTTTATAATTATTAACTATTTTACTAATTGTTTTTTTTATATATATTTGTATAAATTATATCAATGGTTTTATTAAATTCTTTACATAATTTTCCAAACTGTTGAATATAGTCTTTACCATGTAATCGGGAAAATTTCTTGAACTATATTTAATGCTGAATAATGTGGTTTTATGTAGTTTCTTGTTATCTCATATATTATTTCTATATCATTGAGTACGTGCCTTTGTATATATTTTATACAAAATTGTTTAATGTATAATTTATAAATAGACAATATGTTTATGTACAGTTAAATAACCTAAGGAATGCTGATGGAAGAGAGTAAACTACTACTATTATAATTTTTTGGATAGTATATTATGTACTTACTGTATTTATGTCTGTTTTGTTCGTGCTTCCTTAGTATGTTGTACCACATAATAGAATTGAATTGCAAAAAGTCATGTTAACTCGTCTTATAAGTTATGACTGTTTTATTTAGAAACATTTTTGTGAAATAGAGTAGTTCAATTTCTCATTTTATTTTTAATATTCTGTACATAGTCTGACCATTTCAGATCAAAATCTATCATTATTCTTGAATATTTGAATGATAATACTATTTTAATTGGTTTATATTTGAAACTAGTCCTATTAGTGTTACATTTGTTTACTATAAAGTTATATCTACCTGGAAGCTGTAATCGACTTATGACTATTGGCATGCATGCTGATTTACTTATGTTAAATGACAACAGATTTTTTTTTTTAATCCAATCATATAAATGCTGTAAGAAACCTTTGACATTTTGTTTTAATTTTTCTCAATTATCTTCGCCATTAACTAGTGCTATATCATCAGCAAACATGAATAATCTACCTTTTAATATGATGCTGGTATTGAGTTAATATAAATTGAGAATACTATAGGGCCTAATGAAGTACGTTGTGTGGCTTCATAATCTTAGATATAATAATAGCTACTATAATGAGACCGATAGTGATTTGTCTATTAATCAGATAATTAGTAAACCAACTAAATGTAATGATATTAAAACCTAATTCTTTTAACTTGTACAGTAATAATTGTCTACTTATTGAGTCAAATGTCTTTTATAATTTCTAAGCTTAAGAATGAAATTATAATCGTTTTTACTATCTCTTTTGCTATGCAAAAAGTTAGAACGATTAAGACATACTTAGTTTCCTAAGTGTGATCAGAGGTATGTGGATAAATGAACAGTGTGCAGCTAAAATAATAATTAGCTTATTATTTACTTTTAAGCTGATCGATGAATTTATTATAAAGTTTATTGTTTGTATGTTATAAGAACCCCATCGTTTTGATTAAAATTATTTTTACTTTTATAATTCGAAAAACCGTTTATCGTACAGGGAATAAACCCAGTACTATTCCATGTTTCACTGAAAACAATTTTGTCTAAACAATTAATTGAGTCGTTTATCATACACCCAAAATTAATCTATATTTCGATTATAGGACCTAATATTTATGTATAATACATTTAAGTCATTACTCTTTATACTTGTCAAATACTCAATTAAATCTTTATTAACTATATTCCCATCATTGTTTATGATATAAGGATATATAAAGTCTGAATTTATTCCTATCATCGATACAGAAATGGAATTTTTGTATACCAATAATATATAAATGTATGATTAATTTTTTTGATGAAAAAATGACCCAAATGACCCAAATATCAATGTGCGCTTACAGCACAAGTGTAACATATTATTAACGAACGTCTAATCAGCACAATATTATTTTTTCGTTTGTTTAGAATATGAGCTAAGCTACACGATAAGCAGCAATTTGATACTTTTTAGTGTCGTAATAATGTGTTTAAGTAATTAAGAAATAACAATTTTGTTAATACACAATAAACTTGCGTTTAAGTATATTCAGTTTAAATCCATTTTAGATTCCGAGCGTTACGAAGGAATATTTTTTTTCTTCTAGTCTGTGAATACGTTTTTTCCTAGTAAACTTGCTTCGATTTTTACGAGTAGCAACTTTTATAAAAGCTCAATTTTTCTTGATTGTACTTAAGATTTTTTGATTTTCGATGCCATTTTTTAAATAAAACTCTTAAGTGAAAAAAAACGTGGGAAAACGTACAATTTCACGATTTCATTATTTTATAAAAACACGGACCACGTTTTCTATCGGAAAAAAATGATTTAATCGAAAAATCACAAGACATTTTTTTTTTGCATTTTTAATTTACTTTCTTACGGTATTATTGCCAAAACTTTTGAACTTTTAAGGAATTTTAATTTTTGGGAGTTTTTTGCAGTAATTCGGTTATTAATACACGTAGAGACTTAAAACATATTAATAATACTTATATTGGATTTACCTAGACGTGATAAAATTTACAAAATCATCGGACAACTTTTTTTTTTTTATAAGCGTTTTGAAATCAAATTTAAAAGAAAATCGCAAAACAAAAACTATGGCCCTTCAAATTATGTATTTCCAAATTGCGCTCGAAATCGTCTTTTATCAAGCAATAATTTATCGTTGCTTACAGATATAAATTAAATAACCTTATGTATCCTACCTTCCCAACTTTTCACCTACAACAGTGACCGCTCCTATCCTCAGTATCAGCTCTTTTTATTTATTTTGATTCGAGAACACAATTATATTATTATTAGCTAATGAATTTAGTGTGCAAGTTAATTGATTACATTTTAGAGAAATATTAGTTGAAAGTTTCATAGAATATTCCAAGTAATATTTTGTCACTATGTAAAATATAATTATAAATGAAACAATATAATATAATAAAAAAATAGACAATATTATACTCTAATATTAAAGTACATTATTATGAAAAATTTAAATCGTTGATACATTAAACTATTGAATCTTTTCGCTTTATTTGTCTTTCTTGCAGAATATTCTGTCATAACTTCTTCAGATAAATCGATAGCCCAGTTCTTTTTCTTTTGTTTAAGTTTCTCAATTTTCTATTAAATGCTGTTAATCTTTCATTTACATAAATTTGTTGACTTTTGTATTCGATTTTACCCATCTTCTTAAGAAATTCTTCACGTTTTCTCCTTACTACCAATTAGACAATTAACAAAGACTTATTCGGATTTTGGTTTGATGGTTTACGATAAGCGTTTTCAATATTAAACAAGTTAAGACCTATTTCTAATGTATTAGCAATCTCATGAACCAAATTTTAAAAATGTTCTTTCTTTTCTTATTAGACATTACCTATTTTGACATGACAAGATTTCTCATTTTGTTCCAAAGTGTTAATCTTATAGCCCAGGCTTTGAATTACTTTATCTTTTTCTTTCGATAATTTATCCAGTTCAATAAAACGATTGTTAAGTGTCTCTGATGAATTATTTATAGTTTCTTAGCATCTCATCCAATCTATTGATAATTAATTTTTTATCTATTTACCATGGTATAGGTAGTATTTTTCGTTAGTATTGGAGGTGTCTTTAATTTACAAAATTAAGATCACAAAATTATTTCTTAGTTTTATCTACTTTATAAGCATTATTATTGGTCGATAACTGTCGTTATTTCATTCCAAAGGTGGATAAAAGACCTACAGATCCAACAAACATTATTGCAGTAGTGATAGGACATAAAAATGATCTCAACCATTTAGGAACTGAACATGACATTGTAAAGGGTTGGTATGGTTCAGAAAATATTTTACCGACCACATTCAAGGTCACTAATATCGATCAAGTAAAGACAGAAGAAATGTCAATTAGAGAAATTGTATCATCTTTAACAGGAGGTCATGGCTTTTTTGAGTCGTTACTGTGAAAGTAAATGTACAACAAAAAAATGTGCTTGTTTTAAAGGTAATGTAAAATGTAATTCTTGTTGTCATACTACTCAAACATGTTCAAATAAATAATAATAATAGAAATTTGTAATCTTAAAAAAAAAAAAAATAGTTTCTTTTTGTCAATTGTGAAACACGAAATTCATTTAAAATAAAATTATTAATTTATTATTGAATTATTATTATTATTATTGTTATTATTATTAGTGTATTATTTCACGATACGGGCATCCAAATGACGGAACAAGTTCCATTATTTAAAGTTTAAGAATCCATTTCACAAAATGTTATTCATATTGTGTAATTACGCGAAGTGGAGAAACTGCGATTCCGTTTCGTGAAATGGACAATAACGCGATATGGATGAGACATATATAAACATTTGTAAAATAAAAGAAATTTGCTCATAAAAATGGTAGGAGTGGTAGTTTAAAGTATAAATTCCCAAAAGATACACCCTTAAACGCCATAAACCCCAAACCCTAACCATTGGACACAAAATTGATTTCAAATATTCTCTTAGCTTCATTTGGGCGATCAATATGGGTATACAAAGCTTAACAAAACACCCCCCTCCTACAAAAACATTGTGAAATTCTCACTAAAATTCAACAAAAATTGTAATACTTCACCTATACAACCGTAATACAATCCACCTATAAAAAATCAATTCTTATTTCCCAAATATCCAAAAGTAATGGGAAAAAGATTTTATATATATATATATATATATATATATTTAAATATTATATAGCAAACACAATACAATACAATACTCTCTATTTCAGGGGAAAATTCAACAGAAAATGGAATATTCATATTCATTCATTCCAAAATTCAAGTGTAGACGGGTGTGTCGTAATAATATACACACAATTATTACGTTTTTAGAATCCTGCTTCGAGGTATTTTTTTGGACTACTATTTTGAACGATCATTCATTGCAGTAAGACGAATGGGGGTTTCATCCATGTAATTTCTACCGACAGTATATAAATCTTACTGATAAACCGATATATTATATATTTTTTCTCTTTCGTTCTATATACAAACAATAGCTAGGGCGTTTACTCTGAAATAATATCTCTTGGCGTTTTTGTTCTGTCAAAATTTTCGGTTTCCGAGAGAATCCGGTGCCGGCAAGTAGATATATTATTATTGTAGGTGCGCACTGGGGAATGAGGAGATCAAGATGATTTGTACGCACTCTGTGAAAAACGACAAGAAGGATGCTTTCATGTTCTACGAGCATAGAAAAATATTATTAAGAGATCTCGTAAAAACCTAGATTTTTAAAACTGTGTAATCCATAATAAATAAATCTGAAATGACAAAACTGATATTTGATCTGTGGTTTTTTTAAAAAGATTATTATTTAACTAATATTAAAAATTGTGATCGTATAATTATAATAATTATATATTTTCAAAAAACAAAAGATTACAGTGGGCTGGGAAGTTTAAACCCACTTTTGCGTACAGTACTTGAAGAAAAACCTACTGGAAAGAGGCCACTGGGAATACCACGCTTGAGATGGGACTTGGTCTCAATAAAATCAGATAAAAATAAAATGTATTTATTATATATGTTGAGTCTTTACTTCGTTGTTGTATTACACCTCCTTTTGAGCTTCTAATAATTTGTATACATTATAATATATCAACTTGAACATCCTGTAGAGCATCTATACAATTATATAGTGATTGGTGATGGTGATAAAAATATGCATTCAATTTTGAATTGAAATATTCACATACATTTCTAAATTGTTATAACTTCCAATTTCGTTACCTATAAAGAAGGAAAGAATATTTCTTACAACTAAATTTCTACTAAATAATTGCATAATTTTACTAGTTTATCATTAAAAGACATATCTGCCGTCAAATAGGAAACAAACGAGTCTACAACTTCATTAGGTTCGAGGAATGAAAGACCAAAAATATAATTTAAAAATTGTCTTTTATCTGTACCTCCTTTAATATAAAGTTTAGATAGATTCAAAGTTTGTAATTTTCTAAACCAATCGTGGCCAAGATAAAAATTAAAACTTCAATTTTTGGTTGGCCAGATATTATATTGCAAACTCTTTCGTGTATTCCAATTTTAAAATCAATTACGAAAATATTCGGGTTGAGTACAAAACCTTCTGCTAATTGCATCATCTAACTTTTTAAGTACATGTTCACAAGCCAATGTACATTTATTAGGAAGTAATGAATATTGCTAGAATATATACCAGAGACGTATTACTATTTTATAAATCCATGAATAATAAAAACTGAAATGTTCCATCCGTTATAACTTTTCCCATAGAACCTAAGTATTTTAAATTTATAATACATGTAAATATAATTATATTTGTTTCTTTTTCGTTGATTAAATGAAACAAAAAGTTTTTATTTTTATTTATCATAATATTTATATTTATTAGAGCTTCATATACTTCATTAATATTTTTGGAAAGTGGTAGGTGATATTTAGATTTTGTATTAGGTAGGTATGTATATTTTTATAAATATATGAAATATCACGAGTCAGTAATTGTGTATTCTAAACTACCAAGTTCTTTTCTAATTATTTTTGATGGTATTTCGTATAACTGCTTTCAGAAATTGTTCGTTTAATATTATTACTTACGGCTTGGCAATAAATTGTAGAATCTGGTTCATGAATATGCATCAAAAATAATTTTTCTTGTAGAGCAGTATTTTTTTTATTTAAGACCGATTTGATTTTGCATTTTTTATTTAAGGTTTCTCATTTTTATAACAACTTTTTTTACTCATATTTAAATTTAGATTTAAAATTGTATAACACTATTAATTGTTTGTAATTCTGGATAATATTGTTGTAAATTTCATATTAAATTAAATATTAAATGATGTGGCACTTCTTATATTGACATCTATAAGTACTATGTAGTATTATAGCATGCAAAGAAACCAATATTTAGTATGTAAAAATGTATTAGTATCTTACCAATTTGTACCCAACGTTTTTACCCAAACGATTATGTAGTTTAGTTATTTAAATTATATAATATAATAATAATAGGCGTATAAAATAAATTTCCGCAATTTATAAAATGTATCTAATCAGATTTGTCACAGTTTGGATATTGTCTTTAAGGAAAAAGGAAATTTTGTGGCAGTTTATTATCTCTCGAATTTTTAACTCATAGTTTATAACATTTGTGTACTTAAACAATTTTCGGAGGAGATTTAATATTAAAATTGTACGCAAATTCCAATCATTTAATTGCTTACTTTTATTACACTAAATATTTAGCAGCATCTTGAAAACCTGATAACACAACGACGCAACTATATATATATATAATTTCTATAATTTTTACTTAACTATGCTGCAGAAAAATGTATTAAATTTTATTTTTTTATTTTTGGATCTGGGTTTTTTAATAACCTCCTCCTTTCCCGTAAACTGTTCTCTAAAAGCATTTTCTCTATACAGACTCTTGCTCAACCACTTGCTTAACAAAGATCCCTGTTTAGCCTTTGCTTTTGGACCTGAATTTGTAATAAATTTCAATAAATTATGCATATATGTACAAAAAAAAAACTAGTATTTTATTTAGTACAGTTATTTAACAGGATTTTTCAGATTTAGTAGAAATTAAAACCAAGTTTAAGGGAGCCGATTTCGTGGTGGCATCAGATGTTCATTTATAAAAATATCGAGCGAGAGTATCGAAGAATTCAAAATAGGTCTTTGTAGACGTTTTCGGAACGGCTCTTTAATAATTTATGTTATCTACGTTTCAAATATTTATGAAAACAACAGTTTTTTTTGGTTATTTTATGTTGTTGCGTATTTTTCGATGGGGTGAGGAAACCTGCAAAAAGAGGGCACTCTATATAATCGAGTACCTACCGGTAATATGTTTGAAAATTGCCCTTACGAGGAAAAATGAGAAAAAAGAAGAAATATGGTTTATGGTGGTATAATAATTTGGAATAGTGCGCACACAAATTTATAATAATATTATTATTATTTTAACGTGGCCGTAACATATTTTTTTTTCTTTGCTACTCGTTTCCACTAAACCGTGAATCGTGCGGCCTGCACAATAATAATAGTAATAATACGACACCACATTCCACCATCCACGCGATAATAATATAAAATACAGGGTGATTATTTTATCATGATCCATTGCCATTACATTACGATCGATTTATATTCTTTCCTCAGCTCCGGTCTAAATTCGAGCGGGTTATAATTCATTTACCGGTAAACCCAATATTAATGTTATGAATTATATATAATATATGTGTATGTGTGTCGAAAATCTGGGTGGGGAGGGGTTTTCATTTGAAAGTTTTTGAAAAGTATTAATACTCATTTAAACGGTATAAAGAGTGAGAGATAAAAATTAGAAAATAATGCTAAATTATTAAATAAATAAAGCTTAAACAATTCGATAACAATTGAAAAAAAAAAATCAAATTTACATTAAATCCGTCGAGTATCGCGATTTTAGAATCACCCTGTATATATATATTTCCACGCGAAATATCAGACACCTAGACTTTATAATGGAATATCTCCTATATAAAAACACCAAGGCTCGACCTGCAGCGCATAATATTGCATTTTTTATCATCGTTCTCGTCAACGACGTCGTGTAATAAAATATATCTAGCTATACTACAACTATTAAACGAGGCCATCACTACACGGTTTTATTCATTCGCGTGTTAAGTTCGCTTGCGAATCGCATACGCGCCTACAAACATAATAATAAATGCGAAGTAGTGGGGTTTTTTTTCAGCTCAAAGTCGTACTACATTTTTATATTATAAAAGCCGTATATTTTGATAATAGTATACGTATACTTAATTCGTTTTGTTTTTATATGCCACCTATAATATACACCTACTAAGTATATTATTACATAACATAACATTTAGTTTTACGATAATTTACACACATCTATAACCAAACAAAAAAACTATACGAATAGGCATGTCAAACCCGTGCGATTCAATTGTCCACAGATTTTTTTGGGACCTAGAGAAAGCGATGGGAATGGGAAGGTCGAAAATAAGATATAGTATAATTATGGATAATGGAGTCATAAAGATTATACGCTTAAATATGCAAAACAATTGTAAATAATTGGTTACAAATGTTACAATATGACATACTATACTTTATAGGTATAATTATATAATCTTTTATTTATATTAATACCTAAAAGGAAGTTTTTTGTCTGTGCGCGATCTATACAGCAGAAGAGGTCTGAAATTTGCAAACTAGTCCGTGTGAATGTCAATTTTCGAAATCCAACCCTTAGAGGATGGCTCACGTGAGATTGTGAGTGTTTTTGGAACGAATATTGATTTTTTTTTTTTTTTAAATTTTTAGTTACTTCGGTGACACGGACGAAATAAAAATAACAACAGGTAAAATAAGTTAATTTAGTTTTCACAAAGCAAGGAAGTACAACAACGGTTAAATATGATAGAATGATCGAAGATGGAAACGGGGATACACAATTAATTAATTTTATTAATGTCTGTTTTTGAAAGGGTTCTTTAAAAAAAAAAAACTGATTTTAAATGGTTAAAAAAGGGGAATTTAAATTGGCACGGGAAATGCTGAGCAGTCTAGTTATATATATATATGATAATTGGGTTCTGTTATTACCAGGGCTGTGAATTTAATGCATTTGCATGTTTTTTTTGCTACATCATAAAAGAAAATGGATTCGGCCAAAATTTGAATTGTGTTACTAATAATTAAAATACGAAATCTTATAGTGCATATTTTTGCATATTTAACTAGTTAGGGCATATAAATGCATGTTTTTATACTTTTTTCGTATTAATGCTTTTTTCTTAATATTTATACTTTTTCGGTCAATTTGGTCTAAAATATAAAATACATAATATAAAATGTATTTATAATCTAACTATCTTTTATAGAAATTTTATTATTTTTGAACATTTTATTCTATTTTTAGTTGGGTTGACTACACGTAAATTCGGGTATAAATAGTTGTTTTCTTATTTTGCCGAATATTGTCCAAGATCAGTATTATTAATTAATAATTATTATTGTATTGTTGTGGTCTATAAATATAAATAAATGGAAAATAATATTTACCTATATTAACTTGCACTTGATGCCTGATGGACAACAATTGTAAAAATAATACCTATTTCTATTAGTTCGATGTGATCGCCGATCCGTGATGTGCGTGTGTTCGTAATTCGAGTGTTATAGTTTTGTTTTGTTTATTTTATTATTTTATTGCGCCTAATCAGTACCTACTAGCTCCTTATTTATATTTCTAGTTGTACTGTATATTTTAAAATGCCAAAAGAAAAAATATCGGTTGCAACCCGTCTAAGAAACTACGTTTCTGAATTTGGAAATATATTTACAACAGACAGTAAAATTTTATTTTGTACAGTATGCAATATTAAAATTGCGAGTGATAAACGTTTTTCTGTAACACAACACATAGCCACTGAAAAACACCAAAGAGGAGTTAATCGTACAGAAAACAAAAAAAAAACTCAGCAACTTATTATCTCAAAAGATTCGTCATCTAAATCGTCATTTAATAATGATTTATGTAAAGCCATGCTTAGTGCTAACATCCCGTTAAATAAATTAAGTAATACATATTTCAAACAATTTTTGATAAAATATACTGGACAAAATATTCCAGATCAAACAACATTACGCAAAGTTAATGTTGACCATTGTTACCAGGAAGTTTTAAACGAAATAAGACAAAAAGTAGCGGGAAAGAAAATTTGGGTCTCAATAGATGAGACAACAGATGCCGAGGGCCGCTTTATTGCTTCAGTTATTATCGGTACATTACTCCTCGATCGTCCAGGTGAAATTTTTTTATTTAACCTCGAACAATTACAGAAAACAAATCATAGTACAATATGTTCCCTATTTGAAAATTCACTTTATTTATTATGGCCTGACGGAATAAGACGAAACGATGTATTGCTGTTTTTAAGTGATGCTGCGCCTTATATGGTGAAGGCTGGTGATACATTAAAAGTGTTGTATCCAAAAATGGTTCACGTAACTTGTACTTCCCATGGATTACATAGAGTCGCTGAACAAATACGTATTCAATTTCCAAAAGTTGATAAACTGGTAGCAAATGTTAAACGAGTATTCAAAAAGGCGCCTTATCGTGTTCAAAAATTTCATACTGATGCACCGAATATATCACTACCTCCTGAACCTATTCTGACACGTTGGGGTACGTGGATTTCTGCCGTATTATATTATAGTGAAAACTTTCAAACTGTAAAAAACATAATTGAAAGTTTTGATGAGAATGATGCGCTTTCCATAAAAAATGCTCAAAAATATTTTAAAATTACTCAAATGAAAGGAAACTTGACTTTTATACATTCGAATTTTGCATGTCTTCCCATAGCTATAACGCGTCTACAAAAACAAGGTATACCCTTATCTGAAGGTATTGCAATCATACAAGATATTTCATCAAAGTTTAGTCAATTAACAGGTACCGCTGGAATTGATATTAATAAAAAATTACAAACAGTTCTCAACAAAAACAAAGGATTTCAAATTGTTTGTAATATTTCAAAAATATTAACTGGCGAAGAAGAGAATGTAGGTGATTTGGATATACCAGAAGATTTAACCAGTAGCGACATGGCGTATTTTAAGTTTGCACCAATAACANTTAGAGGTAAATTTATTAAATATTAAATTTATATTTATATTTATATTTATTTTTTTTATATAGATGCCGTAAATGACGATGATGAAGATCGCAATTAATTTAAATTTATATAAACATGTAATACCCATAAATTTTTAACAATTATATTTAGTATTTAAAAAAATATTTTTTGTTGTTTTTTGTATATTTTTGAAAAATTAGTACATATTTTACGAAATTTTAATAGCATATTTTTATGCACGTTTTGATATTTTTAGTGCATATTTTGATATTTTTTAGTGCATATTTTCATGCATATTTTGACATTTTTTAGTGCATATTTAATAGTTTTTTGGTGCATTAAATTCACAGCCCTGGTTATTACTATTTTATTTAATTAATTTTTTTAAATTATTTAAATATTGCCATTGAATAATCTTTATCTCCAACGCGATAAAAAATAAACAAGCCACTTAAACTGTGGGTAATAATATGTAATATAGTCGCACTTCTTTTTTGTTTAAAAAAAAAATAGGCATAAGGTAAAAAATGGGTCAGGGAGGCTGTAGTCCACTATACAGTCCCACCCTTTTTTACCAATTCATGTTTTAAAGACTTAGTACATACAAATAAACATATAACATATAATAAACCGAAAATGACCATAGATTATAATTGAGGGGCTGGGTGCAAGAAAGGCATTTTAACGGGAATGCCCTTTTTGCTTAAAATGTTTTTTTTTTTTAACTCTGCGACCTCTATATTATACTATAAGCGTTTATGTGATTGTATGTAAATGTCTTCTTTGTATTGGTCCAGATACTATGTACGTTATATTTATAAATAATATCGTTTTAATTTTTAATGATTTAAAAATAATATTATGGCAGATAACCTTATTATTTTTCGTTGTAGATTAATAGGTTTGGAAAAAACCGTTTCTAAATAAATTTAAGCGTTATGGAATTAAGATAATATTTCAAATTAAAAGTAATAAAACAAAATTTATATTTGTATTCTTATAATTATTATTATTTATTTGTTAATTTATTATTATGTTGATATTATTCAAAAGATATGAATAAATCAATAAAATTCAAGTTCTTTAATAATTTAAATTGAAATAGAATAGGTAATTACTGTTTGATGTTAGAACGGCATTTTCTTGACCAAATATCCCTTTTATTTAAAACTTAGCGGACACAAAGAAAAACAAGACAAAGACATAATTATTTTCTTTAAGTTTTAATCTTTCATATGACATAAATTTTATAACCATGTGAGCCGATTCAAAAGAGTGTCACACATTGGAAACTTTAACTTCGTTTATCTCAAAACACGTTTTTCTAGAAAATGCCTTTCTTGCACTCAGCCTCTCAATTATTGTGAACGACTATATATTACTTTTTGAATATATTTCTAAAATATCCCGCGGATTTGAATGTATTATTGTATATTTACGTTTCTATATATGTCAAGAATGACAGGTGAAGAACCCCCCTCTCTTCGAACCACGCCTACGAGCCTAACTAACACGGATTAAAGATAAATAGAAAAATAATATTTTGTAACAAGTGCATATATTATCGTCGGCGACATTTTCCAATTTTATTGATTTCCTGCCCGGTCTAATGATTGACGGACGTTATCATAATATTACTATTATTATTATAACGTATATTAACGTGCGTGTACGAGTCCGGGAGCTTTTATTAGACGTTCGCCAAAATGATTTTATTTTGATTTTTACCTATATGGGATTTTCGATTCGAATAATGACTACGGATACAACCCCGTCAAGGAACAAAGTGCGCACGAGTTTTAAAAAGCGATTTAATTATTGACGCGAATAAGAGCAAATAATACTGCACCGGTGTCAATCGATAAAATGTCCGCGACTCGTATAATAATTTATGCGCGGTGTTTTTCACTCCGGCGTATCCTTGATTTAGGTTTTTTTTCCGCATCCACATATGAATTATTACCCTGCAGTATATCCTAAGGTCCGTTTTTCGGACGCGGCAGAATGGACTCCAAAACCTATAACCTAACAAAAAGAGCTACCCCGACCCGTGAGTACGAGGGGATGGGAGAGGTGTTCGAACGCCTCCCGATGCCGTTTTTTTTGCACCTAGGTTATTCACAGGGTATTTTTTTCTTAAACCCCTGCCCCACCCCCATAAAGAAAAACTAAATACGGTCTTGGGATTAGCCCTTTTTGACCGTTTTTCACGCAAAAAATACTATTCCAGCATTCCGTTTGAATATTTTTCTTTTATATTTTTATGATATCGATATAATATTATCATTTGTTCTAGATATTTGTACTATATAAAATGTACCTAATTTATAACAGCGTCAGAAAAGCCTCGAGCGAAACGTGTAAGTATATTTTTTCTATATTGATCGATCCTTATGCATGTATATTGTGTGTATACGATTTTATTTTATAACAATATTTTCCTGATGTTAGTGTGATTTTGCTATAATTTAAAATAGTATACAAGAATATAGTCAACAACAGAAAAATAAAGTCGAGAAATAAACAATTCCTCGTATCGCATAATTCGTAATAATCTTGACTCGTCCAGATATATATAAAAAACATTATTTTTTGACAGGTGTTACCTTCGGCCGACTGCAAAGTATTTATAATTACTCAACAGTTGTTCTATCTATAAATACGATGTTATGAGATATTATATATGATATTGACCTTATCACAATACACATTTTTTTAGATTTTTGTTTTTATTAACAATTATTGCACTATTAAAAAACAAAATAAACTTTAATATTGTCATATATCGTCGAAGAACAATATACTGGAACATTAGTAAGTATTAGTAAATTCTTTAGTTTTTTTTTCTTATCAGCCTGACGAAGGTAGTATTGATCTCAATGAAGCACGTGCATATTACAATATGGACGATTTTCGAATTAGCTGAACTTTGAACGTATATTTTTATTTTCTTAACAGTAAAAGCACACCATTATTTATTTTTATTTTTATTTTGATAAATTTTAAGTATACTTTTCCACCGAGACTTTTCTTATTTACCGGTCTATGACGTAACGTTATTTGTTGCGTCATTTTTTCGAGGAATCGTCTTAGGGGTAATACAATTTATGACTGTTGCAATTTTATTAAGGTTATTTTTTTATTTAATTATGTTGTTTGCTTTTTATTTTTTTTTTTTATTATCAAAACGTGTTTCAAAATGGTAAGCGAAATCTTTACATTTCCCCTATCTGTTAAGATTAAATTATAGAATAATTTTAGAATTATAAGGTATTTACTGTTATTATATAATATTGAACAATATGTAATTATGATATTACTGCAGGTTATTACGATTGTGTATAAATAGATTATTATGTAATTCGTGTAAGAACTATAGACAATTAATAATACTCGGCACAGTAAAATTATTATAAAATCCTTTCGTTTTTGATAGACCTAATCGTGACTTAAGTCGCTTTAAGTCCAATAAATGCGTTCGGGTTTAATTAAAATTGTATCCTTAAATATAATATAGTCGAACCCAAACAAGTTTTACAAAAGCAACTCTAAATTAATTACTGTAGGATGGTTTATTTATTTATTTTTTTTTTTAAACGAAACGCATAAAATATTGTTTAATCGATATTTATTTTATTTTTTTTTATTATTATTATTCAACACAGGTGCCAATTAACAGCAAATATAATTTATTATTTTTATTGTGTTTTTTAGTTCGGTTTTTTTTTTTATACATATTGCTTTTGTACAAAAGGGATTATTTATTAGGAATTTATGAAAGCGTTGTTATTATAATGCAGCTTTTACATAAATACATGTACAATACAATAATTTACATAAATTTGTTTAATAAATATTGTACACGAATATTATAATATGTTACATACCTTCATAACATATTATAAATTAATCAAATTGTATTATAATTATTATGATTTAGTTATTTATACAGGACAGTCGTATTTTTTTTTTTTTGTGGTTTTATTAATCTTAACAAAAAAATATAAATCATGCTGTGGAAAATGTTGATATTTAAGTTTTGATTTTATAACGTAGGTTCGGTATATTGTTGTATGTTCATTAAGTTTTTCAAGTACATATTGTATACATTAGTAAACTTCGTTTATGGAATTATTGCATTAACCGTCATAATATTTGTGTAGTTTTATATTTTATTTTTTTTTTTTGCAAAATAATAACTCTATACAGTAATAATATTTTATTTTCCACAAACTAATATACATTATAAAATATGCAGGAGTCTGCTGCACAATACGCAGGAGTCTGCTGCACAATACGCATAGTAAACAAAATTTAATTAAATATTTTATGAATATTGTGTTTTCAGTATTGAAGGGTTAAATTAATGTTTTGATGATGAACTATGATCGTTTTAGAGTATATTTTAATCGCTTATCCCAGAAACCCTCAAAACGTCAAAAAGTAAAATTTACTATTTTACGTTTAGGTAATATTGTTAGTTTAGAGTCAGTCACACAGTTAACAGCAGAAATCCCATTGATAACAGTTCCTCTTATAATTTTCTGACGGTCTTGGAATGTACGTTTAATGCAGAAACCCATTAAACGCCATAAAATAAATGTAGTTTTTATTAACTATCTCAATCATTTCTTATTTACTAAGGGGGTTTCTACAATAAACGATTCATTTAAAACGCGGTGTTGTTCGTTAAAAATATACTTAGTCTTATCATAACTACATGTTTTTAATTGTCTAAGACTCAACACTAATTATTTGATCAATTATGAGAAAAAAAAAATTAAAAAACATTATAGTAGGTTATTTATTACAAAAACCTCATATGTCAAAATTACATCATGTTTTTCCCCTTCCCTAGTACACCAATTTAAAACGGAATCTATAAAAGTTATATTTGGAAATTTAATGAAACAGTTTTGGAGACTAATTTGTTTAAAAATATAATACTCGGTATATTGAAGATACAATTTTAAATGGTTCAATCGCGATTCTCAGTAAGAAGCTGTGTATAAAAGCCTAATACAGAACTTGGCTGTACATTAAAATTGTTTATTTAATTTAGAATTTAATATCTTAACCGCATACTTAGAATAAGGATTCAATATAAATTTTAAACGAAATACGAAGATTTGAAATTCAATTTGCCGTCGAAGGTTATATAGAAGATTTAACATTGTAAAATGCTGTATGGTAGGGCCATGTTATGTTTGAACATACATTTCTCAAAACTATAAAAGAAAATACATTTTTCGTACATTACTTTTATTCCAAAAAAAAAAAAAAAAATTATATTCTAATATAATATAATAAAATGAAGTAGTTTTATATTATGACGTTTGTTATAAGTTTGTTTGTTTGCTGTGACGTAAAGAAATTGACAATATTTCAGAAGCGGATTTTGTAACTAGATAGCGGTATGCTCACACTCGGAAATATTTCGGACTTTGAATATAAAAATATACTTTTTGTTTTAATGGTTCACGTGATTTTCTTTGATTACACACGAATGAAAAATATAACGAATTTGTCGCGCGGGCACATCATAAACTTTACTAACGTTATTTCGGTTGTCACGGGAAAGATGGTGTCAGGGCTTTGCTACATTATATAAGTTGACTGCTGTGTACAGTAACTAATATAATATTCTTTAAGTAAAAACTTCTCGTTGTTGTGTTACCTGGTTTTAATTATTTTAATTATACATATATATAATACCACAGAGTGAGGAATATACATATTTAAAAGATTCTATATTCCACTTTGAACTATATAATGTATTACAATATACGCGTCAAGATAAATATACGAAATGTAAATATTATTGTTTGTTATATGTACGTCAAGAATTGAATTTGTTCACACCATATAACTGTTGGAATTCATCAGACTATTTTCAGAATTTGTTTTACGCATTAATACCGGCACATAGTTCAAATGTCATTGAATGTCATTGAATGTTGAATGTCGATGCTGGCGTCAAGTTAGCACAGGAATGTTAGTTTGTAAAATAATAAGAAATTTATCTTGGAAAACTCTGAAAATTGTCTAAAAATACCTGATAAATTCTGGTAAATTTCAAAATTTGCTATCGGTACCAACTAGGCGTACATTTGTTTGTTAAGTGCAGTTTGGAAATACTATGGAGAAAAATCGAAGCGTGTTTTAAGAATTCTCAAAACTATATTACAATTTATTATTATGTTATAAATAAGTAAATAGTTTTGTTTTATTTTTTTTATAGTACAAAATGTTTGATTAAAAACAGAAACGTGTATAGTTATATTAAAAAAAGACGAGCACACCCGTTCGCTCAGAAACTAAAAATAGTCGTTATAATATATTTTGACTATATACATTAAAAATTTAAAAAAAAAATTCACTCAAATATTATTTTAACACAATATATCCGTCAAAATAACAATAAGCAGTAACTTTAAGCCTTGATAATGATTATATTCGTTAAAAATAATTGAAAGGATTAGAGTTGATGCTGCGTCTCGTTTACCCGTATATTCAACGGTTTTATATTTTGATATTTTTCTTGTTTTTCTCGTATTTTAATCACGTTATGTCAAAATATAATTAAATTTGGGAATGCACATAAAGACTATGCTAATATTATATTAAAGTAATATTGTAATAACAAAAACGTAAAACGACTGGATGACATAAGGGATCAGTTGCATCATTTCAACATTTGCAGGGTAAAAATGGACAAACTTACCAATTTCGACAAGCGTTGAAAAATTGAATCGTATTTACCAAAACCTCGTGAAAATCGGTCGAAAATTTGGGAATTGAACTGTGAGAGAAGACTAACAAGAGATTTAGTATTAAATATTTGTCGATGTTTTGACATTTTTCCCCCAGATCCAAAATGACCAGAGATCAATTAAACTTAAGATGAAACTAAAAAATGCTAGACGGAGCTAAAAGACGTAAGTTATTCTCCTCTTCTTTAAAAAAATTATAACAGCGCAATGGTTGATACAAAGCAAAAATACACAAATATTTTCCGTTTGTTAAACATCTAGGCGCTATTTTGTTCAAAATTTAATTATTATGTTTAATTTTAAAACTACAATATCGTTACTATGAATTCCATAAAAAAGATTTCAAATGGGAGTTTTTTTTTTGTTTTACTTCGGAAACTTTTTAGTTATTTGATTAAGCGGTACAGAATCCGCATCAATCAATTGGTGAATGAAAACTATCGTCGAGGCGTTTTTATTGCAATTTTAGTATACAAAATGTGTGGTTCGAAGTAAAAAAAAATAATCCGGATGTTCCCCCAACTCTCTGCATTTGCGTTCAAAATTTAAAATTGAAGAAATGATTACCTATAACATCAACGGACAAACGGTCTTTTATTAATTATCATTATTTTAGCTGTTTGAGTTTATTAAAAGGGCTTCCCGTTAATTAACAAATTATTTAAGTTGACATCTTTAAAAGATATTAAGGTACCTAATTAAATTCTCCTCCCACATCCCGCGAATGCAGTTCTCCGAATGAAATGGTTTTAATTAAAATTTAGTAATATATTAATATTTATTATCATTGTCGTATAAGAAAAAAAAAGTATTTTATATAGCGCCTAGCGACATAAACGAAACACTACACTATACCTTTGTACCTTTATTACTAATAAACTAAACAAAATTTCTTTCAGAAAATATGCTAATTTTGAAATTTGGACAAAAATTTCTGTTAGAAAAATTTAATCTTAAACATTTTAAATAATAAAATCGTTGTACCACAAAGTGAAAAAATTCGTATTTTCCGTCTTTTTTGTTTTTTCCCAATTATTATAAAAACTACTATAAATCTCAAAAAATAACTTACTCTATCGTTGGCTGGATATTAAATGGAACAAAATTGATTTCTTGTCATTTTTTAAATGCAATAAGATTTTTGGTACAAAATATCGTTTGCAAAAATTAAAACAATTAACTCGGGACGCCAAGTTGCTGTAAGTA
Organism: Cinara cedri; assembly: GCA_902439185.1. Taxonomy (NCBI): domain Eukaryota; kingdom Metazoa; phylum Arthropoda; class Insecta; order Hemiptera; family Aphididae; genus Cinara; species Cinara cedri. The sequence continues at coordinate 507,560 of CABPRJ010000010.1, read as the reverse complement.
TGAATTAATTTTAATATTTTAGTTTTTCCCAATCATTATGAAAACTGCATTAAATATCAAAAAACTACTTTTTTTTTTCAGTGACTATTATGTTAATAGAAACAAAATTGATCTCTTGTCATATTTCAATTGGAACAATATTTCTGGTAGAAAACATAAGTTGCAAAAATAAAAAACAATAAAATCGGCAATGTTGCGGTGCATCATAAATATTTTCCGTTTGACCAATAATTTTCTTTCCAGTTTTTCTCAATTATTTTGAAAAACCCCTTAGAAAATCAAAAAATAACCTCCCGAATGCTCCAACTAGATAAAATTAGGAACAAGAAAAGGAACTAGTTCCTTTATTCAATCCAGGAACGCGCCTGGAATTAGTTCAATTTTAACAAGACGAACGTAAACGTGAACTTATTCTTTTTTAAAAGGAACATTCCAAGTTCTACATATGCGTTTAAATTATTAAAGCTTAACAAGGAGGTTTATTCGTTGGGAAATTTAAGTGGAGGCGGAGTGATAAAAATATGTCATTAAAGGCAATTATATACAGTATATATTATCAACCGGGTTTATTAGATTAAAAAAAAAAAACTTTTGCAGTAAATATACGGAAAACTCCAAGTGCTCGGTCCCTTTTACAGTACACTTGTACGCCCGTGAAGCTGAACATAACGAAAGGTTGAATATTCTATTAAATGTTTAAAAACAATAAGTTAGTATTTTTTTCTTTACAGGTAATATATATCTGGAAGTCGGGAAAATGGAAGTATACATTATATATCAAATTTAAAGAGATTCTTTGTGTCTGAAAACGTCAATAATATTGTGACAAATGAGGGTAAAATAACAAAAAATATATAATATCGGTAAGAGGTTATAGATAGTAAAAGTTACTATATACTGTAAACGGTGTAGCGAATTTATATTGTTTTTGACCGAAAATCGATTATTGTTGGTAATATATAGGCAAGAACACTTCCGGGGGAAGAAACGCTCACATTTTTTGACAATGTGTGGGAGGAAAAAATGATTAATGGAAATAATTAAGTTTCTGTCGGACGTTTTTACATTAAATAAGAATCGATTACCCCCGCGGAATCCAAAAATAATTATATTATACTCCGTACCGATTGTCAGACGTATAAATTATGTATACCATAGCGGATTAATTACTTATAGTTTTAGGTGTGTACATATATACATTCGAACCGGAGAAAGACAATAAACTAAACTCCGCACCAACTGTAATCGAGATTAAATTAACATCGCGAGCGAGGCATCGCAGAACTATTTAAAACGTTCTCTTACGTTGTAATACAACGACTAAAAGGGATTGCACACATCACTACTATTTAGTGCATAATTAATTTAAATAGTTTTGTTGATTTTCAGTACACGAGTTAATCTTGTACTCCTTTGCTCGCCTACACCGCCACCACTACGTAACATACGACAATCGATTTGTCAGCTATTTGGGTGTATACTAGAAAATGTACGCGTTTTATTGGCCAAAATCGTGTAGGTACCTATAGTGTAATTACGGTCCATTAATATTCACAGAGAATCCGTAGGTATATTATACGGTCGAAACATTAACAGCTATGAATAAATGAAAACGCCCAGGAGTCTTCAATTTAATATTAACGGTAAGATTATAATAACGAGAAAAGATTATGGTTAGATCTCGAAAACATCGAAAATATAACAAATATGTCTTGCGATCATATTCTCGTATTTTCCCTATATTAATATTATATCGTGTACTCGTATATAAGAGTAATATAGGTACGTATATAACGTATGTTCGAACAGGTATAAAAGAATTCCGATGTCTTGACGATAGTGTGATAATATAAAATAATATAAAATATGGCGTGAAAAATATGACAATTTTATAAGGGGTGGGAGGGCCATGGTTTTTTTAGGTGATTAAGCCCCGCTCCTCCATGTGTTCAACGGTAAAAGTTTTTTTCACCAAAGTAATATCTGCAACCGTATACCTATAAGTAGATCTTATAAAAAAAATCTGTTTACCTTTTGCTGCTCATCTCAAACGATGGCGAAAACAAAAACAGAAAAAAAAGGTCTTCGAGGAGAATATCATATAGGTTATTCGTGGCTGACATGTGTCGTGAACATTTTGTGAAAAGCACATAGTTTAAAACCACTATCCTGGACTATTGAATTGTCTGTACGTTTAATGCATGGATACACGGTACGCCGAGAACATTGCGTTTAGTTTAATAAAAAAAACAAAATAAACAAAAAAAAAAAAAAAAACCGTAAAAATCTAGCAAATTTAATTTAAAATATCACGTATACATTAATTGATCAACTATATTTTTTTCCGCGAAGGTGCGGCGACATAGTTAAACAATTCTACTGTGATCGGCGCTATATTTTTTGTATTGTACCCGAAGAAAACAAAAAGAACTACTTCAAATATAATCTTTGAAGTCGATGCTAGTATATAAGTATACTATGGAAAAACCAGTTATTTTTTGTTTTCTTAAACCGTGTTTTTCTCAGCCACGAATGGTAAAATCTATATATTTACATGTCGTAACAGGTACACAAACATTTTAAGTTATGATCGAAAATTTAGTTATTATCTATACTGGCTCGTTCGCTGCCATCATATTATAATTCGCGTTTAACCTTTTCTCGAGTCAATATAGGCTCCTCTCTTTTTATGAATTATATATAATACCTCACTACCTCATATATAATTATATAATAGACCTCACTCGTTAAAAACTGAAAAGTACAAATTGTATAATTACTGTATGTACTTATATATAGCATACGAAAGAGAACCGCACTTTGTTGCGCTAGGTTGCTTTGCAAACTATCTCGTCGAAACTTCAAACGAAAATATTTAAATAAAAAAAAAAAACATAAAAATCCATAACTTTGGTAAATATATCTACTACGCACAAAGTATTAACACTCGATATACTCACTATGCTCGAAAAGTTTCTATATACCGTATACCTATATAGGCAAATATTTTGAATTTCACAAACGCCTAGGTAAGAAAATTCGATTTTTTACGATAGTTTAAACTGCGGTTACACATTTAAAAAAAAAAAGTGGAATTTCGAGCACATAAAAAATAAAACTCTTATGTATAAATCAAAATCGGTGAATAGTAGTTAAAATAAATTATAAAACTACAAAACCAAACAATTTAAATTATCACATACCTTTTCGAGGGGTTCCAATTTAACTTTGAGCGCTTCCATTTTGGCCATCAGTTCTCTTTCTTTTTTTAATTGATGTTCTTCGACATTTAGCGATTCGTACAACTGGCTGACCAATGTCCTAACACCGGAAAGCCGTTCTATATCTTCCTACAAAAATAAATAAACACATCGTAAAATGAGAATGTCGCCAAATGATGAAATTCTTTTTTTTAAATAAAATATTAAATACTAGTTTTAAACGTAGCCGGTTGTATATAAAATTAAAATGTTCAACGCCATTTTTAAAAGAGGGATGAAAAAAGGCATTAGAAATTAGAATAATGCAATATACAAACACGAGCACTTTTTTATGTAGGTATCTATATATGATACAAAAATGTATTATTTACGCGCAACGTAATATTAATATTATTATTTATTAATACATTACCCGATTAGATAGAAACACGAAATTTTAATTTTATATAGACCAGATATCTATATTACATCCAATTCGATCAAAGTTTATAAATGTGGGTTACACCCTAAACACACGAATTTACGCGATCTGATAAGGTAAACCGTCTGATTTTATATATTATTATATAGAAGAAAAAATGGGTGGGTACACACATTTGAAGGCAGTAAATCGTGTTAGCTGATTAAAAAGAAACATCAACGTAAGCAGTATTATTATTTGATAAAGGTAAATTGTTTAAAAATTAAGCGCCTCCGGTTCGTTCGAAATTCGAAAACATGAAACAATTTCTCTTACGTGTTTATACTATCGTACATATTTTAGGATGTTTCGCAGTTTATGATCAACACACATATAAACAACATATTTTGCGGTACCTTTAAAATATGCATAATACATTATATGTTAGAGGCAAAGTTGGACAGTAACTAGTTAAAAGGTTAATAGTTATAAATTACCTAACCTAACTTATTTTAATTTTAAATAAAATTAAAATGTCAGAAAATAATTTTAACTTAACTAAGTTATTTTGTTAAAATTTAGGAAAAAAAAAACGATCTGCTGGTAGGTGCACCACTGTTGTAGGCGCGAAGTTGGGAAGGAAGTTTTCAATTTATATCTGTAAGCAACGACAAACCATTCAGAGTGAAGTTTGATTGATTAAACACATTTTGAAAAAGCGTAATATTTACAAATTTACAATGATGATTAGGAAAAATATAGGAAAAATGGAAAAATTTATGAAAATAATAAAAAATATATTTATTTTAGATTCCGAGCGTAACGAAGAATCTATTAGTTTTACTAAGATGTTTATTTTTTTTTCTTCTAGCCTGTGAATATATTTTTCCAAGTAAACTTCGATTTTTACGTTTAGCAACTTTTCTGAAAGCTCAAGTTGTCTAAATGGTATTTTAAAGAGATCATTTTTTGAATATCACTACCATTTTTAAAATAAAACACTTAAGTGGAAAAAAACGTGAGAAAACGTACAATTTCACGATTTCATTATTTTATAAAAACACGGACGTTTTAAAAAAAAATCTAATAAAAAAAAATTTAATCGAAAAACCACAGGATACCTTTTTTGTTGCCTTTTTAATTTAATCTCTTACGATATCATTGCCAATATCTTTTAACCACTTTTGAGCTTTTAAGGAATTTTAATTTTTAGAACTTCTTTGCCGTAATTCGGTTATAAATACACGTAGAGACTTGAAACTTGGTAAGAATACTTATATTGGACTTACCTACCTAAACGTGATAAAATTTACAAAATCATCGGACGACTTTTTTTTTTTCTAAGCGTTTTGAAATCAAATTTAAAAGAAAATCGCAAAAAAAAAAAAAAACTATAGCACTTCAAATTATGTAATTCCAAATTGCGTTCGGAATCGTCTTTCATCAAGCAATGGTTTATCGTTGCATACAGATTTAAATGAAATAACCTTATGTATTCTACCTTTCCAACTTCTCACCTATAACAGTGACCACTCCCATTCCTAATATCAGCTCTTTTTTTTTTTTTTTGTAACTCAGTAAAAGATGTTCGTAGAGATTGAACAGAAACCACATATTTGTGTACCTTTTCCGTGGTAAAATTTTTAAGACATTTGAACTATTTATAGACAATAATTAATTATTAATTTGAGTTTTACGTAATATTAATTTGGTAGGTACTTTTGTGGATAAAATCGCTAGACCAAACAGAAATACTTATAAATTGTACTTAATGGTTAATATGAACAATTTAAGTTTAATGTAATATTTTATTTCCATAAAACTTAAATATCAAATTTTGACGAAAGTCGTAAATATTACGGTCTTTTAAAACGCGAATATCATTATCAAATAACAAAACAGGCATACGATCATATATAATATCTATTTAGGTATATGGGATGTGACTCCGCGATTTTTGTATATTAAAACCTCACATATGACGCTTGTTTTGCTGTGTATGGCTTACTGGGAGCTTTGATGGATGCTGCTTCATTTAAAAGGCTATAATTTTAAAAAACGCCATTACTTATAGTTAATGAAATTGTCGGTTGAAACTAGCTATACGGTAGCAAGATTTTTTTGTAACCCACGAAACCGAAATTCGTTGAACTTTTTTTTTTTTGGTTATAACCTTGTTAAATCCTTATTTGAGAGAGTGAAAACAAGCAAAAAAAAAAAGGTCATCATCAAATGTGGCTCTCGGTGAAAAGTCGAAAAAAATACGTCCCACATGTATAGATACGTATATAAAAAGGTTGTCGACCGCTGTGGCGCAGCTTTAGACGGCTTTTCAAATCGATTCTCGGGAAATACAATCTGTGCAGTTTTCCTACATTCATCAAATTGGTCGGCTGCTGCAGGATTTTATCGTTTCTAATTACAAGTACCTAACAATCCGTTGTACAAATCAAGCGGATTGCATTATCAGGTTGCAAATATTTTTCTCCTGGAAAGGCAATGAATGCAGATGAATTTAATAAAAAGAGATGATCGGAAAATGTAAAATTAGCGTTTATACCTTTTTATAAGAGTTTTATACAACGTTCATTCAACTTTTAGTTCTAATATCTATATGTAGTAAGCGGCTATTTTCCGTAATGAGTTTCTGATGTTTCTAAACGTCTAATAGTCAGCTTAATAAGAATAGTCTTTTTCATTTCATAGATTGAAGTTGATTTAAACTAAATAATAAAATGAATTAACATATAGATATCTAAATATTATCTATATAAAAACAAAAAGCTGATAATTACTGATGATACTACTGATGAATAAAGATATAGTATAGAGAAATTTGATTTGTGTGCATCACATCGATGGACCGTTATCAACAAAAACTATTTTGAGCGGAGTATTATTAGTCGTATTTTTTCCTTTGTTGCTAATGTAATTCAGAATTTAATACAATATTAGAAAGGCGTTCATAAATTATTCGCATCAATCCACTACATTAAATATATGAATTCTGGAGCATATTATGGATTATTGTATTTAAATACTATAGTAATGAACCACGTAATTTTTTAATTCCGAACCTTTGTGAGTTTCTTGTGCGGTGGCACTTTAACCGTGAACACGCGGTCATTGACGGTCAACCGGAAGTCTTCTTCCATGAGCGATTCGATTGTATTGGAAGACGCGATCCGTACACCATCGGAGTTAGATATGACCACGCGATCGACGCCCTGGTCCTCGATTTTCAACATGTCGGTCAAGTCACCCACTGTGTTGGTCACCGGCCGCAAGGTGAACTGGCAAAGTTCACGCCTGGATGGCAAAGGAACTGTGACCCTGGGTAATCCGCGTCTTATCTCAACGTGAATTTCTGTATAAAAAATAAAACAAAACAGCTCTACTTAAGAACAGGTACTTATTATGATAAATGTGAAAAATGAATGGAATTTTTTCCTTTTTTTTTTTTTAAGCTGGTTAAAGCGATTTTGCCGGTTCTCGTTCGCGATTAAATGCAATTAGACCCTTTAAATTCGAGCTCACTCTTAATTACATCGAACGCGCAATTTATATACGGGCTCATGGAGGATAAAAAGCTTAAAGCGTATAATAGTCCGAAGATTACAGTCATGATCTTTATTATGAAATTACACCGGAATGTTTTTTTTTTCAAAAATGTATAAAACTACTTGAATTACCCAACTTAAAGAGACTACGCTCAAAATAAATAAAAACTAAAAATATGAATACAGTTTTTCATTTATAACCTAATTTAACTATATAAGAGGAATCCAAGTGTTTTTTTTTTCGTATTACAATACAATTTCAAGTATCCGGGATAGTATTTTTCTATTTTTTTTTCTATTTAAAACAGAAATTATTTTAATTCCTTTGCAGATAAATACGATTTTTTCACGATTAAATTATTACGGAACAGTGATTATTTTCACTAGTAGTTGCTAGTAAATTTCATTATCGTTTCGCCATCAACGGAGGAGGCGGCTGCGCGATCATTATAAACGCAAGACGGTGTAACAGGTACACACGGGAGGAAAAAACTTCATTAGTGTGATGAAAAGAAAGTAACACCCGCGTATCGTTCCAGTAGATCTATCAAGTGGGCGAGAGGAAAACAAAATTCGTATAGGTAGGTACATCGTGGGGCATTTTCCTTAATTAACATTAAGAAACGTGTCTAAATAGTATAATTATTATACAAAAGTGGGCAATACAGTCGGTAGTTCACTCGTCAGTCAGACGCAAAGTGGTCCGGTTCTTGGTTTTACGATTATCGACGCGTTCCGGCCATCAGCAGAGTATTGTACCGAGGTAAGGTTTTTATAGTATTATATAAATAATTTTTGTTTTTGAAGTACTTACTTCTATAATCGATAATACGTCTCGATTTTGACGAACAATTAATAAGTATTAAACACATCATAATCACCTGCAGCCAGTGGCGCAACTAGTTCAACTAGGGCCCCAGTGTCACTTTCAACGAAGGGGTCCTAATTTAATTTTTTTACGCTTATATTTATGAATAAAATTTGAGATAGTCGATAATTTGTCGATTGGAAAAAACGAGGTAATGTTAACAAATTTCTAAATTGTTGTAAAAGAAATTAAGAAAACCCAATAATGATGGGCATAACACACATTTTCAATTTTTTATACATATTTTTATAACTCGCCTAATACTTAGTCTTATTAAAAATTTAAATAGATTAACCAAATACATATAACCATAATATATTCATATACAACAGTAATTTAGTTATTTAGTTATTTGTATACAATACATTTTACATATGTATTAACTTTTAAATAATTAGATATTTATAACTTACCACTTGAGAAAGTTTTTTTTCTGATTTTGAAATTTGCAAATGTAGAAATAAATTTACCAAATCTAGTTTATTATCTACATCTCTTTCTATATTTAAAATAGCAATATTAGAAAGGCGATCCTGACCCATGTTAATTAATTTAATTTCAATTTTGAGAATGACCTTTCTATTGTTGCTACTGTCATAGACAGTGAAATATAAATTATACATACAGTTATTACATTGGAGTAAGTTGTACCGAAATCATTTTTAATTATAAATAAAGATTGTTTGAATTGTTGTGTTTAATAATCCTCTTAAACACAATAATTATCGGGTGAAATCTGCAAAAAAGTCTATTAAAGCCTTAGAGATCTCATATTATCAAACATTTTATTTTGATAAGTATTAACTCGCGTACTAATTCGTAAATACTAATCAAATATAGTTTAATAAAAATAAACATTTTCAATAAATAAAACAATTTCCGTGAGACAATAATCCAGGGGTGTTTCCAGACCTTGACTATGGGAGGTTGAGCAAAATAATTAAATTTAATATTAATGGTTGATAAGAAAAAAAGATGGATATACTTCGCACGATGAATAGGACCACTGTTATAGATGAGAAGTTGGGAAGGTAGAATATTGAGGAAAATTTAATATATATCTGTACCTAAATAAATTTAAACATTTCCAACAAAAAACGATTCTGAGCAGAGGTCGGTTAATAGTATTGTTCAGGGGCATCTTTAGGTTAGTTACATGGAGGGAGGGGGCGAACAATTTTCACTCTTGAGTACCACCACTTTGGTCAACAAAATTCCAACTTATATTAGCTTAGAAGACTGCAGATATATTATACAAATGCAGTAAAATAGTGCAATTTAAAAGTTAAATTTATTTTTTTCACATTAAATAAATAAAAATAAAAATAATGAGAATGAGAATAGCAAAAATAATAATAATAATAATAATAATTAATAAATCTTAAAACCAGTCGAATCACAGTATTATCGTTAATATTTTTTTTCAAACATTTTTTTAATACACATTTTTAACTTCTTTTAATTTTCTCTCTCACTCTCCGAATTTTTCATAAAATGGTAAACATTATTTTTATTGTGCATCAAAATTTGTACGAAAACGGTTGTGGTATTTAAGGATTTTCACCAGTTATTTAATTGGCGAGTGGACGCTTTTCAATAATAGATTACGCCTAAAAACAAAAGATTAGTTTGACAACACTTTGTGTTTATCACTCAATTTTATTCACTTTTTATGCTGAAAAAAGATTATTTTAGTATGATCGAAAATTATCTATAGGTTACATAGTAGCGTCAATTTGATTCGTTCGATCAAATTTCTTATCACCATACCTTTTGTAGATGATTAGATATAGTCGTATTAAATATTTTATCGAAACGAGATTAATCAAATAATTATTAATAAATTTTACTATGTCGAATTTACATATACAATAAGTATTTTTCTATGCATATAATAGACGCAAATGTTTTAAAATAATTTGTTTATTATAACCAGCAGAAAACGAATTTGCAATTAGCATATTAATAAGCACATTTGCACATTTTTTACGAGATATTATTAAAAATCACGAGCAGAATGTTAAGCTTAATCGATTTGCATTCTGTAGTCACCAGTTAGTCATATTTTCTCCCATCCGGTTTTTTTTTGCATATTTTGTCATTTTTATTGAATATACCCCAACGAGTTGCAAAGTGCTCGGTGTATAAAATCCGACCCATGATTATGACAAATCACCAATAGCGGTTTTTCTATTTATACTGCAGGCGTAAACACGGGTTCTCATCCTCCGGGCGACCTATACAAACGTTATTAATATTATGACAGTGTGTAAAATATGTAACTCGTACATATAGGTAAAACGCGCATTTCGTGAGCTTTTCGCTAAACCGGCTATTACACATAATATGCAGTAAACAGAGTGTACAATTTTAGTATGATAAACGACGCATACGCATACAATTCTAAAAGCTATTTTGGAAAATCTCCGCTGATCGAATGTATAAAACGGTTCACGTGCGCGTTTATAGTTTCACAACGCAGTATAGGTATAATAATATTATCGTTGTATGAGGGCAAGGATTCGGTAAAATTGCCCGAGGAAACAACGGCTAACGAACAAATATATCATTTTATGATAAAGAATTTTAAATTGCTTACCTGAACAAGATACATTATACAGAGTGATCCATACCGATTTATAAATTGTTCGTTTTCGTTTTCAGATATCTCGACAATTATACAGTACTATTTATTATTTTAATTTCTATTGAAACCTAAAAAGTAGAGAATTACTCACTAAATTACGTAGTAGGTACAGTTTGTTTTTAGTGACTTCATATAGTTTAGTAACTTAATCATTTGTAACTACCTATTTATATAGTTATAATTTAATTTAGGAACTGAAACACTCTGTACACAGATACTAAAAATAATAACAATAATATTACCTATAGTTACTATTTATAAGGCTTTTATTTAACCATTAGTTCATATCAATTTTTTAAATATTATTTCTTATACTATTTTACAAATATTTTTAATCATTGAACATTTTATCGATAGATTCGCCGTATTATATGCGCGCAATCAACTGCGTTAGCCTTGATGATTGTTATGTACCTACCAAAAATAGAGTAGACATAAATATATTATATGCATAAACTTTAGTAAAAAATCATTTTTTTTAGTGAGTTTTTCATTTTTTTTTTTTCGGTGATAATTAGTGTGCCGGACGAACCGTGCAAGGTCGTGCCCGACTTTATCGATTGTGCGCGCTCGAAATTTACGCGACTGCGAGGCATCACTAGAATTCAGAGAGGGCGTTTGACGCGACTACGTGATCAAAATTCCGTATTTCGATATTATTATTTGGGTTTTATTTGTACTCGGGAGGAAGACAAAAATAAAAATAAAAACCGTAAACTTACACGGGCTACATAGCTCGAGCGAATATTACGAAATTATTTTATACATACCGATATAGGTACCTTCTACGTGATGAATAATACGTCTATAGTAAGTAGAAAGACAAGACAGACAGATAAAATAAAAATACAGGTAGATAAGAAGACAAAACAAATATAAATCTAATATAATATAGTGTTTTCCTCCATAAAAAATAAAGAATATATATATATATTATACATAAATGTTAGTGTTTGACACTAAACCTTAGAAATAATAGTGAAGGAAGGGTAATACAATAGTCGGTCTGTTAACTTATGCTAATGATATATTGCTTCTTGCAGAAAATGAAGAGATAACATAGATAAAGTCTAATAAAGGCAGAGAAGTAAATTGAGTTAAAAATAAACAAGAGGAAACAGAATATATGATTATTCAATGACTATTTAAAGCAGATGATGCGCACAAAATTTGAAAGTTAGCTAGTACTTATATAAACTATAAATTTAATAATACAGGAATTCATATACCTAGAATTGCGTATTATATAGAAAAACGAGATTTAGATTGAAATATGAGTAAGGACACAAGAAATAAAGATATGTTATTAGGAACTAAACAAGACACTAAGGTCAAAAATGCTATCTAAAAGTCTGAATCTGAAGATCCAACTCGATCAAATCCTATTACGGTCTATGGAGGACTCAAATAAACAATTGATGAAATAAAGGAAAATAATCTACTAATACTAGGGATAAGAATTTTGAAAAAAAATATTTTTTTCCTTACTTGGACATTAACACCAAAAAATAAAGAATATGAAACACCATAGAAATTAAGGAACAACTATTAAGGATATTGATTCTAGCATACAGTGAGTGAAATTAAAAAAAATTTAGGCTGGCCATGTCTGGCGTAATCAATGTTAAATCCAGATATACTTCAAATGGCCAAATACCACCCTTGGAATGTCATTCACCCTCCCTGACAAGTAAAATTGTTAACAAATTGTATTTATTAAATATCCGTTAAATTTTACATAGAAATGACCAGAGCTCAGATTTTATAACACTGAAAATAACTGAAATATGCGCTATAAATAATAATATGACCTAAAAATCCTTAAAATAAGCACTACAATATGCCATAAAACATAAAAAAAAATAGCAAGAAAGAAAATTCATATGCATTTTTTTTTCTGTTAACAATTTTATATAAATTGAACACATACAACAGAATATATTTCAGGAAAAAAAAATAAAATACTATCAATAAGAAGTTTTAAATGTGCCTATACGGTTTGGTAAACCAGTAGTACGCTGGGCTACTAGAAAAAAATAATTAAGTAGTAATACATAGCATCAAAACTTGAAAAATAGCACTAAACATCAAAAATATTTGAAATACGCAAAAAAAAGCAATATAAAGTTTCATATTTGGAATTCCTGGTATTTTCTAGGATTCCTACAATTTTTCAAAAAAAAATAAATATATAAAATAATAACATTATGCAACGACGTATCAAATGAATAATAATTAAAAAGAAATGCGTTTTTTTAATTATTACTCCAGACTTTCAAAGTAGATATTAGCTATTCTAGAAATGTTGATTTTTTTCTCTTCGGGCGCACGGATTTTCAAACGAAAATTATAAACCTCGTATGCGGTAGATGAATAACGATTTGTTTTGAGGACCTGAGTACAGGATTTTACAAAGGATAGGATGGAATTTTAAATATACGTTCAGAAACCCGAACATCCTTCCGTCAAGGGTAAAAAACAGTATTAAATATATATATATATATACAACATATTAGGTTTAAGTATAACATACCTAAGCCGTAATAGCTATAATTATTTAGTATAGTCCATATATTAGGGATTTACCTTTAAATTCTACATTCCCGTAAATAGGCCTAAAAATGCAGCAGTTAAAAACTACCTCTCGTATTTATGGGTTTTCATATAAGCAATTATCTCGACATTTATGGAAAAAAACCATTTTATCAACTCAAAAATGTTCAATTTCACTTAAAAATACACTTACGAATAATTCCGTATCATTATCACAAGTATTTGTTGTGTTATAATAAAATGAACAAAAATGTTTGCAAAAAACCGTTTCGCGAGGGTAAAAACTACTTGGGTAAATATAGGATAACTAAAGAATTTTTTTTTTTAACCATATTAGAGACATAGTTAAAAAATTTAATTTCCACCAAAAAAACAAAGCAAACTTCAACTGTGAAATTTCGGTTTAAATTTTTCGATATCACTGTTACAAAATAAATTATTCGAGTTTGAAAAACTTAGATAATTAAATTTTCAAACAATGCATTTAAAAAAAGTTATGACTTTCTTTATATTTTTAGTATAAAATAAAATAAAACCAACGGTGCACATTAGAAGTATTCCTTTTGTTAGGTTGTATTTTTTGACGAAATCTATAGCCCGAATAGTACTTTTTTTGGGCAAAGATGTTTTTACAATCGAATCATGGGTGGTAACAAACCTTATCGTATTAGATATAATTATCATCGACTATACTTGGTGATTTTTGATGATCAAAAATGGTTTAACCAAGTAGTGAACAAAAAGCGACGGTGGAGGAGGAGAAAATCAATTTTAAAACAAAAATCGAGTATATTATACTGTTAGCGAAATCTGGACCAAAATATAAATACTGCGGTGGCTGCGTTTTTTGCAAGCATATTATAATATTGCAATATAGTAAAGGAATCCCTGAAGCATTATTTGTTCCGTCCCTTTACTATATCTCGTCTGGGGTTTAGAGGATTTCGAACGTACGGTCCCCCGAATTTATATTAGGTATAAGCCACGAGGGAATACACTATCATTATTATAACTGTATGACGACGATACGAAGAACTTCAGCGGGCGCGTGACATTTCGGTTGTCGTTTTGAATTTATTTTCTATAATATATTACAGTGTTTCCGATGTGAAAATACAACCATTAACCACCAGTACGTATAAAAATCGTTAACTAGCTATTAATCAATCTTGCAAATAAACAAGGTTATGGTTGTTCAGGTCGTTTAATTTTCCCTTTGTACTTAAATTAACCCATCAAAAATCAACAAAAAAGAAACCTATGTAAAATAGTTATAAGTAGGGTGCTAATTTATACGTATTTAAAATTCAAAAAGATGTATGACATGTATGTGTATTTATTTTCACACGTAGATGGGTCACTGTTGTAGATGAGAAACTAAAAGGTAGAGGGGAAATTGAATGTATATATGTACGCAACGATTAACCGTTGCTAACGAAAAACGATTCTGAGCGGAATTCAGTTCATAGTGTTGCTTTGTCAACAATATATAATGTGTCATATTATAGTAAAATAATTACATATGCATTATATATTTTTTTTTTTTAATAATATTTATTAATATTGTACTTATTTTCCCGTTTTCCTCCTTTTTCCTGGTTTTTTTCCATTTGTTGGGAAAACTCCTAGGAAAATCAAAATATGACCTCTCTAAAGTACCACCCCAGTTAGATATCCTTTCAGAAAAAAATTCATCATTGTAAATCGGAGCAAAATCGCGTGTAGAAAAGTTGTTCACAGATAAAAATAAAAAATAAAAATAATATATTCCTCGCTTTGCTCAGAATCTAAAATAGGTACACACAAACATACATAGAAGTATAAAATTAATAGGTAATACAAAATAATATACAGCAGATTATTATAATTAAATTATACATTCAAATTACACATATTTATTCATTTGAGTATAGGATCATCGTCGTCAACAAAACAATGAGCAATCATGTACTTTTTGTGTTTTCAAAAATTAATTGAAATCGATCGGAATACGTTTTTGTAGCAATTAAATGGCCTTTTTACTTCTATAGAAATTATAGGAGCAAATTTAAAAGTTCTTAATTCATTAATACTGAACTCAAAACAAGTTTATGGATTCTTGTCGTTGTGAATGTTTGCAATAGTTTCAATTGTCTTTAAACCGAGGTATTTACTTAGTACTTTTTCAACTTTTTTCTTGGTTTTTTTGTCGTGGGTTCTTTAAATTAATTTACCGTATCATAGATATACCCAGGCTAATAACCTACAGGTACACGTTTTAAGATTCAAGATTCGTAATAGAATTGGTAAGGAATGTAGTATTGGAGGATATGTACACTAAATTATTTATTAAAAATTTAGCATTTTCTATTGACATGGGGTTTATTTCAAGTTTTTAAATCGAATCTTCAATGACACTAAAATGTTTGCAGTACAAAGAAGCAAATAATACATAATATAAAACAGAGATACACCATTAATTTTTTTAAAATTGCTGTATTTAACAAAACATGTAAATATATGTAAGTACAAATATATAATAGGGCTGGAAGTGGTTAAAGCTACTAAAAAAAGAGATTTAATGAATTTAATTTAAATGTAATCATAAAAGTGACTAAAAAGTAATCTATAGTATGTTACCTAACAGTATAATGTTAAACAGCACTAAATTTTTAATTTTTTTCTATCTCAAGTTTTTCAATGCCAAAAGAAACCACAATTAACATTAGGCCATCATGCTTTTTATTTCTAATTTTGTATTGTGAATCAGTTGTGTCCCACAATAACCTTCAATCACGTATATAATCACAATACATTTCAATAAAAGATACAGTTTAGTGCATTTTGTAACCGTCCATTTCGAGATTTTCGTACCGTTATAAACATGGTCAGTTACACGTACCGGTTTATTCTTATTTTCGTATCCATCTCGGTGATATTTTAATTTGTTTAAGATAATAATCAGTAATCCTGTAGCATTAAAATAATGACGAATTTTTATTTTGGAATAGAACAAAATTACAAACGCACTTATTTATGAACATGTAGGGACTACCAAATAATAACAAATAATTCTCATTTAGACAAACATGAATATTAAGTGATTTGAGTGACTTATTTTCAAAATAAGTGATTAAAAATGACTCAATTCAAAAAGAGTGACTTTTAGTAAAAGAAAATTGTTGTGATATTAACCGTAATTTAAAATAATTCGATTATTATTATATTCACGACAAATATGTAAATATTTATGAATCCGCACCCTAGTAACACACAACATAAAAAACCTGAACTTTCAAATAACCATAAATTACTAAAAAATAAATATTTTAACGTTTAACATTAGCACTGGGTAAAAATTACAAGTTTAATGAAACTTGATTAACGAATCACGAAAAATCCAAGAAAATTAAAAAACCTACTTCCCCCTCAACAAACAAACTATGTATGAGATTTTTAATCTGGTTGCTCTAATCGAAAACTTGTTCGGATAGGAAAAAAACGTAACACGTATTATTGGGAAATAAAAATATTGTAAATCTATGCATGATAGTGCGAGTGGGTAATTTTAAGCGGAATATAAAACTGCGACGAAACAATCCGTTGGGAAAACGAGGTACTCGCGCGTCAAATGGTTTTTTTCACAAGGATTTTCCTAACACTTTACCTAACCTAACACGCGTGCAGAACGGGTCCGTGCGAAAAATACGAATTGCCCTTTTAAAGAGTAAAACAAAAAAAAAAAATACTATAGCAATTTAAATTATATATAATATATTGTACGTGCCAAAGTTTTAACAATAATTTTTAAATTGTATACAAAATAAATATACATAAAACTATAGTGAAAACCAACTTAGGTACACGTAGTTTATTAATACGAGACGTGCATTTTAAATACGCTTTTTTAGGGGAGAAAAAAAACGTTCGTCAAAACTTCATTATAAAGAACGTTAAAAACTCGACCAAGAAAATACTCGCGACCTATTTCTATAGAAATTACGATAATATGATCCAGAATAGACGTTAAAACATGGACAGTTTAATTTTTACGGGTCACGAAGTTCGATATGAAAACCGAAATGACGTATGTTATCACACAACATTTAATAGCTCCAGTACCCCATGCAGAACAAACTTTATGTAAATTACAATATATTGTTAACGCGACGAATTCGCAGTAAAAACCGAGTAATATTTTGGTTCTGAGCGAAGAGTGTATTGGTTTTACAACGATATTTATTTTATTATTATTTTTATTTTTTATTTTCATATTGTATACAAAAATTCTACCAGAAATCTCGCTCCGATGTATCAAGTGTTTTTTTTTTCAATTTTTCTGAAAGAAAATTTTATCTAGTATTGGTACATGAATAAAATCATTTTTGATTTTCTAAACGGTTTTCATAATAATTGAGAAAACCGGGAAAATACAGGAAAATTTACGAAAATAATACTTTTTTCAATTTTTTTTTTTTTTTTTTGTAATTTATTTTAAAATATTCGTAAAAACATTCGACCCATTTTTGAGCTATTTAAAGACATTTTAATTTAGCAAATTATTTTTAATTTTTTTTCGGTAAATATTCTGCGAATAAAATTTTTAGATCAAATAGAAATGCTTGAAACTTTAACAGGAGGCTCTTTATAAGTTGTATTTAGTAGTGAACAAGAAAAAATTTGAGTTTAATGCAGTATTTTTTTTTTTATATAAAACTTTTAATATCAAATTTTGATAAAAACCGTAAATATTAATAATATAAAAATTTGACCATAAACCTTTCTCAGATATATATGCGCGGTATCATTTCTGAAAGGGAATGTAGTCCAAATGGTACTTTTGGGAGGTCATTTTTTGATTTTCCAGGCGGTTTTCATAATATCTGAGAAAAACCAGGATAAAACGTAAGAAAAACGAGAAATGTACGATATTAATGCTTTTATTATTTTATCAATTTTGATATTTGTTGTAATTCGGTTAAAAATATTCGTAGAGACTTGAAATTTGAACAGAAAACATTTTTTTTCCGTATACAACTTTTCTACCAGCAATTTTGTTCCGATTTACGATGATAATACTTTTTCTGAAAATAAATCTGATTGGGCAAGTACTTTAAGGAGGTCATTTTTCGATTTATCCAAGTTTTTTCCTAGCAAATGTGATGATCCAGGAAAAAACATGGGAAAACCGGTAAAAACGCAGAAAAAATGGGAAAATCGATACAATATTAAACAAAATATATAATGCCTTTTTAATTATTTTACCATAGTATGACATATATATATATATATTGTTGACAAAGCAACACTATCAACTGAACTGTGCTCAGAATCGTTTTTTCCTAAGCAATGGTTTATCGTTGGTTACAGATATACGTTAAATTACCTATAACAGTGGCTGCATACGCTCCATTATCCTAGGACGTCTTTTTTTTTCTTTCTTTATAAACAGTTTAAATACCACAAGTTTTCTCGTGACTTGTCTGTGTTATTCGCACAGACTCCGCAAGTGTACTAAAATCGATAGTCATACACACTAGTTTTATATATATATATATATGTATGGTAAGTAATACAGGGTGCTCGAGCTACAGAGACGTACTGAATTAATACTTGCAGTTACGTTCCTATATTAAAATAAAAAATAAAAATTATAAAATAATACTAAAATCATATCGTATTCCTGGGAATTAGTCCGTTTGTGTCCTGCAGTTAGTTTTACACATTAAGTAGGTAAATACCTAACACAGCTCGTTTAATGTACCTAATCAAGAGTTGGATAAACCCCTTTTCTCCTTTAAAAGTCAGTTGGATTATAAGTTTCGGAAAAACTTGAATCTAATTATTGAGTAACCGCAATGTATACACAAAACTATATTATGACAAACGTGACAACGGCTAATGATTTAGACGTCAGAAAGTGAAGTATATACCATATTAATCCGCTGAACAAATTATTAACTTAAACTTTTAAAACAAGTAAAATAACTGTTTCGTATTTAAGAGCTTAATTCTGGAAATCTTCGCTTATAACACACACAAAATTCAAGTTTTTCGCCGTCGAAAAGGAGCGTCAGCCGATTGCCTATAATAAAATACTGTAAACTACTAATAAAATGTCGGTTAGTTTTTAAAATGCATTATAATGCACATGTTTGATAAAAATATGTCGTGAAGTCGATGGGCTTGATTATAAATACAAAAACAATTTCAATATAATAATATGCAAGTAGTAATTAATATACGATTACGTCAATGGGTTTTTCTTTTCAGATATGGGCGGTACGTACTCGACCGGAGGCGTGTTCGTGGTCAAGGAGAAGGAAAAGGGATCGTCGTCAAATAACAATAAGCAGCGTCGACGACGTAAAAACAACGAAAATTTGAAGAAACCAGGCCAAGACGAACGATTTGAGTGAGTAAACCTCTAACGTACACTTACTTAAAAAAACGCGGTATTATTTTTTAGTCTTAGAACTTTAGAACTTTTTAGTCAAGAAAAGAAAAACAAAAAAAAAAATCAACTAACCACATTTGTCCCTTTTTCTTGTCTCAAAATACCGTACAAATAACGGGGATGTAGCGAGGCATATGTAATATGTTTTACCCACATCAGCATCTATTGTGCTCGTATATTTATGTTTATCTTACATTGAGTGTTAACACAGCTCATCTAACATTTGTTCAGATAAACCGTTATATTAATTATCACCACTATAGAGTACGCATTTAAATAGTCTACAGAACTGTGAAAAAATGCACTTTAAAACAATGACGACATTTTTATAAAATCAATAAAAAATTCCAGACCTACTTGGTACTATACGGCCTTGTAGTATTAGAATGTTGGTAAGCTGGTAAGTTGGAGTAATTTATTTTTTATAATATACTGAAAGTGTTATAACGATAAATCATTGCCACATTGACAGCAGTTTAAGTAAATTTTTTACATAGTATAAATCAAAAGGAAACTTTGAAAAAAAAATATATGCATACACAAACTCCCAAAGCCAAACGTGATAGCGCCATATCGTATATATAAATTTAAATTTGAAAGTCCGTCCACCTTAAGTTAAAAATTGTAGATATCTGCTTGCCGTATAGATTTTGTACAAAACAAATATTATTAGGATACGAATTAACAATATTCCTGTTGTTTTGTAATTTTTTATCAACAGAATAGTAGACATTTTAAAAAAAATACCTCACCAACTAACTTTTCTAATAGCGTACCTATACTGTTTGGAACACATTATACCTATATGGGAAATAATAAACGAGTATCATTTTTTTATTATTATTTTTTTAGTCATTAAAACGAGACGACTAAGCGAGCGTGTATTATAAAAAGAAGACGACGTATAGGTAAATAATTGTGTAACAAAATGATGAGACTCGATGGAATAGGAATAGGTGAAACGAGAGAGAAAATGACGTGTGTCCTCGTTAACTGCAGAGCGCGTCGTCCTAAAATTATCAGCGAGTTTTGCTTGTAGGCCAGTGCTATAAACGCCCATTATCAATCGCAAAATATACTTTACACAATAAAATAATACACCAGTAGGTACAATATTAAAAAAGAAAATAATTTAAAACACGACTTAGTGGCCGGCCATCACTATTCGATTGTTTTTCATTTGTCAGCATGTGATTACAATAATACAAATTATTATGTACATTAATGGAGTGTACATATACTACGTATACTACTTATAGATACCTAACCGTAGTGAAAGGTCGTGAACTTTGTAACGCAACATTCTAAACGTCCAAATGGACCGAATAAAGTTGTCGGTATATATGTCTAGTAGTTTATTTTTTTTTTTTACTCAATATTTTCGAATACCAGCTACAATTTATTTTTAAATAATTCTACAATATTATTTAAAGTACACCTTTTCTTTTTTTTTTTTTTTTTTTATGGTAAATAATCTAGTGAAATTATTATTTTTAACTCAATAAATTCGTGATACGACATGAATTTAAAAATTTCCCTACAGTAATAAAAATAAAAAAAATACTATTTGAAAGTTGTCGCAATATTTAACTATATACATAATATAGAGTACAATATAAGTTTATTTCAAAATAAAAATTCTAACAAACTTTTTGTTTATAAACCGCAAACAAAATTTTTGGAATGTGTCAACTGTGAAGTTCACGGGGGTATATGAGGTCATGTTTAAATATATGATAATTTATACTATATTTTTTTTATAAAACACGATTAGCAATGACGTATAAAGACGAAAAATGACAACAGACACAGGAATCGATTGATTTATTATTTACACTATATCGAAATAAAATAATTACAGTTTTAAAACGTCCGAAAGTCGTCGTCGTCGGCGAAGGCAACGATTATACCACAAAGCGATCAATGGCTTTTTTTGTCAATATAATATAAAAGATACATTTTCACATACAATATAATAATGCTATATATCTACCACGTTTATATGCAATCGTTAATACGGATTAATTCAATACGCATTGAATAATCTTAGTACGTATTAGTGTACGGGTTCATATACATTTCAAATATTACGATTTAACTAATAAAAATATCTAATAATAATGGTATAAAATATATGAATAATATATAATATACAATTTGATATTTAATTACACCTAAAAATATTAGTAACCGTTTATATTAATTTCTGTTAATATTATTTTTAAGTTATATTATATATATATATTTGATTTTAGTTATTTTACCTAACCTAAACTAACCATCATTATGAACGCATGTCATTAATTATAGACCTACTATAAAATGATTAACAGGACTTATTCCGTTTAAATTAAATAAATAAATACCAGAATAAACTTTGTACAACTAAGCATTAAGGTAATGAGTACTTAACGTACGTTTATAAACAAATTTAACTAAATACGAATTCGGTTAATGCACACTAGTGTAGGACTCCGTATAAAAGTGGTAATAGTAAACGAGTATAAATTATTTTACCAAAAAAAAAAAAAAAAAAACAAACCGTTTTAATATGAAGCGGTCTAACGTTTTTTATTCTGTGTACACAATTGTTGTTCACAATATGTAGCGCACAAAGATGTAAAACTTGACTATAATATTGTTTTTGATGAATCATTATATAATATCGTATTATAAATAATATGTACCATTGTAAAAACATAATTTATTCGGTACAACAAAAAAGTCGAAATGTTCAAAAAACCCAACAATATATTGTTAAACATTCGAGTGTAATATAAAAGTTTTTTTTTTTGAAAATCACTATCGTATTCTTTTATATTTATTATACAAGCGTAACTTAATAACCCCTCACCGTTATTGTCGGAGAATTGATTTATTATTATTAGAAAATATAAAATGTGCCAAAAATCGAAAACATAAATTAAGCGAGATTTGTATGGAAAATTGTTGAATGCGTGCAGTTGTAGTGTTTTTCGGACTGCGCTTTGAAATATTATTTTCATATACAGGTATAACGCAAACACGCCGCCGCTGCATTTCTACTCGTATTCTTGGCTAATATGTAACAAATAATAAGGCAAATGACGTTGTTATTTGCAGCGCAACTGTGTGTACTTACATATCCGACAAGAGCAAAAAAAAAACGTTTCCCGCAAACGAAGAAATATTCCCCGATCACAAAAACACGTGCAATCATAATAATTTAGCCTTCCCGTAAACACGCCAAAAACACATTTCGTTGCATAGTCTGATAAATATGCTGCAACAGCAGCAACAACATAATTGGACAACTAATTAAAAAAACGTTTAATTGGACGGTAAATTTATAAGAGCAAGAGCAAGAGAGAGAAAGAAACAGAAATAAGAAAAGGGAAAAGTTAATAACGTTCGCGAGGCGGTTTTCGGAAAAATTTACATAATTCAGAAATTTGATAGACTCGTTTATCATTTTTTATAACGCTAGTTATACACCTATAAAGCTCGTTATTTTTTAACATTTTTATAATATTATAATATTTATTAAAATCATCGCAGAAAATCTTATACATTTTATTTTAGTTTAAAATACAGAGTAATAAGAGAGATAATATAAGAGATCAGAATCTTAAAAATCATAATTTTTTTCTTCGAATCTATGAATTAGTTAAACAATTAATGTTTTTCTCCACTCGTCTTTGTCACATATAGTTATTTTAAACTGTGAATAATATGTTTTTATTCTTGTCTTTCCTCACGGGCTTCAGATCGTCATCGTCGTCCTTGGTCTTTACCTTCCTACATTTCTATCAATTTTACCTTCTTCCTTTATTGTTCTCGTTGTCCAAGCGTTATTGCTTACCAATCCACTTCTTTCTCCTTTTCCTAAACGTTTTCTATACATTTATTTCAGCTTGTTTTATTTACAAAAATCTTCCTCCTTCATTATTCGTTCTGTTCATGAGATTCTCAGAGCTCTATTCCAACACCACATTTTAAAGGCTTCAGTTTTGGCTTTCTCGGTTTGTCCACGGTTAGCAACTTCGTTGCGATGAAATACTCCACACCAAGATATTAAAGAGAGGTGTCTAAACTTATCACCTGAATAGTGAAGAGATTTTTATTTTTATAGAAAACCCTATATTAATTTGCATATGGTATCATTTAATTGTGTCGTTCATTTCTTCTAGCATATTGTAGTTCAGGGTTTCTGACCTCCTGGTATCGATTTCCGATTTAAATGGACATATGTATCAATAGATTCCGCTCGTACAACGGTATACAGCACTATTTATGAAAAAGGGAAACTTGTTGAGATTTTTCAATATTTCGTCATATTGCATATATGATATTATAGGTACATATGTTTTCATACACGTCACGATAGTCCGATAGGTCGCCGTCACAGAAACACGATAATGTATTAGGTAGGCTTTTTTTTTAGCGATGTTTGCGGAAACCGTCTCTGGAGCGTGATGAATAAATTTCGATGTACGGGACACGGCGGCATAGTATTATAATAACCAATTGTGTTTGAAATTTGAATAAACGGCGCACTTCCTATTTAATAATACGAATGTATATATTATTACATTGTACCTACCGGACATTTTCAGATACCGAAAGAGCAATAATAACGAATGTAAAAACAAAAAAACAACGAGCAAAAACCTAATTAAACACGAATTGCGTTGTTTCAAGTAGGCACCACGCATATCATCGAGAATTTTCGGCAATATCCGTACAAGAGCAAGGACAACAAACTTCGGTAATAATAAACCGTCCGAATCGTATCCCTGCGGGCATATTGCACGTATATCATAAAATAGCTAGGTGTGTATACATATATAGTATATAATATACAGTAATAGCAATTATGTGAGTGTGATAACGGCGGCTGCTTTGAACGGTTACCCAGATTATGACGATAGTAATAATAATAATCTGTATACACGATTATAAACGCAAAAGATAATGCGAGACTATACGTTAAATCGGATCCCCCGACGGATTTCGGGAGTTTCCTGAATGGAATCTGCAGGGAATGTAATAAACATACCGTATACTATATTATTTTATAGCACACTCCGGAACGCGTCGCCCGCGAATTCAAATTTTGCAAAATCCAAGCCAAATTTTCGATATTCCGTGATATTTCAACACGTGAACTCATTCCTCTCCCACCCCCTCATCCACGTATATGGAAATATCGATCAATTGTAATGTAAAGTTAACTCTGAAAACGATGTGAATGATACGATCGGTGGAACGAAATTTGTTTTTAGATTATCATCGGTTTGATTGTTACATATTAGATTCTGAGTGTTCAACGAAAAAGCTATATACAGTTTTACTAATAAGTTTTTTTTTCTCGTAAAAAACTTTTTTCTATTTTTAAAAATGAATTGATTTTTTCACGCAGCATCTTTTACGATGCGGATTTTTTGCCCGCTGATACTTTATTAGAACAATTTTTCTAGATTTCCAGTAATTTTCCCAAATAATCAACTGACAACAAACGACGGTATGCGTCGGTTTTTACCACGTGAACAATTATATGTTTAGATTTAATAATAATTGGATTTATCTGCCGTGGGCATTAAAATCCGAGCCCTCCGTATTTTGGCATTTTGAATTCCGATTTTTTAAACGATGATGATTATTACACTTAAACAACACAATAATAATTAAGTATTCTGGTGGGCCATCAATATACTCATATCGTCATACGAATGATAAATAAAAAATATTACTATGTTATTAATGGTCTGTGGCGACGATGTTTTATCCCTTCCTAGATTATTTCTTCCTTCGCGTACCACAACGTGCAACGTCGTCATATTTATTAATCTGCGAATAATATAATATGAAATACTGTATTATACAGTATTATAATGTACAGTCCGTAAATAATGAAACTAAGCAAATATTTATTACAATGCACTACAGTACAAAAAAAAATAATAATAAAACCTCTATAATTTAAATGCACAAGACAGCCGGTGGTGCTCTTAAGCGTTTACAGTTATTATACAGGGTGTGTGGCTATTTGTAATCACAAGCTAACAAACATTGAGCACATTTTCAGCATTTATTTTGTTATTTGTATCCTCAATATTTTTAGAAAAATACATATTATTATTTCTTCGAATACGAATATAAAAAAGTATAAATAAATATAAAAAAAGTATGGTATATGAAAATCAAAAGTTAATACAAGTCATAAACACATCAAATACTATTATATTGTATAAGTAATATGCAACGTAGAAATAGTTTTATACGGAATAAGACTAAAATGTCGAAAATATTATAATTTTAAGGTCAATAAACGATATAAACGATTTTAGCACATTAAAATAATATCTGAAAAGAAACTATAATCAAATTTACACAAAATCTCCGTAAATAATATTATTTTAATCGCCGGTCCGTGATAAAAAGATCGCCCTGTACTACTATAGGCTACAAAACAAAATGATATTAAAAATATATTATTCTTGGTGACGATGACGACGACGGGTAGACGGGGTGAAAAAGCAGACATCGCGTATACTAGATGAAACGGAAATGATAACAATAATGCAAATTTCTTTAATCGAATCGCACACGTCGTCGTTGACAGTTATAAAATACTCAATATACAAATACCATAATGCATTATGCAATTCAGTACACTGCAATGTATAGTGATTAAAAAAATATCCGGTGGGTAAGGTAGGTATCCGACCGGAAGGAAACGAAACTTTCGAACGGACAGACAGTCGCTAAAACGTCACTATACGCCGCATGATAATTATTATTCGCAACTATATATTAAGCAGTATAATATATTAGTAGTGCTTTAATTTTTTATTTACTTGGCTTTTATCGTTTTATTTTTCGGATTCGAAATTTCCCGCGATTGTACTAATACTGATAGCTTTATAAGCCGATAAAACAACGTTCTGCGATTTTTCGAATTTGTTCCAAAAACGGCCATTTTACGACAGATAAAACTTTTAGTGCCATTTATATATTTCTTCCGACAGTAACATTAAGAATACCTACTAAAATGAGATAAATAAAATTGACAACAATAAACCGCTTATAAACTTTTTAATACGCGTCGTATACTCGAATATATATATATATATAGTAACTGTATTTCAAAAAACTATGGGCGAGATATATTTTACATCGTCGTGGAAATTTAATTATAAATATAAGTGCAACAATAAATTATCAAAACAAATTATAAATCGGGTTCGTGTTTTAACTGGTCAGTGGTCACCTTTAACTGATTCAACAAAAAACAGACATTTTTTCTCCGGTGTATCCGAGGAAACACATTTGAAATCAACAATTAAAAACAATGCAAAAAGTTCAAAATTCAAATATGACCTCTAACTCCCATCATATACAAATTTAAATCAAACATGCAGAGAATCTGAAAATTGCTTCGAATAAATAAAAATGCCTAGGCGAAAATCCGCATCTTTTAATGGACGATGTGAAAGTTTTGGATGAAAAACCACAAATGTATAAAACGTATAAAGAAAATGCGAAACGCATTTAAAAAAAGAGTTTTCCCTCGCTCGATTTGTTATAGACTCGGTACGTAAAATAAACATATATATAGAGTGTATCATCTGCTGCAGGTTTTGACAATTGCGTATTCAATTACGGTTACAATTGTCAAACCATGCATATGCACTCTGTATATATAAGACATTATTGTGAAATAATTATTAAACAATTCTCACATGTGTTTCTATGATATATTTTGGTATTATTATACGGTTGTTCGTTTGCGCTGTGTAGGAATCTTCGTATAGTGTAATAAACAGCGTTCCGTCGAAAAAGTGAAACGAATCCTAACCTAAAAATACTATAATATATGTACATAATATACGTCATATTTCACGAAAACCGAAACCAAAATAACGTGATGTTTTATTTATACAAAATTGTAATAGCATTAAAATTGAACAATGAGTCCCGGAATCATACAGCAGCTGTATATAGTATACATTTTCGTTTCAAAGAGTTTCTGAAATAATATTTTTGTTTGTTTACTATATAATGCTCTTTGATTTATAATGTATCTGTTGACGAAAAAACAACGGAGACTTTTATGATGCAATCGAAAAATGTGAAAGGCTTAATGGACCAAAAGGAGGAGTATATTATAGAGCGAAATATATATTAAAAGAAAATATATAAAAACTTTTATGGAATAGTATGAAAATCAGAAGGGAAAAAATGGTTGGACATAGTGACGACAGTTTGACGAAAAGCATCATATTACAGAAAAAGGCAGACCGAAAAATGAGGTACAAAAATTAATTATTATAAACGTGTATAAGGAAATATGTGGAGATCTGGAACGAACCAATTGGATGATTGAAAACAAGAAGAGAATAAGATATTTCACTTTAAATTATAAATTTATAGTCTATTGGGTTTTTTTTTTATATATATAGTTCCGTTCATCAAATGAAAATATGACAACAAAAATTATATAACAAACACGCGTGCGAAATAAGAGAAAATTAGTTTTTTTTTTAAGTTTAAATATAAGGTACAGATAAATGGATTGTATAAAACCATTATTTCTAATATACGATACAAAAGCATTAGTATTTCGTTTTTAAACCGAAACTTTTAGTTTTTCTTTTTTTGTACTACACCGATACTGCACAACGTAAATCACGTCTGAAGAGTACCTACGGGCGAAAAACGTTATCTAATGTCGGGGAAAAAAATGTACCAACTATTATTCACCCCGAAGATAATCTCGCGAATAGTCTTTACCTGCAGTAATATCTGCGAAAGTTTTACGGATCGTCGGGGTTTTGGCTGTTTTCAGCACCGAAATATTCAAAAAACGTTCAGCGCGATATAAATAATTATGATGAGCTAATATATATCATGATTATCTTCTTTTTTTACATATATAAGTATACCATGTGCGATCCAACGATTATATCAACGAAATGTCGAGTAAAATTGATTTTGGATTGTTGCAGTCATTATATAGAGTCGTTTAGAGTTTTTACTTACAATATTTTCAACATTTTACCCTAATTTCACTACCATAAAAACACCGGAAAGGTAGGGAAGTGCTAAAAACAGATATAAAATGTATTTAAAATGTGTTACGCTTTTCCAGCGATACCAATGATGCATATCAACACATTTTCTTTTTTGAAAAATCATAGGTTTCTATATTAAAATGAAGAAAGAATACATATTTGAAAATATTGTTTGAACAAAGAATCCTTAATGAAAAAAAATTAATACATTTAAATTAAAATTCTTAGAAAAAACACTTGATCATATATTCATATGTGTTAAACATTGAGTATAGCAGAGTTCCATCACAATTAGATTCGAGTCTATTTTGTATTATAGAAAAAATTCTTTGTGAAATAATAACTAACCAAAACTACCTATACAATATAATACTCTACTGTAAAACAATAATACATATCTGCGTATAACTCATAAATGTATAACATAATTATTAAACTACGTTTAAAAAATTGGTGAAATTTGATCATAATAATGGTAGGGGTAAAAGTTTAAATCTCCAAAGGTCCAAGATACATCCTTGATATTATCCTCCTACATACACACAATTTCATCGACCTGGCTTCATTTGGAAGGTCTGTAGGGATGTTTAAACCTAAATAAACACTTTCCTCTCGCAACAATATGGTGAAATTCATATTTAAATTAAATCAAACTAGAATGCACCTATAAAACAACTCTAATTTTCGAGTTTGAGCTCATTTGATCCAGACAGAGCCGCTAAAATTGTTCAAAAGTAGTGGGAAAAAAAATCTATAACAGACACAATACAGCACAATAGTCTCTATTTTCTAGGAAAATTCAACAAAAAATCACTCTATGTCATACAGTTATTATTTTAAAAAAATATTCGTTTAATAAACATACATAAATATATATTGCGGTACTGTGTGGACGCAGTTTATATTGTTATTATTCTTGCAGCTACACGCGATACAAATTTATTCCCCGATAAAATAATTCGATCATCGCAACAAAAAAACAAATATTGGGATATCAGAATAATAAATACAATTTTCAACACGGACGACAAATTGAATTTCATCCAGGTTCCGGGCTCGTGTTGCCGTTATTGGATTTGAGAGCGCCGGGAATGTCAACGGAAATATTTACCGTAAAAAAAAAATACCGTATACAAACACGACTTACGCGATAGTCACGTGTCGTTCTCAGAGAGATCTCCCCCGGGACCGAAGACGATGACCATGAACCCAACATGAAGGTGCTCCGTGAAAATAGTATGTCATGTGTAAAATATTATATAGTTGAAATGTCCAAAATTCGGATTATAGCAAAAGAGCAAAAGCAAATGAGCGAACAAAAGTGTGAAGTAAAAAAAATGCATAAAATATTAGGGGCAATGGGCCGGCTCATGAATCGATACTCGATATCGGTAGTACCGGTATTAAATTCAGAAAAAAAATCAAACAATAAATAATTATACCACATCACAACAAAACGTATAAAATAACGTATACATACACGATTGTTTATTGATAAGACTGATGACATATTATTGGTATGATATTTTGCTATCATCTTATTAGTTATTACCATCACTAATATCAATATAATCTAGTGTAAATAAAAATTAATAATATCAGCCGGATATTGGTTTGGAAAAATATTATTATTTTTATATATAAATAATAATATTCGGAACATCGAATACCAATAAAAAATGGTATCGACCCGTCCCTATAAATATATTATTACGACCAACGTATAGTATTACCATTGTGTTTGCTTATAAAATTCAACGAATTCAATATGATCCAATGTAAATAAAACGAATTAATGAATTTATAAATTGTAATGAATTGCAATTGCCATCATGATAAGTGATAGTAATATATACGACCCATCTTAAATATTCCAATATTGCAGGTGTTGTATTTTGCACATCATAATACAAAGGCCGTAAGTAATATTTTGCTGAACCCTTGTAAACTTTCTCGAGGTTGAAGTTTAATGTTGGCCACCAATAATTATTTGAACCATTTATGTATGTACGCCAACGTTTGTTTTTTTTTTTTTTGTTTTTTTTTTTGAGAATCGTGTTATTATAATGGAAAAAAAGAACGGACATACTTCACATGTGGGTGCAGCTTTTTTTTTTTAAATCTTCGTACAGCCCTCTAACATATTTTTCTGTTTTGTTAATTTTGTGTTTGAACACTTGCGATTTCCACCTAAACGCCGCAGTTTATATTCTAAAATATCGTAATATTCTGCCGTGTAGCCCGTTATAATTGGATTCGGACGCGAGCATTGCATCCTCTTAAAATTCTAAAAATAGCGTTCTTCGTGTGTATAATTTTTACATTTTCACGTATAGCGAGACCGACAATTATACGCAATTTTTACGCGCGCCACCGTTCTGGTCTGTATCGTGAATCGCGATTAAAGGTGAGTAGCGCTCGGAATAAAATAAATTGTCCGAGACGATAGGTAGAGCGGTATGTGTCAAACATATAGGTATAATACGTATAGGTACGCCGACAAAAATTGCACTGCAGTCCATATATACTCTATGTCTCTGCCGACGGATTTTGTCGTGTCAAACTCGAGGCCCTCGTTTTTATTATTATTATTATTATGCTGCCGTATTGTATTTATTATTATTATTATTATTATTATTGCGCGTAGTCTACTTCGTTTGGTCTGGCGAAAAAATAACAATATCATATCGTCTAGCCGTCGTCTGGAAGAAAAAACTAACCTAATTTTTGTTTTTCTCGTATAACAAGGTCGTGAATTAAAAACATAATTATAAAATCGTGTATGGAATTATAATCCGTACACAAACCGAGCCGAAACTTACTATATTCCACGCGTATTGTCTTTGCAAATCAATATTATTCCGAATCTTTTGATCGGCGAATTACAGCACGATCAAATTAAATAAATATATATATATATATATATATATATTTGGATAGGCCACTGTGATTGTAATTACCGTGAAAATCTAATTTTGGCCAAAAAGAAAAATATTCACTTATAATGTATATAATATTACAAACATTCTACAGATATGTTTAAAAAAAAATTGGGATTATTGACATTTTTTAACGATTACGCTCCCGTCCCGTTTGTGTTCGAAATTTCATTTCTGTTCGCTGTATAGATTTCGTTGTCCGGTGTAACGGTCATGTTTGTTGACATCTCAATATTGCAGGGAATCTATAGAAAAACGTTCGAAATAACGTACTGTTGCCGGATCGTAAGACGGTGCGCGAAAGTTTTCGTACTTATTTTCACTGACCGAATAAAACGGTCACGGACGTGGGAAAAAAATGTTTTTAAATTTCTAAAAAATATAACATATTTCGAAAAGGAACACGACGCGTTCCGCGGTACAGACGCGATATCAATGGAGGGGAGGGCTCCAGAGGCGGTAGGTAAACACGTCAAAACACTCTTCGGCGGCCGTTAATTATATTATAAACAGTACGCGCTTGTGTATTACCGGTGCAGCGACATAACAACAATAATGACGATAGTAAAATTAACGCTACGCGCGCAACAAACACGCGGCAGACACAGCTGGAGCTCGCGGTCATCCGACCGGAACGAAAGGCTGCAGCACGCGACGTCGGAGGGGTAAAAACTCGTAGGGTGTAGGCAAGCAACATGGCGCGTACATTACACCGGCGAAAACAAACGCGGGTGTACGTCGATATCGGGCCATGACAACGGTGCCCGCCACCGCTAGCCACGAACCGTTTTCTCGGCCTGTCCAAACGGATATAATATATCGAATAATAACACATTTTGTCATCACGACAATCGTCACTAATACAAGCGGCGGCGCGTCCAGAAATTTTCAACGGGAGGGGATGTGAAAAATAAGAACCGTAAAACCGTCTTCTCTGTACCCGACTCAACTTTATGTGAGAATTCGTAATTTAAAAGCCGAATCCTGAAAAAAAAAAAAAACGAAATCAACACATCAAACTTTTCTTCGCGACTTGGCTGAAACATATGCGTTTCGATATCAAATCGCTTATTCTTTGTTGCATTTTTATGCCACTGAATATAAGCCATCTTACCCGTTGACCACTATATGTATAGAGAGTGAACGGAGATTCGGTCAACCGAAGATATATAACATTAGATATTTCCCGAATCGTTGAACGATTAATTCGTGTATTATTATTTTGACGTGGATGTAGCGAAGCAATTATATTTTCTGGAGACAACAGCCCAAGTTGGTACACCAATTCTGGATTTTCGTAGTTTACGTTTTGTCCGTTAACAAATGATTTTCTCTTCCCCGTGTCTATTTGGGAAACGATTTGCTCTTCGAGTTTCGCCTTTAAATACGCAACGGAATCTTTTTTGAGACGTCCGCTGAGTAAGTATAATTTTTCCAACAATCACGCCCCACCGAAACCCGTCTGCGGTTAATTTGGCGGACAACGAGACGGCGGCGATGTCGTTCCAGTGTACGACAATAATATACGTTACACAATAATAATAATAATATTATCGCGACCGGTGGCGGTGGTAAACCAACTCGGTGCACGCACGCACGCACCACACACGTGCACGCACTACTTCACCCGGCGCTACACCGTGTGGCGATCGAGTGTAGGTAAGTACTCTGTGTACAGTACTCACGAAGCCCGCACGCTTTACGCGCGTACATAAAAATTGTTATTACCACAATTACGTGCTGTTGTTGTTGTCGTCGACTTCGCGCCGCCGTCACGTCTCCGGACAGTTTTCACAGAGTGATCCGCCGGCCGCCAAAGTTGAAGTCACCCGCACGAGTACCGGAGTTTCCCGCACCGAGCAAACGGTGAGTGAGTTTGACCTTTTTTATTTTCTTTTTGACCGGCCGGTTATATTTTGTACTTGGCCCGTGGAAGGCCGGGGTTTATTTTTTCCTCCGTGAGGATATCAAAACACCCAAATTATACAATCGCTCTCCGTTTCTCGGATGAATTTCAACTACATCAAGTTTTTGTTTCGTCGATCGAAATCGAATATCATTCGAATATTATATTTTGAACCAATCGCAGAGATTTCCAGAGATATTTTCCCCTCGAACAAGTTATAAGCTGCTATAGTATTCCGTATACATTGTAAATTGTATCTGTTTTTAATGCGCCTTAGATTTAATAACGAGTTTTCATATTGTAAGGTATCAGTGGGTATATTATAAAAAAATATTGTGAAATCGCAACTTCTCGTGCTCTTATTCGAATATTGTATAAATTTACGTCCGTCGCATTCCTCAAAAACTTTTACGCGAAAAGAAAAATGTTAAGACTTTTCCGTACGTTTCCGTTAAACTCTCAAGACCATTCCTGCAGTGGCAGGATGACAAATCTAATAATGTCGTTACGGTTTTGTATATATACGGTTGTCAAACGTTTAATGAGAAATACATAATATTTCTTCTTTCCGATATTGACTTAGTGTCCGCGTTGCTTAAAATGTTTTATAAAAATGTCAATCATACAAAATATTAATCCACGACACGAAATATTGCCACTGCGTATGAATAATATAGTTGTGCCGGAGGTTGCGCGGGATTTTGATCGTTAGACGAGTTAATTTTGAAATTTCAACATCATAATGTAGATAACTAAACGGAGCCGCGAGTGACACTGATACAGTTTGTCCGCGAGCAGTCATTAATAAGTGATGTATTTCGCAACGGCGGCGGTGACTTACGGGTAACTGACTAAATTAAATTAATACGCTGTGTGCGTTCCTCGCTGCCTGAGAGACTGGAAGATTGATACGACGATTACTCTGTATGCGAAATCCGAACGGATTGTGTATAGTCTCCGAAAAAGCAGCGGTATTCGAAAAGGCATACTGTACAGTACCACTTTATAATTAGTAGAGCATACGTATGTTAAAGGATTAGCTGTGTGTGCTCTGCAGTATACTCGTCGTATGCGTACTTTGCATAAAACTCGAAACCACTCGACGCGCACGTTTTAATAAATTATAATTGCTCGGTTTCGTTACAACAGCGGGGAAAATGGCGGTGGAAAAATATTGAAAATCCGTACGCTGGCTCCGAAAATTAAACAAAATATAAAAAAAAAGAAAAAAGAAGAGTAAACACATGATACCTATAACGAATTCGTCGGGTTTACCGGACGGTTACAATTTTTAACAGCGCTAGGGTTCTCTGAACCGTATTGGTTTTACACATTATAATAATTACACTGCGGCACGAAACAAAGCGAGAGGAATTCCGAGCGTCCGATTCGCGAAAAGCCGGATCTACGATGATGTGTCGGAAGTGACGTCACGCCCATAAGGGGGTCCCGGAGCGGTGCGTACCTATACACTGTACGACGATGTCCATTAGGTCTGTCTGACAGACCGTAACATCCACCTGCGGAATGACGAGTGTATATACGTGTATATATGCGGAACACACACTGCAGCAAAACATGTGATGTGTAATATATTATGAATTGATATTATTTTATTATATACTGCAGCGACGAATTCGTTTATTTTTATTTTTTTGTATGTATGGTATATATGTATAAGTATACATCATACGGTGTCCGATACGAGGAAATCGAATATCCCGCGAACCGAGAGTCGTCCCGCTGCAGGCTTCGAGTTTATTATGAAAATTAAAAATTAAAAACGGGCAGAAAGCATGGAGAACGAAATCATCGTGTGTGCGCGCCCGCGATATCTGCATGATGTTTTCTACACTTTTCGCGTTTCGCGAATATCTGCAGAGACGCAACAGGCGCGTTAGTTAATTAACTATTATAATAATAATTGTTGACGACAGTATAATATTATAATACGATATTTTAACGACACATTTTTTTTTGAAGGTACTACACTACTTATTCTTTCAAATCGTTGCTATCTAACGAACGCGTATTGTCTTTATTATTATTCTCGTGACTATATCGCGCATTGTTATCCGCAACACTGACCTAATCGATTATATACTTATAGATGCATATTTTACAAACTCATTAACACCGTCATCACCGTCGTCGTCGTATTCCAAACTGCAAGGTTGTGTAGCAATCATCGTCACCCGGCCCGTTTGACACCTTAAGGCTGCGAAACTTTCGTACAATACAATAACCAATTCATACGTATTTATTTTAACATAATATGATATTTTTCAACGGTCATTAAAAATAATTATCACTGATGTCTACTTATATATACGCTAGCTGCGTGTCGTAAGAAAAATAACTATTGCCGTTCTAAACCATAGATTTGTAAAAAGAAAAAAAATGGACTGATAGCGCATATAGAGAGAAGTATACGGGGCCCAAAATTGTTAGAAAAAGATAGCGTAAAACGTGTAAGATTATCTAAACGACTATAACCATTAAAATTGTGTACGAGACAAATTAAAAAAGATAACAATATTGCATTAGAAAAAAATACGGCATACAATCCTATCATAATGTCCCGCAGATATTTCGGTTATCATTTCCTAACTGGGTGACATGCAGTTCATAGTATGTTAATGAGGTTGTATTACACATGCCCGGATAATAGAACTATACCTATCATTACGCATGGAAACGCGAGAGAAAAAAAACACCGGCGAGCCATAAAACTCCGTCACTAAACTCGAATTTCTCCGCTCCCTTTATTTTGTATAATAGAAATATACTTTGTTAAACAATAAATGACCGAATTTATAATAAACATTTGATTATAAAAAATTGTAGCGGGGGTTGATGAAATTTGAAACCCTTAAAAAACATATTTTTGATACCAATATCATGACGTATATTCAACATTTCGTTCCTCTGGCTTCATTTTGAGAGTCTATATAGACATGCAAAGCTAAAAAAAACGCGCTCTACCAGCAACAAAATGGCGAAATTTATATTTAAATTCAA
Source organism: Cinara cedri (assembly GCA_902439185.1). Classification (NCBI taxonomy): domain Eukaryota; kingdom Metazoa; phylum Arthropoda; class Insecta; order Hemiptera; family Aphididae; genus Cinara; species Cinara cedri. Next base: position 470,953 of record CABPRJ010000010.1, on the reverse strand, counting down.
CCCGACAGATTTTATCCTATAATCGACTTCAATTCCTAATTTCCGCTTTTGAGCTCATTTGACCCAGAGGAAGCCGCTAAAAATGGCCGAAAGTAAAAATTAATATTTTGTCCCAGGGAAGCAGTCAATTTTTCGATTTTTTTTGTAACTGTGTCATGTGTAATTTTTTCCCTTTTAATTTTTGGTCTAAATGGCATAAGTATACACGGTCTAACACATAAAGTTATACTGAAAATTATAACATAATGCATTTTTTATTTGGCAAAACCACTTATGAATTATCTGACTTTTAAGATATTTAAAACGCCTACATTATACTATTCAGTAATAATTTAGCCATTTATACATTTTTTTTTTTTTAAATTGAATACTGTAGGAAATTGAATCAAGTCCTCTTCTTCCCCGGGACCACCAAAAATATACAACAGACATAATGCGGTGTGCAATAATATAGAATCTGTATTTTTGGAGAAAATTCGATAAAATTGTACCGACCGAAAGGCTGAAGAAATTACTTATAGAAAATGCTTTTATACCAAATGCGTTTACACCCACACATAGTTTTATTATACGTAGTGGTACACGTTAATAATAATAATATCAATTGCCAATGAAATTTACTACACTATATAATATTATACGAGTATGTATTATAATATACGGTCGAATCACTACGTACGGATCGAATTACCGTGGATCGTAAAATCCACGACAATCTCTCCGCGGGTCCGGGACGCGATTATGTCATAATAATATATTCTGTATAGACGATATTATTTTCATATAATATTCGTTTATAAATCCATTAAGTATATTATTATTGTAAAATATTCACGCGATACGTGTATTAAACGTGATCGGAATCGCGAAATTGTCGAAAACCAAATATAAAATACCGCCTCGATAACGACATCGATGAGAATACCTGCATTTATATTTCGTATATAAATATACAGATATAGGTGAACTCGGGTAAACCGAACAAATATGACCCACATAAAAAATAAAACCATATACCTATATATTATTATTTATTGATTACGATACGACGATCGGCGTAAATAAATAAAACGATTTAAAACGCGCGTATAATGTGTGCAAAAGTGCAAATTCATTCGACGCAATTGTTATTTCGGTATGCAAGACATTTCGTCATATTCGTTAAACGAGTACCCGACTTTCGACAGCAATCCGCGTGTTTTTCATTTAAACTTTTTCGTTATACACGGGATATTTTTCGGTAAAATATTTGCAGTTTCGTTGTGGTAAACTGCAATATTATGTAACATTTTAAACGGGTACCAACTGAAATTCAAAATGTTTTGTTTTTCAATCTGTTACTACGATAGTAGTAATCCATAACACCAAAATAGTTTTTGGTGTTATGACTAATACAACACAGCCAATGGTTAATATTGATACGTTCCTTCTAAACAAGGCCTTGTTTAAAAGGTGGTGAGAGGAGGCGAGGGAAATGTGGCCGTTTTTAAAGAGTAGAAATTATTTTTCACTTTTAAGTATAAGTTGCTTTATTTATTTTATATTTTAATGAGAAAAATACCATCCAAATTTCCGACTTTTTCAAACATTTTCTTTCATAAAAACCTTAAGAATCAGCCAATTTGGTCCAACCATTTCAAGTTATGCACATACCAACGAAAATAAGCATTAATTTTTGTATATATAGATTTTATATTAAAGAGTATTTTGAAATCTATTAACATAATCCTCCAAAAATATTGTAACTAAACGAGAAAATGTTTAAAAGGAAAACAAATGGTAACGATTTTTCGATGTATAGATGCGATGACTTTAAGAATGTTCTGATGTAATTTATTTGACATTAAATCCAACTGAAAGATCTTTTTCGACACTTTACATATTTTAAACTAAATTCAAACTTTTAAATCAGGTAGATAAGTTTTTATATTTTGTTATTTAATTTTGCTTGGTAGTATTATTAATAAAAAAAAAAAAAAAATAGCCATGTTTAAATTTTCGACTGCCGGGAAGGAAGACGGACATTTTTTTTGTTGCCTGAAGTATGCAAAAATCTTAGACACGGTCCTGCTTCTGAGTAATGAATTTAAAGTGGAATATTACACAAATGATCATGTGTAGAATATTGTTAGCCACTAGTAGTACACACGATTCGGACGAATTCAAATAATTAAGATATCCGTTGCTATACAGTATACAATTATTACCTACACTGTTTAGGAAATAATAAATTACATAATGGCTAAACTATTATAACCTATAATATAATCGTTAAATAACTATGCGCTCGCGGAGTAAAAATTATTATATTATTATTATTAATATTACTTTTACTCGGGTCCGGTGGAAATCCAAGGATTCGACCTTCGCGTACGGTGGGTAATACACGATACTATATCGTTTCGAAAAAAGTTTATTCCGCCTAGATTTTTTTTAATTTCCTTGTAAAAATACAAGAGATCGATACAGATAATACTTTTATAGCACGTACGCAAAAAAGTATACCTCTACAGTATAAACAACAACAACTACAGTAACAATAATTAATCATTACGGTGTCAGCTTATAATACATGTACAATACTATATTATACGTAGGTGCATGAGGGATAATATTGTATACAGTTCGCGATAAAAGACAAAAGTTATTAAAATATAATCTATTATAATAATTCATATAGCCATATGGGTATATGCATGAGATGCCTCAGCAAAAAAGAATTTGAATATTTAAAAAACAATCCACCATTCACGATAAAAGTTGATGTACCTACGAGAAAAAAAAAGGGTAAACCGCAACATTATTATAATGACGACAATATTTGGCAACACGAAAATAGAATATTAATGATGGGTAGTTGCTGCCTACCGGCCGCGGAGTGTAATAGCAACACGCAACGCGGACACGCTCAAAAGAAAACGTACTACGTTATCATCCGAAAATAAAAAAATCGTTGCATAAATACCGTCATACGATTATTATAATATTATTTTTATTTCGTATAGTATTATTGACATCGCCTTATTTACGCTGCAAGGACGTCGTTTTAATAATATTAGATATTTCGAGTGTGGGCTCAAACGATATCTCGGTCTAGACCGAAGAAAACACAACCGCGGAAATATAATAATTACCTATACTACACATTATTACTCTAGTATGAAAACAGAAAAATGAATGTAAATTAACTCAGACAGTTATATCAATAGCCAGATACAATCGCGCGGAAGTCAAGAAAACGCGATTGCAGTAGTCATGCGTGGAGAAAAGAAGCCCTAATATGTCGGATACAGTGTAGTATTCCAAAGAGAAAAAGATTCTTGGATCGACTATTGAGATGGGAGGAACAATCAAAGAGCAACGAGAAAAGTTGAAACCGATAACCAATTGTCATGATTAAGCGATGAACAGAAAGAAGCGGCAGGAAATTTGTTGGACTATTTGATTTCAATGGTGGGTTATAACAAAACAAAGAAAAAAAAATGAAAACGAATACTTAGATTTCTTCAACGTTCACTATTATACATTTTGATAGTTTATATCATAATATATGATGGTTCGATTCTCGTATAATCGACTAATGGCACAATATACAAAGAAAATAACTCCGCTCGGTCGACTCGAAAACATTATACATCGCACACTCTTCGAAATATTGACGTGCCTTTGACGTTTAAACAAATTAAAATTACTAAAAAAAAAAAATCGTTGGCAAATAAGCATACCGGTATATTATTGTCTAAAAAATGTCTTTTAACACTATAACCAGTAGGCACTGTGGCATGTACAACGAAATAACGGATGCAAATGCGTAAACGAAAAGTAGATAGAGGAATATCTACTTTTAACTTGGGGTCAAAGTTTTTGGTCAGGTTTGATATTTACAGTACGGATACATTTACACTAAAAAAAAAAAAAAAGGTTTACATTTACAGAGATGAAGGTTATACAATGAATAAAGAGAAATGAGATAAAAATGAAAGTAGCAGAAATTACAAAGTCAAGGTGAATGTGTGATGTAATCAGAGGAAAGACATAGAAGAAAGAGAATAAATTGGAATGGGCACGTTAAGAGAATAGGAGAAACGATGATATAGTAAAAATAAATAAATGTGAAAAGTGGCTATAGAACTGGTTATTAGGAGATATATGAGGGCATATGAATGAAGAAATGGCGATGGGTGAAGTAGTAAAGGCGTATAGTAAAAAGATACTCCACTAACCTAATCGTTATTAAACAAAAATATTGTGCACAGATAAACTCGATGCAAAATGCACAATTTCCCTGGTCGAGATCGAGGACACGATTATTATAATAATCAGAGGTCGTTTGTGGTTATTGTCCGCGACAGCCGCCGTAGATTATAATAATAATAGTATTAATAAGACGAGTGTATTATACCGAAATTACACATATAATCGCGATACTGTCGGGGACCTTTGAGCAGACGCGTAAGCGCCGAAAACTGCACGAGACACGCCATTTTTGTGTACGCGATAACATAATAAATAATAATATTATTAAAGTAGAACCGCGGAGAGACTCTCGTCCACGGTATCGTTCGTTATTATTGTGTTTACGATAGCATTGTCAACCGGGATATATAATATACCTAGCATATTATAAATGACGACCGCTTTCACCAGTCAGTCATCACTACGATTGCCGTGACAGTGCTCGACATAGAGATGAAAAATACAAAACTATACATTAATCGAGCAAGGTCGTGGAGGCCAACCGCATTTGCGATCCGAAATTCGGTCTGTTGGTTCGCGGTAACCATCTCGATGTTTACATAACCCGCGTATAACCACTGTAGTATACAAGATGATTTTTTTTTTTTGTAAATAATTGATTTAATTAAATTCTGTTGGTTTTTTTCTACTTCGATACACAAGCGAATTGGCGTAATGAAAAAAAAAACTGGTGTTCTCGTTGGAAAAACAAAAGTTTATACCATCACAGAATACTCCTGAAATGGTATAAAAAAAAATCTAAGTATTTGAAAATATACACCTACCTAGTCTCTAAGTGCATAATAAATGAATTTTTCAAAACAAAATTTGTATAAAGTAATTATCATTTAGTCACAAAATCACAGCGAATTACCCTGTGTATGTCTTTGTTTTTAGGAGTTTTCAAAAATTATGCTCAAAACGATATCTACCTATTGAAAAAAATATTTTGTATAAAAACCTATACAAAATTGAAAATTTATCTAACTTGATTTATATTTTTTTTTTTTTATCATTCATCAAAATTGTATAGAACTAATAGAAGACGCCTACGCAAGCCATATTATTATTACACTTGTTATTTAATCGAAATTTTCCAGAAAACCAAAAACGTTTCTTTTTCGACCGTAATAAATGCACGGGATTGATTATATTTTCGTGTACAATAAATTGTCTTCTTCTTTTTAGTGCCATATTCTCAATGGACGTTGACTATCACAAAGTTTCAATCTAATCTGTCTTGTGCTATCCGAAACAGTTCAATCATTGTTAACTCGGTCTATCCCTCATAATCTGTCTTCCGTCTTCTCTCCCATCTTAAGTATTTCCTCGGACAATTAGCGTATGTGTTTATATTTATCACCACTCGTGAGATGTCCTGCAAATTAACCAGCTAGTTTACATATTTTCACAGTGCTTATAATTTTTATATCTTTCCCAGTTCGTTGAAAAACATTTTAGTGTACAAAAATAATTGTTTAACAAATTCAGTAGTCTTTGGGTATTTAATAATATATTATGTGTACACAGTTACTAGTCAATAAAGGTACTTATAGTTATTATGATAATTATACCTACTCGTATACAAACAAATACAAATCCATAATATTATATACATCGTTAATAGTACACTTAAATAGTTTAACTATGTTTAGTATATACGGACCACCAAAGTATAGGGTTTATCTAATTATATTGATTCATTTTGTTTAAGCTTTGTAAAAGTAATTATTTATTGAAGTGGCAAGTACCTATAGTTAAACGGAAAGATTTACGTTACAAATTATAACTACTAACAATAATTATCAAATAAAACTAATGGGAAACGATTATGTTTACGTCGTTGTATTTGTTTTATTTTAATTTTAATTGATACAATAATAATGTATTATTTGTTGGATTAGTGCGATCTTAATTACGACAACATAAAATAATTGATGCGTTCAATAAATCATTATAATATTAAAGCCTTTATTACGACAAGACAAGACAACAAGACGACGACAAGACGATACTACCGATAATTCAAGAGGTCGCGTATAGGCAATTTAAATACATTTCCGAAAAAATTAAAATTTATCTACACTAAAAATATTCGAATTCGCTTTCATATAAATTTAAAAAAAACTGAAATCGTATCACAAGTATTTGTTTTGTATTATCGTGAAATTTGTTCATGTTTATAAAACAACAACATAAAACAAACAAAATATCTGTAAAAGTGATTTTAGAACATTTACTAGTTATGAAAATTGGCTACAACATTATCTATGTTATGACATTGATTTCTGATTTATTTTTATTGAGACAATAGATATTAAAGATTAAAAATTGGCCTTTTTCAATGATTAAAAAAATGTTTAACTTTTGTTTACTAGATGGATATGCGATTTCCAAAATAAAATTATGTTCTTTAATTATTATTTTATCATAAACTTTTTAAGACAAATAATATTAATTTCGAAATCAATCGATTCTTCAACACATGGTTTTCATATGTTTAAAAACGCTCACAATGTCATCCTCTAACATTGTATGTAATCGTTTGGGCTAGTACTTTTAGATTCTGAGTGGGGAGAAAAAGCTTATGGTTTTACAATGATATTTATTTTTTTTTTCTGTAGACGTCTTTTTTTATCAGAAATTTTGCTCCTATTTTAAATAATAACACTTTTTCTGAATGTAAATCTATCGACTGGGGAAGTACTTCAGAGATAAAATTTTTTAATTTTTCCAGGAGTTTTCTCAACAAATGGAAAAAAATCAGGAAAAAAATAGGAAAACGGGGAAATAGGTACAATATTAAACAAATATTATTAAAAAAAATACAAAATGTACATGTAATTATTTTACCATAATATGATATACTCATAAATATTGTCAAAGCAACACTATCAACCGAACTCTGCTCAGAATATTTTTTTCATTAGCAATGGTTTATCATTGTATACAGATATTGGTACATTAAATTACCTATAACAGTAGCTGCACCCATCTCCATTATCCTAGGACAGTTTTTTAATTTTTTTTTTAACCAACATTAATTACTAAACATTATGTTTAAATGTTCAAACTTTATAATATTTTGAAATAAATTGCGTACGATATTTGCAGAGAGAAGATGATTTTCGTTCAAATTTGAAAATAGTTTAAATTTAAGCGAAAGCTTTTTAAAGAGAACGATCTTATCATTCTGCAATGACAAATTTATTTAAACCTAATCAAAAACAATTTATGAGATTAAACTCTCAGTTATAGAAAAAATATTGTGCATTAAATTACATAACATTTTGAAATAGGTACTTATAGTAATATAGTTTTAAGCTTTTCAACAATATTAGTATTATTTTACCTACACTGATAAAGGAATACATTTTTCTGAAGGTAAATGTTATTTGTAATTGTATATGATTATTTTTTTTTTTTACAAATGTAACGACTTTTTTAGATTAATAACGGGAGTGGAAAACTAATGTAGCATGTAAAAAATAAACGAATAATAAATCAATTACTTACGTAATCAATCAGAAAAACAAGGAGAATTCCAAAAACGCTTTACACATCACACCGCCTTACCTAAAAAATGATAAATAAAAAAAATGAATTACACAAAATAATATTAATATATTGCCTACAAAATATTCATAATTTTTTATTATACATTTTTTTATTTGCTTACATTTCAAAACAAAATAATAATAATATATATTTAAAATAATAATGCTGCATACCTTGGTCAATGTCCCTATAATAATACTTATAATTTGACAATATGAAAATAATATATTTTCGAAATATACATAGAAAGTAGTGGATTACATTATTATTATATTATAACTTCAAAGGAACAAACTAATTTATTAAAATAGTCACTTATATAGGAACATAAATATAAAAGTCATTCGCATCTAATGATTTCTCCCAAAGTCAATAGGTACTTCAAAATATCATATTTTGTAAATTGAGAACTAAACTAAACTCGTTTATTCCGATTAAATAATACGTATAAGATATTTGCATTATTATAAACTAAATTCTATAATTTAATTAAAATCTGTATTTTTTTTTTTTTTTTTTAATTTACAACTCGATTAGTATCATTTTTCGTAATGTTTATTTATTTAAATGAATATCTCATATTAAAAAAATAATAAATTCAGAGCGTTATATTATTAAAATTCTAATTTTTAATAAATCATAGTATACCGGTACACGTTTATTCAGAAGGTATTTTGAGCGACGACGTTACTTGATGTTATTATAATAACAGTAATTTTTAATATTATACATTATTATATAATATTTAGTACGTATTACAATAGAAATACACGAGGTAAATCAAATAATGCGAATACCTACGTTGAAATACTAAAAATGTTTGTAAAAATAAAATATTATAATATACAATAATAACGATCCACAAAACTATGTTAAATTAAAAAACCGTTTTTAAAACCAATATAAGTACTTATTACAAAAGTGAACTCTGCGATTATAATTAACTAATTTACAAAAAAAAAAAAAATCAAAAATAATGAAACCATTAATGTAGTAAACCTTTCCAGTTTTCTTCCGTTATTAAAAAAAACTACATAATAAACCGACCACCTACGCACTAACTAGACTCAAAATAATTTAAAAGTCTCTCTTGTAGAAAAATTGTACACAAACAAAAAATAAATAAATAAATAAGCACACATTATTGTAAAACCGAATTGCTTGATATTTTTTGGAACAGTTCCAGGAATGGTGACTAAATGATAATAATAATATTTTTGTATAAAATCGCGGAAAAAAAATATATACATCATATTATACACAAACCACAACTTTTCCACTACTACAACCGAAAATCATTAACCAAGCCGAAGTATAATAATTCAACAAAATATTCGTTAAAGTTTAATTATATACGATGAGATTCGAGTACAATTTATTATTATATTAATAAACACCACTGCATTAATAATAATTATAACTCTCAATTATATACGACGAATCGACGGGCATATATATTATTTAATGACTTCATTAAAATCACTTTTGACGCATGAAATAAATTGCTTTAAACGATTCTGAAAGCGAAGTTCGGTTAAATGATGTTTTAACGAATTCAAATTGAAAATTGTATTAATTTGTTTAAGTTTACAAATCAAATTACAATTTTGTTCATGAATTTATTGAATTTTATCAATTTAAAATGATTAAAAAAAAGACTTAAAAATTTGTACGGACTCTTATCATTTAATTATAAGTTTATAACCCTTATATCTATAAATAACTCAAAAACCGTCAGAAAATCTTAAAAACCTGATCACGTCTAGAAAATATTAGTACAAGTATTCGATGAAAGTTTAGTCTTTAAAGTTATTTTTCACCGAATTACGAGTACAAAACAATATTTCAGTTTTCCGACATTATATTGTTGGTTTTCTCCAATCATTAATTAACCTACAAAGAAAATCAAAAAATGACCTCGAATATGCATCAATAAAAAAAAAATTGCTACCAAAAATATTCTCAGATATTGATGATTGGAGAAATATTTCTTTCCGGAAATTTATTCACAGGCAGAAAAAAACCTACACTTCACTAAAAATCTAAAATATAAATTGTCTTTTTTACGAGACTGAGTTTAATTTTAGTTAACAGTGAAACATTGTACCGCAACAAACCATAGTAATGTTCTGCAGGATATGTAAATTTAGTTTTGCAACTTCAAATTTCGTGGTAAACTCGTTACCTAGCTTATTTGTTTGAAAAACAGTTGTATGGTACTACTCTAGTACTCAATTATACTTTATACTTATTTTGAATTCCAAAAACGTTGTTGGATGCTTATAGTTTATGTTTTTACCAGAAATAATTTGCACTATATATTGAAAAAAATGTTAAATAAAAAACTAATCTAACCAGAAACTGTACTATATAATAATGTCTTGGTAAAACAACGGAAAATGGTCGCGCGCGATATTACAATATTTTTAATTTAAATTTTAAAATCGAAAAAAACACCTTCGCACATTCCTTGTGGGAAACAAAACCAATAAAAAACTATCGATTTTCCATCGAGATAGCATCTCGTCAATATAATATAATGTATAATATTATATACGAGTAAGTGTATAGGTATTTTTCATAATAAAATATAATAAATTTCCAATGATTTATCTAAAGCCATTGGTGATATTAGAAAATTTATCTAACCTAAATATGCGTCATCATTTCAGACGCGTGTATGCACGTATATAGATAACAGAATCAATATCGTATATTGCCGCAGAACTATTACGCGAATTTAACCACTAATGCGGTCATCCTCCACGTACATGTATAATGTCCGTGACCTTTTGGAATAAATTGCGTTCGTAATGGCAAAAAAAATGTACCTTTATAAACTGCATAAAAAAAATGTCAACTGCGTTGCGGTACAACAGTTGATTAATTTCAATATTATAGAGCGGGTCGTGACTTTTACAATAATGTTGCCACCAGTAGCGTATTCGAGGGGAGAGATTAGGGAGATATATCTCCTCCCTTAAACATCTTTTTCAATACCAATTTATTATTTACATCACTACTCATATATATAATATAATATGATACAATTTTGAAATACAATATTTTCTTTCTTGGTAAAATCTTAAATAAGTACCTACGTTTTCTCTCTATAATATAATATCGATCCTGTCGCTCTATATCCTAATAATATAATAATATTTTATTTATACACCGGCAAATAATGTTACGAATCCAAATGTCTCGACATTGTTTTTCCTATATGTTTTTCACAGTTTTTTTTTTCCGTTTTATTCGAATATTTTCTTCTATGTTGTAATAATTTTATCAAATTGAACACAATTCGTGTTTTTTTTTTTTTTTTTAATAAACGTCCGTAACTTGGGGGGGAATTCATACATTCAAATTTGATACGAAATAATCAAAGTGGTTTCAGGTATATACTCATCCTATCTAAGTTATTAAACTTGACATCTAAATGAATCTCGCGAATTTCAATCTTAACCGTAAAATATATAGTAATATAGTTGTAGGTATATCAATTCTGAAGAATAAAACTTTTATTGTAATGTAACAATATTATAATTGGCAAAAAAAAAAGAAACTTGTGGTAAAATAATGACTAACCCTTTTGTACAAATTGTTTACATTTTTTATAATTATTTTTAAAATATGAAAAAAAAATGGCGGACAAAAGAAATCACTTGAGGTAGCTTTTTTTTTTTTTTAATGAACCAACGAAATAAAAATAAAGTGATAGTTACTTAGTTAGTGATAGTTAGTGATACAAGTAAAACACAGTAACAAAATTATAATATGTACACTGCACAGTGTACACTACGTGGAAATACTGCAGAGTAAATGATTGATCACTCGCATAATAAAGTTGAATATTAACACGTCAAGTTAATGATATTATTATGATTACGAAGAGCGGAATATATCACTCATGTCAGATTTGGGACGTAATTTTCCTAAATAACAGAGGACGAAAGTTAATAATAGAAAATAAATATATTTGTTTTCGTTCACCGGTTTTCAAAATCCATAAAGATATCGTAATAATCCAATCGTTATTATTATATTAAAGTTTGTCAACCAAACGAAAATTCAAAACTAATCCAATTCAAAATCAAATTGAACCTCAAAACCTTTCAAATATGTTTGATTTAATTTCCCCGAAGCGTATTCAATTAAAATCGATAAATGAAATACCACTTTAAAAATTACATTTTCCACTTCTAATGATTCGTTTTTATTAACAATTGCACACTGCATTTTACACTGGATTTCCGTCACGAAAGTATGAATGTACCGAAAATCCGTTGTAGAAAAATATGACTCCGTTAGTTTTTATTATGTTGTTTGCTGTTCAGTTTGTTTTTAAAATTAAAATTATTCACAAAGAACCAATACTATATAGTTATTATATTACTTTAAAAATACTTAAAGGCAGTGGTGCATTTAGAGGAGGAAAATGAAAAATGTCAAGGGTGGTAAAATTTAAATGATTTTAAACGGAATTTTTTAAAGGAAAGAGGAAGTTAGATAAAAATAAGAAAAATAAAGAAAATAAAAGTATGAGTGCAAATTGTGGAGGAAGCACAGTCATTTTTTTTTTTTTTTACCCGGAAAGCAATCCTAAATGTGCCACTGATTAAAAGGAACAATATATTATTATATTTACCGGGCATCTCGAGGAATATTATGCGTTTTTAATCCTAATTCTACCGACGTATATTTGCAATATTTATGGAATTCGTTCGTTTTTAGGGATATTAAAAAATAAAGCACGTATATCCGCCCGTGGCCATCAAAGTCACGCTGTAAATAACGAACAAGAGGCGAATATGGTTCAGAAAGTTGTAATTTTTTTCACCACATTACGTGCGGTTTTTTTGATATAGGTATAAAACCCATACCTATTACAAAGTTAAACTTCTTCGGCGGTCAAGCCGAAAATAATAAAATACCTATACAAACCGTACAATAGTCGTTACAGTATTTACAAAAGCATGTACGTATTCGGAAAACACGCACGTGACAGCCTATATTTCGTTCCTTTCGACATACAATATTATAGTATACGTAACCAGTGGATTATGTATTTATATAATATTATAATATGTTAATGTTAAATACATTCCCCAAAAGTTTTTCACCGAAAATCGATTACTTACGACGTCGTTCCATTTAAAATAATAGGTAAGTGACTAACACTACTGCATCGGTATACGCTATTATAATATAATACCTATATATTTATTTTCTAAATGAAAAAACCCCGTACACTATTGAACATAATATAAAGTTTGCCGTTTATACATATAACATATTACATAAAAGTATAGTCTTCCGGGCGACAGAAACTAGTCGGAAAGTTTTTAATATAGAAACTTTTGGAACATTTTCGCAATTTTAAACGTAACGGATAATAAAGAAGTTTTGAAGTAGTTTAATAGAAAAGAAAAGTAAATACCCGAGTTAGTTTTCATAAAAATTTTTAAAAAAATGCAAAAAAGTATCAACGCAGTCGGTAGGATTCGAACCTACGCTCCCAGAGGGAATCTGATTTCTAGTCAGACGCCTTAACCGCTCGGCCACGACTGCTCGTTGTATGTAACATAATCAACGCCACTATCTAATGTCCAACTTTATGCACATAACGTTATCCTGTTACTGAATAATTTATAATATTTTGACCTTTAAGTATTATTTGCTGAAACGAATGACATTTAATTAACCATTTAACAGCATGTTCGTAGATGTATTTAAAAATAAGTATTTGTATTTACAATAATATATATTTTATTTCTGTGTATATTATACTATGGAATACAATAATATCCATTTTTTACGCTTAATTATATAGGTAATATATGGTTTATGATAATTTCTGTTAATAAATATTCGCTATTTTTAAACAAGCAATTACTCGTGTTTTCATATTTCGAATACGATATTAATAATAATAAATTCAAAAATTAAACGCTGCAATTTACAAAACTGGGGCTCACATTAAATTTATACCGACCCATATAATATGATCATTATTATTTTTCACGATTTTTTTTTCAAAATATTTTTTTCTGAGAGTTTCTTTTTATATAATTTTTTTTAAAACTTTTTGATTTTTACCATAAAGACACGAATATTGGACGCTCCCGTATTAAAAACAAATATATATTATCCAAATATTTAACAAAAGTGGATTAGAATATTTTCAGAATGTATTTTTCGCCTTATATAAGTATATCTGTAAAAACGAGTAAATGACAGGGCAAAAAACAACTATATAAAAACAAACCCGTCATTGAAAATCATTTAGAATAAAAAAAATATTGTATAGGTAACGACGTTTCTGCAGGCCGTTTTAGCTCTTGCCTTGATGATAGTAAAACTTCCCACCTACCCCAAATACTTTATCGATTTTCCGTTCCTGACAAGGATCGCGTTACTATCCTATTGCCTCGACAGCAATACAAGAAGTGTTTAGAATTTAATCAACAGTTTAAACAAACAAATAATTTCATATCGCAGGCAATAATGAAATAAACAAAAAATAGCTATCTGCGTTATAATGAATACCTATACCGTAATAATAATGAATATTATATGAATTCGAGTAATCGATAAGAGAAGGCGAGAGTCGGTAGGATTTACTAAATCGAAATCTATAGCACACTTAGAAATAGAGAGAAAACTCGTTCGTCTTTATTCGATTTCGTTTCGGATTTCCCGAGTTTTGCTGTTTCCTATTAGACCATAGTCTCGAAAATGCAAAAAGTGCCTCGGCTGCGATCGTTTTTCCCTCGTCCTGTCCACTGAAACGCGTACTCTATTCGACGAGGTGATTTGTTAATACAAACCCCGCACAACAGTTGAATTCAAAACCCCGACACGGCTTCCGTTTCCCGACGAAAAGTAATGTCCCGAGAGAATTTACTAATTATTGTAAAACGGTTCAAAGTAGTTCGGATATTCACTGTACCGTTATTTCAAAGTAGGTAAGTACACGATCTTTTCGAAATTTCTCATCTTTGTACATAAGCGGAAATTCTCAACAATTAAAACCCCTAGACGAAATAAAAATGCTTATATGTGCACTAAACTTTTTTTTTCCTTTTTATGTAAGAGTTTTTTGTTTTGCGTTTACATTATACTCGTATTTTACAGTTCAACAATCGCAAACATGTATACCTACTGTAGTGATAAAATTAGTTTACGTTTTCAAGTTTGAATTTATAGTTGGAATTAAATACGGTACAACAAGTACACAACAATAAATTATGATAGTTGTATAAAATAACACAATATTATAATTAGGTGTATATCCGAATATACTTCCCCACCTAATGGAATATTCAAGTTATGATCAATGAGGTTTCGTAGCAAATAGATGATACGTATATAATATAATAAACTTAAGAATACACATACATTTTAATAAAGTTTAATGTAGATCTACAGCATAAATTATAACGTAAATAGGTACCAATAACTTTATATTATAATTTCAACCGTATTACTCACACAAAGTATAACCTAAAACCTCAAGTAACACAATAGTTACAAGGATTAACCAAAAACATTACAATTTGTTGCTTTTAGTTCCATATCAACTATTTGTTTTTAATATAGACTAATAAAATTTCGACTGGATAAAAAAATATGTGTATATATATAAATATATCAAGCAAAAAATTTAATATTGTAGTTTATTATAGATCAAATAATATATACTATTCTTTCTTATTTCAAATTAATTATAATATTAATATTATCGAAAACGATGTATAAAGAAAACAAGTTTTTTTAAATTTTATTTAATTTTACAAATTGTTAAATGTTTGACCTTACAACTATAAAATTAGAGCAACTATAAAATGTACATGCCAACGATTTTATCAAGACTATAATATCTATTATACTTTGACAATTTGCATAATATTATAAATGGAAACTATATAAGTACATACACAATAATATGCTATCTAGATGGACCAGGTAAAGCAATTTAAACTAAACCCATCGCATCCCTTTCCTCAAATAACTATAACACCTCCCGTCCAAAAGCGGGTAAAATATAATTATAATAATATAGGTACATACAGTTATTGACCCGATTTTAAATTAATAACAGAGACCTATTTTATTTGATACTCATAATATGTATAATATAATCCGGGTATTTAATATATTAAATCAAATTTTATTGGGTAAAATGTTAAAATGGTAAAATGTAAAATGTTCAAAATAAGTTTGAATTTCACATAGAGTACCCAACAAATTAGTATTAATTAAAATAATATATAATAACCATAGTTAGTAAAATATATTTTACAAACAAAATTCATATCATAAAACCAAAACAACAAACTTTTTAATCACCTATATAATTAAAAGGCAATCGTATAAAACCACAGCTCTTACGAATAATTAATATTATTTAAAAATATTTACATAGTATAGAAAGAATGCTTTCGTTATTTGTAAAAACTTACTTATGGCAGTTTAATGAATTTAATTGTAAAAATAATCGCATTGTAGTCCTTAATGTTAAACTTTCAAGCAAGATCAATAATTCAGCTGAATTACTGAATAATAAAATAAAATATATTCTTCCGAAAATATCCAAAATCATTTTTGGTTTTTTTTTTTTTTTTTCGTAATTTTTGTAATTCGTTGAAAATAATTATTGTTAAAAATATGTTATTTTTTTTAACTTTAATATGGCATGGTTTAAGTTACTGATTAAGTAGGTACTGAATAATATTGAACAACCTAACACTACAACTGGAATAATACACCAGAATACGGTAAAAATTACAATTACAAAATCAAATAATATAGTAATAATCAAAACTGAACCGCATTAAAACGCTTAAAATAATACATGAATCGATTAGGTATAAAGTCAATGGTGAAATGTCGAGAAAAAATCACGAAGTCATCTTGTTACCGCGGTTAGATCAGTGAACCCGATAGACGTTTGAGTATGATAAGTTGCCTGTCAACAAGGCGCTAAGATTCAATTTATCAAAGTAATTCCAAAAAAGAAAAAAACAATCAGAAATGGAAAATAAATTGTATCTGAAATACACGGTTATAATGGAAAAAAGTTTAAATGGACTTAAAAAATCATAAATAGGTATTTTTTATAATATTATGGCATTAGTTGAATTGTATATTATGTTATTTTAAATAAACTTGCATTATTCCATAAAATAAAAACACCAGTGCGTAGGCATAATAATATAAAAAAGTACTTATTTGTTATACAGTAAACTTTCAACTTTAAGCCACCTGAATAGAAGTTGTTAAATTAGTTGGTATTTCGATAATTGACATTTAAGGGGAAGGAAATTTCTATTCATAATAATATATGTAAATACCCGGAGGCATAATAAATAATTATAAAATGTAATTTATAATATTACAAACATATGTATTAGACGGTTGGATACAATATTATAACCGATACATAATATTACAGGCATATCCAAAGCGACCCTGAAGGGGTTTCGACTAGAACGGATGATGAGGAGGACGAACAATTCTTTCATCGGTTCTGTTGGGACCAACGCAGGAAACCTGACCGCGAATTAATACCCAGGGTGCGATTGAAGACGCCTTATAGAACACCGCCACTTCTTACGATAAGGTAAGACTATCAGCCAGTTAGCTAATGAAATACGATATCGAATTTATTATAGAAAACAAGGCGGTTTGTGCAAATTATTGTTCTTTTAGTATAGAAAAAATGAATTAATCGTTTATAATTTAGTCGGATGAAAATGTAATATTTCGAATTATTTAGTAATACTAATTCTGTATTTATTTGTCTATGCTGTTTGTTTAAAGTTAAATGACTATTTAGTAAGTCGCAAGACGATAATATATTCCACTTTTTTTTCTAATAAACTGTAGAATATTATGTAGAAACCAATATCTCTGTATAGTTATGTTAAACTATTATTTTTTTTTAATCTAGATAATTTAAAAAATGTGCAAATAATATTATACACCTATGAATGAAAACCAAATAATTTAAAGACAGGAATGTACAAATATTACAGAAATGGTTTGAAATGTTCCAAGTGAAAAAATAAAAAGCACGTTAACTTTGGGTTCCGTTTATAAATTCGTTAATGGATCAGAATAATTTTTTGGTTTTTTTTTTCTCATAATATTCACTTAAAATAATATATTTATATGTACCTATTCAATTAATACACTTTTTTTTTCACGTCAAACACTACAAAAGTTACCTGCACCTAAAATTGTTTAAATTATGTAAAACTATACAATATAATGTAGTCCTGGAGAACAATTTCGAAAATTAAAGTTACACAGACAATAACTATACGTATATTATTACAATTTGCAGTCGTAGGTATTTTTAAATTCTACATAATATTATGTTTATTATTTACACGGTAAAGTTCAATTTATAATTTATGTCAGTATACCTACACTTGTTTGTAATGTATACCTATAAAATAAAAGTTATTTGTAAACTATGTAAATTTTCATAATTCTTTCAAGTTAAATTTTTAATCAAAAAATGTTATTTATTGTCATGTATATTTTTTTTTGTCTATTAATATTTATTAACAATAGCATAAAATATGAAATAATGCAAATAGTAGCGATTCTGTGGTCTAAATATTATCAACTAGACAGACATATAATTATATATATATATATATATATATAAATATAATCCTAATATTATGATCTTCAAATAATATTCGGCGAGAAAAAAGAGATAAACCATGCATACAAGTGCTTTATGTATTACGTACCGCATCTAAACCTTATTGATTTGATAGGTACTGTAACGTACTTATACGACTATACCTACGAATATACTCATAGACCTTATACTAATAGACTAGCCTTGCCTATAGAATAACTGAGGTAGTAACCGGTCAGACATACACTACAGTGGTGTACAGTATAATCACATCAGTTTTGTCATTGTATGTGTAGTACAATATACAATAATACCACGTAAAAGTCACAAGTCACACGTGAAGAGCGCCCTCTATCTATGACCGTTCTTTGTGTACAAAAGGCCAGTCTTTTAGTATAAGGTCTATTGTATAAACTACTATTGATTTATGTCATAATTGTATACACAAACCTAATGTAAAAATAAAATTGTATAGATGTTTCATAATAATATTATCCGACCAAAAATAATAATATTACGTATTTTGACATTTTCGCAATAAAGCAGATAGGGGTGTGTTTATACACAGACACTTTAAAGACAAATGCCTACATTTCTACAACGGCACATTTTAATTGGTGGCAAATTTGAAAAGGAGATCTTAAATGTTGATATTATCATGTAGAAAACTATTAAACAGTGATAAATATGAAAACGTTCCCAAATTAAAAAGTAATACACCGCGTGATGTTTATCCAATATAACTTAGTTGACTCAGTTGAATTTAAAGATAATTGTGGGTTACGTGGGTTGGATTAGTGTAAATATAAGTAATGCAACTATTTTGGAGACAGAAATTAAATGGTATTAATTAAGACTATTATTAAATCTAAACATGTATAGTGTATACGGTGAAAAAACAAGATTGATTAAAAGTCCCTTCTATTAAATAGAAAATTGTTTATTGAAGAAACAAATGTTCATTCCTAGTTAGTTTATTAGGAGTAATTTTTTGAGGTCCTTGCCGAATACTTTTATTTTAGTAATTTAGGTGGCAATTTTTCACGGACCTACAAGCAACAAGCATGTAAATACGCCCCTGTAAGCAGGTACCTATACAATTAGGTTATTTAAACAAAAATTAATACTATAAACTAAATTATTAAGATAAAGAAGAATAATGTTGAGAAAAAATGTATGTTAAAAAAATTCTAACTCCAATATCCTGTATTAGTTTCATTATGTTTATTTTATACTATATACAATATTTTGATTTTAGTCGTATGCTGGAGGAATTAGAAAACGAAACGCAAAAACAAAACATGGAGGCGATTCCGAGGTCTAGAGCCAGGTCAGCGTCAGCATCGCGACCGAAACCCAGACAATACATACCGAATGAGGTAATACAAATTTCCTAAATAAAATTTATTACCACGCGCAAAGTATTAATGAAACTTCACATCTATAACTTGAAGTACCTACCCTTAAAAGTGTAATCTGCGATTATTAATGTAATTTATTGTTTTTATTCAACTCGGCGACAGATGAATATCTTTTGCGGTAGTATTACAGCTGCTGATAATACCAGACAAGAAAACTGTGCAGCAGTAATATAACTAAACATAAAACGTAATACTATTTTGCACATTTTTTATCTACTTATCTTAGTAAAATATAAGCAGTATGTATCCTACAGTTTAATGGAAAGTTCTTTGAACGCATCACACCTGCACCGGGAATCGTTAATAAAGAAACCCATAAAACACTCATGAATAATGCAAACGTTTTCCTCGTAAATGTCACAAGGATAGGAACCTAAGTGCATAGAGTTAAATTTCAGTTTTTTACCCACAAAAAACATGGAGTAGAGTTCGTTTTCAAGATTTAGTAGCCCAATAGTAGTTTGAAATAAAATTAACAAAGATTAATAATTTTGATATGCATTAATAAGTTACCTAAAACAAACGAAATTCAATTTGTTTTACCTTGGTTGTTGTTTTCTAACGTAATTATTAAAAGTTTAAACAATTAGTATCGTAATAAAAAAAATTACTAAGACAAATAAATGTTATATGATTTAAAATAAAAATTTTGAAAAACCGGAAATATAATTATTACATAAATATATGTATATATAGATAGATTTTATAACCAAAATTCTTATTTATAAAATGTAATTGATATCTATAATGAAACCTACTGACGGCTAAGCATTATTATTTTAAAACATGCATAATATTTTTTTTATTGGATATTAATATCAATATCAATATCAATTCAACTATACTTGGCAATATTATTTATATATTTATATAATTTTAAATTAGGATAATTATGTGTATTGAATATACCAATTTGTGTTCCAGAATGCTCAGTCGGCAAAAAAATTCAACCGTGTTAGCCAAGGCAATCGAAGTACAAGCAGATATGAAATTTACAACTCAACTACAAGGCCTTTCGGAAAAAGTTACCGGGAGATGATAATATCGTCTGATACAAAAATAAATCAAGAATCGACGGATACAAGTGAAAGTAGTATAGATTCAAGTCAAAGTGCATATGTTACTTGTTCTTCGGAAATTGAAACGTTGACAATAACTGGATTTCAATGTGTAGACGAGAATGCTACTAAACATGAAATTATCTTACAGGCAAATAATATAGACGAAGACATAGCAGAAGCAAGAAATTACAATGTCAATGATAATCCAAATGACGCTAAAGTAATAGAAGAACAGTTTAAATCAACCGAAACATTAAAAAAAGGTGATGAAAAACAACGGCTCATGTATAATATGCCAACAACTTCCACTTGGAAAACATATCAAGAAGAACAGCTGACATATGAACCTGAAAATCAACAAGTTCATAAGGAAATCGTGACCAGATCCAGAAGTTTGTTTAATCTACAAGATGAATTGGTCGAAATGCCATTAAAAACATCACAAAAAATAATAAAAGCAACGTCAGAAAACCATTTATTCGAACAGAATATTAAACAAAATGCCATAGCCAATCAAACCAAACCTTCGAAAAAGTATAGCAGTGCTGTAAATTTAACTCTTGAAAAAAATAACTCAAAATCAAACAAAAATGTAAAATATAAATCTCAATCCGATTTATGTGTGAATACCGAAGAACCGAAACAACTAGAAAGACCTAAATCAATGGATTTTCTTGGTACAAAAGAAAATGTATCACATACAGAAACACTGAAGAAACATTTTTATTATCATCCTTTAAAGCCGAAAAAAGAGCTAAACGATGATGAACTACCAGATCCAGATAAAGTATTGAGTACTAGACAATTATTTCAAAAAGAGTTAAAAATTCCATTGCCACCAAGTATGAACAACCAAAATCCGAAAACAGGACCAAGGACAACACAAGAGATACGAGTTATTCCAGAAACGTACAGGTCAAAACTTAAAAAATGCGTTTCTGTTGACATGGGAACAAATATACATAATAAATGGACGGACAGTGGAAGCGTATCGTCTGGAGTTGGAAGTGAAGCAAGCTTCGACACAGAATCTTCTGAAACTCATCATAGAGCTGATGGATACAGTAGTGATGATGAAGATTACTTAACAGAAAAAACAACTGTAGAAATAGTTGGTAGACCGGTATCGGCCGAAATCCTAAACAAAATAAGAAAATTCGGTACAAGCGTTACTTATTACGGCGGTAAGGTTATTTCGAGCAGCAGAGGTGTGGTATGCAGTCCAATGACAATGACTATTATGGATGAAATTCGAAATCAAAGAGAAGAAAATGTAAAACTTCGACTAGTAAAAAGTAATAGCTGCGGTAGTAGGATTGAACTAATGGAAGAACCGAAACGGTGTGAAAAACAAGTGGAAGTCATACAAGAAGAAGATGAAGATGAAGAACGACGAGGCAACTCAAGTCCAAAAATGACCGATGAAAATTCATCAAAGCTTTCGAATGCATCTTCAGATGAAATGTCGTGGAAAGCTTTGATAGTAATTAGAAAAAAAATGAGCAATGTACCTGTATTTGATATGGAATTTGAAGAATTTGAAGTATTAGAGGAAAAAAATAATTAAACTCTATTATTAAAATATATTTAAAAATTATTGTTATTATTAATATTATTGTTATCTAACTTTATGTAAAACATATTATTTTTGTTGCTAATAGTAGTTAAATAAAACTCTTCATAATCTAGCGCACATCGTCACATTCTATACAAAATAAAAAAGTTAAAATATTATAAACAATGTATGTGTATAATAAATGGATATTTTTGAAATATGAACAAAATTATTTTATACTGCACAATATTTTATAGGTACAGTAAAAATAAATATTTAAAAAAAAAAAATTGTATTCTCTCTTTTTATTGTTATTTTTATAGTTGACATATTTTTTCCTAAATAATATTTTTATGAGTTTAAAGGCAGATCTATATATGTAAATTTATTACGACTTGTAATTAGAAAATATATTTTTAATTTCCATTATTATTTACTACATTAGTCTTGCCATTCAAAACGGACAAAAATCAATTCATGACTCCATTAATTAATATCTCCCGTGTACAAATAATATTACACTCATACATTCAACATAAATATATTTTTAATGTTGGTTTATATAATATTCAAACTGAAATTAATTGAATAGGTACCTAAGTAAATAATTAGTAATATGGATTAAAATAAAACCATTAATTTTACTGAAATATAAATTGTACATATTTGTTTTATTTTTGTATAACTATCAAACGAAGCATTGAATAAAGAAAACCAAGATTATTGACATAACTATGTATAATAAGTAAAAATTATTAACATTTATATGAATAAATTTGAATTCTATAATAATAATTATTAGGGCGTGGATTTAAATACTCTAAAAAAGCGAGTAAAAATGTCATTAAACAAATACGAATTAATGTAATGTCTAATAATATTAAACAATCTGAAAAAATTCCCATTAAAAACAAACATTTTAAATTATTTACTAATAGCATTTTTAATTTGCAGGAAAGGTCAAACATTTCGTTTGGCAGATTATTATACAAGTACAAGCAAGTATAAGATTTACAAGTAAAGATAGCAATTAGGTTTTTTTTTATACGAAAAGTAAACGAGTTTATAGTTATTTTAATGTGGTTTTAAAAATTAAAATCTCAGAAGTTTTTAGTTTATATATTATGGATTATAATTCCCAAGGAAAAAGCAGCTGTATTTTTTTTTTTTTCATGAAACATAATTTCAAATTTTCTAGCCATTTTAACCACTAAAGTAGTTTCAAATTTTTATTCTTACAGGTTATTAACCATACAGCATTGTAACTATATTTAATAGCGTAAAAAATCTTTGTTTTTTTTTATATGTATTCTTACTTAGTTTTAAAACAACGGAAATTTAAATTATAATAATATTATTATACTGAACTAAGAATCGTTTTTTTTTTTTTCTTAATTTTCATTATTTTTGGTTTAAAATAATAATATAAAACTCTGTCGTATATCCAAAAGTAAAGAAAGGAGACGATATCACCCAGTTTTCATAACTTTTCAGGTTTTTTTTTTCTTCATAACGTGCAATATTTGTTTTAAATAGTTTTCGTAAATACTTTAACTTTTGGCGGCAATTCAAACAAGAAATGTTATTTCAAAAATAAAATTCTCTATACAAAATATATAAAATAACTATAGGCACTTGACAACATAAATTATTAAACACAATACAACTTTTGCAAGTATACATTTTATTCACGCAATTACATATCTGAGTAAATCGCGTAGTAGAAGCGTGTAAAAATACAAACTATAATAAGTTTACTACAATCTAAAGTGTCATTTGTTCAAATAAATAGACAATTTTAAAAAAAAAATACTTTTCTTCAGCATTTGGATGATTTTTATTTTCATGTTACTATTCCCATTCACCAAATCAATGAATATTATTCTGATTTTGATTAAAATAATATATATAGGCATTTTAAAAAAAAAGTGTATTCAAACATTCAAAAAATATTTGTACGTTCATAATCAACATTAAAATAATAATTACTCTTATTAGTTTTGTAAGAAAAAAAAACAAACTGTTCATTATGAACGAATTTTACCTGACTCGTCATATGAAGGTTTTATCGACTTTGGTTTCTGTTCGCCGCCATCGCCCAAAAAAGTTGTAGAGATTGAGCTAGACCAACGTTTACAAAAGTGATGACGACATCGTTGTGTTACCTACAAAAAAAAAAAAAAACAAAAAATATGTAATTAATGATATCGCCTTATTTATAGGTATTTAAGATATTCTTTTTAAAGAGGTATTTTTTGAGACTTTGTAATATTTTGCTTACTGTATGACCATAAGAAAATAAAGATACATAAATCATTAGTAAATTATTAGTAGACTTTACATCAAAGCATTATATTTTACATAATAAAATACTCTCACTGCTGGATTAAGTCCAAAAGTTATAGGAAATATTTGATCTATCTACTCGTGGAGCTTTTTTTTAAGGAGAGAATAGACACAGTGAATATTGATTAAAATATTCCTTATACCTATGCTGAATTTTATATTTATTTTTAAGATCATAATATAAAGAAAAGTTCAAGTGAATATAATTTTGATAAATAAGGCCCATATCAAATCTTAACATGTATTTATTTCAAAAAATAATATTTATGTGTCCCATTTTTCACATAACATTTTTGAATAAATTTAGTCAACAGTACAATAAATAATAAACGTATATAAATGTATATTAACATAATTTACGACTGAATATTTTTCATAAAACAAAATGGCTGGCAATAAAATTTGATAGGATTCCATTTTATCGCCAAATATCAAATTATATAAAACTTCTTGTTTTTTTTTTTTTTTTTTTTTTTAAGAAAATTGTGAATAATTTGTGAATTATTGGATTTTTATAACACAATTGAATAATATTGTGTCCAGATTTTATAATATCATAATGCATTATAAGCAAATTAAATTATTTAACAAAACTGATTCAATTTTTTTTTTTTTTTAATATATTACTCGTAAAAAAATTGAGTTGAAATTTTGTTAACTTCTACAGCAGGATACTTTTTTAAGCTCACATTTAGTAACTAATATACGTCATAATAAAAATTAATAATTTTATCCTTTACTTTAATAATTCGATCGTCCAAAACTGTATTAAATGTTACATCATAATCCAACTAATTTTGAGTTTTTGTTCACAAGTCTATAAACTCTTAGTACAAAACACTATTTGAAAATCCGATGATCGAAAACAACTTTTATTTCTACTTATACCTACGTATAAAATATTACTTGTTATCAAAATTAAACATAAATGTGCACGTGGTTTAGTATTGGTTTAAATTCGAAAAAACCATTTTTTAATAATATCTAAATTTTAATTA
Source organism: Cinara cedri (assembly GCA_902439185.1). Classification (NCBI taxonomy): domain Eukaryota; kingdom Metazoa; phylum Arthropoda; class Insecta; order Hemiptera; family Aphididae; genus Cinara; species Cinara cedri. Next base: position 445,118 of record CABPRJ010000010.1, on the reverse strand, counting down.
CAAGTTTAGCTTGTTAATATTATTATTGTTTACTAGTAAGTATAAAAATATCGTCAATATTACAAAAATAATTGAACTTCTTGTAGCATAAAAGTTATGTATATCATGCCGAATAGTCCTTGAATATTTAAAAAATAATTTCGTATACTATAAAAGATATCCAAAAACTAGACACCATTCACTTTATTGTATTTTTGTTTTATTTTTGCGAATAAATCATCCTTGGTAGACCGTTTGACGTAGGTACGAATTTCAAGGTATATAGTATAAACATTTGGATAACACTCTAACGTAAAAACATGTACAAGTATCAGTATGAAAACAAAGATCCGAAAATCCGAAATTTGCATTCGAGACAGGTGGAGTAAGCGTATGGTTACACGCATACGTGTAATGCTCATAACGTCCGCATGGGAAAAGGAAGTTAAATCCCTCCTTAAATACACGACCCCAAAGATTTACATTTATATACATATGCGTGTAAACCCATCAGGTATTATACTTTCCGCAAAACAAATAATTATTATCTTTCTAAAAAAACTACCCAGGTTGCATTTATATTTTATTTGAAATAATTTTTTATACCGTAAATATTTGTTTGTATCCTATTGGACACTGTGAATAATTGAATTCCGGATGGCTAACTTCGATGGTTCAAAGAAAAATTTTGTTTAAAGTCATATTCATACAGAATTAATTCGAAATTACCATAATAGTAAATAATAAAGGATAAATAATCATTTCAAACATATTCAGTTTTTAAATTCATATGACCATTAAGATAAACTTAAATACGTATTTTAATAATAATTTGTTAGTCCATAAAATAATATGCAAACATAAATATCGTGGGAAATGTTTAATTAAAATAAAACAGAATAAATGTTTGCAAAAAGTTAAGTTATAAGTTAATTAATTAAAAATTTAGGTCAGTTTCTATATTTTTTTATGGGAGTAGCTATGTCCGGGATGACATACATTTAATTTATATTTAGAATACCTTTGCGTTTTACACAAATTTACGTAGGTATTTATTATTTTGGCTAGAAAACGTGAATCATCAGTTCCTTACCAAATAAAAAAAATGATTGTAAATGGATGAAATGTTTTTATGTTTATACGACTCAGCAAACAAGTTTGAGGCTACAAAACATACATATTTTATATATTTTTTTAAATTAAAGTTTCAGTGACTATACAGTGTACACTATATAGTATACACACTATACATATTAAGGTTCAACCGATTTTCGAATTTAATATTTTTAAAAAACTGATGCTGTATATGTTGTAGTTAGGAAATTGGAAAGTAAGATAAATAATGATGAATGATTGCTGATGTTGCTGATGAAATACGAATCTGAACGAAGTTCAATTTAATATGTTCTTAAATACCGTAATTTTTAAAATTTTAGTCAAAATTTGTACTTAAAATGATTTTAAAAATACCTACTTTATTTTAATTATAATTCTGTACAAATCGAACAGATAAAACAAAAACACCTACTGGATAAATATTAATGTCAAAAAATATACATATTATAACTCCAAATAACGTGAATTGGGTCTAAATAAGGTGGTTTCATTTCACGATTTTCGCAATTTATTTATTATTATCTCTAATATCGGGTTATTGTACCAAACTTGTCGTTATCTATTGATCAATTTAATGTTAAATATTTATATAATGAATAAACTAACGGTTGATAAATTAAAGTTTTAACATGTGTTAAATTTACGAGTGTTGTTGAACTTTTTATTGTTTTAAAACTAGAAAAAACTTTTTTAATTAGTAAAAATGCTCTAAATTATTCACATTGTAATCTAAAATATGCCCATTTCTCTACTTGTGGTGGTACTTTAATTGAACAGTTTTTCTTGATTCCCAACAATAAACGGTTTTTCTATAATATTGAAAAACTAACAACATTATTGACGTACATTGGTTTTGTTTTTAATGATTTCAAGGGTAACTTGGCTACATGAGAACGAAACACGATTATTACTATAATCTCATTTGGTTTGAGCTCCAGTCAGAATGGATTTTTTAATTGAAATGATTTATAGTTGCTTTCAGAATACAAAGTAAACTGCTATTTATCCTATAATTTCTCGACTATTACCACCACTAATGGCCCATCCCATGGTGCGAAATATATATTGATTACATAAAATATATATTGTATATGAAATATTTATTGTTTTTATATTGATTTTAATTAAACTTCAACTGAAAAAACCGCATGAGTGTACGAAGATCATTTAAATTAAACTAAGGTTAAACTAATTAAATAATATGACAAAATACCGCAGTAATGTTATTGGAAATTGGAAACATATGACATACGTGTTAAATGACTGAGAAAATAATGAATCACGAGGTGTATCTATCGAATACTTCGAAACGATGACGTCATTTGCAGCATGCATGGAATAAAAGTACTTGACCTCGACACAATACGTACCTATAATAACTATAAAATACCTAAACATGATGGTCACCTAAACCGGTTGTTTGCACGAATGTTTTTATTTACATCGGTTGCATTACAATACCGTCTAGGTATCGATGTAAAATGTATAATTATTATTAATTTACCGATCAATAATGCACTCGATCTGTTACTGATCCTACGCAATTACCTCCGGGCAATGTATTAATTTTGAGAAAATTGAATAGCGAGGAAAAGTAAACTACTATAATCAACATATTAAGTAATTGTGATAATTTGATAAGCGAGTAAATTTAATTAATATATTTACTTTTTAAAACTCCATATTACATACCTGTATATGTAATATGTGTATAATTATCTCATAAATCATACTATATACAATATATCACGAATATACAACTAATATAGATTACCTACATTAATATTATATTTTCTTTAAAATAATGTACTCATAATTATTTACTGTATTCGTATAATAAACATATATTAACAAAAACGTCATTTAAAAAGGGGTGAAACAAGACAAAATTCCCGAAACTAATTTCAAAAATGTTTCGTTTGATGTTATAAATCATACATAACAGGTATACAAAATCGATACTATACTTACTAACTACTAAACTTCAACTAGACTTGTTACCTATAAAATATCACGAATTATTAACATTTTCTATTTGAACGACATGAAATATACCTATTTTAATTTTAAGATATTATGATTTGAAAAATATATATATAAATATTATACCGTCAATCAATTAATTACTAAATTTGTAGTATTTTGAAAAAAAAAAATTTAAAAATATTCTTCCCAAATGCATGTATGTGTTTTATATTTTAAATATCTGTCGATAGCATTTCAGTTCGATTACGTATTAAAAATATCTAGTAAATATCGATAGCAACGCTCAAAATCATTTGGTGAAATGCATTACTTTGCCGTTGCTTCTAGGTAATTATATAACAAAATAAACAAACAATAATATTATGTCGCGCCCAAAATAACAGTAGTTAACTAACCTAACCTAACCTAACGGTCCAAAGTGTTTTTTTTTTCTTCTATGAACATCTAAATCCAAACTAACCAAACAATAATATTTAAATAAAGTAAACAAACACGGTAAATGCATATATAAATAAAAAACGTGTGTATAAAAATAAAATAAATAAATGACTCAATGCGTCGCAATAGTATTATGATAATTTTATTATACGACCGGTTTCGAATTATAAAAATACATCATCAGCTGTATCACAGTTAAAATGTAAAACGCTACGTTTTCATAATACTCCAGGTAACTCCATTGATTCGTTTATTTACTTGATTTAAATATATAAATTTGTATTTATATATTTATTTACTATATGTATTTACTTTATTCATTTACGAGTGTTAACCATTTCAATAATTTTGTTTTTACTATATATTATTTTATTAACAATATTTGCCAAACAAATATTATGTAACATATAGACGTTTAATTATATTTATACGTACATACATATTACCTACAGTACCTAGTACCTACCACGCGAAATCTTTTACTCGCCAAGTTGTAAATGTAATACATATTCAATACAACGCATTATATTTAATCTACCTGATCTAGGTAAATGTTTATAGGTTAAATAATTTAATCCGTGGGTCACATAAAATATTATAATAGTATACACCTGTTTCTATACACGGAAATGATAAGACTATTTAATTCAAAATACGCATTTTACGTTGATATATTGTGTTATGCATTTTAGGTTAATTCATTATCTACCCCTAATTAATTAAAAATCGTGTCGGTGGTTCTTTTACAAACTGCTAACATTCAGAATTAACAATTCTTAACAAACATAGTTCAACGATTTCAATCAGTTTATGAAGGACCATATTAAGGACCATTATGCGCGCAACCCATTTATTTTTGCTTAAAACATACTTAACGGGCAAATCTACTACGACGTCACGTCTTGAGTCATCCGATTTGTAACGTTCGTCTTTTGTATTGGAATGATATAAAAACTTCCAATACACGGCGCATTGGGCTTCGATTTCCGATGAATTTCAAATCGTTGAAAATTGGCCAAACTCAATTTTTATAAATAATTTTCAAAATTCTAGTTCAATATGTAAAAAGTATTTTCAAAAAAAAAAGAAGAAGACATACTTCGCACGACGAAAAACGGTTCTAAACAGAGTTCAGTTATACCTTATACGGGTTTTAAAAAGTCATAATATTCACGACTTTCGTCAAAATTTGATGTTAAAATTCTTAAAAAAAAATTCTACATTACAATCAATATTTTATTTATTTTTTTTTTTACCACGAGGACAACTTGTAATAAACCTTGTGTTAAATTTTCAAGAATTTCTGTTTAGTTTAATAATTCATCCACAGAGTACCTACTACCTATCGAATACAAATTACGTAAAAACCTCTCAAAATTAAAATATCTTTAAATGTCTATAAATAGTTTAAAAATGGCTAAAATGTTTTTAAAATATTGCCACGCCTAAAAAAGGCAAATAGTATTCTGTCCAAATTTTAAGTCTCGACCAATATTTTTAACCGAATCACAACAAAATAATACCATGAAAATCCTACGTTTTTTCCCGGGTTTTTCCATTTATTATGAAAACCTCTTGGAAAATTAAATTATAAAAATGACCTTTCTAAAGTACCACCCAAATAAAATTTCTTTTCAAAAGTGCTATACTTGAGCAAGATTTATGGTAAAAAACATAAGGTACACAATGTGGAATCATAAAATCGTTACGCCGTAAATATTTATTCGTTTATCCCTACGTTTTTCTAACGTTTTTAGAAAAGTTGTTCATTCAAAAACAAAAAAATTAAAATGATCATCATTGTAAAATCAATACATTCCTCATTTCGCTCAGAATATAAAAAAACGTGGTTGAAATCAGTTCACTCTAGGAGGTATGAGAGTTTTTCTTCCTATAAAGCATTTTTTTCAGCAAACGCAGGCCTTTGCGTAAAAAATGTATTTTACATTAAAACTTGAAAAATAGCATTAATACAAATTTTAATATTAGGTTTTAGTTTATAGACTATACACTGTAGACCGTAATTGAATCCAAATATCAATTACTTTACTGTTTACATATTGAACATTATAGACACATTATTAAGATAAAGCGTATAACGGAGCGTATTTTTATATAAAATTACCGATTAGATTTTATGCTGGTGAATCCTGAATAAATGCAATATTATCACATCATTAAACATTTTTATAACAATCACCACATGAAATACGCGCTAATAAGCCCGTGATTTAAATGCACAACACCCGTCGAATTAGAGAATTTAACGTAAAATGAACGTCAACCGAGCGATTGAAATTCGTCTAAATTTTTTTTAAATTGAATAATTGTTTGGGTCCACCTTAAATATACCTAATTAATTTTGTATGTAATGGATGGGTTTTGAATGATGGAAGAAACTCAATACAATTATAATTATACCTATACATATAATCACAAAAACCAGAGGATTATTAAAATCCAAGTGTCTGCAATAAAGTTTCTAAGAATATAAAAGAAATAACTAAATTGCCCTCACCTAAATTAGAAAAAAAAATCGTATTCATATTATTATTATCATCGACATACAAAGGTTTTATTACTGGAAAATTGGATTATTGTCAAAAAAAAAGAAAATAAATACTATCTCTTTATTCAATTCTTGGCATAATAACAACTGCACAACCTCTCAAAATAAATTTCTTTAAATATTTTACGCACATCTATAATATTTTTAATATCATTTGAATAAAATTACAAAGGTCTCAATTTACGATTGGAAATATTCTTCAGATCATTTTCAAAAAATAAAGAAATCAATTTAACATCAAAAATCATATACGTTATAAAACGAATGAAACATACATAACATTATTACTATTAGTGCTCCCACAGAGTGTTCAGTGTACACGGTATAATCTCAGCATTTCTTTAAAAAATCACAGATATACTACTTTTACTCTAAAATAGTTATTAAAAAAAATCCCATCGTAATATATTATTATTTATTATCATGACCCAATCATTTATGTTACTAAAACTGAAACAATTATACAAATTACTATACATAATACTTTATTTTTAAAAATGTCGAGTGTTTTATTTTAGTAATTTTAATTTATTTTTTGTATAATTGGTATCTATTTTCCTATATGTACATACAATATAATCTATTAGATAAATATACAATTGGGTGTTAACGTATACATTTTAAAAAAAATTAATGGGAACACTTCCGATTATCATATCATATATGTGTTAAACATTTTTAAGAAATGGGTATCATATAAGATAATAAGAAAAAAATAAACTAATAATATACCTTTATAGTATATATAGGTACTTGCAAAAAGTGTATTTTAAACACAGCATAATTGAATGTTTAAAAAATGATACACCAGTGCAGAAATATATTCAAAATAATGATTATTTGACGAAAAAAACTACAAAAAGTTCTCGCAGTCGGTAGGATTCGAACCTACGCTCCCAGAGGGAATCTGATTTCTAGTCAGACGCCTTAACCGCTCGGCCACGACTGCCTATGTAGTAATTAAGAACTTTTACTACATTTAACTGAATAGTATATCCAAAAATGTATCCAAAAATAAGTCTTCAATCGAATTTCAAGTCTCTACTAATATTTTAAATTAAATTACAATAAATAACAAAATTTCCCAATTATTATGAAAAATGTTCGGAAATACCAACTAAATAAAATTTCCTTTCAGAAAAGGTACTATACTTGAAGCAAGATTTCTGGTAGAAATTGTATATATTGTAAAAAAAAAATAATAATAATAATAATAAACATCATTGTAAAACAAATACATTCCTCGTTTGCTCAGAATCTGAAAATTGACACCATTATTGTGATAGTTTTTAAATTTTGTAACAATTAGTTACTATTCTTGTTAACAAAAATTAAACATTTTAAATTCTTGTCGGCAAATTTATAGACTACAACCCCCCCCCATGTTTTTTTTTTTAAGAACGCCTCTGGGCCTTATATAGAATTGCATTTAATATTATAGGTAGGGGAAACGGCTGCTTCCCCTGCGAGTTTTTTCGCCAAAATATTTTTAAAAAAAACATGTAAGATACCCTTTTTTCTAAAAATAATAAACCAGTGGTTTTATGCATTTTTTTGAAGTTCCTTGGTAGTTTCGGTATTCTCGAGAAAAAAAAGTGCATATATAGTATTAGTTTTTATTCATGTTAATTATTATTATACATACAAAATATGATTAGTAAATAATATAGTAATAGTAATTATCTATAGATAATGCTTAAATATTATAAAACAAAAGTTCCAATGTACTATCATAATATTTCAGTCCATTAAATTCCGATATTTATGTTATAAACGCGACCATCGGCATATTAATATATTATAAATAGTATTTATAATTATGCAGTTTTAACTATGCTATAATAAAACTTATATAATAATACACATGACTAATTGCTTAAATATTTTTAATAGTTTCCTTTTTTTGTAAGACTGAAACTATGCATGTAAACGATATAAGCTTATTTGTGAATTAGGTATAGATTATCAGATGCTGATAAATTTACTGTAAGTTTAGACTTTATTTCAGATAAAAAAAATTCTTGCTACCTAGTGTACATAACTTTTTTCTTTTTCTGTTTAGGCACTTAAAAATGTAAGCGAAGTGTGCCATGGTTAAAAAAGTTTGAAAACCACTGCATTAAACCCTAATGTAATAGGTACCCTTAATTTTGTCGCAAATAGGGAAGGAACTTTTTGAGTATTTCGACCCCCTCTAAAACTCAACCAAGTTCCCCAAAATAAAACGTTCATTAAATAAATACTAAGTATGTATAACCAATATAATGGGGGCTTAAGAAGTTAAGTCCTCCTTCAAAAATATTTTAACTATTTGTGCCTATGATTTTTATGTAAAATTTGGTTTCAAATATCATTGCGTCCTCGGTCAAGAGAACCTGTACACGCTTATGACTATAGTACATTTTTGGTATTTAATCATGAAATTAGTCAAACAAAATAAACTTAATACCTATACTTAAGTATAGTACATTAAGAGCCGTTCTCACCAACGTCAAAAAAGGCATTTATCTGATTCTTAAACTGAGTTTATGGTCGATAACCGACCACGATTAGTCAATTATCTTATAAACTTCGTTTAAAAATCAACGTTTTTGTTGGTGAAAACGGGCCTAAGTACCTACCTATAACAAAATAATTAATTAAATACTAATTTAATATTTAATATATATGTATTTTATTTACATATTTATGTATAGGTAATAATATTAATTATGTACATAAATATGAAAAGTTTAAATCAAATATAAATATAAGTACTTTTTCTTCTACCTGTAATATTTAAAAATATGAATGTAAAAAAATCAAAAGTATCGAATATTATAATTATTAATTATTATTTTGAACATTTATTAATAAAAATAAAAATAATAAGATAGTTACATAAATAATTTAATAATTTATCATTTCTCACTCGGTCTCTGGGTTATGATTTTATTTTTATAATAGTGTTATAACAATAATTGAAAGGGTAAATGGATAAAAGTATAAACTAAAATTTTTAAAATTTTCTGTTAACACACTATGTAATATCAATTTTAACTAAAAAATGTTAGTGAAGACTATTAATCTTTATCCACTTACCCATTTAATTATAGTTACCTATGCAGTACCCACCTAACCTATGCAAAAAAACTAATCAAATTAAATATGATAAAATTAAAATACCTAAGTATTTAAAAAGTATTTTACATTCAATGTTTGCTATTCAATTAAATTATGATAAAATTTATATGAACATTTTGTCAATATTCCAAGCATATTCCCTTGGCCAAAAAAATGTATTAACACAAGTTTGGAAAATAGTACGTGAAACGCCGTGAATTTTACGCTTTTCATTAAAATTTAAACTTTAAACGCTTATAAAAATAAATCATGACTAAGGAGGAACGTCACCTAAAAGTTTTATTCACATAAACCAAATAAAAACTTAAATGACTGGAAAATGTCCACATACTTCCAGCTTCTTTACACACTTGCTTCTGTTTGTGGTAAAAACGTAGGTACTTACATTTTTATTTTATAAGCAAATATTTTATTTTTTTGTAAGTACGTTTGTCAATATGCTAAATATAATAAATCAACTATAACATTGGCTTTGCTCTAACTAATTTGTGCGTATAGTATGTTTTTAGATGCGGGAAGTTTGTCATATAAATAAAATTCAGTGTCGGTAACTACCTACCTTTTACATGAGAATATTACATAATGTGTATACATTATTTTCCTCGGAATATCGTAAATATTTTTAAAAATATGATTTCAGTAGATACCTATAATACGCGAAATAATTTATCGATTGTAAAACATAACTGTTCTTCAAAATATAAATATTTAAAATAATTCTACTATATACACTAATATGCAGCGTAAAAATAGATTTCTATACACAAACAATATGTATGTTTTATAATACTAACTGTATTACAAAACAGAGTGATCAAAAACGTTAAGATTACAATACCGCTTTGTCGATTTTTTTTATGAAACGTAGATAAAATACAGGGTATCCCACGAAGATAAAATACTCGTTGCAGTATCTCGGAGAGTATGAATTTTTTTAGAAGATGAGATATTCCACTTTTAAGTTTGGGTAGGGGGAAAGTAGTGGACCAACATTTATGTGGCGGTACGGTACGCGACGCTTGAATAGTGTTCCTCTACTTTCCTCCTACCCAAACTCAAAAATGGAATTAAACTAATACTTCATCTAGTAGTAAAATTTTTAATATAGGTTGCTATTTTAAAATCAAAAGTAGGTTTCACCTCTCAAAAATCAGAGTGACAAAAAAAAAATGGTAATATAACATTTCAGAACTGCTCATTTCCTAAATTTCTAGAAAACAAAAAAACGAACATACTTCGCTCAATGGGTGGACCACTGTTCTAGGTGGGAAATTGGGGAGATAAAGGAGAAATTCAATGTTTATCTGTACGCAACAATTAATCATTGCTAATAAAAAACGATTTGGAACGAAATTCGGTTAGACATATTTTGAAAGGCCGTAATATTTACAATTTGAAAACAATATATTTCGTATATTTTTCTGGTTTTTCTCATTTATTGTGAAAACCCTAGGAAAAATCAAAAAATTATTTTCCTAAAGTACCACCCCAGTCAAATTTCCTTGCAGAAAAAGTGCTACAATTCAAAATCGGATCAAAATTTCTGGTAAAATGTTGTTCACGGAAAAAATAAACATTAGTGTAAAATTAATACATACCTCGCTCCACTAAAAATCTAAAAATATGAAAAAAAATTCATATTTTCCTTGATATCTCAATGGGTATATCTTCGGTGGACACCCTATATAATAATATTTGAATAATTTTATTATTATTAAATAAATACTATTTATTTTTTCGTAAAATACCACTATTTGTAAATTATTAAATATGAAATTGATTTGTAAATATTAATAATATTTGTATACAACGCAAAGATAAATCCATTTATTTTCTACTCAGCTCCAACAGGCAGTCGTGGCCGAGCGGTTAAGGCGTCTGACTAGAAATCAGATTCCCTCTGGGAGCGTAGGTTCGAATCCTACCGACTGCGAAATATTTTTTGCATTCATTTATAACAAAAATATTTCTTTTAACACGAAATTTCGAACGAAATAATTTAAAATAAAGATAAATATACTTACAAGTATTATAAATGTTTAATGAGAATTGAATAATATTACAATAAACCAATAGGTCCATCATTAATTTCAAATAATTTTAAAAAAAAGATATTTTTTTTTATGATAAACTGTAGGTACCTAATAAACAAGATAGCAGCATAGGTATACTTAAATTTTTTCTACATCTTTTTATTTTTAGTCTAAAACACTAGAATTTCTTCTAAACCACTATTCTGTAATATTATATTAGTTTACCTACGTAGATGGCTAAATATAAATTACGTAATAATATTTGTTTACATTATTTAATATTTATTATAGCCAATAGGTAAATAGTATTTAGTATAATATCCAAACATAAAATGACCAAACAACGGAATCGACAAAAATTATTATATTACACCTACCTATAACGAATAAAATATTAAATAGGTAAATAATAACGTGTATATGGTTATATAAAATAGTATCACGACATCATATTGTATCATGATTTCAGATACAGGTATTATAAGCACGTAAAAGAATTATGAAACTTATGCACAGATAACCGCCAATAATCATATTATCATGTCCGATAATTATTGTGTTCGCGTAGTAATTTTTGTATAATATACAACCTACAACAGCTGCTGACAGGTCCAATATTTCATGAATTCGTCGGTCGGGAATATATTACAAGGTATTTCACGAAGATCTGACAAATGCAACACATTTTATTTTGTTCAATATTTTTAAGTTTTTTTTTCCAGCATCTTCAAAATATTGAACAGAATAAAACCCATTGTATTTTTCAGGTCTCCGTGAAACACTCTGTAGATATTAGGATCAGATTTAATTGGTAATTTTTCTTACAGGTACACGTCAACACTGGGGAGGAGGTGAGTTACACACACGATAATGGAGGGTTGGAAATTGTGTGTATATAATAAGTACGTATACGTGTGTAAAGGAACGAAACCAACGCCCAAACATGGTCTTAACATTGATCCGATAGCGCGCGAGCACGACCCCCGGAACCTCTCCCAGGCGGCCCGATCGAGTTGCGTGTTCCGCGTGCCGGTCGCGGGACGCGTAGGGATCGGCCAGAGTTGACTGCCAGTATATAAGGTACGAAAAAAAAAAAAAAAAAAAAAATGAACAAAATTTACACCGGCTTTGACGACAACGGCAAGATCTATTGTATTCTACTCACATATTATAGTAGGGAACTAGTGATCGTGTGGAAATAACTGCAGCTATTCATATAATATTATACAATACAATATGCAGTACAGTAAAACTGTATTGTTTATCACGAAACAATAAACGAGGTACACGTCGTAAGGAAATAAATAAATTGATATATTATACAAACATCTCCGAACATTTCAAACACGATGTATACACCTATAGCTACGACTTGATTCGTTTTTATATATATATATATATATATATATATATATATACATATAATAGCATCAAAAATTACGCTTAAGATCGACTGCAATGGTTCTTACGGTTCCTAGCGAATCTTATAAAAATTTCGCCAATTTAACTTACAATAACAAACAGTAACTCTGATTTTTGATCATTTTTGAGGGGGAAAAAAAATCAACGTGGTACTCTCGAAAATATTCTCCTCTTTAAATGTTCATAATTTGTATGCAAAAACTCTAATTTCACTATTTTTTTTTAACGTTTATTGAAAAATATACAAACTGTTATAACAGTTACAATAAGCATAAGAGCGTAAACAAAAATATATACATACAAGAAACGAGAACTCGAGGAGAGTAGTAATAACATTCAGAAATTTCAATCTAAACATCAAAAAATTTAATTCTAAGTTCCGAAATGTTGCTATACATGTGGCGCGTCAGTTAGACTAAGGTAATAAATGCGAGAATGTTTTTACTATAAAAACTTTTTTATTTATTATTATTTGTTTTTTTTTTTTTTGCATATCAGGCCTCTCAAACTTTTTACACACTACTTCAAAGTCTTTCCATCTGCCACGATTCGTTGCCATTTCTATTGTTATCCTATTGTCTATTTCTTTTACATCCTTGACTAATCTATGTATCTTATATTCATACAAAAATATAACTCATACAACTTGTATAATATTTTACTAATATTGGGTATAATGACTGTATTTGATGAAAAATTAAAATATGTAATGTATTTTATTATTGTTTCTCGTTGGTTCGAAATAATATTGATAGCATTTTTGTAAATCGCTCCGCGTAGATTTTATAGAAATACAACGTGAAATAATTTTGAACACAAATTTAAATTAAATCGTTACATTTCCTTACCGATATAGTTAACACCTAATCCGGTATTAAACGACATTGTACTCCATTTTTCTATTTAAGTCTCCGCGAACGTTACTTTCAATAACACGAATTACGAAAATCGTATAATATAATATGATGACGTCGGTAGAATATTTTGTTTACGTTTTAGGTAAATTACTAGAATATGCAATGCATACCTAATAAACAATAATAATACGATTTAAATATCATCGAGATCTACTTCGATAGTAATAATAATAATAATTGCACATTTTAATTTCGTAATATTCGTGTTGAATCGCGATGCCGTGCAGAAAAAATTATAGATACAATTATACTTTAGAAATTATTTTCAATTAAAATGCAATAATGCGTGTAATCACCGAACAATAAAATAATATCGATTTGTGATTAGCGATTCCCCTGCAAAATAATTCCGAAGTAGCAAAGTGAAAAACCTAAATAATCGTATTTAAAATTTTAATTCGTCAAACACGATAATTCCTACAGTTGTGTCAAGCTTTTCGATCTGAAACACCATATCCGTCCGTAAAAACGATCGCAGATCACATCTTTAAAAAGATAACGCGCAGTAATTTAGTAGAAAAATCGTAATATTAAAATGAAAAAAAGAGTACTTCGCACGATGGGTGAACCACTGTTGCAGGTGAGAAATTGGGAAGGTAGAGGGGAAATTTAATATATATCTGTACGCAACGATTACTAATGAAAAACGATTCTGAGCGGAGTTTGGTTAATAGTACTGCTTTATAATATTTACAAATTAGGCCTTAATATTTTCATCAAAAATTGATATTAAAATTCTTATAAAAAAAAAAAAATACTACATTAAACTCAATTTTTTTTTTTTTACCACAAATTATGACCCATAATGAGCCTCTTATTAAATTGTATAGTATTTTTATTTAGCTTAACAATTTTATACACAGAGTACCTATCGAACAAAAATTATATAAAAAAAACCCCGTAAAATTAAAATGTCTGTAAATATAGCTCAAAAATGGCTACATTTTGAACATTTTACCATGTCTAAGAAAGGCAAATATAAGTTTTCTGGCCAAATTTCAAGTTTCTACAAATATTTTTAACTAAATCAAAACAAAACAAAAACCAAAAAATTTAAAACATAATACATTTCATAAATATTCCAATTTTTTTTTTCCCCCTATATTTTCTCCGGTTATTTCTACTTATTATGAAAACAGATGGGAAAATTAAAAAAATAACCTTAAAGGACCTGTTCCGTCAGATTTCCTTTCAGAAAAAGTGTTATTAATGTAAATTGGAGCCAAATTTCTGGTAGAAAAGTTGTGCACAAAAAAAAAATACATTTCTAGCCCCACTCAAATTGTAAAACTACAAATTTTACAAACTTTCAGAAAATGTTTATAACAGTCACCGATCCTTTTATAAGAAGATCGCGAATCGCAAAGTCACCGATGAGTTTTCGCGTGCGCACGTACTAAAATTATAACATTATTATGTTGTTTTTTAATTTATTTTTTTTTTTTTTTTCATCGCAGAATTCGCTTTTAATTTGGTGTGAACGTGTGTCAATTGCATATCAAATTAATAAATTGCGTGCGCTGCGTGCCCTTGCGATAATCATTCGTCAAGAACAGCGTCGTTGACGGTGGCGGCCGTACGGTATGAAATTAAGCTTTGTTGCGCGTTGAATTGGATTTTTTTTAACTTTAACTTAGAAACGAATTTTATCAGCACGCAAGATCGTAACAAATTGGAATTCTGCGGCCGTATATTTAGTTTATTTTGCTCTCGTCACCTGTGTCCGACGGCCGTAATCCCGGTGTCTAAGCACGCTATACTATACATTATAATCGTTTTTACATGAGCTATATGTGTTCATTGAATAGTGATAAAGAAGACGCGGTATTCGTGTTTGCTCCCTTGGGCGGAAGCCGAAGAAAAAAAACAACTTAGAAACAAAGACCAGACGTAACGGATTCACATTGCAAACATGACATTATGACAAGGCAAAAAGGAGAGTTTCCGATTTCCCTCGACGTTCAGGACGCTTCAGAATCAGTCAAGATATTCTCGTCCCGAGTCCGTTCCGATCTGATGCGAAGTGCAACAAGCTTAAATAAGTATTGGTATATAAAGGCTATTTAGTTTTGATGTTTTTAATATAATTAGGCCATGCAGTTGTACATTTGAAAAGTGATTAGTAAATCAATAATACAATTTTAATCGTTTATTAAATCTTTATGTGTGGTATGGTGGACGATTAAGTTATGATTTCTTAGATAATCAATGATTAAACTATATAACGTGGTTGTTTTTGTATAATATTTTCATTTTATTGCATAACAATCTGTATTCGTTCACGTGATACTCTGTCCTATCACCAATAATCATTTTACCCAAATAATAATTATTCATATCATATTATGCCCCGTCAAACATTTTCCATATTATTAATCATTTTTAATAATTTATTTTAATTATTAAAATTTTCCATTAGAACTCGTATACAAATAAAACCGCATGGGTTCTTTATTAGCACAAAAACGTACGGCTAATTTTACAGTGGCAGAATGTAATGTATTGATTTGTTTGGTTACATAATATAAACTTACTAATCAGTTTTAGACACAGATTCTATAATTCATTATATCAACTATAAATTGTAATGTATTTTTCGATAAACGAAATCTATCGAAAAGTTCGTCATCCCTCCACCAAGAGAAATGATCAGTTCTCGATCTAAATATTCTTGGTCGTCTAGAGAATAATGCAAGCATTATTAAGGGTGAATTGTCAAATTTCTAATCGTAAAAATCGGAATCGTTTGCGTCATATTCAAAATGTATTATGTTTCAATACTCGTTCAGGTTTAAACAATTCATTTATTAAATAGGTACTATTAAGTTAAACATTTACAATATCATTTTTATATAACAAACAAAATCAAAACAATATTTAATGTCGAAATCATAGTAACATTACAAAAACGATAAAAATAACATGAGATAATAAACGAAAATTTAAATCATCATAACCGACCTCAAATTAATTAACTTAACGGACATATAATCAACGATTAATGAGTTAATAGGCACTGTACAACAAGCCAAAGGTCTTAATCATTGATTATAATTTAATCACTATTTAATCACGCACTGTACAACTAGCCCTTATATTATTTACTATGTACGATTAATAAATATGGTACTGTTACTGTAATATTGAAGTTATAGTGGCTGTATTAAATTGTATTATCAATTGTATATTCGCAATACTATTGTTTTTAAAAATAATATCAAATAAAAAAGCTGATACTGCTGATAGGTGAATCATTGTTTTAGGAAGAAAATTAAAAGAGACGATAAATAGAGTGATACACAACTATAAACTATTACTAATGAAAACTGATTCTGAACCTGCAGAGTATTATTATAGTCGTATTTTTTCTCCTTGTTGCAAAGGTAACTCAAAAACCAACAAAGTTTGCACCAAAAATTACCAATTTTACCGATTTGTTAAAAACATTACAAGGAAAATTTTAAAAAATGACCTCTTAAATACACTAAGTAGATCGAAAATGCTATAAGAAAAATCCTATAAAGTTTTTAATCGGAAAAATACGATTTCTGTAAGAAAAGTTGTTCACTGATACAAAAATAACGTACATAACAGTAAAACCAATACGCATTCCTCGCTTCCATCAAAGTCTAAAAAAACACAAATCCATAGTATTATCATATATTTCTCGCTACACTCAGAACCTAAAACCTAATGGGAAGAAATACAAACATTATTTTAAATTTAATATTACAAAATAATTGTGTACACAAAGACTTATCATTGCTTGATTGCTTCCTATATTTGAATATGAATAATAATACACTATACACTGCAGATTGCAGTATACTCAAAACGACAAAACCTATTAAAACTTTACAAATTGTATACAATCTGCTTAAAAAGTATACTTATACTGCATTATAAATAAAATGGGTTTTGTTATTAAAACTACTACAACAAATTATATCACAAAAAAACGTAACTCACGTGTAAAAATTCTATTCATAATCAACACAATATAATGTTAGTAAAAATCTACTTAGACCTATAATTTAAAAAATACAATTGTGGGTATAGTACACAAGAATACAAATTAAATTATAATCCTTTTACTTTTAATCCGTGTATACATATTGTATTAATTTATAAACGGTGGATTGAACAGTATTACATTGTTAAAAAAAAATTAAATAAAAATGGAATAATTATTACAATGTTCATAAAGAAAGAGTGTGTTTGAATGGTACAAGTACTTATAACCTTTCAGTTACAAACTTAGTACCCATTCTTTACTAAAATACTAGGTACACAAAAACAAAACGTATTGTAATTTTGGATTCTTTAGTTAATTATTTACTTTCATTTTGCTTTATTTAACTGCATAATGTAACAAATGTAAAAATCAATGTTCCTACAATCCTATACTGCACATATGACAAGATATGAACGTCACACAAATTTACCATAATTAATTCCACTATACATATATTAACTTTAATTATACAAACTTATTTTTATTAACTCGCTATAATAGATTACAATGTGTTAAAATGTTTAAATAAATCCGTAAACTCGTGTTCACACAATAATAGTTATTATCATGATAGTTGCGAGATTTGCAATCATGATAGTTACTATCATACTTTCACAGACATTTTTATCGAAATTCACGAATTTACGATAAAATACTATCTTCTACTATCAATCTAGTAAGTATATTATTGTATTAACGTTGTCTCTGTTTAATTCTTGCAATACCAACTATCACGATAGTTGTAACCAGACTTAGTTTTATAAACCGAAATGTATTTTTTTCATTCCAAATTTATTCAAATCTTTAAACTAAATATCGTTTTAGTTGAATATTTCTGAACTCAAAGGTTTAGTGGGTACTTTACCTAGCAAATGAACATGAATAATTAAGAAATAATAAGTTTTCAAATTAAAAGCAATATATAAACAAACATTTTTTTTTTTTTAATTAAAGTAATATTTTATTATTTTTAAAATATATTAGCTGTATATTTTAATTAATAAATGTATTTGCTATAAAAGTTTATATAAGTATAGATACCACCTACCTACCCAACAATATTATTATTTCCCAACTGTTTAGTTAAACTTAAATTAAAAATATTAATCATAATAATTTCATTAAATTTAAATTTTAAATTAGTATATAAAAAATACATTTACATTTTTTCATCGTCAGTCATGAGTCCCTGGATAAAAGTATACTATCTATTGATAGTATTATTAAGTGTATAGACTTGGATGATAATTCACATAAAATGGCTTGTATATATTCATGCATTAAATAATTACCAAATATGCGTTTAAATATACACGTACTCATATATTAAACAGGAAAATTATTTTACAAGTTTCCTTAACATACATTTTGATTGAGTATAAAAAATGTGCTCGAATATGAATTTATTACCTTAAAATTCCGAAAAACACGCAAATCTACGTAAAATAAAATGGTATCATATTATTTTGAATCAAATTTGTATCTTCGTATGCGTTTGTATTATTAAACAAAAAAACAAACGATTTCTTAAACATTCTTACCCTAGACTAACACCATAATAACAACTATGCGGTTTGTTTTGTTTATTTTTTAATATGTACCTAGGTATATAATGATATTTATTAAAAGCAAAGATCATATCGTTCGAAAAAAGTTATAAGCTCAGGTTAGGTTTACTTTTAGAATTTTGTTTTAAAAACGGTTGTGTAAATAGGTACTGTAAGTTTCCCCGTAGTTTAGTTTAAGTTTTGTTGAATACGCTCGGAGAAAACTACTGGCAAATATCAAAAAATGACCTCTAAAAGTGCCATTTCTATTGGTATACAACATGAAACTTTTCGATCGTCTTTAGTTTTTACTAGGTAGATAGGTACCTTAAAATTTATTTTCCGGGGGTGGAAAAAGAGCGTAAATGATAAAACTATGTATAATAGACTCTTCACTGTGATCGGAATCTAAAAATCCGGAACTCTTCAGATTTGGGACAATAGTGTTATTTGATATTTGCCTCGGTGTTCTCACACGGACAGTAATGCGTTCATTACCATATTCGAAAATCGATTCTGACACGAAATTATAAATTAAATTTAGAAGTTTGTTAATACCTATCCATCTATACGAGATATTATTTCTTCTTATCGCTTTTTTTCAGAACTTTTTTAAAGAAACTTAAGTTCGTAAAATGATGATCACGAGGTACCTACACAAGTAACCAGATATGACACATGATTTCCTATTTATAAGTATCCTTAAATAAAAATTGTTTACAGTCTCTGATGACCGAAAAAAGTAAAAATAAAAATATCTTGCTCGCTCTCGGAATCTAAAAATATTATTAATTTTACTATATTTGTAATCAGTAGCGCAACTATGATTTATTTTTGGGGGATACGTAGGGATATGAATTTTGAACAAATTTCAGGATACTAAATTGCTAATATGTGACGTGCACGACATACACGTATTTAAAATTACTAAGTAATTACAATACAAGTTATGCTACTATATTATGTATTAAGATGAATTCATAAGAAAAATCTTAAATTTTAAGTAGAGTTATAATCTCAACTCTCCCCTCGTCTTTGTTGCATACTGTTTGTAATGAAAATCAATCGAATTAGGTACCCGTGCATGTAAAATATTTAAACCTATTTTATATATGATTATGCGACATTTGTGCATAGTGCCGGATTCAGAAATTTTTAAGGGAAGCAGATTATTTATATTTTCAGTAAATTAATTATACAATATAATATATTAAATTGATACAAAATATATAAATAAAAACTGTAGTACCCCTGTGCCCTCCCCTTGTATTCACCACTGTTTGTACATACCCCTAAGGAATTTTTTTATACACAAGTGTTTTTAAATTTAAAAATATGTTTTCATTTTTAGATAGTATTTTTCAAAATATAGTACCTACCATATGCCTACGGACCTTTACTATTCATAATAATATTATAATTTACTCTATTTGACTACATGCGGGTCACATAATAATTGTAATATCGATTGAAAATAATATTTACATTTATAAATAATATTGTCATGTCACTGACGTCTGATCGTAGTATTATTTGTAGATTTATTATTACGTTAATAATATAGGCAGGAAAAATATTATTGTTGTAGAAATATTAAGTTATATTATATTATAAAATAATGATCCAATACAAAAACGATAAAAAAAACAATATTTTTTTAATGGGTGTACCACTGTTTTTGTAGGAAAGTTGAATAGGAAGATAATATATTATATTTATATCTGTATAATACAACAATAAATCATTGCTAATGGAAAACAACTCTGAGCTTAGTATTATTACCTAGTCGTATTTTTCACTTATTGCCAAGGTAACCCATAAATCAACAAAACTTATTCCAAAAATTGCACGATTTTCCTATTTTATTAATAAAATTACAAGGAAAATCAAAAAATGACTTCTTTAAAGTACCAAGTAGACACAATTTTTTTTTTAGAAAAGGTGCTACATTTGATACATCAGAGCAAGATTTCTAATAGTAAAGTTGTTCGGATAAAAAAAAAAATAAATAATAAAATAAATATCATTGTGAAACCAATCTAAGCTTCGAATCTAAAAAAACAAACCTTCACTCAAAATCTCATAATATGTATTGAATCATAAAAAATAAAAATAATTTAATAGGAACTAGTTAATTTTGCATTGTGATAATCGAGTGTTTATTTTCTTCTTTTTGGTAAAATGTATGTAAGTCTGTTAAAATCTACAAAATGGCAATATTTGAAGTATGGCTACGAGTATCGAGTAGGTACACATAAAGGTTCATAATTTTTGATCAAACAAAAGATTGAAAACAAACACAAAAATCGAACAGAATACACAAACTGCACGTGTCGAATATTCTTGCTTCACTCACCTCGGTACAAAAAGCCAGTTTAATATTTTTATTAGATATTTGAAAGGCAATAATGAATAAATCATTGTATTTGAAAAAAGATGGCGGAAAAAACGCAATTTAATACAATAGTACATAAAACGTTTATCCAAATTAAACTAAATTAAACTGTGTACAAATAAATATTTTTTGGAAATTCATTACTTACATTATTTTATGAACATTCACACTAAAATATTACAACAAGTCTTATAATACGCAAAACTATAATAACTACGAGGTATTAAAAGAAATCTGAAAATAATATAGAAAACAAATGACTATAATCAATAATCTTTCAAAATCTGAATAAAACCAAACTACCTTTATGTAATGAACATATTTGTTTAACTTCATTACGTTGTATTTAATAATGTATAAATTGTTGTATGTTACTTAAATTCAAAATATTAATTATAGGTACCTGCATACATATTTTTCAATACATGCCGACTTTTAGGATATTTTAGTTTGGCGGACCCATTTTCGCCCAAATGACCTTTTTCACCCAAACTCAAAAAAGAATGATTTGGTTTTCGCCAAAGTAATAATATACATCGTAAACGTACAAAAAATTTGGTTACCACTGTCCAAAAGTCTGTATGTTACGAATCGTTAACAGTAAAATGCTTTCAGCTTAAATAGGAAACTAAATTAAATTATACACCGTAATCTCGCCGACAAATCAGATAAGTTATAATCAAAAATTGCGCTGAATTATTGAAACTCATTTAGCTTTAGAAAATACAGATGTAATAACTTAGAGAGGTGAACAATTTTTAGTTCTTAATGAAAAAATTTAAAATATTGTTATTTTTCAATGTGATACAAAATTTAAAAATGTTGTTTGGTTGATTCAATTTACGTTTATGGAACATTTAAATGCTGTGCTCGATTTTATACATGTATATAAACATTTTTTTTTTCGTTTATAATGAATAATATTATTTTGGGCGAAAACCAAATCATTCTTTTTTTGAGTTTGGGCTTTTTTGGTCATTTTTGGGCGAAAACCAAAAGGTCGATTTTAAGCGAAAACATGTACGCCCATTTAGTTTTAAAAAGAAAAATTATCAAAATGGCCTGAAATTGTATTTATTTATGTTCAATTATATTGAAACAATGTGGGTCAACGGTTGTTTTTTTCCGCTTTTCGCGCAAGGATGCAGATAACAAACTTTCAACCGTGTAGGTACCCAAACAATACTTCCATCGAAAATACTCGTATAATAATTCATTCACGCAGAATTTTGTCGAACAAGTATTTTAATAAACCGTGCTGTTTAAATAGATAATGACTTTTCTTTCTATATAAAAGGACCGCAAAATATTTTATCATGACAGCGCGACCATCATCTCACGATGGCAATAGAATAGAGAATCTTCAGATTCCAAAACGAAAATAATGAATTGCTATACGTAATCCAGCAGTTATCTTATGAAAATGGTTGCCTACCCAAGGTATTTTTTTTTTTTTAGCAAATATGTGTATCAACAGACATTTTGAATTTTTTAAGTTTTATTTTCAGTCGTTTATACAGTCCACGAATATGTACCCATAACTCCTTAAATAATAAAGACAATCAAATGCAGTTTTTTATTTTATGCTACTCCCTGGGATAAGGACTACAAATATTTATATTTGAATACAATTTTTAAATTTTAGTAAAAATTAAAAACTAACTTTTTATTTTAATATTTTTGAAAAATTTGAAAATACCTAGAGTTATTTTATAGGTTTTATTCTTCTAAACATTTCAACGTTTCAAATTTATATATGCATTAAATTCACGACTTTTAATAATTGTTGAAAGTTCAGAGAAAAAAAGCGTACAGTAATTAGCCTTAGTAATAATAATAATAATAATAATAGTGTATTTACTGCTTCTGCATAATATTCTATGAATTAAAAATTAATGAAACGAAATTATCATACGATTACGCGACAAACGTGAAACGGACAAAACTATATTCATGTGAACTAAGATATTTTCTTTATTCGTGACAGTAGTATAATATTACAAAATAAAATGCAACAGCGGAGATAATGATTGTCCTGGTCCCTATTCTCCTAACCACTATATCTATCGATGTAGAGACAAATGAAATAGCTGGAGATAGATGTCCGAAAATGATAACGGTCCGAAAGCGTTATTTTTTTAATACCAATACTAACATTTTTAATATTTGAACAATAAATACTACTACATTTAATTATAAAATTATCTCTTCGTTTAGGGGTTTTAATCGAAAATAAACTCTTATTTGTTATGCAAAACCAAGTCGGGCAGGCTTTTATTTCGTGTGAAGTATTTTAATATGCGACCTGGCCGCGTTACGCGTCCGAAAATGTAAGAATCATTTTCGGACAACTGCTTATCGCCGACCTCATCAATAGTCATATTTCAGAACTGTCTACAAATAGATGTATACTATGTTCCTTTCTAACCAGTTCAGCGAACGACACACAACAAAAAATATAAACAGCGCATACATCCAGCGTTTAATTTAAGAATACCCCCGGGAAAACCAGTACCCGACAATACAAGTATGTTTTTAAAACTATTTACGACCAAATTTTATTTTTTACTAAAATACTTGAAAAATAGAATTTAAAAAATGGAGCCGAGGAGAGTCAACGGGTGGTACAGAGATTTTCAGAGCGGGTCATGGCCCACCCAGACCCGCCCTTGTTACCAACACGGGGTCATATCGTCTAAAAATGGATAGGCAATTTATTACCCTTTCCTACTTCCTTCAGTCTAAATTTTAAACTCCTATAATATATAACTATCGTTTAAACGGTATTGCCGTTATAAAAATGTAGTGCACCAATAATAAATCTTGTACACAAGTTTTCTTTTTTCGAATATAATATGTTGAAACGGGGATAGGGTGGGTTTCTTAATACTTATTTAAAATTTAAAGAAAAGGGGTCTGAATTTTGAAAATACTGTTAAACTATAGCTTAAATATAGCTTACAAAACATATTCTATAACTATAATGATTGAAAAGAAAAAAACAGAAACCATTCGAACTTAAATAAAATTCTCTGAGAAAATCGCTGGAATGTAACAAAAAAAATAAAATCATTTTGTACATAATACGGGTGTATTTATTTTCTACGAGTAAACGTGGTATGCTGCACGAACAATAGATTTACGGTAAAATTATGAGAGAAAACGAACCGGAATGACCGAAAAGGATAATAATTAAGACAATATGAAACAGAAACACACTATGAATATAATATAATAATAATGCGAAACTGACGCAGAATGACAAATTAACCACAAATACGCTTAAAACTAACCAAAACCAAACGTCAAGATATTGCTGATGGGTGACCCGTGAAAATATTTTTGTATCTAAATGAAACTTTTGAAAACTACGTTTAAATTTTAATTTGTTATTCATTTTGCACTTTATAAGTAGGTCTATCCAATTTGTTGTAACTATAACAAGTTTCGTGCAAATTAGAATAAAAAAATACTTATAAAAAAAAACCTGCGATATTAAATAATATATTTAATCGAATTTTAGAATTTTTTTTACTAAGTCAAAAACAATATACATTATACATATTCACCTAAATCGAAACAAGCCCGAAAACGTATCGACAATAATATATTTAAAAATTGATTTTAATAACTCAACAAAAGACAAAATAATGTTTGGGAAAATACAACGCGTCTAATGTCAAACACTAACATAAATAAATCGTTTTAACATTTCAACAAACTGATTTTAGCAAAAACCGGCGTGCATTGTTACATTGTTCCCGTTTCTCCGACTTTTTTCCCGTTATTCCGGAAATTTCAAAAGAATACCTTTCGCGACACACCGACTAGATCCAAAACTCTACAGAAATGCTCTTGTGAAGTTTTCAATTGAACCACAATTATATTGTCTGAGTCGCAAACTTGTTTACAAAAAACAAGAGTTGTGTATATAGTAAAACCCCGAGTAAAACCAAAACGTTCCTAACTCCACTCTAAGTAATATGAAATTTAAAGGGAAGTTCAGCTCGCGACACTTTGCAGGAATGTTGACAAATTGACTAGGTATTTTTGAACACCCGCAGTGAATGTCAGAAACGTGAAATATAACATCATAGAAGTATATAATCTTCGCAGTGTAATAGTACTTATTGTACATAGGTATTTACCGGAAATTGAGGATAATAAAAAAGTCTAATTTATTAATTATGACTAATAATGATCATATTGAATTTGGTATAAAATTATTAACACCGCTGGGAAGGGGCTACAATATTGTTTCATTAACAACCCGAGTAAATATACAATTTCAAACACAGTCATCATTGTTTTCAAATAGGTACATTCAAATATTATAAAAAAATATAATTTGGAAACAGATGGGAAAATATTCGTGTTCACGCATATTTTTCTGTAATCATTTCAGTTTTTAAATTGTTTAACAACCTTTTCTTGGTTTAAATATATAATGTAAAAATTACAGTTCAATAGTTAAAGCTCTAATGCTCCGGTTTATATCTCGCGTTACCGATTTGTAAATAATAGGGATTTTAAATCTGTCCATACTATTCGAGTGACATACGTCAATAGTATCACGCAAACAGAATTCAAATATTATTATTAAGACCGGATATAGAAGCTTTTAAAAACCACAAAAAAACACTTGAAAACGTCAAAAAGCCATGAAAATGGCACTCAAAAAATATTTAAAAAAACAAAAGTAATAAACGGGTTTAAAAGTTCCCCCTTTAACGGATTTAACTTATAAATACAATTTTCGAACACTATAAAAATGATTAATAAAAAATAATTATTTTTTATAATACGTACGATTTTATTTAAAAGAAATTAGTTTGTATGAATCATTATTGTAGAGTTGGGAAATTTAATTTTATAAGTTAGAGCCTTTAGTGGGGGGGACTTTTAAACTCCTCTATCATTTTCGCTATTTTAATTGTTTGCAAGTCCTTTTTTCAGGGATTTTTTTAACGTTTTAAAGCGCCTTTTTGTGGATTATAAGAGAACACAAATCTGGTATCTAATTATGACTATGGCTTGCGCGTAAATTATTCGTAAACTTCACAACAGTGCGCACGATAATATGTCAATGTGTTTGTTTTAATAAATTTAAATTCTATTATGCCGAATAATCATTTACTAATATATCGATATAAATAGATTAAGTACAACGCCTTTATAGGTAGGTACCTAATTTTAGCCCGGTCGAAGAGATTCAGTCTGGTCAGTGAAATCCGGGTTAGAAAACGGGTACATCCCGAAGGTAGTATACCCGAACACTAACTAAATCTAACGAGAAACTTTCGGGGAGCGCGTTGAGTTTAGAAACTTTCAAAAATTATTATTATATTCCCTACACGCATTTGTTCGTACAAATCGAATACCACAATAATATAGGGCTTCTAAATTAACTCCTTCTCCCAAAAGAAGTATCGTCTGCATATTGTTATTGTAGAAACTGTGCTCAGTAAAAACAATTTGAAACGGTCCGATACAGAATTATTTTGTTTTTTTAATAAAACTAATTTGAATTTTTAAAAAATTTCGACAAAAATACTTCAGTAACAATAATTAAAACCCCATTCTCCCCGCCGGACTTAAACGACTGAAACTAAAGGGGACGGAAGAAAGGGAACTCCCCTCTCCCTTTAATCACCGGCAAGTACCTAATCGAAATGACCAGTTTTCGTACCGAGTCAACAGAGTTTGAATTCTATGCGAGTATTTTGTGGGCATTTTTTCACCGAGATTCTAGACCAGTTTTCGTACCACGCATATACATTTTGAATTATATACGCGATACGGATATTGCGGGCATTTCTTCCGTAACGAGATCTAATACTAGTTTCCAAATTGAAACGTACCCTGCGGTATACCTACGTGCCCGTTTGGCCTACCTACGTCATGGCATATTTTCATGACCTGTGAACAAAAAAATTTAAAAAAAAAATATTTTTCTTACACACGTCCCCCCCGCCCACCGGTTATACGACGGAAACGGTTTACCGACTGTCATCATGCTATTTGTCCATCTGGCAACGCGTTTCCTGCGTCGTACCCGCGTCGAGACTTTTAATTATTATTATGTTTTACGTCCTGGCAATTGGCGGCGGCAGATTGATGGAATTGTTTGATTTCAATTTCGACGGTAAACGTAAATATTTACGAATCACGCCCGTCAAACAAAATAATAATACATAATACTAATATCGTGTAGGCGGTGTAATGATTGTATTGTGCAACGTCTCCCTCGCGAAATAATAATTTACCGGACGCTATGGCCTGTGAAATTTCGCCAAAGGAAGTCCTCGATTTTTCAAGGTGGCTACCGATTTTAATAAATTGTAACCCGTCGGGAGACTGCTGATAACAGACAATAGCGGAAACCGTTTCGCCGGGACAACATTGAATTACCCACACACAACCGTGTCCGAGACATTATACGACATGACTGCCAAAAGGATAATAATAATTATTTTTATTATAACAAGGATGGTTTTTTTTTTCGCTCTATCTGTGATTTTTTTTTTTTTTTAATGGCACTTACGTCGAACGTCCGGCAAATTCTCGTGATCCCACCGGCGGCGGCAACGTCCTGGCGATGCTGCGCGAGGCCGTAAATTATTCGAGCGCGGACCACCAGATACGCGGCGTTTGCAACCATACCGACAGCCGTGCGAACAGCACGATTGGACCGTATAAACTGTCGCAGTACACCGCGCGCGTCGTCTGGTGCCCCCGTTCGCGCGCCACCGCCCGACCACGAACACCGTCCTGCCGACCCGTAGCCGCGGACGCCAAGTCCGGCGGCGGGCGCGTGATAACGGCCGCCTGAAACAACGCAACTTGGTGACCGTCGCGCTTTGTGATAATGGAAAATATATTACGTTGTGGTCGCCCAGTGCAACCGCGACCCGGGAATTTTAACGAAGTCGATGACGCCGACAGCAGCAGCAGCAGCTGACGGTCGTACGATAATCCGCCGAACACTCCGTTATCAATATCAATTTGTTCGTCCTCGAGTCGAGAAAATTCTGTTCGCAACAACCTTCGCTAGTTCGCTACGACATTTTTCTACGTTTTTCACGTCCGCGTAACACGAAAATATACCGTAAGTATTATACATTTTACTTTAATGTTCACGCACGGCGCGCAGCAAAGTTAGTGTACACGGTTGAATCCTTTGTCCGCATTTGACGATTGGTTCGTGTAACCCGTACATTGAAAATATATATATATCATTAGACATTCTAGAACATAATATTATGTACCTATCTAATTTCTCTATTCGGATAATTGTATCGCACAATGTTAACATTAGATACAGCCTATAACTACTTAAAACTAATTCGTACTTGTTTCTGTGAAATTGATAGACGTTGATGATCAGTACATCTAGATAATTATTCCACCTAGGGTAACGGCACTAGTCTTTGGCATTAACCTAGTTTTTAACTAGTAACTAGTAGTTAACCTAGTAATTTTGGGTTTAATAAACTGTTTGGATTCAGAAAATCAATTTTACTTGTTAAATTTAACCAAGGTGCCAGTAAGTTAACATTTTGATGGTAGCCGACCGGTCAACTGAACACAAACAACTCATCTATGACATATTAAACACAAAATTGAGTTATATTGCCAATTACTGATGCTGTTTACGTACCTATACTTTTTTTTCCCTCCAAACTGGAAAGGGCTTATTTTTTACGTTTATTTTTGTTTACTTACTAATAAAAAAATGTATTTTACATTTTATATATCATATTCTGAACACTTTGATTTTGAAACGTCTATAATTATACTAATACAATTTTAATTATTTCAGAAAATGGGTGGTGACTTTGGACAATTAAAAAATGACATTCGCGGTGTCATCACTACCAAATTGTCTCCTTATGAGCAAAAGGCGTTTAAAGGAATCATCTCTCACGGTGTACCTAATGCAATCAGACGAACACTTTCCAATGTTCCATATATAGTGCCGCCATTCATCATCGGCTATCTGGTTTACGATTGGATTCACCACACCCACCATAAAAGTTTAAGAAAGAACCCAGCAGAATTCGCAAATGACCAATAGTTTTTTTTTTTTTTTTCATTCTACTGTCTGCGTAAAATAAATCATCTTAATGATTGATTATAGATAATAGAAATTTGTTTGTCAAATATAAATAATATGTTTAAAACAAACAATAAGTAATAAAAATGTTTAATTGTTACGTGTTGAGTTGATTATCAATTATTATGAAATAATATAAAGGTTTAATGAATAAAACAGTTTAAATTCTGTTAAAAACATTAATTACTATAGTACATAGGTACTATACATTACAAAAATGTATCTAAAGAAATATAAGAGTATGAGTAATATGTTAACTTTGATGATAAACTATAATTTCATATTTACAAAGGTGTTATAAATCACAAATCTTAAGATTTAAATAATTATTGAACATAAACTTCAATAAAAACTTAGGAAAATTTTTGAAAATAAACTAAAAAATATAGAAAAATTTAAACACTTAGTCAAAATATAACATACATTTATATACATTTAGAATGTTTAGTTATTGGTATTTTCTACACTAGGGAATATTTGGCCATATAATTTTACTTTTTACATGGCAGCAACGATTACAAATGAAGTAAACTATTACGGGAGGATGAAGTCCTACTGGAAATTGTGTATAAGGTACATTTTAAAATAAACACTAATGCCTACCCAATTTTACTTTCAGTATTCAAAAATGTTTATGCTTTTAGGTATTAAAATAATTTATTCTCAAATAACTACAGAATTACTGAAAATAATTATCATTATCAGGGTTTGGGACTTAAAGCACAACAAAACCATACAGATTACTCTTTTTAACATTGAACTATCAATCTTCTTGTTGGATTTGAAGTGAATTTCATTTATGTTTTTAAAAATTATAGAATTTAAGCTTTATTTTAATATTATTTTTAATGCTTACCCTTACTCCTTACACCTGAGTATTCACTTGAGATTTTAAAGAGCAACCTCCCCCCCCCTTTCAATCACAGTTTCAAATAGAGAATATTTTTTTAGACATTTTGATACACATAACAATAATATCAAATTTATCATTTATGATGTATAACAGTTTAAAGTTTTAACCAAAGAAATAGAGAATAGTAAATACATATTATCTATATCTATTTTTAAACAATAAGTTGATAACTCTTTCTTACTCCTCTGGTCTAAACGATAAACTGTTATAACTTGTAAATGGCAAATCTAATCTAAAGTGAATACTCATCTCAAATATAAGGAGTAGCAGTAAAAAATTGAAAATAGTGTTAAAATAAATCTTGAACGATTCCATAATGATGAAACAAAACAAAAACGCAATTCATTTCAAATCCTACAAGAAAATTGCTAGTTTATGATAAAGAATCACTATGTATATCCATCAAAATTAAAATTATTTACTACACAAATATTAATGCAACATTTTAAATTTAGAAAAAGTTACTTTAAATTTTAAATGAATCTGCATTATTTGATAAAATAGGTGAATTATGAAAATTATGAAAAGCTGTAGATTTTAGACAGCAAAATACATTATGTTAATAAGATAAGATCTTATTAAGATTGCATTAATATTTTATACATATATTCGGTACTTTGTTTAAATAATTTCATTGATCAATTGAAATTTTCGTTTAAAATTTGAAGAAATTATTAACTAAAAAATAAGTACTTAACTGCAAAATGTATTAATATCCAAACATATACATATTCAAATTTCAGATTTAATATGGCATCAAAAAATTAAATTATTTCACACACTACTTACTAACCACTTACAATAAAAAAATATGCAAATGGTATAAGTCCTGACTGTGGACAGTGATCATTATTATTTATTATTAGGAAACAGCTGGGTATGGTTAAATTACAGATTTGCACTGTCTACATATCCAAAATTAACTACATATATGTGGCATATACATTTTGAACGATAATAGGAAACTAAATATAATATAAATTGTAGGTACCTACAACCTACCTAAATAATTATTGTTATCATTATTGTTTTTAGAATTAAATACAAAATGTATTTTCTTTTATTTAAAAAATATACCAAGTTCCTGATGTAAATTGGTATTTGCTGATGGAAAATAAAAAACTGTAAAAATAAAAACTGACCTTTTAAGTAGAATCTTGATGAATCTTGATGTCTGATTGATGTATTAAAAAAAAAAAAGGTAAGATAATGGGGACGGGTGCAGCCACAGGTGTAGGTGGGAAGTTGAGAAAGTAGGATATAATAATTTAATATATATCTGTAAGCAACGATAAACCATTGCTTACAAAAAAAAAAAACGATTCTGAGCGGAGTTCAGTTGATAGTGATGTGTTGTCAATAATATATATGTCATTTTATAGTAAAATAATTATATAGGCTTTATAGCACAGATAGAGAAAAAAAAACATCTTTGTAAAACCATAGACTTGTTCGCTCCACTCAGAATCGAAAATGATAAATTATATTATTTTAAAATCACGAAAAACAATTTAATTTTCAACTTTCCATACATTCGCACAGTATAGGTAAACCAGCAAGTAACGACTAAATAATTACTAAAAATAGTTATTTCCACAGAATTATTGAATACATTTAGTTTATTCTATGTATCTATTTTAGTTAAACAGGAAGAAAGATACGCAATGTAAATTACATTGTTTTATAACGTCTGTGATCTTTCTCCAGAAATAGGTATAGTTGAAACTGTGATAGTTTGGCTATGGGGATTCTATTGATTCTATAAATCTCCGATAGCCGATAGACGCACATTTTTATGTACCTAGGTAACTAGTAACCAGTATCTATACCTAGGTATACTCGGTCTCTGGGGGTTCCTTATTTAGTATTTATATTATCCGTGATAATCACAAACAAGATATTATTACTTATTAAATAATACAAATAGGTATTGCATAGAACTATTGGTATTGGTGTTAGAGATACTGGTTCTATACTATGACGTGTGTATTATGTTCATGAACCGCAAGGTGATGCTTTGTAAGAGGGCCTTTTTTTTTTTTTTTTATTTTTCTCGCAATTTGTTTAATAGTTGGGGATACGTGAACATTTACGCGATTAACGGCGTCCGTTGTTTTCGATTTTGTTTTTAAGTTAAAAAACGATATTTGATTATTAGTTGAAATTTTCACAAAGAACTATTTACCCATATTAAACCTTTCTAGACGTGGTACGATTATCAAAACATTCCAACGATCTTTGAGTAATTCATAAATATTTGGAATTTTCGAAGTTTTATACGTTATTTATTGATTTACTATGATGTGTGTTTTAGATTCTGATCGTAGCGAAAAAGAAAGGTAGGTATTGGTTTTACAATGAGATTTATTTATTTTTTCTGTGGACAACTTTTCTACCAACAATTTTGCTTAGATTTACAATGATACCTAGAACTTTTTCTAAAAGGAAATCTGACAGGAAGGTACTTTGGATAGATTATTTTTTAATTTGCCCAGGAGTTTTCCCAATAAATAGGATAAACCGGGAAAATTGGTCCTTACAATATTAAAAAAATATTATTAAAAAACTAATAAAATGTTTAATGCATATTATGTAATTATTTTACCATAGTATGACATATTATATTGTTGACAAACTATAAAGCAATACTATCAACCGAACTCCGTTCAGAATCGATTTTTCGTCAGCATTACAATTGTTTACGCTTTTCATTTTCTATCAGGAATATTGCTCCAATAGAAAAACAAGAAATCTTTTTGTTAATTTTTTAATCTAGTTAATAACCAAGAAAGTCATTGTTTGCTTTTTTTTTTGTAGTTTTGTTTAATAATTGAGTAAAACCAAAAAATACGTAGAAGGAACGGGAAAATTTACAAAAAATAATATTTAAAATTTTGTTTTTATAAACGTAATTCAATTAAAAATATTCGTAGACTTTGAATTTTGACGGAAAACTTATATTTGCTTTCTCTAGACGTGATAAAATATTCGAACTATTTATAGATATTTTAATTTCACGAGTTTTTACGTTCTTTTTATTTGGTACCTAGATAATCTGTGGATAAAATTGTTAGACTAAACATAAATGCATAAAAATTAGCAGAGGCAGCATTATAAATCATTATTATAAACCATTATAAAGTTCATTATAAATCGTACCTACTTAGTGGTCAGAAAAAAAAAATGATTGTCATGCACTTGGTATTTTTTATTTTTATAAGTTTTAAAATCAAATATTGACGAAAATCGTAAATATTATCCTTCGAAACATGTTTAACCGAACTTCGCTTCGAACCATTTTTCGTTGGTTACAGGTATAAATTATATTACAACACAATGTGTTCCACCATAGGCGTGCGCATGAGAGCAGCAGAGGCAGCACATAATGCCCCTGAACTTTATTTAGGACTACTATTATACTACAAATATTAAATAATGGACATCGGTAAAATTATTTTTCCACAAATGATGACCATTGTAGATAAAATAATCGTACAATTTTTTATTTTTTTTGTAAAGTATATAGACAAATATTTTATGATAATAGAATACACCAGTATAAAACTAATAGGCATGTCCATTATAAAAAATAATTGTTTTCTATGTTTAAAAATGTTTATTAATATCCCTGTCACAAGTTGTGGTTGTGAGAAGAGTTTTTCTAAACTTACCATTGTAAAAAGCAAACTTAGATGTACCATGATACAGGATAGACTAATGTATTTATTTTGCTTTTATTTGTCAAACAAGAATTAATTTCTTATGTAAATATTAATAATGTAATTGATGAATTTAAAAATGTAATACCTGCGTAGATATTATTATTATAAGTCTATGAATATTAATAAGAACTTTGTTTCATTTACAACTTTAATTATGTACCTATTTGATTTTTTTTTTTTTTTTTAAACAAACTTCTTCAGTTTTGTACCAACATATTCAGAGTTTAATTATTTTTAAAATATATATTTTATACTGTTTTTAATGTTTGTTTATTTTATTGTATCATCAATAATAAATATTAACACATAAGTACCCTAGTGTACACATTTTTATCCAAAAAATAAATAACCAATAGAATTTTAATTTTGATACCCACTAGTAAAAAAAGTAAAACTATGAACTGGTTTTAATGGTGAATTTGGAGAATTGGCCGAATTAATCTCTCTCTGCCCCTGAAACTAGAGTCTGCGCACGCTTATGTATCCCACCTTCCACCTACAACAATGGCCGTACCTGTCCTCAGTATCAACTCTTTTGAAATAACTTTGTCGATTCTCTCTAACTTTGTTAGCTAATTCACTATTTGGATACATACAACATATTTATATCATCAAAATATAAAATTGTTTAATTGTTAAAAACTGTAAAATTCTCTATTAGAATACCTACTGAAGTGATGACATGTACATTCACAATTCATGAATTCTATCTCAACATTTTTCTCTATCATAAGATTTTAAAAGTAGAA
The DNA here is from genome assembly GCA_902439185.1 of Cinara cedri. Classification (NCBI taxonomy): domain Eukaryota; kingdom Metazoa; phylum Arthropoda; class Insecta; order Hemiptera; family Aphididae; genus Cinara; species Cinara cedri. Next base: position 410,078 of record CABPRJ010000010.1, on the reverse strand, counting down.
ATGGAAAATATTTCTGTGTATACTGTAAATGGTATACCTATCACCTAGGTATAGGTATAAGATGGACTTACTATAGTAGTCAAATTGATCGAAAAGTATTTAATACAGAAGGTACATAGTACTACAGTACTATGCTGCAGCACATTACAATTTAATTTCTAATAAAATATATTTTTAACATACCTACATAAATATTTAAACTAATTGATTTTTATACAATAATAAAACAGAACTTTGTCAAAACTAGAAGTTACCTCAAATGTATTATTATTCTATAATAATTGTAGGTATTTAATATTTAATATTCATATAACATGTTATAATAATATTTACCATACATACTTATACAAAAATGTAATTATTATTATATATATATATTTTTTTAACACAATCAAGATAAATGATAATATCACCTGTTTTACTAGTAAAATATTAACTTACTTGGCCTAGTACATTGAATTAGGTGAGTATTATAAAATGTTGTTCCTGTTGCTATGGGAGAAAAAAATCAATGATAAGGTGCCCCACACTTATGCATTTTACTATTCAATAATTTTATCTTTTTAAGTAGAAACACAATATTATGACATAACTTTAATTTCATTTGTTTCAATTTAATTTATATTATATAAAATACTTCAAAAGAATAATTTGTTATATATTCATATTTTTTGTTTACCAAAATCTAATGAATAAAAATAATCAAGAGTCAGTTTTACAATCTAATGACGAATACCCCTATTCTGAGTAGGTATATACAATAAATATAATAAATATGTAAATATTTTATGTTCACTTTTGTTCAGAGAGATAATTGGAGAGTTTGTGATGGAACTACCTGCCTTTAATAACAAAAAGATCATCAGTGCTTCAAACCAACAGCGCAAGAAAAAAGTTTTAAAACCACTGCGTACACATACATTGTCAGTTACCAGGCGACGACAATGTATGTTTATTTATTTAAATACATTATATATTAAATTTATGATAATCAACAACATTTTATCAGGTACGTCTAATACACCATACCAAACTACTTATACTAATGGTACAGGAACTCATTCAAATAAATCAAATATGAATAATTTAACGAGTAATGACCATATATTAAAGATCAAACAGTTGGAGAATGAACTGGTTGAGATTCGTATGAAAACACGTGTATGTTAATATTTATTAAATTAAAATTAAATAAATTAAATATTTATTTTATGTTATGTAAATTTAGGAATTGATAATAGAAAACCGTTTATTGAAAACTTTGGAAAAGAGACACGAGAAAGCATTATCTCTATATGAAGGTAAACAAGCCAAACTACCACAAGTGATTAAAACATACGAAGAAGACAATCGCATATTACAAAACCGAATACGCCAAATGAAAATTTCATATAATGAAATGGAAAATAGATATAAATCACAGAGTAATGAATTAATAGTTATACAAAAACAACACAGACATCTCTTAGATTTATCTAAAAATAAACAGCTTAGCAAAAGAGAGAAACTATCTAATCAATTAGAAGAAGCTCAAAATATAATTAAAGAACAAGATAATAAAATTCAGGTAAATCTTTAATATGTCTAATAATCATAAAAATGTATGCAATTTATATTCTAGAAATTAATGAAACAATTGGAACTTCAAAATAAAACACATAAACATAATATAAATTTAGAAAATATCAAAATCAAAGGGTTACAACTTGAAGTGAAACGTCTAAAAAATGAAAACCAAAATCTTGGATCACGTGCAGACGGATTGAAAACTAAAATTTATAGTGCCAGACAGATTTTTTCAAGAGGAGTAACTGAAAATTCAATAAATATCACTCCTCGGTAAGTCAATTCAAAATTTTTTTTTTCCGTTCTTAATTTATCTATTAATTCAATAATAGAATAGTAAACTCTGAGTCACCCATACAATATAGACAAGGTGATGGAATTGATAAATCTTTGTACAAAACAAATGGATCTCTCAAACCAGAATTGTTGCATGGAAAATATGAAGTTAATAATTCTTTAATGGAAAGCAACATAATCAAAGAATCTACAAACCCGATAAACAAAAGATACACATCACATTTGCCAGGCAATATATCATGGCCATACAATAATAATTCTAAATTTTTGAAAGTAAATATCTATTTATGTAAAAATATCAAACATAAATTGTTGTTACATAAACTACAAATTATTCCTTATTGAATAATTTTAGGATAACAAACCAGAATTACCAAGCATAGAAAATAATAATTATGAAAATCTAAATGAACACATAGCTTCGCAATCAATACAAGAATCCTTCATGTCTAGAAAACAAAAAGACTTACTTTTAGCTAAATTAAATCAAGTCAGTGAGGACGAAGATAATAATTACGAAAGATACTATAAACAGACATCGTCATTGAATCAGTCATTTGATGAAAGATCTCTATTATCATTTTCTGATGGTGAAAATGATAAATTCTCTGATATTAGTTAGTATTGATTATAATAGGATAAACTAAAATGTTTTACTTTGATTGTTTAATACATATTAATTACATTTATTATTTAGCAAATTGATTATTTTTTCAATAAAACAATAAATTATTTTAACTTTTAGATTTGTTCACAGTGTTTGCCAATAGTTTAGTAAATTGGTCTTCTATTTTTCTTATATCTTCAATACAAGACTGAAACTTATGGTTAAAAAAATAATATTATGTATTAATACATTGTAATAAAAAAAAAATTATCAAACATACTTCTTTTTCGGCAGAATAAAGCCTTTCAGACACGGTATTATGAACAGTATTTGCTGCTAGTGTATAGGACATTTGACCGGTTGATTGTCCTAGTTGTAAGGCAGTGTCCACAGTACTAATAGCATCCTAAACACAATAAATATAGACTAGGTATTGAAGTACAAATATAAACATTTTAATAAAACATTAAAGTAAAATATTTACTATATACTTACCAAGTAAAACGTTTTGGCATCTTTAATATGGTATCGGGATTCCATTAGAACATTATCTAATTCATTTTCAGGGTATTCATCACTAGCCAATATGTCTATGACCTTCATAAGTTCATTTCTTCCAATAACGTAGATATAAAATATGTATTACAAATAAATTATAATCAATAATCAATAATGTTTCTACAAAAGTCACTCACTTATACTTTTGAGATGCATCTGAAAGTAAAACCAGGGCTAATGTAATCATCTGACAAGAAGAGTTCACAGATAAAGCACATGTTTGCTGTAACAAATATTTGTGTGTCATTTGTTCAGGTACTTGTTTTAGTTCTACAACTACTGGAGACTCGATCTTATTCTCAGATTTTTCTGTTGTCGTTTGACAGTATGCCAATGCTACCGCTAACCGATGCCATCGCATCTGTTTGCAAAATGTAGTCTGCATTGAAAATTAAAAGTGACTTCAGATACCTACATAATGTTATTATAGAAATACTTGCCATTTTAAACATTGTCCTGTAATCCTAGTCCGTCATTTCTGAATAAAACTCGAATATTAATTTTACTTGCACATGATACCTATTGTCATAAAATTAAAATACAACATTGCGTTACTAGTATTTATAGGTATTATGATCTAAGGATACAAATACAATTTAAATAATTTAAAAATCATAGAATATTAAAATACTATTACTTTAAAAAGAAAAGGATAATCGAAAGATAATAACAAAAACCAGGCACCGGCATCGTGTGATAAGAAACAACGATTTTTATCTAAATAAATAGATATTTTTTTAATAAAATGGCGCGGCCAATGCTCTTGTATGGTAAATGGTAGATTGGGTAAATTATGAGTAAGGTAATTTAATTTATATGGGTACATAATGAAAACGAAATACAATTCTGAACAGTGTGGTTGAAAATTTTTTTTCAATACAAAACTAATATATGAACCATTTTAACCAACTATATTAACTACAAAATTAATTAAAACTGCTCGTGTTCAACAAAATAAATAACAAATTACGAGATTAATCTAAAATATTTTTTTTTTTCAGCACAATGTAGCCATTATAAATGAATTAAACTAGTAGTTCAAATAAGTTAGGTAGGTACCTACTACCTTGTGATGAACCTTGTAACAAAATTTTGGAAATTAATGGTACCTATACTTTAGAACTTGGTATTAATGAAAACATATTAGGTAGGTACCTATACCTCGGTAATTAAGTAGGTACATAAGGTACCTACTTAATTAATCTAAATAAAAAACTAACTATCAATGAACAATGTTGATGATTTACGTTTCTCGTTAAAATATAATCTTCAAACGCTTACATAAGAAAAAAAAACGAGCTAATACTGGGAACAGATTTTCTAACTGAATGACATTCAAAAACCAAAAGAATTACATTTACGTAAATTTTCCTGTTCTTTCTACGTACTTTTCGGTTTTGCTCAATTTTTAAAAAAACTACCAAGAAAATCAAAAAACGACTTTCTTGACCACTAACTAGATTAAATATTCAACAAAAAATATCGTTTGTTGTGTTTCTATTGGAGCGAAATTTCTAATAGAAAACGGAAAGCGAAAAAATTTTAAATAATGAAATCATTGCGACGTACCTTATTTGAAAAAAATGTTTCTTCTATTTTGGTTTTCCCTAATTATTATAAAAAATACTTAAGATATTAAAAAATCACCTTCAATAAAAGTGGCTATATGTTAAATGGAGCAAAATCGATTTCTAGTCATTTTTCGATTTGGAGCAATATTCTGGTTGAAAACAAGTTGCAAAAATTAAAAACAATGAAAACGTTTACGGCGCGGCTCGGCGTATCATAATTTTCTTTCGGGTTTTTTCAAATTATTTTGAAAACCCCTTCGAAAACTGAAAAATCATCTCCCCAATGCACCAATTAGAGTTAATTATATTTCATAAAAGATCTTACACTTGATACTTCGGAACAAGAATTTTGGTAGAAAAGTTGTTCATAGACAAAAGAAAAATAAACTCTTACCTACCATAGTAAAACCAATTGATTCCTAGCTACGCTCTGAATCTAAAAAATGGTTATAGATTTACGATATCTTTATACTACCTACTTACTAAAGACCTGTAAGGACGGGGTTTTTTTTTTTGACAAAAACATGCGGGCTGGGCCACGTTTTTAAGTTTTAAATTTATTAAGGGCCAGGCCATTTTTTTACAAAAACTTTAAATCGGGTTGGACCAAGACTGACTATTAATAATATATGCAGAATGAAACCGAGATCACTCTCATTATTTTACAACTTGGCTGGGTCGGACAGGGCCAGGAATTGTCAGCCCCCGCAGACTAGGCAGAAATCCAGAGCAAACATCTGACGGGGGCCCAACAATTATTTTACAACACAAATACAATTCAAATATAACATAATATATTATTTTATCATACATATTAGTGATTGTAAATATAGTAATATCAGGATTTATACAATTATAAAAAATAAATCAATATTTTATAAAAACAAATAATACATTAAACACATTTTTTTTTTTTACTACAAGGTAAGATTTAATGAACCTCCTGTTAAATTTTCAAACATTTCTGTTAAGTCTAACAATTTTACCACAGAGTACCTACCGAATAAAAATTACGTACAATACTCGCAAAATTAAAATGTCTATCAATAGCTCAAAAATGGCTTTAATTTTTTGAAAATTTTACCACGTATAGAAAAGGCAAATATAAGTTTTCTGTCCAAATTACAAGCCTCTATGAATATTTTAAACTGAAAACAACAAATAACAAAATTGATAAAATAATAAAAGCATTAATTTCGTAAATTTCCCGTTTTTCTTACGTTTTATCCTGGTTTTTCCCAGATATTATGAAAACCGCTTGGAAAATCAAAAAAATTTCTTCCCACGAGTACCATCTAAACAACATTCGCTTTCAGAAATGGTGCCGCGCGTATAAATCTGAGCAAAGTTTATGGCCGAATTACGTTATACGTTTATCTGTACAATATTAGTATAAACTAGGTATTGTATTTAATTCGTGATTTAAATTGATAATTTAGGACCCAATGTACGTAAAACAATCGTTATGGTTTTTAATTTGTACACATTTCTAAAGCCTTTAGACTAAAGGTGTGTGGGGTCTATGATCTTATAGATCCATTTTGTTTCGAGTCTGTAATGCAGAGCGAATAAAAAATTTAAATATAAATTAATCGCCATTGGAAAACCAACACAGATTTAGTTGTTAATTAAAAACTATAAAATGAATGCCCTTTCGGACTATTCACACTAGAATTTAGGAACCATCCGTGTCGTATTTGAATCCGGGATTTCACTGTCCGGGCTCTTATCGTTCCGGCAAACATTTACATTCCGGTTTATCGCAGTCCGGGTTTTTTCTATCGTTCCGGATAATATTATTGCATTGCCGAGTATTGTGACCTGATCGTGTCCATTTTCAGTTTAGATGGTTTAGATTCGGCTCGTCATTATACTTGTTGAATGTCGCACCTGGTTAATTCAATAAATACGCCAACACATCGGCGAAAAACAAACAAACCCGTTACGGGTTCACGTGGGTGCATTGAAGTCGGTGTACATCAGTCGTGCCTAGGGTAAATGATACAAATCGTAGTCGGTCGCCGAACAGCTCGCCGAGATTCGCCAATTCGAATAACCGCGCGAGTGTTCATTATGGTATCGCTATAAATAACACGCACTGCTCCCGACCGCCTTGCTATTTTGCTTATCGGTTTCGAAATAGCGCGCAGTTTTACGGATTGCGGCCGCACAGACCGCGAGTCTCGCGACGTTTTCCCGATTGTTACGAGAAAACCGTACAAGGAGAATCACCTTGTCAATGGGCCAACTAAAGACGGCATTTTCTACCGGAAACCATCCACACCAAAGTTGACGATCGGAGCAAGATCTCCGGCGGATAAGTTGTTTTCAGAAACAAAACAAAAAAAAAATCAAAAATTATAAATGTGTGCACATCATACGAGTAGTAATAATAAAACAATCACCACGGTTCTGCGAATCTATAAGAAAAAAAAAAATAAATAATAATAATACGTTCAAGGTTAACATTTTTAAAATAGACTAAATATGTGTGTTTCGGAACACCCATAGGCGCAAACAGGGAACTAATCCCCTCCCAGAATTCCACTTATCCCTTCCATATTCCAAATTGGGTCGATTGGGTTGCAGGTCTCTGGCTTTCGGACCCGGGAAATGAAAAACGAAAACATTGAAAATCGTGAATTTTACCGTAACCCGCGGTCAAATTTTAGATTTTTCAAAAATAATTGCACGAGTTTTAACGACAATTAACATTTTTTTCGACACAATTTAAACACCGCGAAAATACGTACAACTTTTTCTCGGTATGAGCGCGCAAATCCGAAATGCCCAAGGGCAGTGTTCAAACGAAGCGATACGGTTTTGTTTTTTTTTTATCTCCGCTAGCCGTAAACAAGCTCATTTCCTCGTCAGTCGGAAAATTCGGTATGTTCGCCCCAATCCTATACCGCGTCCGTCGAAATGACGCCGCAGACAATATCGTACGCGTGCACGACTTGTTTACTTTTTAAAACAGATCCATGGCGACTACGACAGAACTGCTGCATTCGTTGTAATATAAACCACTTAGAAAAAAAAAAAAAAAAAACAACAAAACCGGAAGTGTTCAGGAACAGCGTCAACAGTGTGGTCCGGCACAACGCAACACTAATGGGTTCGCATCGCGGGCGGGAGCGTTAATTGCCGGAATCCCCGGTACACGCATCGCGAAATCGGTTTATAGCGCGTTTTCCGCATGCCGCCGCAGTGCAACAACCAGTACCGTGCGGGTTTCGCGAGTGTTAGCGCCGGCGCTGCCACGTGCCGCACTCGGCTGGAACACGGACGACCGCAATCCACCGAAAACGGTTTGCCGATTGCTTCTTATCACCAGTGTTGAATTCGGAGAATTTCTCCGGGGAGGGCGCACTTTTTTTTCCATCGGTCATTTCGATGGAGTTCGGAAACAGTAACGAGGTACTGCTACGTTCAATAAATGATACATTTTGTTCGCAGTCATTGTGTTTTTAACAGGGGGCGTGAATGAAATTCTAAAGCGGGCATTTTCCTCCCCTCTCCCCCCACCCCACGACCCGGAGTGTACCCGGATTCAACATTGGTTACGGTCACGTATGGACAATGACTGTTAAAAGCCTGAAATAAATTCACACTTCACACCGCTCTAATTGTCATAAACCGGTTATTTAACACTTGATGATGACGACGACGACACCTCTAAAACCGTTTGTAATTTACGAACTTTTACCACACCGTTAACAACTCATAGGCTGTACACCGGCGGTTCACAAATCGTTTTCATTCAAAGCTCCCTAATATGTTCACGCCCCCCGCAAAGAATATTTGATAAAACAGGTTAACAGTTATTTTATATTTACGAGTTAACAGTAAACTCATTATTTTATTTTGTACAAAATAATTGATGCGAACAATGCGCTTGTTTTTCGTTTGTTAATTTGTTCAAAATTAAGAATTGACGTAGTCACCGCAACACGCATTTCTTTTTCCGCGGCGAGTCCGGACCTGCTGCCGAAAATCCTGTTTCACGCGAAATACGATGTGACAAACTCCAGGATATTCGTCTTTAATACTGTTCCAAAATCCTAAAAGCGAATACGAAGAAAATTGCACGCGCGGCGAAGAACCGGACCGGATGTGATAAGGCAATCGTTTCTATGAAATTGCTATCGGACGCATAATTCATCTAAAAATAACTGCACAGACAAAATTCCAACCGCGCGCCGCGCCTCCGCTGTTGAGCGGCTCGCGGCTCCGTCGGGTGGCGCGCCGCACGGCCCGGGAACCGCCGGTCCGTAACGGTACAGCATGCAATGTGCATTGCAAATAGTACGGCAATAATGTACGCTACCGGGTGTTGGTTAATATATTGTCGATAGAAATCCAAAAACCGTGTCGCGTAGCTCGTGCGCCAGTTCCGCGCTCGGCGCAAAGGCCGAGCGCCGTGTTCTGGGACGGGCCACGCGAAACTGGGCCGGCCGCGACGATGTTTTTGGAGGCGGAACGCGTTTTCAAACGCCCGGCGCGCGCTGGGCGCGATACTCCGGGCGGGCGGAAAACGCTATTAAATTAAACACGTTTAAATGTAGGTAAAAATATATTATAATTTAAACGTTATTTAACGTCATGCGTCACACTGGTGTACATTAACAATATTATGCATATGGGTGTGAGTCGATCATATAACACAGTCAATACGGTCGAATAAATAACGTAAACACGCGAATACAATAATAACAATAATAAATAAAAATAAAAAATTCCAACGATTTTTGGCACGCGCCGACGATAACGTACAACCGGTGTTTGGCGATCCGGGTAAATACCTGTTATAGGAACAGGCGGCGGAGTGCCTGTCGTTTCGTCAAATTCCTGTCCACGCGTGTAACGTGTTATGTGTAAAAATACGTGGGTACAAAATAATTGTATAATTTTTTTTTTTTTTTATAGCGTTTAACTGCGCGGCATTAAAATGTTCGGCGGGCGTACAAAAATGTTACGACAAAAAAAAAGAAAAAAACCGTCGTAGTTTAATAATAAAAATAAACTACGTCGAGTCGCGGCGTTCACACCCGTGCGTAAAATCTGCACGCGGTCCTGTGGCCGTCGTCCTACCGACGGCGGTCGTCGTCGTCACCGGAGGCCGACAGCTGCATCAGCGTCCGCCGCTCCAGCGGCGAATCCTGCGGTACCCGATCGATCGGCGCCGGTTCGTCGGGCTGTTGCATCAACGGCACCAGGGCGCGGCGGAGCCGATCCACCGCCCGCGGCAGCGCGACGTTGACCAGGGCGGCTCGATCCATACGGCGGACAGCGCCCTCCGAATCCGTCACCTCCGACGCCGCAGCCGCGGATGACGATAAGGACGGCCGACTGTTATCGCCTCCGCCGAGCAACTCTTGCCGTTCGTACGCCAATATGCGTTCCCGAAGTCGACTGAGCAGCAGCAGCTGTTGTTGTTGTTGTTGTTGTTCACCCGCGCCACCGTCGGCTCCGGATAGGCAAAGTTCGTCTGAACCTCGCTGTGCGTTCACCGCCGGAGCGACGGAGGCCGACCGCGACGATAACAGGGGTGGCAACAGGTCAGCGATACGGCCGCGGACAGCCCGGGTGGCCCGTCTGTACGGTTCGGGCGAATCGGCCCGGTCAGAGTTGGAATCTACAGTGACGTCGCGGGCGTCTGCGTCGGCTGGATCGGATGGCGGAGATTTCGGACCTTCGCGGTCGTCGTCGTCTTTTCTCCGGTCGCGTCCCCGTTGGAGTCTCAGCAACATGTCGTACAATCGGCTGTTTTCCCGCCGTCTAGCATCCAGTTCACGGCGCAACAATACCAACTGATCGTTGCCGGTCTTGTTGGATTTGGCCGCGCCACCGTTCTCCGGGTCGCTGCACTGCACTTGCGCGTCAGCCGTCCCGGCTCCAATCGCTGACGGACTGTTTTTGACGCCACCGCCGCAACGGCAGCACATCGAGAACCGACCGAGTCCGCTCGATGTACGTCGCCGCCGACGTCGGCGGTGCGTTCGTCGTGACAGCGTTGGAGACGTCGTCGTCGTCGTTGTCGTGACGCCACCGCCGCCCGTCATCGGCACGGAGTCGGTAGACGACGATGTCGTCAAGACCGTTACTGGCTCGGCACCGCCCTTGCGCCGCTGACGTTTTCGCGGGCGAACAGTCGGCGAGCCCGCTGTGACCGATGGCGCTGTGACCGCGGCCGGCACCAACCGAACTGGTTCATCTTCCTCCACGTCGTCGGATTGGTTCGTATCCTCTTCTGCCGATGACAAAGTGTTCGACTCCGATTCGTCTTCTTCGTCTACTTCGTCGCAGCTGAAGAAAAAATTCACTTCCGAGTAATCGGGTAACACGGGTGGCGGCGTCGTTATGACCGCCGCGGTACCCGCGGCGGTCGCTGCTTCGGCCGTCGGCGGAGTTTTCGTTCCTGTAACGGGAGACCGTTTCACCAGTATTCCTTTTGTCACGGGCGGCGAAGTTACGGTTGGCGCGGCTTTTGAACAGGACTGGTCGGGGGGGACGGCGGAGGCGGCCATCATTTGTTGCCGTTCTCGTTGTGCCGCGGCATCGGCCACCTGCGTAACGTACCGTTGCTGTTCGAGTTTTCCGATCTGCCGGTTCCGGGCCCACAGTTCGGTGTTGACCAGCTGCTGTAGAGACCGTTCCAACCGTCGGCACCGGGCCCGTAAACATGCCAATTCGCTACCGGGACTATCGTTGTCCGCGGCGGGATGTTCGTTGTGTGCGGGCGCCGGTGTCGGGGTTGGCGGAGAAGACGGTATTTGTCGTTTATCACTGGCAGCCGTTGCTCGTTTCGCGGACAGCCTGGTCATGCACGTCTCAGAATCCGTCGTCGTCGACGAGTCCGTTTCGTCGTTGTTCGAGTCTTGTCGCGTTTCCTCGTCTTCCTCCACGTAATCCTATAAAAGGGAAGAGTATGCGTACACTCCTGAGTTACCTCATATATCAATTATACATGCATAATATATGTACCTGATCGTAATTATCGATGTGATTTCTCAGCCGTTGCCAGCGTCGTTTGTCGCCAGCGGAGACCGCGACAGCTTTAGCCGACACCGTGGCCGCTAACAGCGCCAGTAACCGCTTGTTGACGGTCAACAAGTCGTGGATGGTGCGTACGGCCGCTTCGGCCGTCGCCTTGGCCTTTGCCGCAGCGATCGCCTGATCGTCATAGGAGACCGCCGTTTTCCCGGCACGAACGCCGCCGCCGCCGCCACTATCGTCGGTGGTGCTGTCGCTACCGGTGCCCGTGTCGCTATCGCTACTACTGTCGTTGCATTTCTTCGGATTTCCATTTCGGGACGCGGAGAGCCGGTCCACTCGTCGTTCGGCGTTGTAGACGCGCAGTCTTAGCTGAAAATTGTCGGTCCGCAACTGTTCTAGTTCGTCGACCAGCGACGTGGTCGTCGCGTTGATCGCGGCGTTGGTGCTGTTGTTGCTATTGTTGTTGTTGTTGTGCCGGTCGAGGTGCTGCAGATGCTGGTCTCCGTCGCCGAAATCGTCGTCGTAAACCAGTCGGCGGCGGCATCGGACGTTCTGTGGTCCCGTAAAGCCCGCGTACGTGGCCGCCTTGGTCAGAGGCGTGCTGGTCGACGGCCGCGACGAAGACCGTAGTAATTTTTGATATTCCATTACGGGTGTTTCGCTGCCCGGTCATAGTGATATAATTTACAACGCCATTGTCGGCGGCCGCTCGTGAATAAATAATAGAGAAAAAAAAAACACACGAAAAAATCGCGTTTAAATCGGACGAATTCGTTTTTGAACAGCGGGGCTGCGGTTCGTATTATACGGCGACGTACATTCGTACACGGAGGCGCGGCACTCTTACGACACGGCGGAACCGCCGGACAGACTGAACTAATTATTGCGCACCGACTGTCCGCGGTCGATTCGGTCGGCACTGCTGCGATAACGCACGAAAACTGTAGAGTAATTTATTGCTCTACGACGAAAACACGGTCGTTACGACGACGCATTGTTCGAGAGCCGATAACGCACAGATAACGCCGACGGCCGTGCGGTACTGTGCGATTTAGTCCCGTTAAAACGATATTATTCTACAGCCGCTGTTCGGTAGGTACGACGATGACATTATACTATACATATTACGATTACGTTAATGTTGTTATTGTAACCTCGTCCGCGCGGATTGAATTAGTCCGGTACGGAATTGTCGACGCGGCGATGACGGACGCCGTGCAAAGGCGGACGCGTGCGTAACACTACAATGACGGCAGTAATAATAGCAGAGCGGTACTGGCGTTGCAGCATCGGCCGCACGTGACCCTCTTCGCGCCCGCGCGCCGCGGCCAGCCGCCGCCGGGAGCGGAGCCGTTGCGCGCGGCCGCGCGTATTCATTCGGTACGCCGTAATCGTTTGATGCGTCGTGTGCGCGTGCGTTGGATGGTATAAATAATAATAGAGTAGACGAAAAATAAAAAGTCGCCTTCTCCGCGCCCGCGCGCGAGTTTACGGACCCTATTCGAGTTCGGTCGAACCGACGCGTGACTACGCCGGAGACGCGCCGCGACGTTACGCAATTGCAGACGGTTGCGCGTACGCTCGGTCCCCAAAATATAGGGGCGCCCGAGGCATTGTTCCCCGTGGCCCGGCCCCATTATTTTATTGCAGCCGAAGGATTCGTATTCCTGCGAAGCGTACAAAGTAATACAAAAAAAAAAATCGAATCAATTGAAACGTTACAAAATAAAGGAAAATCGCATAAAATGTATTGATTTATTAGTTTATGCGTTTCTGCAGGGAAAACCGTAAACGGCTGGGTCGTTTTTACGGAAACGAGATCCAGAACATCCTCAGATATTGCGTTGATTTCTGTATGGATGCCGGTCCGTTCAAACTAAATATAAAATACAGATAAAATTACAATCGCGTATCAACGTTACCGACTGTCGTAATAATCGGCCTGACCGCGATTTGAACGACGATTTATAATCATCGTTAACTCGTATTCGATTCCGTTCTCAGTGCAGTTTATGCGACGAACAACACTGACACACCGAGGTAATACGCAATCACGGCGCAACATGCGACTGCGTCCCTCGAGCTTTACGGTCTCGCCGTTTATCCGCTCTCTTGTCTTTAACGGACTGGAATGCGTGATTCGCGCCGAAAACCGTTTGACGCGTTGGACGATATTTATATCAAAGCACGTAATCCGGTGGCACGGGCGAATTTTTTCACCGCCGAGAATTTTTACCTCGCGTGAGTGGAGGAGGGGGAGGGGCGGTGAAATTTCGACAACGGTGACCGGCGAATTTCACCACTCCGCCGTCGTTTTTAGCCACGGAGAGTACAATTTCGCTACGTAAAATTCACCAGGGACACCAGAACGTTTACGTGTGAAAAATATCATTTACATCATATTTATTGTGTGCGAGACGATTTCTGTAAAAAACGATATTTTACTTGTCTGAACCCAGTATACGAGTACCATATTCATTTACGATGACCATAATAATTAATACGTGTATCGGGTAACTGTAATATTATGACCGAACTTTTACATTTTTTGTATACATTCTGCGTTGCATTGTCGAAATTCCTGTAAAAATGCACTGCTGGTAATTAACATCTTGGACAAAGTAATAGTTTAGAACTCGAACAAATTAAAAATAAATGTTTGAAAACCAATATGTCTGTATGAATATCGTTAAAATAAAATTTGTTTGTACACTATGTTTCATAAATTTCCATTAGTATTTGTAAAATAAATAATAAAATGGTACATTTTGATAATATTAGAAACCCGATATGCCATTCGGTAAACTGATAAAAATATATTGGTTTCGTTCCGTTGAAACTTGTGAGTAACAAACCGCTGTGCAGTAAATTAAAACTAAGAGCTGTTGGTAAAAATCATAAGGTGGACATAATTTGACGAAATTACAAGGGGGTAAAATTCGGCCGTCGGCGAAATTATAAATCCCCTCCCCCCACCCCGAGGTAAATGTATAACGAGGAGGTGAAATTCCCACGGTACCGTATCGAAATTTCGCACCTCCACTCCATTACCGTGTAGAAATTACGAGTTGGTGAAATTCGCCCGTTACACACCGACGTCCGATCTCTTTGCGAGCGTTACCGGATTTCGACCGACGAGTGCCAATATTGTGTTTTGTGAAACCGTTAAAAACATTTCGGTTACGTTTCGACTTGGGCCGAACGCGGATAGGGTCTGTAAATACGCCGCCCGCACGACCGCGTTCAATACACGAGCATAATTTTGCCGGCCGTGTAAATAATAATACTTATAATAAATTATAATATTACACCGTCGCAGCATTTCGCAATGCTCTCGTTCGTATTACTAAACAGTAGTCGGCGCCGACGTCACCCGCCGTCTTTGGCTGTTTAATAGCACTCGATGGCCACGTCGATGGCGGCGCCCGAAAGTCGTCTGGGTAAAACAAGATCGTTAAGCGGCCCGAGACCGAATAATATTAAAAAAAAAAAAAAAAAATACACCCGGACATACATCGCAGTTGCAGAGAAGTTGGAAATGTAGAATGTTAGGACGGTCGAGTTTAAATACACTAAATGCGTAAAGATAAACCGTTGCGAACGAAAAACGATTCTGAACGGAGTTCGGTGAAATATATATTGGCCATCAAATGAAATAATAATTTTCAATCTGGTTCACCTGTATAAACCGTTTTGTTTTTAACATCTGATTATCCGTGAAATTTGGTAACCGCATTGGTACCACCATGTATAGAAATTAAAAAAAAAAAACAAAACAAAAATCAACCGAAGTTGTATCTTAAACGTCTGCAGTTAGTACTTGGTTGTATCAAGGTTAGATTGGTTACACCATAATTTTGAAACATAAAACATCAAAATATGTTATTCAATATCCGCCATTCATATTAATAATAATGTGTAGTATATACTTACATACTTCCTACGTGTCATTCGACCCCGTGGTCGCTGCGTATTAGTTATTCATATGTGTTGATCAAACACCTGAACGACCTACCTACAAATTTAATTAACATATTAGATGAACTTTCGACAGTTTTGCACAAATGAAGTGTGTGTATTCGATTAGTATCAAACCAAGTAACATCAAACGTATCAAACGCTGTACACTTGTAAAAATTATTGTATTGTTGCGGGGGCTGCCATTGAAATTCTGGACGAACTTTACAAAATAATTTAAGAGAATAGTCAAAATGTTTAGAAATTATTTTATTCAATTATTTCATAAAATAATATATTGCCATCACATTTTTTTTTAATAATTCACAAAACAATCTTACTTGAAGGTGTTCACAGTTAATAGCTCATAACTCGCGAATTTGTACTTTTTTTTTTTCTAATTTCTCTCGCGATTTATTTCGCCAATGTCTAATGCACTCTGATTTTTCTCTTGTCGTCACTTTTTCGTTTTTATTTCGTTAGTTATTTCTTTATTATCTATTAAATCAATCAATTTTTCCGTGCTACTTGTACTATTGATTCTTTTGATTTTATTTTCGTTCGCACCTTTTACGGTTAAACCGCCTGAAGATTTTTTGTCTACTTCACTAAAACTTTTAGCTGTACACAATGGACCCAAGGGAGACGATCGAGCTTCACTATTATTACCCGAGATCCAAGCTTACATCAGAAAATATCGTAAGTGATCCTATTCGTACACCAAGTTTGCTGAAATGTAGAACTATAATAATACTATTTATCTTTCCTATACTGGTTGTAGAATGTGAGTTGGAGATTATGGAATCGCTGGAATCGTATTTGCGCTTTACAATGTATGGATCACTGTGTGACTATTACGATGCGATTATTATTGTCGACCGTTGTACGGGTATATCGGTAATCGGTCGATAATAATTTAATTAAATATACTAAACAAAACCTAATTAAAGTACCCATATGATAAAATATAATCGTAACATGAATAGATTTTAGATGTTTTGAATCGTAATTATAATGCAAATAAAATGTACAAAATTAATATTTAATATTACAATGCTTTTATTTTTGAAATACGCACATTTCACAAAAAATAATAATAATAAAAAAATGCAATTTATCGCGAGTCGGAGTTGCGTTTTGTTAAATAATTTCAACGGTTCGTGTGCCGCTTCCTGTACAGCGCTCTCGCACAAGACGAGAATAAAATGTAGTGTTATACCATATTATTATTACACAGTCGCATGCTCTATAATTAGTGATCTACACTAAAAACGATTCCAGACCAACACACGTGACGTGAATATAAAATTTAAAAAAAAATAAATTAAAACTATTTGTAACCTTATGAAATACGAATACGATGTGATACTTGTACGCACCGCATCTGTTTGATAATCATTTACACACATATCGCCAATATGGTAAATTAATATTGTGTAGTTCGTAATATCCGTGGCAGGGGGCGTCAACGTGTTTCTCGAGTCACGAGACGGGATCTAATAGAAAAACGAAACGACATTTCAATAAAATGGCTTTACGTAGTTTCCGCGATGTGGATAGGCCACTGTTGTAAATGAAAAGTTTGGCGGGTGCTGTTTGGGCTGCAGGATAATTTGGTTTAGGTTATGTCACTTATACGCTATGGGCCGCACTCATTCAGAATCCGAAAGTAAGGGGGTGGGGGAATCAATTATTTGAACAATATTGCCGTTGTATAAGTAATATCGCCCTTTAACTTATTGTGTTTCGTGGGTTTGACTGTGGTGTTTTTTAGATTCGGGGCGTAGCGAGGAATCTATTGGTTCATTGTGTATTCATTTTTCTGCCTGTAAACAACTTTTCTACCGGGAATCTCGCTCCGATATACAAAGCGTACCACCTTTTCTAAAAGGAAATTTTATCTAGTTGGTGTATTAAGAAGGTCATTTTTTGATTTCCCAAGTTTTCATAATAATTGGGAAAACCAGAGAGGTACGAAAAATGAAAAACGAACAAATCTACGGCGTAAGATTGCATTATTTTAAATGTTTACGACTTATGTTTTCTAAAAAAAATATTGCTCAAATAGAAAAATCACAAGAGATTTTTTTTGTTGAATCAAGTCGGTGAATAAGAAGGTTGTTTTTTGATTTTCCCTGTAGTTTTTTTAATAATCGGGCAAAAACGAAAAAAAAAACTCAGAAAGAACGGAAAAATTTACAAAAATAATTCTTTTATTATTTCAATCTTGTTTTTTGTTGTAATTCAGTTGAAAACATTCGTAGACTTGAAGTTTTGACACAAAACTTTTATTTGATTTTTCAAACGTGGTACAATTTTAAAAACATTCGAGCCATTTTTGAGCTATTTAGACAAATTTTAATTTTGTAAGTTTTTCACGTAATTAGTATTTGGTGGGTACTATGTAAATACAATAATTATTAGACTGAACAGAAATGCTTGAACATTTCTTAGGAGGTTCATAATGAATCGTATTCTATGATTAACTTTAAAAAATTGAAGGTAACGAATTATTATTATTTTTTTTATAAGTTTTAAAATCAAATTTTGATGAAAAACGTAAATATTTTGGCCTTTAAAAACATGTTAAACCGAACTTTACTCCGAATCGTTTTTCGTTAGTAATAGTTTATCGTTGGTTGCAGATCTAAATTAAATAGTTTTATGTATCTTACTTTTTTTTTTTTTTGTTTTTATAATATGCTCTAAATGCCAATGTAAATATACGTAGGTTATGACAGTCGGTCCTTAAAATATTTATGGAATTTATACTTAGGTAAGTACTGAAGTACCTTCTTTATAGTGTACCTACTACCTACCTATTGTAATCGCATTTACCGTAATCGATTGATAAATCATTATTGAACTAAAAATACCCATAGTGAAATCGTTTATTAGTTACCCACCTACCTTAAAACGTCCACATGAATTTATTGAACATAAAATAATAGAATAACAAAGCAAATAGTAACGAATTTTCAGGGGTTATATATAGGCAATAAAGTTGAAATTTGCATAGTGAAGCTTTAAGATATTATGTAATATTTTATTAGGTACTACGTACTCATAAAATCATAAATTAATATTTATAATAACAATATTTTGCCATGAAAATAAAAAAAAAAAAAAACACTAGGTACCTAGTTTGATCTATTTTAATTGCAGATAGACAGTAATAATTATACGGTGTCCGTGAAAAGGTGCCAAAGTCACATTTTATCAAACTTTACATTGCACGTCAATTTCGTAGAAAATGTCATGACCAATTATCGATTGGTGGCGGTCCTGAAATTTGTCCGTCTCCTTTTAATGTAATGTAATTACCGTGTGTGTTTAATTTTAGTCCGTATAAACAACCTGTAGTGAACTATTCAGTTTTGTTGGTCTCCTTAAAAGTTATACATATTTTACTTATATTCTTGTACAATTTCAAAATGTTTTTTATTGTAAACACCTATTTATTAGGAATTTAAATTAAATATAATAATTTTAGTTAATTACTAAACGTATTTTTGTGTTTCTTGATGTTAAATCTTTAAATAGGTACCTACAAATTATAATTCAAGTATATTTACAGCAATGTACGAAATTATTTTATTTCTACATTAGAATTTGTTATCAATTGTTGTATTATTGCTTAACTAATAATAACATTTTAAATTACTATTTGTATTGCTTGGTTGAAAAACTTTGTACCTATTTTTACATGATAACTGTTTCTTAATCATCTGGTCTAATTTATAAGCTGTCATAAATTAAAATCGGTATCTACCTACCGATATTTTTTATTTTTAAGTTTATAAGTAAATATTGGCATATACTGCTGTTAGGCTAAGAAGGGCAGTTTTGTTAAACATATCATGTTCTTCTTATTTCTCTTTGTTTTTTATTATGCCAACCAGTTGACAACCTATAGCTACATTATACGTACCCATGTCGTAAAATGGGGAGACCCCAGGCAGATTTTAACATTTTTCTTAATTTATTTTCAACATATACTCGATAAAATATCGAAAGTAATATATCATGTTCTTTACCTTTTTTAAATTATCTGACAGAAAAATAATTATTAAGTTCATTAAAGTTTGTACTTTTGGCATAATTTTAGTTTAGCTCTCACGTGAGTTTTCGGGGTTTTTTTTTTTCAAAATGTGTGTTTTTGCGTGTGCATAGAGAATGTAAAAAAAAAAAATGTCGGACGAACTTCGTTTGAATGTTCTTGCAGGAAAACTTCATGAAATTCGGGTTTTCCGTTTAGCGTATTTCTTAGTTAGAATTTAACATTTTCCAAAATGTGTATTTTTTAATAATCACGGCGCGTTTGAACGTTTGTAACTCCAAAACTTAGCCAGATAGACTTATTCTGACTTCAATAAAAAAAACTTTGTTATCAAAATATCAATCAATCAAAATATCTATTTTTGACCACATTTTGGTTTAATTCCAAAAAACTTTATTTTTCAAGACTAATGTACAAAAACTACAAAAGTAAGTATGATAGATAAATATTGATTATACCGATGTATTAGACATTAAAAAATACACATTTTGGAAAATGTTAAATTCCAACTAAGAAATACGCTAAATAGAAAACCCGAATTTCATGAAGTTTTCCTGCAAGAACATCGAAACGAAGTTCGTCAGACATTTTTTTTTTTTACATTCTCTATGCACACGCAAAAACACATATTTTGAAGAAAAAAAACCAAAATATCGCGTGGGAGATAAACTAGAATCGTTCCGTACTTTGCTTGAAAGTTGAACTTTGTCTTGATTCACCCCTGAAATAGGATTACTTTGATCACTTGTTATTTTTCACTAAAAATTGATGTTAAACTACTAGTTGTATCAGATTTTGGATTTTTAGCTGATTAGCTGATTTAGCGTAAATAAACAAAAACTACATTCTGTGAACCACTAGTTTAAGCCGTCTTTATAAAGTAGGAAAGTAGGAAGTTGTCAGACAATGGTTTGGTACATGCAGAATCATATTAAAATTATTACTGAACTTTTGAAAAAATCATAGTCTAAATATGAAGTTCTCACGAAAATATTTCTGTCTGTGTTGCAAAACAATTAAATATAATTTATTATTTGGTATCGCTTATATTTATTAATAATAATCATTATTTTACTAACATCAATTGATTATATTATATTTTTTACTTATAAACTTGATTTTTACATGTTATACACCAACAAAAATACTGACTAATGTGAACAATTGAAAGGCAACTTACACAGTGAGCGGTCTACTTATTTTTAAATAAAGTTGTTTTAATAAATATAAGTTAAATAGGACCTATTATTACAAGACCACTGATAGAAACACGCATGATAGTGTATCAACATGGGTTAACTAAACATTTAAATTAGACTAGATTAGGCCAAACATTTAACATCTTCCTTTGATTTGTCCTTGTTAAAGAACTTTATTTTAATAGCACAGACAAATATTCAAGTACTTCAGTAATTATTGCTAATTTATATTTCAATAAAAATATGTTTAATTCTAACATGATGATAAATTAATTGTTTTAATGGCTATCCCTTAATAAAAATGTAGTCTTTATTTTTTCTATTTGTATATTATTTAATATTATATAAAATAATATGATTGTATGTAGGCGACTTCGATAGATAATATATTTGTATTTTCAATGTTCATTCAGACATTGGAATAACCATAGTTGATCAAGGTCATTGTTTCTTATAAGTGAATTATTTAAGAAATATAGTATACTATAGGAAAATAGAAATCAAATTAGCTTAACAGTCTATCAGAGTAATTCAATATTTAAATTTTTATTTAAAAAAAATATAATAATTGATTGTATTTTTCACGTTAACATTTAACAATATAAGGCTTCCAATAATAACAATTAACAATTCAATATAATTTATATTTTTAATAAACTAATAAATATTACAAAGCAATTTTATGCACAAGGTTACTGTATACTAAATGAATACATAATGAATACCCTGTAACGTTACAATAGTATCAATTTTTAAAATTAAATAGTTTTCTAAAACATTTTAAAAAATTAACAACAAATACAACATATAAAGCTTCACGTGCCTCCCATTGCAACAATAATATTGGACAAAGCAGTACGTGCATCACTTTCTTCGAAAACTTCTAACACTTCCATGGCCTTTTGAGAGTGGTCTTTTTGCAATTGTTTGGTATATGTGATTCCTGGTCCTTTCATTACAATACTGTGTATCTAAAAAAAAAATATATATATATATATAGATATGTAGAAAAATATTGAAATAATATCAATTTTAAATGTTTTTAATACAATACAAAGTAGTATCACTTCATCAAGTAATCAAAGTATTTTTTAACATATTTTTAAATAAATAGGTTATGCTCTATTTTATTAGAATCATTTTACAAAGAACACAAATTTTAAGGAATAAAATTATTGGAATTAATGGAAATAATATATTAGATGAAACAGCCAATTGTTGAAATTTCAATACTTTGAACAAACATTAGATTAACTGGACCTCTTTTATTACAATACATGGAATCATTTTTAGAATAAACATGTATTATAATTTTTATATTGTTAATTATTAAGATAACTATAGAGAAAATCTAAAAAAAAAATTTACCCTTACCAAATTTAACTAAAACAAAAATACTGAATATACTTTATACGAAGGGTGGCCTACTGTTGTAGGTGAGAAGTTGGGAAGATAAACTATGAACTCTTAGAAAAATTAAACAATTACCTCCCTAAAATACCACCTTAGTCAGATTTCCTTTTAGAAAAAGTACTTCACTAGAAAACCGGAGTAAAATTTCTGGTAGTTCATAGAAAAAAAAATAAATGTCACTGTAAAACCAAAATTATAATTTTATAATTGGAGAAAGATCTCTGGTTTAAAAGTTATTTATAACACAATCAATTTTATTTCCATTAAATATTTAGTTAAAAAATATCATTCCATGAAATGTTTGTTCAACACTGTGTAAATCTATTTATTGTACACTCAAAACCATATCATTTTATGAAATGATCTGTTCCAAGAAATGATTTCAATACTTTGGTTGTTTTTATTTAATATATGTTTAAATGTGTATCATTTCATATAATGTTTGTTCAAATAAAGATTATTTAAAGGCATAAAATCCCATATTATAATTTTCTGCCTTATCATTAAAATAAAAAATTCCACTCATTCTCATTCCGTAAAATGTATGATCCAAATAAAATAATTCCTTTACAATATAGACATCTACAAATAGAGAACAGAATCTTACTTTAGCATAATCAACATTTTGAACAGATTCAATGCCTTTATCAATTTCTTCAAACAATGATGGATCATGTTCAAGGTGGAACATAACAGGCGCTGATGTTAAATTGAAAGAAATGCCCAATGAATAAGGTGAGCCAGGCATAAACGGCTCTAAATCTAAGTATGCCTAAAAATATATAAAAATATTATTAACCAATAGAAAAAATATTTCAACAAGCTATTGTATATGATTTTTATTAGTTTATTACTTTAATAATAATTTAATATAAAAGAAACTTGCAATTTTTGAATTTAATTTAGTAGGTACCTAGTGAAATCAATTTTAAATAGAACTTCTATAAATACCTAATTACAAAATTTTAAAGACTATGAAAATTATATATTTAAATTCAGTAATATTTTAATATTTTATGTGTTTTGTATATTTGTTTTCTAAATTTTCAAGTTTATTAATTTATATAATATTAAAACACATAAATTAAATAATTGATATATTTAGTAATAGTTAGGAGAAATGATTTTTTTAAATATTGTAGGTACCTGCCAAGCTAGTGATAGATGTTTACCAAACAAAAATCCTTGTTTTTGTAATTCTACTCCATGTCCAGCTAAAGCTAATGTGCCTTGACACGATTTTCCCAATAAACTGCCAGCTGATAATACATTGCGTCTAGTCCAGTCTTGAAGAGCTGGTGTCAATGTCATATTTCCCAAGGAATCTGATGGTTCCAGAGGGTCAAGGGGCAATGTTGAGTTGAAGTGTCGATTAAGTGGTTCAAATGGTGAAGGTAAAGGATTATTTTGTGAATCTCTCCTGCCTACAAATTCTGCTTCAGACAAATCACGTAAAGCACTACTGATTAATTGAACGAGCTTAAAGAAAAAAAAATTGTGGAAAATTAAATTGAGTAAATAAATACCTAGTTATTAAATTCAAGTTATACATTATTAGGTCCTTACATCTTGATTTCTTAAAGATGCAAGCTCTGCGCATGAATTACTTAGTAAATAATCTCCACTGAGCAAAGCAATTTTGTTTCCAAAAGCCATGTCGTTAAGTATTACAGGTTCAGGGTATAATCCTGGGTAAATATTAACCAGACCGTTGTGTACCAGATGACTTGTACGTATCATTTCGGTGACCTCTGCCAATGCTCTTTGACTGTGCAGAACACCAGCCGCTTTGTCTTCTTCCATTTCGTCAACATTCAGGTGACCGGCTGCTTTGGAAATGAGCAATACGATTAAGCCCCAAGCTTGCATGTTATTTCTACCATTGTACAACAAGCCTCTGTGCAAGGTGAATATTTGTATTTAATAATATATCAATATTATGTTTTATTTAACTATTGTTTTTTTTTTTTTTTCTATTTTTCGCGTTCACTCACTTGGCGGTTTTGAGCAGCGGATGATTGGAGCCGACCAATTTGCGCAGATGCAACGCGACATTGGCGATTTCGTCGCTCAGTAGCCATCTGAGACTGAGAAAAGACGTTGGGTAACCGACGATTTTTTCGGCCTCGGACACGGCGCGATTCCAGTCGGGTTTTTGCTGGTTGCCGTTGTGCACTACCGTTGCCGAGGAGGCGTACGGTCGCCGACGGTGGCAGACGATAGCCGCCGATGTGTTTTTCGATAGCCTGGGCCATAACAGTCGAATTTTGGACGGTGTGCTGTTCATGACGAATGGTCGCGTAGCATTGGACGCGGAGCGCTCACGAGACGACGCTCGCGCAGTTATGAAAGAGAAAAGGAGAGAAAGTGAACCGATTACGAGTGTACACCATGACCAGGTACGGTTGCTTTAGCCTCAAGGCCGTTGTTCCGTACTAACTGCCGAACGAAATAATAAAATGACGACTGACGACGGACATAATACGCGTATCAACAACAACGGATTTAATAACACGACATTAATCTCGGCGGAATTTTGCAATAATAATAATAATTATTATATCACGTTAACCCAAGGCATTATTTTTAATAACGAGTAGCAAGTACACCCATAATCACACTACATAAGCGTGATACTGTGCGCTGGTTATCAATTCCGTTTTATTATTTATTTATTTTCATAATTAAAGAGGACTGTCGCGCGTCTATGGTAACGTGAGCGTTATCACGACGCTGTTATCACGAAGATCCTATTTTCGCGGTCGTAAATTTGCCGCGAAAACATCGCGATACTATTCGTTGAACAAGTTTTCAATCAAATTCGGCATATTAATATTAAAAAGTGTCTATTTCGACACTGCTGAAACGGTCTTTTCGGTAACACCGATTAATAATAAGAGCAACGATGAATGTTTACAGTGTTACGATTACCTACCTACGCATTTATGTATTTGCGCAGTATTATCCCGCGGACAAATTAATAGATACATGCTTAATAGGTATTGTGAATAACTTTTCAAAGTCTACAATTTACCAATTAATTCATTTTGCATTTTAAACGGAAATTGAGTAATTAAAACACCCATAACGAATTCAATGTTCCTCAATATTGTAATAATTCTTTTGATTTTTGGTCAAACATGCATCGTTATTACCGATACGGAATTTTATTGTTGATTTTATAATAGGTACGTACACTCACTCGGAATATGTAGTTACCCATACATTTTTATAACACTAAAAGTGCCTATTATAAATCGTTTCGCCTTTTTAATAATATTGTCGGTTTGTTATAATGCTGTTACATGGGTTTGTTTTCCAGTTAGATGCATATTTAATTCACACTATAGCAACTAGCAACAACTGCACTAGACAATGAATAATACTACTATGATTGTTAAATATTTTAAAGGAAATAATATTGTATAGCTACCACAAAAATACAGAGTGTCTCACGACGAAGATATCCCGTTGCAATATCTCCTGAGATTAATAAAGATACCTAATTAATCAAATTCAGTTTTTTTTTTTTTTTTTATATTAGTGACAGGGATAAGGACTAAAAATATTCAGGTATATTCGAATTAAATTTTTGTAAAAAAACTAAATAAACAACTTTTATTTCATTATTTACGAACAATTTTAAGGTAGCCATTTTATAGACTATAGAGTTTATTCTTCTGAAAATTGTATCGTTTCAATTTGTTATTTTCATTAATTTGTGATTTTCAATCATTTTAGTGAAAAGTACCTATAATATTATGCAGCGGACTGTAATCGCATTCGCTAATTGATTATTATTATTAGATATGGCTAATTATTGACTACATTTTTTTTTCTCTGAACATCTATTAAATTATTAAAAATCACGAATTTAATGTTGATAAAATAAAGTGTTGATACGTCAACATTTCCAGAAGAATCTCTTTAAAATGGCTGTCTTTAATTTAAAAAAAAAAAAAAAATATGATAAAGAGTTATTTTTTTCAAGTGTTTTACCAAAATATAAAAAAATTAATTGAAATATACATATTCGTAATCCTGTGAGTAATATAAATAAAACAACACAATTAGATTGTATTTATTATCCCCAGAAATATTACAATGGGTATATCTTCGTGGACATATTGATTATTCTATACACATTTATATTATCTAAAATTTCTGCGACGTAAACAATAATATTTCACGATTATTTTATGAGTCATACGATGTATATAGAAGAAATTATAAAACCATTAGATTATAAGACGTAAAAATACAATTATTAATCGGCATTTATTATTTAACCTCGCTGTCTGCGTGTTGTTTGTTATCTATGTAAATAACATTTTTTAATATAGATATTATTTTGGATTCTGTCCAACAGGTAGAGAAATACCTATTACCTACTCGTTACTCGCCATACCTAGTACCTATCATTCTAGCAACTCGATACAATTTCCGTTCGTTTCCACTTTACAAGACTTGAAGACGTACTCAGGCATATACCTAATCAATAATGTATTTTTTAATAATTAAATATAGGTTACCTACGTATATAATAATTTCAGATTTGTAACAGTTTTCTCGCACGAATCATCGCGGATCATGTTATTATCGTCTTCGACGACTTTCTATTGTAATATTGGACAGCCGAACGGGTGCGAATGGCTGATTCAATTCAGTTATAGGTAATAGGTGTCCTACAGCCTATAGGACATAGGTTATACTATTTTTTACCCGCAGCATTTTCATTGAAACTTAAATGATATCTATAGTGTACCGTGTATCCATTTGATTTATTTTTTTCTAAACATCATTGTCGATCGCAAGCTGAAACCGTTATTAATGCTACGAAGGAGGGTTATAAAACACGGGAAAATATTGCAATGGTTCCCAGTCTAACAAGCCTGATCGTTTCGTTCACCAACTCGAGTGCGAACTCACGTCGGACTTTTAATCGAAAAATAAACCTCGATTTGTTGTACGAAACCGCGTTGTTTATAGGTAACAGCGAAAAAATAGCGATGTGCGATGTGTATACTCTACGAAGTAACAAAAATATTTTGGAAACCAATGATTATTATTAGGTACCTATTATTTTTCCGATTATGAAGTACTTGTGTTTATGCGCTCCCGTTATGAAATGTCGACTGCCGATTATAATATTGCAAAATAAGTTTTACTTTTATTCAGCGAATTGTTACGTGTATGAATATGATAACATTATACTGCGTAAGTACCGATGTACCTGTATGAGAGAAATATTATACATACGCATACCCTAAATACCAGTTATACAACTTTCTATATATCCGCATCTTCTTTCTGTCTGGAAAAAAAAACCAGTTGTAAATTCGGAACTTCCGTGAATTGATAGACTAAGGAACTATTAAGTAGGTATTGGCTTGCGCAATTGGTTTTAATTAATACGAGTAAATATTTTAAGTTTTTATAGATTCTAAAAAGAAGTGGAAAAGCTTTGTATCGTGTCTATACTTTACGTTCTAATAATAATATGGCGATGGCGTGTTTATTTTTTTCTGTCAGTCAGTGGACAGTTTTTGTTTTATTCGAGTTCAATGTAAATAATTAGATCGAGCAGAAATGTTTGGAAATTCAACACGATGTTCATCGTGTAAGTTATATACTTAGTGGTCACAAGAAACAAGTTGAACATAACGTAATATTATTTTTTCATAAGCGTCTAAAATTCAAACGTTGACAAAAATTTCATTTAAAAATATGCTTAACCGGATTTCGCTCAGAATTGTTTTTCGTTAACAATGATTGATCGTTGCGTAAAAATATACAAATAAAATTACTCTATAAGTATGTGTATCCTACCTTCTCAAATTCCCATCTACGATAACGACACACATCCGTCAGCGGTATAGGTTTTTAATTTTAATTTTAGCTCGAACATTTTCATGATATCGTAAATTTTATTATTTTTTTAATTAAATTAATAGTTTTGATTATTCTGGTTTCCTGTTATTCGACTTGAGCTTCTTCGGTGAAAACCGATAGGTATTTATTAGAAAACATTGTTGGGCACGTTTAAAAACTTGCCTATAGACTTTCCCTTTACCACCTGTGCGTGTTACGGGTGCAGTAGATGCAGTTACCAGTTACCGATCCTTCGAGAATTCAGTACCTCTCCTTCGATCGTGATATTCTATTGTGGTATTCTAGATATAACATCGGTATAAAGTAATAGGCATAAAGCGCGGTCTGCAAACCGAGACGTGAAAATTTCGACTTCTTTTTTGCGTTTCGTGTTCATAATATTTCGTGTATACATATTGTAATGTATGCATGATTATCATACCTCGACTATATTATGCTACGAAAGCGTATAATTATTAGGATTCGTATCGCGTCCATCACGTACAATAATAATATTATTCCTGTAACATAAATTGTTGAAAATATATTATTTAAGTACAGGTAGTTTTTTTTTTTTTTATTATTATTATTCGCGCGCATCCACAAGATAATAATAATAATAATTTAAACGTGACTACGATAGCATATACTTACGGTATAGATAGGTAGGTAGGTGGGTAGGTACACACTTTCGCTTTTCAAGATTTTATTTTATTTTTTTTCATTTCTGTTTATTGGGTAGATACCTATCTATTTATTTATTGTTCTTATATGATGTTATTTTA
The DNA here is from genome assembly GCA_902439185.1 of Cinara cedri. Lineage (NCBI taxonomy): Eukaryota > Metazoa > Arthropoda > Insecta > Hemiptera > Aphididae > Cinara > Cinara cedri. The sequence continues at coordinate 381,198 of CABPRJ010000010.1, read as the reverse complement.
CTATTTACCTACTCATTTCAAACAACTACTTTCCCCCCGGGTATAAACCGCACAATCGGTTTCGGTCTATACAGTACCATAATATAATTGATAACATTATTCGGATAATCGTATAAACCTAATGTCAATTGTCATGATAAATAATATTTGACGTGTGTATGCAGTGGCGTGGCAATTTCAACATTTTAGAGAGGTAAATATTTCGGTGGAACCACTAACTCACCCACTCCACCTTACTCAATAGCTAAAAAAAATAATCCTACTCCTTGAATTTGTTTTAAAACCATAGGCGCAAATAAGGTGGAGCTTGAGGGTTATCCCCTTTCCAAATTCATCCACGAAGAGCCTACCAAAAATACATAAAATGTTCATGTATTTTCCACCAAAAAGTGGTCTCTCATCATAAACTTTTTGATTTCGCCCCCTCCCCAAACTACGCGTGTGCTTATTAAAATGTGTGACTCTCAAATAAATGTTTGAATCACCGTAAACATAAATATATTTATTAAATTGTTGAAAATTTGCTTAGGAACCTATGTTTCAATCGAATTTACGTTTGTAAAAATGTTTGAAATATTTAGAAACTTGTTCATGTATATTGTATATCAGGGGCGTGACCAGGGGTTGGTTTTGGGGGTTCAAACCATTCCCAAATTTACTTTCTTAATTTTTTAATAAAATAATAAACATTGTGATGATACATTTTATCCAAATATAAAAAAAAAAAAATGTTTGATAATCTTAATTATACTTTCAGTATCAACTGCGAGAGCAGAACGACCTTTTTAAAATTTACGTAGCATAAAACATACTTGAAATTAACTGCCAGTGAAGACCTACTCACAAGAATAGCTCTTCATAATGACATACTAGTAAACCAGATAAAGTAGTTACAAAATTTGCTTCATCTTCAAACAGGATGAACTTAATTTTCCAATTTTTTTTTTAATTCTGATTATTATTATAATTTTTTTATACACTGTTGATAAGTACTACCTAGTATAAACTATGAAGAATATTATGTAAAACTATTTGTTTCTAAAAATGTTTTTTTTTTTTGCATAATTTTTGTACGTGCTAATTTTATTATTTAGTTATAACTTTTTAAGGTTAACTCTTAATAATTTATCTGTACTATTTAACAGTTATATAAAAAGATTACGATTTTTTTATGTATACACTCGTATAGATTTTTACCTACTTATTTTAACGATGTAGTTGTAAATTTGATACTAATATTAAAAAATTATAACACCCCCAAAACAAAATCTTGGACACGCCTCTATTGTACATAGATAATATAGTAACAGTAATACCTGTATTATAGTAGGCTGAAGGTGTGTACCAATTTTATTTTACTCCTTCTATACTACGTTTTGTTCGTTATGAAAATAAAAATGTGAGGCCTACAAAAAAGCGATAGGTACCTGTTATTTTCCACATACCTAGCTACATCAGCTACAACACGAAAGACGACCATTCTAATATAACGCAGGTATATTGTAGAGAAGGGGCACATTCGTCGTTAACTTCGTCGGGATAGTTCAGAGGATAGTGGAGGAAACAATGGCCTTGAATGACTGTCGACTTTATATATATAAGGACGACCGGTCTATTTAACCCAATGGACGAACGAAAATAATTATTATTCTAATATGATGTATATAATATAGCAGAACGACGAGACATTATCATTGAACTAGGCCTCGTTTACACTAAACCGCAAAGTGGCATAGATGTTAGTAAACCAAATTATTAGAGAGTAGAATACTATACTAATATATATCTGGTTGGGGTGATTTTTTTTCAATTTAGATGCTAATGCTATATTCATTTTATTATAAGTTAGTAGTAAATGCGTAACTTTATTCTTAAAAGGCCATCATCACAGCAGCATTTTCCGTCTTTATCTTTCATAGATACCTATATAGCAAAAACGTTTTCACATAAAAGAAATAAAAAATCCTTTAAAATAGGTTTTAACGATAAAGCATCTAGTATATAATATACAGATTTAATCGAAATTTTAAAGACAATCTCGTCGACGAAAAAAAATACGGACAAACTTTGCACGATGGGTGGACCACTGTTGTAGGTGAGAAGTTAAGAAGTTAGGATATTGTCGAGAAACATCCCTAACGGCCACAAATATACTTATAAGTAAGTTATAGAATTAACCTAAATCCTTAACAGTTAGCACATACAAATATTAATACCTATAAAAAAGTATAAAGGTAAATTTTCTTAATTTTGTATACAAAATACATATAGTTAAATATATATTATATTCCGGAAACACATTAATATGTGTTGTGAAATTACTAATAGTGAGGGAGGAGAGGGGAGGGTACAACAGAAAACTGAATATTTAATCGTACAAATAAATTTAAAAAAAGCGACGGACATACTTCGCACGATGGATGAGTTACTGTATAGGTGAGAATTTAGGAAGGTAGGTTAGGATGTAAAGGGGAATTTAGTTTATACCTGTATGCAATGATTAATCTTTGCTTACGAAAAACTGTTCTAAGTGGAGTTGTGGAGTTAGGGTATACATGTTTTGAAAGGCGGTAATATTTACGATTATCGTCAAAATTTGACACTAAAATTATTCTTGAAAAAAAAATTCTACATCACTCATTTTTTTTTTTACCACGAAGTACGACTTATAATAAACCTCTTGTTAAATTTTCAAACATTTCTGTAAAAAGTACCTATCGAACAAAAATAACGTAAAAAATGCCGTAAAATTAAAATATAAATAGCTCAAAAATGGCTACAATATGTTTTAACAATTTTATAACGTTTAGAAAAAGCAATTATAAGTTTCCTGCCTAAATTTCAAGTCTATGATTATTTTTAACTAAATCAAATCGAAAAAAAAAATTGAAAATAATACATGTCGTAGATTTTCACGTTTTTTCTGAGTTTTTCCCAATTATTATGAAAAACGCATTAAAAAATCGAAAAATGACCAACTTAAAGTACCATCCACATAAAATTTTTTTTCAGAAAAAGTGTTACCTATCTTTGAAAATCATATTATAATGGTACTTACGATAAACATATTTGTGTTTTTTTTTCGTTTTTGTATAGAAACGGACAGACAACTATATAAATGCAGTTACTATAACTGTATATTATTAGGTATAAGTCATCGGAATGTGATGTTTCTAATACATTTTTCTATGTGTACCTCTACTGATAAAAATTATAGCGACAACGTATGTATAGAAAGTAGGCGAAACGCGAACATTGTTGTATAGCGCACGCCTCAAATAATATAATGTTAGCTTAAAATAAGTACCTACCTAGTATCTATATACTAACTGTACTCTATTATTGCATGTATATCTTACGAAAAAATTTACTATTCGGGTTATCGTGTAAAAAAAAGAAAAAGAAAAATAGTTTATTGAAAACACACCATTATAACCGCGTTTTGTACAACGATCATAATTTTTTTTTTTTTAAAATACTATCAAATTTAAACGAAATACTCGCATGATTTGATCCATTCCTTGAGATGATATTAATTTCTAGACAATTAAATTAAATCGATCTATTTAAACGGTAATTTAATACAAAAACAAAGTTTAAAAACACATCCTAGTTTTAAATAAAGTTCTATTTAAATTTTGAAATCTACGTTAAATAACGTGAATAATAAACTCTTTTTTCGTTGTTACATAAGACTAGAAGCTTTTAGATTTTGTCACGCTGAATTCAAACCTGAAATCTATTTGTCTCTGCCACGTTTAGTTTTTATAAGAACTGGTATAAACAAATGTGTTTTATAATGTACATATAGCCAATAAAGTAATAATAACATTGCTATATTATTAAATGTTCAAATTTATGAAACAAATACATTCGATCGTAATAAGATAATTTTTTCCTATTTGTTGCGTGTTTTGTACATTTTTTTTTATCAATATGTAGACCTTTTTTCTTATAACTGAGTGTTAAATATAATATTGTAACAATCTATTGTAATCAATAATACAATAATTTAACTGTAAACTCATCTGTTGTTTGTCGTTCAATGTTAACTAATATGCATGCATCTTGTAATAAGGGCACATGTTAGGTATACTATTATAGTGGATACACTCATATCGACTTAATTTACGTAAAATGAACAATACATACGATTATAAGATTACGATTATATTATGTATTTGTTTTATACATTTGAATGTTTAACAATATGGTAATTTTCTATTATTCTATAAAAGTATATTATAAATAAAACGTAATTTTTTTTTACACAAGTTGTATAGAAACTAAACGTTATAGAGACAAACGAATTTCACTTTTGAATTCAGAACATTAAATTCAATAATAATGTTATTGTACCGAGGTTGGGTTAGGTTAATATTTTGTATTTTTGAAGCAGTGATTAAAATTCTAAAAGTCCGGTCTCTTAGACCGTGAATTGTGTGCTCTACGGTTAAGTAAATTTATAATTTCAACTACTACAAATATTAAATATCTATACAATTATGATGTACATGATGTATGTGTATTTAAGTATTTTTGAAAATATAACTTGTACATTTTTATGAAATTGTGGTCACTCGTCTGCAATAGATGTACATAGAGTTTTTCACCGTGTTGTCCCGGTCAGTAACTTTTATTTAATTAGTATTTTAGTACTAATTTTGTTTGTTTTTTTTATTGTGAAATCTATGTATTAAATTATTGAATGGCGAGATTTAAAAACTATATTTCAATAAAAAAAAAAAAAAATGTTATATAAACCCGTGTATTTTTTTTTTTTATAAATTACTAGCATTTCAAATTAAAAAGTCTTAATATTTCTTAACAAAAATAATTCAATTTTTATATTTAAAGGCCCGCGTATGACTTATTTTTTTTTTTTTTCAAAACATGGTTCACTCTCCTGCCTTATAAATACGTCCAATTTTGATTTTGTTTTTTTTTTTTTTTTTTTTTTTGTGAAAATAGAATAACTTTCTACAAGGAGAATTGAACAATATTTTGTAATTATTTAACCAAAAACTACAAAAAAAAAACCAACAAATACAAAAAAATCAAAAATACATTTCAAAAAAAATAAAGAAGTTGGTAGTATTAAAATTCTAGACTTTAGTCATAATTTTTGGAAGTATAATTTTAATGCACCGTGTAAGAAGTCATTATCTTTCTAATTAAAAAAATAATTATCGAAATCTGACCATTCTACTAGGCAGACGAGTTAACAGGCGAGCAAAGTAAAGCATGTTCTTGGACAAAAAAAAACAGGTCACGCACATTCCTGACCTAACCTAACCTTAAGCAGGACAAATACGGTGAAACATGATCACTCTGTACAACATATATTATTATTTAATTTTCAGTCATAGAATAGGGTTATGTCATCTTGCTATATTTTGCAATATATATACTCATTGAGTCATTAGCCATTAGTCATTAGTCATTACTGTATAAACTTAACTATCATTAATCATTTTAAAGCTGTGTTTATTATAAAATCGGAAGAATCGCGGTTAGGTAATATAATATTCAGTCACCTTCTCTGTAAGTGAAATTTAAGTATTCGATTATATAGTTGAACTCTATACAGAGTGTTTTAAAAATAGTTATCTATTCTTTATCTACATATTAATGTAATTTTTGTTTGAATACAGGAAAATGTTGATGAATTGTATAAAACTATTTTAATATAGTCGTTGAAATCGTTTTCTAATTTAAATAATAATTTTGTATCGAACAACGTATTATTTCTAATCATCTATAATATTATGATACAAATATTAAAGTATAAATGAAAATAAATAAAAACCTATTACATTTGTTTTATGTTCATAGTTATATATCAAAATGTGGAGAATAATCTTCGTAAGAACGGATATCAGTGCATTTGATGTATTTATTAGGCAATTTGGAGGGGTGATATCATAATATATTATATTAATATCATTTGTTATCTCATTTAAAAAACTATACTACAAGTATCTAATATATTATCTTTCAAATTTCTCATGCTTATGAAATATTTGTTAAAAAATAAACGGTTTTGAATGGCTTATTTTTACATTTTTGCATAAATTACAAAACAATGATTGAATTACAAACGAAAATAGTAGGTAATTACTTGAATTTTAGAACAAAGTAATTAATATTTAAAAATTGTACCTTATTAATTATGGGACTCTCATTGAAAATTATCTTACTAAATTACTTAATCGTTTCCTTATTATTATGTTTAGAATCTAATATCATTCTGTATATTATTTAACTAAGTTTTAAATATACAAGAATAACCGATAAATATGCAGTGCGGTCACTTTTACTTTACTAATAATATTATTATAGCTATCTAAAAATAGTTACTCTATGTCAGAGGCGTACACAAGAGGGAAGGATTTCGGGTCCGGATCCTCTCCATATATGCAGTAAATCCTTCTGTAAATGTGTGGATAGGTGTGTGACGCTGTGTGTGTGAACATTATGACTATTATTAGTGTTTTTAACAGTAACCTGTTGGTTATTAACTTATTTATAAATATAACTATTGGAGAACAAATAAAATGAAAATAATGGAGTCGTCACCACCGCACCACAAAAAATCGTTGGGTACGTCCTTGTTCTATGTTGTTATCTGAATTTTACTATTTTCTGAATTTTATATAAAATTTAAATGGAATCAAATAGAAATCCAACTATGTAAATTAAAACGTTCGGAAAATTAAACTTAGAAGTAAATTATAATGATTTGATATGTTATTGTATTAAACTTCGAACACCTACTTATTAAAAAAATTATGATTGTCTATAATCGATGAGACCAGTTTCCATCAAAATGAACCTTCTCTTGTTTCACCAATACATGTTTCTGCCAAAAAAGATATCGACCAATTTCCACCAAAGCAATTTTTATACTACTGTACAGAAAAAGCACAATTCTTTCTGTTATAGTAAACATCTCTTTTTACGGAAACGTGTTGTAGAAGAGGTAGAAGTTAATTTTTGGTGGAAACGGGTATCGATTATGGACAACGGAGAAACGTTTAGTGGTAACGCGTATTGGTGAAAAAGGGAAAGGTTTATTTTGAAGGAAAATAGTGACGCTCGTCGATAATGGTTTTAGTTTATTTTTTTATATTTTTTGACAGAGACCGTTACTATTGTCATTGAAGTACAGTTAGGTACTTCGAACTTATTTCATACCAACAAAAATATATTGTTTGTTATGCATGTTTCATTTGACATAAATGATCAGGTGTGTATTTTTTACTACAATATAGTAGTAAGTACCTAATTTGTTTTATTTCATATTTTAATGATGAAATGTCTTATAAAAACTACAATCAATTATAATTAGTTATAATAATAATAAAACTCTTTTAAAATACATTTGATAGGCATAGAAGTACACTAGAATAAAATAAAACGGGTACATTTGTCTATGAAAGTTAATTTTGAATATAGATGTGAAATATTCCGGTAATTTTGCTGCATTTTAAAGCATTAAAACTATTTCCAAATTATAATAAAATTCATCTTATATTTCGGAATTCGTAAAAAATATGTTTTTTTTTTTCTTAAGAATAAATGCAATATCGACACCCGATTTTAGTTTAAACAAATTAGTTTTTGTCTTTACAAGAATAAAGCTCGTCTATTATATTTTTACATGGTTATCCGTGTAATCACTTATCTGCCGCAGTATTAGAAAATTAAATTTTAAAACATCTAGGTATAAGATAAGAGATAATTATACAGATAAACATATATAACCGGTAGCTTTTATCTAGATTTAAAAAAAAGATAATTTTGTTCATTACTTATTTATTAAAACTATAAGCAGTGGTGTACCCAGGATTTTTCAATTAGAGGGGCTTTTTGTTATTAGCAGGTATTAAAAGTATGTTATACATGGCATATACATCCAGATTTCAAAAAGTTGTGCGATTGACGTAACTTAATAATGAATTAACCAAATCATATTATTTACATAAATTAAATATGTTATCTATAATATATTTACAACGAATGTATAAATTACGATTTAAAATAATTGAATCATCTAATTCAATTATTTATCTCAGATAATTAATTTCTTATTTGTATAGATAAGATAAAAAACAAAAATATACTTATCTAGACAACAGTGCAGTTATACTGATATAAATATAGTTTGTTTAAAGTATTACATTTCATCTCGGTTGTGATTTCATAATTTTTGTAGGTCAGAAAATCGTACAAAAAGAATAATAAATGATCACTATTCGGTGTACCTTATTCGCGGTCCATCGCGACAATAATGTTGGACAACGCTGTCCTTGCGTCGCTTTCTTCGAAGACGGTCAACACTTCCATAGCTTTTTGCGAATGTTCTTTTTGTAACTGTTTTGTGTACTCGACCCCGGGTCCGTTCATCACGATTTCATGCACCTATATTGCCGTAGATTAAATTAATAATTTACATAAATAATCGAAGTAAATTTAATAGGATATTTACGAAATTTAATTCAAATACTATCTACGATTCAATAGTAGTGTTCAAAAAGTATTAAGTAATTAAGCAATTCAGTAATGAACAATGGCATGGTCACAAAAAAAGAAAAAAGAAAAAATTATGGTCAAAAATGTATATACCATTATGGAAAATAATTATTTTGCATTTATAAATTATGACCAACATTGAAAGGCCAAGTTCATCTATCAATTGTTATACTCTCTTTATATATATTGGTTGTCAGATTTAAACGTTTATCTTTATAGAGCTGAAAAAAATTAGTCAAATTCTACATAAATTCTAAAAAAAAAAAATTAATTTTTGTTTAAACGTTAAATTAAATTACTACAATATTTGAAAACTTCTTTGATGTTAATCATTGATAACTAATTGATTTCGTATATTTAATTTTAATATTTATTTAAAAACCTATCATCAAATAACATTTTATACTTTATCATCAAATTGAATATTATTGAATATTTTTCGTTTTTGCAATTTTAATAATTGGTTTTCAATTTTTTCGATACAATCATATTGCAGTAGGTGTATAGGCAACATATCTTACACATTTGTGTTTCACGTTATTTTGAAAAAATAATATTAAATATTTTTTTGAACAAAACCAATAAATTATTAACTAAGCAATACATTTTTAGTTTTTGGTAATACAAAACAAATTAATCGCACTTAGTTTTTTAGTTAAAATAAATGATCTCGATATAGTTAAAATGTACAACTTTTTTTTTCTTAAAAGAATTTTGATTTAATACGTTTTGAGTAGTTTTATATATCTTGCAAGTTGTTTCATATAGTTTTTTATTTGAATACGAGTATAATATAACAAATTTCCAGAACAAACACTTGTATCTATTATAATAAAAACACATTCAATTTTATACTATTATGACATTGCCCCTAATAAGATTGGCCGATAAAACTATTTTATTTGGAGAATTATAAGTTGCCTATGTAGTAGAATTACTATCCGTAGTCTGTAATGTTAGAAATTTAAAATGCAACTACTTTTTTAATGGTGTATACGAAAAATACTATGACGTAATAAAAATGAATAATTTGGGTTAGAAGTTTTAACGTTTAGATGAAACGAAGTATGATAACATATTATGTTGTATGTATAATGTATATACATATATAGGTATTACCTATGTCCTATACAAATTAAGGTTTGAACATTTAAATTTAAAGTAAATTAAATTTATACATTTTAAAATAGTTTACAAAAAAAAAAATGATATACAAAATTCCACACGTTTCATTAAGTCACAGGCTGATAAATATGTTTGATATAACCATTGATTATAAATACATACTATAGATCTATTATATTTTATTTATAATTAATGATATTATTTATGATATTATGTTATTACAATGATTTGTTTTGCAGCTATATGAATATGATATTATAATTTACCGCATATATTTTCAATTTTAATTTAAAATATATAAATCGTAAAATTTGAATTTACTTTGATGTAATCGACGTCGTGAATAGAATTTACGCCTTTGTCGATTTCTTCGAACAACGATGGGTCGTGTTCAAGATGGAACATTACCGGTGCCGAAGTGAGATTAAAGATTTCCAGCGAGTATGGCGAACCGATTAAAAATGGTTCCAAATCTAAATACGCCTGAAAATAATGATTACATAAAATGTTATAAAATATCTATATTATTTTATATTAAACTCTATAGATTGAACCTAGTTAAATGATTTTCTCGTGGGAGAGGGGGGAGAAAGAGTAAGGATAATATTTAAATAAATATTATTATTTACGTAATCTTTTTTATTACTATGAAGATTATTATATTAGAAGAATATTGATTATATAGGGTGATTTTTAAGCATGCTTACCCCATTTGTATGGTTGAATTATGTATAAATTCAAATTCTGGTTTTTTGAATTTTTAAGTACAGTAAACGACGGTATTTTTGCAAAGATACTTAGATTTTTTATAACATCAAATGTTGTGGAGTAATTTCAAGGGGTATTGTGATGATAACACCGTTAGTTATTCAAATGAGAACCTTCGTTTTTTGATGCAAATTACACTAAATCAGTGATTTTTTCTGAACATTTTGGCGTATTGTATCGAAATTTGAACGAAATGTTTCTTAGATATTTTGTTTTAAATACTTATTAAGTATATTAGTATTTTACGGGGATAGGATATTTCAACTGTTTCATGTATATAGAAATTTTCTTGTTTTGAATTGTACAGTCATTATTAATTTGTAAAGTATAATAACTCAGACAGTTCTCGTTCAAATTTCGATTAAAATACGACAAAATTTTCAGACAAATCATTTGATTAGCAATTTGCATTAAAACAGATAGGTTCTAGTTAGAAAAACCAAAGTTGGTATTGTCACAGGATACTCCTTCAATGTTGTGAAAAATCGAAGTATTCCAAAATACGGTCTTTCACTAAATTTAAAAATTCCAAATATCAGAATTTGAATTTATATTTAACTAAACTACACAAATAGGGTGAGTACTGAGTATGCTTAAAAAATCACTCTGTATATTATTATACATATTTAAGAAACATACCTTAATGAGGGGGGGATATGTCCCTTCATCCCTCTCGCTCAACCACCCCTGGCTGAACCTATTGACTAATTCTAGTTACAAATGTCTGCTATTGATTATAAATACATAATTTGTATTTTTGTTTTTTTATATCATTTTAGCGTGAACATTATATTCTAATACACAGTATCAACCAATATTTTATGATGATTTGTAAAACTGCTCTATGAATTGTGTTTTGTTATTAATTTTACTTTATTGTTACCTATTAGTTTATGTATATCTAAAAAATGCTATCAATTTTTTTCTGTTCGATATTTTTACTTTTTTTTTTTTTTTACTGATTAATAGAGCTTTGTGCCATATTATATTTTTTTTTAAGACTTAAAATAAAAAATTTAGATTTTTAAAATATATTTTCTTTCAAGAAAATATATTTTGATATAATGATAAATCCAATATTTTGCCAAGAGCCATTGTATACGTTTATTTAAAACAAAATTTTTTTTTTCACTAATTTTAGGTTGTTAATTTTCTACACATTTTTAAATTAACAATCATTTAAATTTGTTTATTGTCACTACTAAGTATCATAAATAGAACAGTCAATTTTTCCATACAACATAATTTTTGTAAACTTCATACAAATCGTAGTAAATCGACAACTCAGTATTAGACATTTGTAATATTAAAATTTTGATTCAAAATAAATGGATTTTGTAGACAAATTAAAACTTTATTTTTAGTTTTAAAAATTATATAGAAAATAAAACAATTATGGCGCAAGACTCTAGTAATTAGAAAAAAAGAAAACTCTAATATAGGTATTGAACAGAACAAAAGTTATTGCGTTTGTCAGATATTCGTGGGACATTTTGTCCTACGGACTATTGTTAAAGCAGTAAAAAGTTTTGGGGGCCAAAAATGCATTTATTTTGTTTTAGATCATTAAATATTTTAGTCTCTATAGACGTATCATATACACGTAAGTCAGGGTAAAATACGATTGCGTACGTTCATTATCGGTGATACCTTTTTAAGCTACACGATTGCGTATGAAATTTCAAGCGTTTTTGCCAATTTTAATACCGGTATATACCACACGAATGAACTAGAAATAATTCGTTTTTTCATAAATGTTTAGTGTTAACTATATCAACGCAACATCAAATATACATTTTAACATTCTGGACATTTTGTTATTTCAAATGTATAGATATTCCCTCGCCTTCAGTTCGTTGTCGATCGTCTCACGTATGCATATTTTAAATTCTGTTAAATTTATAAAATTCGGAAAAGGAAAACAGTTAGTGTATTTAAATTTTAATAGTCAAGACCGATTATACAATCAATTAATAACGGGAAAATAAAGAAAATAATTCGAATTCAAAATATTATAAAGGATTATGACGAGTAAAAAATCCATACAAATGTATTGCAATATTTGAAAGTTTAAATTTATAGTTTAGAATCGTCGAAACTAAAAGTTAGGTATTTTAAAAAATTCAATTGTTTAACTATGATTTAATTAAATAATCAATTATTTTATTTGTAATAATATTCTACAGTTCAGGTAAAATTATTGTACTAGATAACTATTGAGTGTAAAGTATATACATTTGACAACGTTGCACACGAATTCGTACGCAATCTTGTTGATTTTAGTATTATTATTTTTATTTTTTTAAGTGTTCTTTAATCTATCAAAAAACATACGCAATCGTGGTCTACCCGTTTGTCATGCGGCCCGGGGCTTACCTGCCAGGCTAGCGACAGATGTTTGCCGAACAAGAATCCTTTTTTCTGCAACTGTTCGCCGTGACCGCCCAGAATGAGCGTACCCTGGCACACCTTTCCCAGTAGGCTGCCGGCGGACAGCACGTTGCGTTTGGTCCAGTCGTCCAGGGCGGGCGTCAACGGCATGCTGCCGAGCGGGCCGGACGGCTGGAGCGGGTCGTGCCGCATTACGACCGAGCCGATTGGCCGGTCGAGCGGTTCGAACGGCGACGGCAGCGGATTGTTCTGCGCGTCCCTGCGGCCCACGAACGCCGATTCGGCGAGGTCGCGCAGGGCGCTAGCGATCAGCTCCATGATCTAAAGAACAGAAAAAAAAAAAAATCGCGCCAGCGAACGACTATATAATAAAACGACCGAATCCCAATTGTGCTATTTGGGCCGAACTATGATTGAACTGAACGATTAAGACCTTTGTCCTGTTGTACAGTTCCCGTCAACTCCTTAATCGTTGATCATATAGGTCCGTCATGTTACTTAGTCGTCCGAGGTCGGTTAAACAACGATTGGTTACATTTTCGGCTATTATTTCGTGTTATTATCATTTTTGTCGTGTTATTTTGTGATTGTGACAATTATTTTGACCGTTACTTTTTGTTACTCTGTAACGTTAAATACTATAAATACATACATGTATAGTTTGGTTACTTCACTACACAGGCATGCGGTTGTTTATCGTTCAACTTTAGCATTTAATAAATTCATTTTTACGACTTGGACGAATGATGAATTTTCAATTGGACGCAAGCGATTCAAATTCTAAACACGACGAATTAGACAATTTGATTATTGCATTTCTCTGACGACTAAATATATTTCAAACGAAAACAGATCATTTGACGGTAAAATTGGTAGTGCGTTTTAGCACAGAGTCCATATTTGATATATTCTTATGATATTAAAACAAATGACCTTTCCAAAGTACTAGAGCTAAAATGTCACAAAAAAGTCTCTTGTCACGTTTGGATTGGAACAAGATTTCCAGAAGAAATTTTATACACCGTAAAAAAAAAAAAACAAACATCATCTTAAAACCAATACATTTCTCGCTTCACTCAGAATCTAAAACTATAAACTACTGTTATAATGCAACTGTATGTAACGTAAAATAATTATAATGTGTGACGAATGGCTATTGACGTCATATACTTAATTATAGTATGCGATTTATGATCTTATTTAAAAACAAATTGTACGTAAATCAATACTGACTTTTTCAAATTAGATATGAAATATTGTACGAATTTACAATTCGTCGAATTATTACGGTTAACTCATCACAGCCTAACATTCTATTATTGTACACCACTCGTGGTTACATTCAATTATTCATGATAATTGATCATTTTTTTACTGTGCTGGTAACTGGGGAACTGTACAACAATCCCCTACTGTTGACCATAGTGAACTCCGATGTATGAGCTGATCACAACAGGCGAACAAATGCCTTCTTTATTTATTATGACCGAAGTACGATTTATTTCGCGAAAGTAAATTAAGAAAAATAAAAACCTAGGTTTTTGAAATCGATTGACATTACTCAAACATCGCAGATCATTGAAAATTACACAGACCAGAGGACATAGGGGATAAAACGCGAACCGACTCACGCGTTGATTTCGCAGCGCCGAAAGTTCTTCGTACGAGTTGGCCAGCAGATAGTCGCCGCTGAGCAACGCGATCTTGTTGCCGAAAGCCATGTCGTTGTGGGCGACCGCGGGTTCCCGCGCGAATTGCAGTCCATCCGGGTTCAGGAGGCCGTTGTGCATCAGGTGGCTGGTGCGAATCATCTCGGCGATCTCGGCCAGTGCCCTCTGGGTGCGCAACACGCCGGACTTTTTTTCGTCCGCGGAGCTCTCGACGTCCCGGTGTCCGGCCGCCTTGGAGACGAGCAATACGATCAGGCCCCAAGCTTGTGTGTTGTTCCCGCCGTCGTACAGAAGACCCCTGAGCATAACACCAGCACATAATTTTATGGGCAATTTAGAGGACACGACCGACGTTCAATGGGTTCCGGGTTGAGTACATACCGTTATTATACACGTAGGCGGATTCAAGAAAAAATGAACACAAAAATACTAAAGTTAATTTTCGATTTAATTTAAAATCGCTACAGTATTTAGCGTGATATCTTGGAATCTGTGTATAAAACCGTGTATATAATATTCAATCACGGTTTTAACAGTTATTAAAAAACCCGTGTCAGCAAGCAGCTTTTTTTTTTTACTAGAAATCCTGTTCCGTTCATCAACTAAATGGTGTCTGTAGCGAATTTTGTCTAGCCGGTGTATTGGGAACGTTATTTATTTATTTATTTTTTCATTAAGAGTTTTTAGTTAGACTATTAAGCCCGACAGTTATAATTTACGACAGTGACAGATACGGTACAGAAAAAATAAATATGTTATCATTTCTTTATTTTGATTTTCCTGGGTAAACGGAAAATACCGCCGAAAAACGTGGCAATTTTTCTGCAGTTATCATCAATTTTTTTTTTCCTACTTTTGAAATATTTATAGCCATTTGGAAATGTCGAAATTTTAGATTCATAGCATATCGAGGGATCTATATTGGTTTTACGTACATGTATGTATATTTTTTTAAATTATTTTTTCTGGCAGTAAACGACTTTTCGAAAAAAAATCTTGCTCTTGTATAGATTATAGTACTTTTTCCGAATGGAAATTTTGTCTAGTTGATGGATTAGAAAGGTAATTTTTCGATCATCCAAGGGGTTTTCGAAATAACTGGAATAAATCTGATAGAAAATTATAGGTAAAACGGAAAATATTTACGGTATGCCGCGAAGTTACCGTTTTCATTGTTTTTTATTTGTTTACACGATGTTTTCTACTCGAAATATTGCTCTCATTGAAAAATAACAAAAATCGATTTTGTTCCTTTCATTATTTTTCCACTATTAGAGTAAATCATTTTTTGATATCTCAAGTATTTTTCATAATGATTGAGAAAAATCAAAAAATACAATTTTTACGAAAATTTGCAAAAATAATTCTGTTATTATTTAAAATTTTATTTTTTTAATATAATTCAGTTTAAATATTCATAGAGATTTGACATATTGACAGACAATTTCTGTTTGCTTTTTTTAGTTGTAGTAACATTTTAAAAATATTTGATCCATTTTTAAACTATTTATAAACATTTTAATTTTGAGAGATTTTTACGTAAATCTCATTTGATAGGTTCTCTGTTTTGTCTAATTTCTAGACTAAAAATAAATACTTGAAAATTTGACAGGACGTTCATTATACGTTTTACTTATTGATTTAAAAAAAAAATTAGTGTAATGTAGTATTTTTTTTTTTTTTTTTACATAAAAGTTTTAAAATAAAATTTTAAAAAAAATCGTAAATATTATTGTCTTTAAAAACATGTATAACTGAACTTCACTCAGAATTTTTTTCGTTAACAACGGTTTATTGTTGGTTATAGGTGTAAATTTTATAACTTTATACATCCCACCTTTTCAACTATACATCTACAATAGTGGCCGCATACGTCCCCATTATCAGTTCTTTTTTGTTGTATGGATAAAAATGTTATACAATAAGTTGTTCGCTAGAAGTGTAATCACGATTTTTTGTTGTTCGTATAAGGTATGCGTGTAATCAAAATTAATATTTTTATATGCGTTTAATGTTCAAAAATTTATGTGAATCGTAAAAACTCAATGTCATTGCACGCACTATCATCCTATTTATGTGCATACATTGTTTCTGGCCCAGCTAAAATTTTCGACAATTTAACACGGAGTTGATCGTTAAGTTGTATTTAATAACAACCGTAAAAAAAAAAGTTCAGCGTAACGTGATAATTTTTTTTTATAAGCGTTCTAAATTCAGACTTATATGAAATACAAATCACGAAATTGTTTTTACTATTTTCCGATTTGTGTACTTTAATATAAAACTTTATTCGTTTTATAAAAAACGCTTAACAATTTGAAACGAATAACTCCGGACCGTCGTAATTTAATTTGTAGTTAGAAATTAATAATGCGATCTTTTAATTTTTAATTTATCAAAGTATGATTATAGCCGGACTTTGCTCTGGATCGTTTTTCCTTAGCGACGGTTTGTCTTTACATCCCTATTTTATCATTCTAAAAAATAACAGGTCATAATGAAAATATTATTAACGCCACCCTCCCGCGCCTCGAATTCGTTCCTTTTTTCGACGACATCAAACGCGTTTCCGCCGTGTCCCACACACACACACACACACTCACTTGGCCGTCTTCAGTAGCGGATGGTTGGAGCTGACCAGCCGGCGCAGGTGTAGCGCCACGTTGGCTATCTCGTCATTGAGCAGCCATCTCAGGCTCAGGAACGACGCGGGATACCCGACGATTTTCTCCGCCTCGGACACCGCCCGGTTCCAGTCGGGTTTTATCTGCGAATTGCCGTTGTTGTGGTTAGGCTGTGCGGACGCGGTGGCGGTGGCGTAAAGCCGACGAGACGACGTCACCGCCGCTGCCGGATTGTCCGGCTGCGACCGCAGCAGACGGACCGCCGCTGCAACCGTCGACGTCCGTGCGGCGTACATGGCGTCAGTATCCGTAGTGCTCAATCGCAGCCGACATTGTCCGCGAACCCGTGGCCGATGCGTCGTTCGGCACAACCGCCGCCGTTTCGGAAGTGGTGGGCCGATGAAAACGTGTCATAATAATATAATAATTGCGTATTTTGTTTGATCTTCACGGGCGCCGCGGGAGTGACGGCGGCAGTGGCGGTAGACACGGGGAAACGGAGTTTCGAAATCTCTGGTGCGCGGGCATAATATCATTTCACGCGGATAATACAGGACGATTATTTTATCGCCGCGAACCAGCGGCGATTATCTGTACGCAGATTTCAGACACCGCGATAATATCGAGAAAATCGTTTGTCGACAAAAAAACAGAAAAAAAAAAAAACAAAAAATTAAAATTATCTCATTTTTAATATTCTCCGAATTTCACCACTATCGTTCGGTAAGGTACCGAAATCGAATTTACTCGAAATATCCGCGACGTATGATCGCCGGTTCGCTCACTCTGTATGTATATATACACATATAAATAGGTATATATTTATATATATATGTACGCCCCTCAATGGCCTATAATCGATTATTTGTTTGTGTAAAAAAAAAAAAAAAAAAGTAATTTCTCTCGGCTTGACGCATTTTCGCGTAGGTAAACGTACACAATAGACTCGATAATAATAATATCGACGGGCAATAATTATGCGGTGTTGAGTTAATAATAACAATTATTGTTGATTCGCGCGTCGTTAATTGCCTCGGCGATATTAGAGAGTTTTCGGGCACGCGCGACAAAACTGTACGGCTGCGTCAAGAGCCGTAGGGATCACACGAGGATCCACAGCGGGGGTATTTTTGAAATATTATCATCGCCGAAAGAATTTGTATTTATATACGGACGTTAGTTTTTTTTTTTAATAAAATAATCTTATCTTATAACAGTTAACAGTGTAATATTATTATTATGATTACTATACAGGTGCCGCGGCTACGTGGGACAAACCTAGTAATACTTCGTATTTTGCATCAGCGTTTTTCACTTATGAATCAGTTATAAGCGCGATTTCGGGACGACTAGGGGAGAGGGGCTTAGCCTACTCACAAATATATTTTTAACTCCCTCCCAATGATGTCACGATTCAATGTAACGCGGAGAATTAAAATACGGCTTAGAACTTCATGTATTGAAAAACAGATATTCGAGTCTTTCATTAATATAAAGGGATATTTCTAATAGTAATTGTGCAGAATATATTTTAAACGAATTTTCAAACAGGACCATAGGTTCTCTTTTTAAAAACAAAAATAAATGTTCATTTAAATTGATTGATTTTGTTGTTTTAATTGTTTAATAATTTGATTGTGTCTTTTATTTTGTTGTGGCTGTATGTACGGAGTGACAACGTTTACACTATATCCGAAGACGCCCGACAAGAGTCTATTTGACGTAAATTTATTCAGCCCCCTTAATTGAAAAATTGAAATTGCGACTATGAAATCACACCATCCTCTGTACCGATCTCAATTCATTCACACTAATTTCCCCGGCTAACCCTGTAAAGTACGTTTAGGGTGATTCATTATACACGCTCACTCCGTTTTTATGTAATTTTATGTAATTTTACATGTATTCAAATTTAAATTTTCGGCATTTTCAAGTGTAATTAAAGCCAATGTTTTCGAATATTTAGATTTTTCACAACATTTAAAGAGTAGCGATACCATATTTGGTCTTTCAAATGATAACCTATATGAAAAATTCCGTAAATGGATGAAGTTTAAAAATATAATTGTTTAAATAAATTTCGATGTAAACATGTTTGATTTCCGTCAACCCGTTGCTGAAATATTGCACTTTTAAGTTCAAGTAGGCGGATAGTAGTAGTGAAATATCATTTGTGAAGTAGCACGGTGCGCGGCGTTTTAATAGTTTTTGGCTTTAACTACACTTAAAAATTCCAAAAAAAACAGAATTTGAATAAATCGCCCAATATAATATAAATTCATATATTCTTATATTACTATCTAACCTGGCCGTATCACATTCGCACCTTGATATTTGCATTGCATGATGAGTGGTTCGTACTGAAAAACTTATAAAGCGGTTTAAAAAAAAGACAATTTTTATTAATAATATACGATAAAAATATGAATTGATTTATTTTTTTTAGAAAAATGCACCGCCTCGTCCGTCGGTGTGGATCGCCTAAATAGACTACGGATATTTTTATAATTAATTGCATTTCTATACGATTATGGGTAAATAATTATAGTGGTTTTTTTTTATTATTATCAACGTAATAAAATAACGAGTGGCTGAGCATTTGCTTTTTTTTTATATACGCGATAGGTAGTAAATTATAAAGTACATACGTTAAAAAAATCTGAATATGTTCCAAGTAGATAGCAAAATATAAATCGTAAATATTATGTTAAGTGAACAAAAAAAAAAAAAAAAAAAATCGTAAATACTGACCGACTCCCGTTTTTCTTACGTTTTTCCCGATTTTCACCAATCATTACGAAAACTACTCGGAAAATCAAAACTGACTTTCTCATTCACCAACTAGACAACATTTATTTCAGAAAACAAGCGCAGCCTCGTCACTAATATATTTGGTTTTCACACGTAATAGTATTGCAAAAACGGCATTCCATATTGTCCTATACTATCATTATTATACTCGTGTGACGGACATGGAAAAACCAAAATGTCGGAAATGAGTTGAGCCCCGTTCGCTATTAATTTATTATACAGTGTGTGTGTCCTACAGCACTAATTTCCGCTTATCCAAACTTAAAAGTGGAACATAGTTGCGGCGGAAATCAAAAATATCAACATCGAAATGTGTTTACACCAACACTACGTCTGTTTATTGAATTTTTACTATAAGTTGTTGCTTGAATATCAAAATTAAGTAGTCGTTTCACGCCGAAAAATAAGGGCGACAAAAAATAACGGTAATATTATATTAAATTTAGAGTCGCTTGTTTTTTCAATTGTCAAAAATAAAAAAAAAAAAGCCGAAAACAACTAATACTTCCGAGACATCGTAATTATTGGTAATCACGGGGCCACTGTATAACATTATGATATTATTTACTGTAATTTAGTATAAAATATGTAGTGTGCATTCACTAAACAATATACGCATCTTAATTTATGATTTAATTATGACCCGATCTAACCGCGCGTTCTGCGTATCCGACGTAGTAAAATGATTGATAGACATTATTTTTCTATCTCGTTAAATAAAAATAATTTTATTGTTTTGATTGATGGTCACATTATAAAGTTACTGGTTTACGACGCTGGCCTTTGTTTCGGGCGGTCAATACGATTTGTTAAGAACGGCGCTCGGAATTTCACGCAAATGAGTATGATATTTTATATCACCCGCAAAGTAAACATGATTCATTACAATTGATTAGGATATCGCATTTTTCGCGACGGTTCGGATTTAAAAATGTTTAGTATAGTGCAGTCTATGGTCCGCGAGGCCACACTTAGATTACACAAATCAAAAGAAAAAAAATGATTTAACGTAAATGAATAGTGATGGCTATCGGAGTTTGTTACGTCGTTTATTTATACATTTATATTATAACCTGTCGAGTACAAAAAAA
The DNA here is from genome assembly GCA_902439185.1 of Cinara cedri. Lineage (NCBI taxonomy): Eukaryota > Metazoa > Arthropoda > Insecta > Hemiptera > Aphididae > Cinara > Cinara cedri. The sequence goes on along the minus strand of CABPRJ010000010.1, from coordinate 360,183 downwards.
TGTACACAGTCAAGTAGAAGAAACACAATAAGTAAAAAGTAAAGGTGCATTATTATAGGCGGCCGTCCGCGGTCTGTCGAAAGTTTTCCAAGTGGTCCGTATACCGTCAAAAAGGTCGGGAACCACTGGTATAGTCCATATTTAGAGGGACATTATATTTTTCTTCTAAAAATACATATTATCGTCAAGTTTTATCGGTGTCGGTTGCGCGGTATTGGCAACATTGAAAAAATAATAATCATGCATTCCTCGACTAATTTACCAAGCTGATACAGTATCCGGTACTGTATCCGGTCAAGCTGTACAGTATACAGTATCTATTTCGAAGCAATGTAAACAATTTATGTTAAAAATTAATCGAATACTAAATATACTACTTTATCATGCTTTTCATACGTTTATCTACAGTACACTAGTAAATACTGAGTATAGTCACATATTCGCGTAGTGCGCCGTATGCTCTGGAAAATTCGCAATTAAAATGTGCTTAGGAGGGGGCGGTGATAATCTGTCCATATGCATGCAAGTTGAATTTTGTTGTGAAACCCAAAATATTTTCAGCGACCGTCGTCACGTAGATATTAATGTATTACTACTATATCATATATGCTGTCAGTGCGTGATACAATAAAATACCTTAAATACGTTCAACTCAATATTTTATTAATTTATTGTAAAAAAAAAAAAAAAAAAACCAAAATAACAATAATTAAAAACCTGAAAATGTGTACTTTTCGTGAAATGTCTGCAGATAAATAAATACAGTATTATCCAACTATTGTTTTTGGCGAATTCGACCGAGCACCAAGGTATGTGTCATAGCGAAAACATAATTTATGAATAAACGACGACGTTTGGAACTTTATCCAGTTAAAAAAACCCCCCTCGTAAAATATTATGTCGCGTTCACTTGATCAAATTATCCTGAAATAATCGTTCGTTATCTCGGAAAGTATTGACTTCTTTCGGAATCCCGTAGTTTGTTAAAAACGTATGAATCAAGCAACATTAAAATATTACATTACAGTTATTTTTTGTCGCTGTTATTTTCGAGTGTAAAATCATTACCTACTTTGATTTTCAAATTGTAGTTATGTAGTTTTTGTAGTTTAATTGTAGTTCTTGTGTATTATTTTGCTTAAATTACTTAGCTTTTTCAATATCGGCCATGGAAAACAATCAACAAAATACATTTTAAAAGTGTGATATAAATCAAATATTTATTTGGCTGCAAAAAGTGGATCGGTGAACAACAACTAAAAAAAAAAAATTATACGATGTCAAATATTTTAGTTATTCGTTTCATGAAAAATAGCTACTTTTTTTTTTTTTTTTACAAATAATTCATCGTCAAGTGGATGCAACTTATACAGAGTGATCAATATATCATGAATCATCGATTTTCTCAAAAGACGTTAAGTGAATTTAATTAAATAAACTTCATATTAAACGTTTGATGATAAATTGATAACCTTTCTTTACTCCGCCGATTCAAACTTTAAACTGTTATAACTTAAAATTCATAACTATAAAACCGATTTTAGTATCCTATGTACAATTAAAATTTTTAGACAATTATTCTCTATTCGAATCTATGTTTTGATGTAGAGGGAGGGTTCCCAATCGAAAATCAAAAACATATACAAATTTACGATACAAGGAGTAGGGGTAGGAAATTGAAAATAGTATTGAAACAAAACTAAAACGAGTAAAAAAAAATTCGAATCATGTCAAAATCCTGTGAGAATCGCTAGTTCGTGATCTTTCTGTATTATGGACTATAGGCCACACGCCTGCAGTGGTACATTCGGTAGATCGCGGGGCCATTTTTCGCGACGAGTTTCATCAGACGGACACTCGTGATTTTCGAGTGATCGGCCTGTGTGCGGATCCGTTTATCGCGTTAACTGGAGTGCGTCGGACACAATCAAAATTCTTTTCTTGTTTTATACGTATTCCGTGGCGTATACGCGGTGAGAAAAAAAAAAAAAAAGGTGTAAATAATTTATAATGATAAGATTGTTTTTCACTTATTATTATTTTGTAACAACAGGCGAAAGACACCGCGCGATGCGACGGTCTTGTTTCTCCGGGTGGATCGACCGTAGCGAATTTTTTATTACCCATACCTAGTTATATAGGTGTATAATAATAAACCGTCGTCGTCGAGACAAATGGGTTATATATTATTAGAAGATAGCGGGCTATTATATTTCCGAAGGAAAATCATCACTACTTCACCCAGGTATATAAGTTTTTTTTCTTCTTGAGTCGGCCGACTAACAAAAAAAAAAATATCCCGTTCGGAAGTCACACGAAATTATTTTGGTCACCGCGTTTTCCGCGATCGTTTTCACTCAGTTATTTACCTAATACCTATATGACGTATTATAATACATACTTCACAGCAGGCTCGGAGGATTTGCAATACCGGATTGAAAACTCGGTGGGCAGCCAAACACTTTATATTTTTGGACTGCTATAAAAATACAAATATTCCTAAAATATATACGACGAGGTATAGAAAACTGTTCAGTCAAGTATCGAAGTCGTATAATAATTGATAGTGGAAATCGAATAAAATTGAAATATATATGTGACTGTAATAAGTAATCGTTATCACGATCGTTGAGATCATGGTTACAGCACCATCCATAACAAATGTGATCAGTAAGGGTGTCTTTCAGCGATACCCGTTTACCCGGGTTTGGTAAGTTGTCATACGAAACATAGCAGGTATAAGCGGATACTCGGTTGCTTATTTCACTCCTTTTTGTTATTGGTCAAAATATAACGAAAATCTAGCAGTAATCGGGGTTTTTTCTTTAGTATCATCTAGTAATAACAGTATTAAAATACTTTTATTCGAATATTTTACAAGACCGGCAATCAGTGTAATTACACTGCACTACTTGGTAAGACACGTCAGTATGCGCGGGTATCTCTGGGATTCATCATTTTGTTGAATTTCAGAAGGATAGGTAAAGCCGCGGTGTAGGTAGGCACCTATAATAATAGTATAATATTATGATCTAAATTCTAAGGGTTGTATTTCGATTCAGTGAAATCTATCCGGATATTTGTACATTAAACAAACAAATTTGGTGGTTCAATTGGGAATAATTCACTCAATTGACTAATACGAATATGTTTACAGTGGTCTATCCATAGAGTAAGAATTGTATCACGGAGAGGATAATATAAAAGCGGGTTCCCGCGAACTTATAAATGATCACTACCGGACGGGAAACGAGGCGCGGTAAGTGTCATCGAACGCTCTTCAAACTATAGTTACTATAGCACGCTACGCATATACCGTGAAAAAGAGTAAATTCATATTTTTTTTTTTTTTTTTAAGCCGTCCAACGTATATAAATATTATGAATTGGTGTTTCGACGAAAAAGCATTTAGTCATCGTTGGGTACTACTCGACGAGCGTGTATATATATATATAAAAAAAAAAATGTCCGGCCAAACAACTCGGTAAACTGTTCAATATATTATTATGTTTATCTATGATATTGTATAATATATATTTAAGTAGCGACATCATTTGAATATGGTGAAAATATATTTAAAAAAAAAAAAAAAACCGCCTGCAAAAACTGTTGTGCAGAAAAAACAATGATACTCCATTACTCCCTATGTAAACTGCGTTAAAACTTATCGTTTTCAAAAATCCGTTCGTTTTGAAGATTTTTTCTGTATCGTATTATAAGTGCCTATATGATGATACGACAAGTCACAGTGATTCCCTATAAGGTCACTTCACATTATGCGTGTTAACGTTGATGTTTCGTGTTTGTCGTTTCGCAATATTTCGAACGGTTGTTTAATTTTTAAGTTTTTAAATTCGTCTATAGATGTCAGCGCTAGTTCATCATTCCAATCGGACACCATGATCACAACTAATTGATGAACTAAATTTGTAACGAAATTTGATTAAACACAATATCTGTAATAAATTGTTGATAGCGATGAGGTTATCTACATTTATTACCTAATTTAATTTATTATCTAAAAATATATACTGTTCATGAAAACAAATTCAACACGAAACATCACGAAACCATACGAAATTATTTTTTCGTGTCCTTTGATTTCGTCAATTTATCGCCGCGGTCGCGAAATAATTTTCACGAAAAAATGTTTCGTGAAAAAGCCATACCCACTATTCGCGAAAAATTACACGATAATGTGAAAATACGAAACGCGAAACGCGAAATTCGCATAGTGATGGAGCGACCTTTATACGGAATCTCGTAGGTAATTTACCGGTGGTACTTGTATTGAATATTTTTTTTTTAAACAAGGCACGTATATTATTGCTCCCCCCCAAAAAAACCCTTTTCATATCTTTCAGTATTCCGTTATAAATTGTATTGGACACCGACATTTCCTTTCTTATTGTTTAGCACATACGCAGCGGCATAGCAATTTAGACCAATTTTCCTTCATCAGTCCGAACGATGTAGCTGAACAACATAAATATTCTGAAAACATAATTATATTTGAATTCGGCGTGAAAGTGTATTCGATAAGATCGTTCAGGCAATTTTTTCTTTTTAAATTTAAATATAGGTTTTTTTTTCATAAATGTTTAAACTGTTTATAAATGAAAAACTGATATTCGAAAATTGGCTTAACCGATTTCACGGAGATATTTACACTTTATATTCACTTCAGAATTCGTATCTATATTGCTTTACTACATTGATTGGACAGACTTTTGGAAAACTGGTCTAAAGTACTTTGGTGAGTACACGTGTTAGACAATGAAAGAAAATATCGGTAGCCAATACTATTAAAGTAAATTTGAATGAGTGATTGTATTATTTCGTATTAAAATAATAAAGCACGTACACAAAAAAGAAATTGGGGGGTTCATAAAAAATTTACAATAATCAATATTTAAACAAAAAGACGTCCTAGTATAATGAGTACGAGTGCAGTTACTGTTATGGCTATTTTAATATATACTTATAAGCAACGATAAACAATTGCTTACAAAAAAAACGATTCTGAGAGGAATTAATTTGATAGTGATGCTTTGTCAACAATATATATGCCATATTATAGTAAAATAATTTAAAAGGCTTTATATATTTTCTTTAATATTTGTTTAATGTTGTACCTGTTTTTCCCGGTTTTTCACATTTGCAGGAAAAAGACCTGAGAAAATCGAAAAATGACTATCTTTAAGCAGCTCTCTACACTGATTTCTTTTCCGAAAAGGTGCTACACGTACAAATCGGAGCAAGTCTTTTGGTATTAGTAGAAAAGTATTCCACAGAAAAATAAAATAAAAATAAACATTTTTGTAAAACCATAAGATTCTTCGCACCACTCAGGATCTAAAAATATATACAAATAAATTACACAACTATAAATTTTCCGGGGGGGGGGGGATTGAATCACAACCCCCCCCCCTGTATACGTGCCTGAGAATAGTAGTAGTAATAGCTATACATTTGTAGTTTTTCCATCAATAATAATAATATTCTGTTTCGTGTTTGTGTTCTATTTTCTTATGGGAAAGTTCAAACTTGTATTTTCTTCACGGTCGTGTCGATCACGTCATAATGGTTACAAATATTCCTAATCGTCAACAAGTAGGTAGTGATTATACTAATATATTATTATTATTAACGTTGGAGTCAATCAATTTGTATTCTTATCTTAATTCGTTGTCGGTAGGTGGTCCTGCAGCTGGTTCCGATTGTCTTATGCTATTATTATTGGCAATTGCAATTTGCAGATTTGTTCGCTAGATTCTTGCTGAGATGAAATCTGAAAGCACCGATTGGACATGTCTAAAGCAATTAACCAATGGTAGTCAATTACTAAATTCTCGATAAATTGTGCAAAATTCAATACAATTTAGAGCTTTGAGTCACTCCACAATAAACAACGAAATAATAGGTATTATTTCTTAGTCATTTGATTATACTTTTATTTAAAAATTGGTAATACTTCAAATAAAAATGTTCGAAATAGTAGAGGTGAAATGTTGGTAGGAATTTTTGGTGGTCAAATGATTTTGTTTGGGGGGGGGTAAGAATAATTATCAAGAACTAGGTATTGTTATGCATGTATAATTTTTTTTTATTAAGTACCATTAAAATATGATATAATATACAGGGTGATTTTCTTAGCATTCTCACACCATTTTTATGGTTGAATTAGGCATACATTTTAATTCCATTTTTTGGAATTTTTAAATGCAGTGAACGATGATATTTTTGCAAGAAGTAACTTAGATTTTTTACATTAAATGTTGTGAAGTAATTTTAATGAGTACCTGTGGTAATAACAACATTGATTTTTCAAATAAAAACCTACACGTTTTGATAACTACGCTAATTTATTTTTGTGAAAATTATGATGTATTAAAATCGACATATTTCTGAGTTGAAATCTGTTTTGAATACTAAGAATAATAGTCTTTTAGGGTGATTAAATACCAATTGTTTCAAGCATATAAATAATTTCTTGTTTTGAATTGTGCAGTTATTATTCATAGGTATTTAAAGTAAAATACATACAAGTAGGAAGACATTTTTCATTTAAATTTCAATTAAAATACGTCTACATTTTCAGACAAATCATCTGAAATCATTAGGAAAACCAAATTTGGTATTTTCACAAGATACACATTCAATGTTGTGAAAAATTTAAGTTTTTCACAATATCGTCTTTATCACTACACTTAAAAATTCTAAATATTAGAATTTGAATTTATGATTAATTTAACTATACGAAGGGGGTAAGTACTGCGAATGTTTAGAAATTACTGTGTTTATTATTATAAATATTTAAGAAAAATATCTTAATGACCACCACTGGTAGGAATTAACCGTTTCTAAAATTCACAAACCAAAATAATTATGTATTTTTGATATTAATTTTAAAGTAACTTTTGGTAAATATTAATTTTTCTGTACTTAAAGATTAGTCCTATAAGTTATAACATTATATTTATAATTTAACTAAGTGCTGATGTGTCAGCAACTTTTGTAAGTGGGGAGTAGGGAAAATAGGATACATTTAGTTTAATTTACTAATATCTATATGCAAAAATAAATCATTGTTACGTTCAGAATCAAAAAAAATAATATGGTAAATAGGTTATGTTATACATGGTATAGACAAATATAGATAAAGTTTTAAAAATACTATTTTAGTTTTTTATTACAATATTATAATATGATGTAGTTATACATTAAATTCGCGAAATTATTAAAATATAATAAAATGAAGTCAAACTTAAAAGTATAATACTAAAATAAAAATAAAGAATATAATATAATACATTTCAAAAATATGTATGTTATAAAATATAATAAATGTTATTAAAATGTCATGAAGTGTAATACATAGTAATACAATTTTAATTGATTAAAGTTTATAGTAATAGAAAGTAAAATCATTATAATATTTAGATACAACGGTACAATAATATATTAAAATGAAATTTCTTCAAGATTGGTAAAATTAAGAGATCACAATAGTCATGTATACAAATATTAAATAAATATTTCATAGGCTACAGCTTTTGATCAGAAAATACAATGTTTTGTTCTTAAATCTTAACAAATAGTTCAATCAGTTATAATTTTTATTTTAAAGGACTTACGCAAAATCTATTTTTTTGTTCAAAACTCTTTTTAGGAAAAAATAATGCACTTCATAGAGTGATCTAATTACAATCATTTTTTCTGTTAGTAATAGAAAAATGTCTTACAAAGAGCACTGGAGTAAGGTAGTTAGGAATGAATAAAAATTATAATTATAACATTTTGAATTATGTAACCAAAACCACGAGAAAAAGAATGAGTGAAAATCAGTCACATTCTAAAGTATATCAGTCATAATTCTAGCGTTTAGAAATATAATTTCAAAGCCAAGTCCAATGCCCTATTTAAGGCTTTTACAAAAAAAAAATAATAATAATAATACAAAACAGCCCACTCTAAAAAGCCAGAGTTTTATCTGTAAACCATAGTTTTGAAAAAAAAAAAAAAGAACAGATCGCTTTTTAAATTAATGCATCATATAATACAAAGTAGGCGGATTGACATTTTAATATTATTTATTAAGTGGTAGATTAAAGATATAACATTTTTTTAAAAATTACTATGTCATTAGCAAAAAATTATCAACCACCCAATTAACTAAAAACAAATTACATACAAAAAAAAAAAAAAATTATAGTCATCTTTATAATATTATATATATATATATAGATAAAATTATTATTTAACCATAAAAAATATATTTGTAATTTAATAACATACGTTTTCTAAAATTCAATATATTGAGAAATGGTCTTACGTATTTATATATAGGTAATGATATTCACCAATATATTATACATATTTTACAGTTCTCTGAGCTAGATAGATTTTTCCAAACAAATTACTATAGGGAAATCAATATATAAATATAAATAATATTATCAATCTTCAGTGAATATATTAATATTGTAGGTAGAAATAATAATATTTAATCAAGATAATATTAATATTATGTTTAATGGACATGCCTCGTATGTTTATGTCAAGTATACATTACATTTACTAACATGTTTAATCAGATTATAAATTATCGTAAACTTTATAAAAAAAATAAACTAATCAATCGTCGAGTATTGTTCAAAATATCGTGGTTTAAAAAACAATCATGAAATATTTCCAACATAAAATAAGTGAATTTAAAATTTAATTTTATCCCATAGTTTGGTAACATATTTTATACATTTATATAAGTTAACAATAGTTTAATTATATAATATATGATTTGTAATAACTGACATGAAAAAAATAATTAAATTCACAATATATGTGCTAAATTAAAACTTCAAATATGTACTAAAAAAAATTACAAGTTTTATAAATATATAAAATTGGATTTTTTAATATTTTGTAATTTAATTTCCCTATCCCATATTTTTTTTTTTATATTTGGGGATTTAAAATTGTAGCAAATATAAAAATTGTTTGATTAATTTCATTGGCACTTTAAACAAATAATTTTGATTTAGAAATGTCAACTAATACATACGTGATAACATGTTTACGTGACATAGAGAGCACTTACTTGTAACACAGTATTTTATAATTATAAGTTCAATATTATAGGATTTCACTTAAATTTCTGACTTCCAGGTTTACAGAAATATTATCAATTGTAAATTAAATATTATTAAAATATGGAATAGGTACTGTAGGGAATAGCAAAGCATGTTAAAATATGACTAACAAAGTAAATAATTGTACAAATATGATTAAAAAAACAAAACACGCATACATAGATTAAAAATGAGTTTTATGAAAACACATATTTACAAAATGTAGAAGATAATTTTATCTGCAACCAAGCAGTGCCAGAGCCAGTTTTGGCAAGGTCATAAACAAAATATTCTGGAAGGCTTTGAAACACCTTATACAAATTAAACCGAAAAGATATATTTCTTAGTTTTGAACTTACAATTGAATTGTTGTTTAAACATATAAAATAACATCAATTCACTACTCACTACTTTGAAAATTAGATTTAGAATATAAAAGCTAAAGTCACATTTTGATAAAATGAAATTGTTACCTTTTTCATGTGTGTCGCCAAGGTATAGGTAATCCATAAATCAACAGTAAAAGTTCAATTTTCATTCCAAAAATACTAAAACTCTGGGTCACTCTTTAGGGGTTGAATTTCAAAATAAAAAATAAACAGTGATCTTTTTTTTGTTTTGAATGTCAAGTGTGCAAAGTTTCATCCAGATTGGAATAAATATTAGACTTGTATTAAAGCTTATATGAATAAAAATTTATTTCATACAAATATAAATATAATGTGTTACTATAAATCACCCCTAAAGTAGATGATCAGAGAAAAATTTCTGGTTGAAAATGGTTTAGACAGAAAAACAAAATAAATGTAGATTTAAATTTAAAACACACATCATAGAAAATCTATACATTTCTTGCTATGCACCGAATCTAAAAATCCTTTTATGTACCACTGCTTGTGGGTCGCACAAGTTTTCCTTCAGGTATTGGGTGGTTTTACCGCTTTTATCCCTATAAAGATAAAGTAACCCCAACAATTTACGATGATGAAGAAATATTTTTAAAAATAGAAAATATATAAACATCAACATCGGTACCAGAAGATAATAAATATTGACCTTTACCACTTATTTGTTAACATGCTGCGCCACTCATAAGGTCCTGGGTAATAATAATTAATAATTTTTTAAAGCACTTAAATAATTAAGACAAGCAATAGTATAAACGACAGTTTAAGAAAATGAAATTGTGTATTTGTGATTCAGTTTCATTCGAATTTATCAATTAGGACAAATGTTGGGCAAAACTCACCATTACAAAACAATATTCAAGATTATTCCATTATCAAGACTAAATTATTATACTTATATGTATTTAGTTCTAAATAATTTAAAAATTCACAAGATGTACATTCACAAATACATACATTTTAAGTTTCAAAATTAGAATTATTTTGAAAATCCAAAGCTAAATTTCTCAGATACGAAAAATAAAAACATCGCGCATCATAGTAAAAAAACTAATAATACATTCTTCCTTCAGCTCAGAATCTAAAAATGGGAGGTCCTAGGCTGGTGGGTGCTCAGTTTGCCCCCCCCCAATCATCCGTTCTATAATTAAATATTTTTGAGTTACATTTTTATTTTTTTAAATATGTAAACACTGGCTATATACAACCACTTAAATATTGGGTGTGTAATATTACTTTAATACACATTTACATAAACATACGAGCCCCTGTTTATAAACTTTGAAATTGATGAATATTATTCAATGATTGATACATATTAATGAAATATTGTATAATTAGTAATAAATAAATGCCAAATAATATTTAAACTAGTAATTTGCTAAAATAAATACTGGGTATGTGTAAAAAAAATAAAAATTACTAATTCAACAATACTTTTTAGAGTAAAAAATACTATATCAAAGGATTATTTTATAAGATGTCTAACATACATAAACACTTCCTAAGTATTTTATATTTCAAAAGAAAATATATCAGTTTTTACATAATCAGATGTATAACGTATAGGTGTCAATTTACTAGTTTATCTACACATAGTAAAATGGACTGAACATAAAAAACTTGACCTGTCACATGTGAGAAATATTATTGATATCCCAGTACCTTAAATTCCTTAAATCGTGCTTGCACATTGTATTATAAGTGCTGGTAGTCAATTGTGACTGCAACAGACAGATTGTGAATGTGATTAATGCAATTTCTATCATTACTGATTAATTAATTGGACACTTAGAAAGGGATGTGACACTATTTGGCAATAATTAGGGATATTCTCTTTTGGAGTAAACATTAAAATGTATTATTGTATATATATATATATATAAATATATAAAACAAAACACTATTATACAAAAACAAGTCAACAAAAATACAAATATTTGTTAAATAATTTGAAACAAAAATATCATGCAATACTATTTTTCGATATATAGCATATGACACAAATACCATTTTAAGTAGTATAAAATGGACTAGTCGATAATAGAGAGCAAAAATTATAATAGTAATAATAAAAATTAATCCAACAATTTCCATTCGGTGATCACAGTCAAATCAAATTAAATTAAAATTTATTGCACTACATCTACATTAATTTGTAATTAAATAATTACAAATAGTTTTGACCTTGTATATCATTTATATCTATCTATCTATATATTATGTATTTTTAAATAAAATATATCATTGCCATCATGAAAAAAGTGACCTAATATGAACTATTGTTTAAATGCTTTATTACATACTTACATATGTACGAAAGTATCTAAATCATATTATACATAGGAACCACTGACACATAATTATTAATTAAAATCAAAATTGAAATGAAATAAAAATACATTTTTAACATTTTAAAACCATTTAGTCACTTTGTGCATGACAGCAATGATACATTATACTTATCTGGTCTGGTCGAATTTAACTTGTTCAAAGGCTTAAGACATGTTATGAATCACACATAATCTATGTGTGATTAATAATTTAGTTATCTTTTTTTTTCTTGAAGTTCATTAGTATTTAATGTTACATCTGGATAACTGGCAAAACGTGCAGTTTCAATTTTTGGGGATACCTAAAAATAATGATATATATACTTTTTTGTTGTATAAAATGTATTTTATAAGCATTTTTATAAATTATTTAGGTAATATACCTTAAAAGTAGGGTAAAGGCCGCTTTTTTTTGTTCTTAAATTTATTCCTTTTGAAAAACCGTTCCAATGATTTCCGGCAACGGCAATTTCATCGCCAACTTGTAAATCCATTTCTTGTGGCCCATCGGCAAAATGAGGTAATATGGCTTCATGAAGTCTACGTTTTTGTCCACCATAGTAATATATATCATCCAATGAGGTATATAGATTTGATGCATCAGGATGTAGACTATTCATTATTTCATAGGCCACCCGACACACCTATAAGTATGAACATTTTAGATTTAATTACTATAACTTTTTTAACCTGTAACAAATTACCTGTGATGAAAATGTACAAACTAAGTAATCACTGAGTGATAAAAAATGTATATCTGTGATGATTCCACTAAGAGATTGATCAGAATAACGCTTACTGATGGATGCAGTTTTAGATATATCAACATCACCAATTATTTCATAATCAGGGTACCTAAAATATGTAAATATTAATTATTTATAAAATGTAAAGTTTTAAAAAAATATTAATATTACATACTTGTCTTTAGCTTCAGAAAAGAGTTTTGGTTCATCTGTAGCTAAATAAACTCGTTTCTTAATAATTTTATCACTTAGTTCCTTATGTTTATAGTACAGTTCAACGTGAACCATGTATTCTTCTAGTTTATGGAATGCTGCTTCAGTACCAACTTTATCTGTTCTTCTAATATGTACTCTTCACAAATACAAATAACAAATGCAATACAAATATACAAATTAAATAATAAATATTAAGTTACCCAACAATTGGTTTTTGGAATTTCACTTTTTTGGCATATTCGTCTAATTTATTACTAGTTGCTGGTTGTGGTCGGAGCATATACTTAAGAAATTGACCAATCCACCACACTACAGGATCTCCATGCAAGACATTTAATCGTGGAACCAAATCTTCAGGTAATGCAAGAGGAAGGAAAGGAGGTCTTGGATTGATTGAATCAATTATAGGTAAAGTAATAACTTGGGTATTTTTATGACCTAGAATTTATAATACAAGAGTAAATAGGTAAACACAAAAGTAGAATATTAAAACATAATTTGCATTAATTATTATTTCTTAATTACCAGGCCATCGATTGGTTGTTTCACCATTTGGTAGAAGGCAAGTATCACTCAATGGTAAGAAGACATCTTGCCACCCCCCTTTGGAGTACCTCCAACCTTTAGATCTCAAAATTAATGTTCTTTCTGTTGCATAAGCAACAATAAAACAATAAACTACATGATGAAGTTGACAGCCGTATCCACAACCCTAAGAAAAAATATACATAAAGACATTCAATAAACAAAAAAATGAAGATACTAGAAACAAACCTTATTTAAGTCGCAAACTAGTTTTCTTGCTTTAGAACAATCAGATGGATTTTGCAAATGTTTCAATCTCTCTTGAATTAAATTGCTGAGATCCTTGTTTTCTTGTATTCTCCACGATGAATGACCATCAACTTCAGCTAAATTTGCGATATCTTTTAATAACGATCTATAATGTTCACCAACTATTTTTTTTATTTTTCCAACATGTTTTGCTCCATCACCAACAACTTCTTTGTTCAACGATTGTAATTCAGAATTCATATAATACCACAATTCTTTAGTATTCGAAAATATACGGCGCCGTAAAAGTTCATATTCTTCAGAAGGATTGATCAATTGGTTTCCTTTAGAATTTTGTAAATAAGTCAAAAGAATTTTTTTATTGTCTATTCTTGGACTAAAAAAAAAAAAAACTTTCATTACTATTATTCTTGTTCAAAATGTACTTATAAATTATAATTAATATTATTAAATAATCAAGCTGAAATTGTTTAAGAATAAATTCCTATATAAATAAATAATTAAGAACCAAATTAAATATTTGACCAAGAAGTAAAAATAAAAGTATATGTACTTTTTAAAGAATATTAAGGAAATTTAAAGAAAATAGTCAATACTATATCTATACAATATCTAATAAAATTTTATTTCATTTCCTCAAATTCTACACTAAAAAAGTTAAGCCAAGAAAAATATCAGATTCTGACTTTATGAGTCCAACAACAATCCTAGTACTAAAATAGTAAATCAATGTTAAGGTTTGCATGTAAAAGAACCTTGGAATTTTAAATATGCAGTAATTGTTTATTTTTTTAATAGTCAAAAAACTTATATAATTTTTTAATGTGCAGTTAAAAAGTTATTTTTTTTACTAATTTTATACAACTTACATTAAACAAAATTTAAGAAACGTGTTTTCTTTTTTTAGATTCTGAGCTAAGTTTGGAATGTGTTAATTTTACTATGATGTGAGCTTTTTTTTGTCCTTTCTGTAAACCACTTTTTGACTAGAAATCTTTGCCCTAATCACTACAGAGTGGTTGCAGGTAACAAATTAGCGAATTATGTTTAAAGGTGCATAAAAGAAGTCAGTTTTTGATTTTTTTTTTTATTAATTAAGTAAACTAGAAAAAACTGGCAATATTTACAGAACAATAATTTCTATTAATATAAATAAATTTGGTTTTTTTTTCTTGTGTTTATGCGTACTAAATTTGTTCTTAATAATATTAGCAATATTAATTGCTCATAAGTTCTTCTTATAATGGTATATAAATATCGCAATTTGGCAGACACAATTGTTCTTAATACTTTGTCTTAAGTTCAACATATTCACCAATATTTTGTTGAAAATTAATTTTTTTATTGTTTAGTTAGACACTGCACCTTAAACTATTTTCATTTGAAGAAAATATCTATCAAAATGTTGCAATAAGGTCACAAGCTGATTTTTTTTTAATGAAAAATACATTTTTACAGAAAGTGTAATATAATTAAATATTACAAAATTTTAAACCATGCATAAAAAAATCATGCAATCCTTTTTATATTATAATATAATAATAATACTTGTCATTTAAATCTAATACTAAAGCATTTAGTTCAGCATTGCTTTTATGTAGTTTATCGAGTTCATGAAGAGCCTTGGCCAGTCTTTGAGATGAATCTGTATCAGTGCCATCTTGTTGTCGTACAAGTTTAACAGTTACTAACAAGAATGCAACCCAAGAAAATGCTAAAAACGCCAAAATGCGTAGCCAGCCCTGCTGCCTCATTTTCTAATGATTAATGATTCTGTAAACAATTTAACACAAAATACAAATTATCAGTGGTAGTTTAATAATGTAAAATCTATCTATGGAGAAAATAATATAAAGGAAAATTATCGACTTAGCGTTTACCACAGTAAAAGAATATGTAAACTGTACAGCTATAGAATACTGAAAAATAAAACATGATATAAGTAATATAGCCTTAATTGTATGAAATACATTTGGATCAAATAATTGTCACTGAATGTTACTTTTCAACTGGTGGGTACCTATATTATTTGATAAAAATTAAATTAAATTAAATACATAAAGTAAGTAGATATAAAAAATTAGACGATTATTATTTGGTTTGTCGGCCACAGCAAATCATTATTATAATTTATAATCGAATTTTATGTGTTTCTCGCTTTTCGGGTTTTCTACAACTTCAGTAGGGGTTGATTGGTTAATTAGTGATTTGAATGGGTTAATAACACAAATAAGTTCAGTTCACAGTTTGCAATGGCACGACTGTGATCAAGAGTCGAGCGTTTGACAAGTCAGGATTAACGGTTAAAGGGCGGGGAAAATAAAAACGTAATACTCGAGAAAACAATTTTAAATTTCTTAACTTACTTGATCGGGGACCATTTCGACGACGAGGTGGCAGCGGATTGGCGGACACGAGACGTCAGACGATCATAATTATCATTATTACCGTTTGCGGAACCGTAAACGAGTAATAATTACGAGACGGCATCGGCCCCCTCGACAACGTATGTACTTAATTCGGACGGAAATCCGTTTTCTGACTGTCGTGGACCACAGTGAATATTATCACGGGCGGCGCGTTATCACTTATCGCTAGCAAATTATCGTGTTATCACGGAACACGCGCGACGACGGAACAGTGCAGTGTGTCCGCGGGTACGTCCTCGTATCGATTGGCCACTTTGACCGTGTTTTCCGCAACGTTTTTCACGGTTTTTCTCTCGGTGAAATCAGTATAACATTTCTGTTTTCTTTAAGCAATAAACCAGTAGTAATTAACATTAACCGACGGTAGGTCCTGACGAAAACATCAATAATAATACGTAAGTAGCTACGCGATGTTGTAATAAATTATTAGGCACCCATATTATTGACGAACGAGCGAGATTCGGGTAAACTGGTTTTAAAATTCGCCCGCAGGATGAAGGACGGCGTGCACATGCCGCGCACACGCACTGTCCGTCAATTATTATTATTTTTACACCATGTATTATTGCAATACCAAACGAAATAGTAAAATTACCATTACAATAATAATATAATGCCGAACCGGACGTGCGCCGGTCGAAATCTCATTGCGAATCGCATGTCCTCCAGACGATTCCGTCGATACAATCTACACGGACATCGCCATTGTACCTACCTTATAATAAAGTAAAAATTGCCATTAGTTTTTTTTTTTTTACGATTTTTATCCGCGGCACGGTGAAATCATTCGCGAAAAAGCCCGTTAAGAATCGTACCTATTTTTCATAGTAATTATTTTTATAAACTGATTACCTACCAAACGTACCTAACAAACGTATGGTGACTATAGACAGGAACTGCCTATGTTTGACTATCGATAATCAAACGGAAAAATAGTGGATTTATTTTTTCAAATTAGGTATATGTATAAATACGTTATGTACAAATACGTTGTTTTTCAGTCAATGCCATATAGGTAATCAAGGACCCCGAAGTTAATTACCTGTACATAAACGGCTATTTCATTATAGGTACGTTTTACTTGATGTTTTTATATTCGATAATTATGATTTTTATTTTTTTTTTTCTGATGATAACATCGTTGGTTAGTAGTTATTCGCTCGTTAGGTAGGTCGTAGGTATAATATCAATGAATTATTTTAAGACATAATATTTATACATACTATAGTAAATAATTATTACGTTGGTATAGGGAAAATATAAACTGAAATAAAACTGCAAGAATATTAATCGGCCATTAAAAATAATAAATGGGTAGGTAAATGCAGAGAGACTAATATAGATATAATTCTGCATAGGTTAGGTGTTGGTTAATATCTGAAGAGGAGAGGGTGTAGATTTTTTTTTTTATTCCCCATTAGTATACAATTTCTATGAACATTTATTGCCTATAATTTCTCAAAAAACAGTAGGTTATACCGTTACAGTAAATGAATAATTTGTATAGTCTTGAAACCTACATAGGTACACTTACTTAATACTAACGTCATGCACATTATACACACTTTCAACCCTTGCTTCATTTGGGAAATCTGTAGGGGTGTTCAAAATCAAAAAACACAAAACGGTATTAAATTCGAATTTGAAATTCAATCCGCAAAATAAAACAACTTTAATTTCCGAGTTGATGGTCCAGAGAGAGCCGCTAGAAGTGCCCAACAGACGCGTGTAAAAGATTACGTGTATTACAATAATATGTACCTAACAGAAACAATACACTGTGCATAATATACCGTGGAATAGTCGGCGAAAATCGATAAACAAAATTGTTTTAATTTTTGATAAATAAAAAGAAAACCGTGATTGTTTAATTATACAAGGTGATAATAGTTTTTAAAAATTCAGATTCGTATATTATTTAGCTTGCGTACAACATGCGAAAGGTGTCTAAACACGGCCGTGTTATTTATATTGGCCTATATATTGTGCATCATATTCGTAAATTAAAAAAAAGAAAAAAAGTCATTAGATAAATAAAACAATTTTTATTAAAAGTAGGAACCAGATGATTTCTATATGTTTTTTTGATTATCTCGGATAGAACTAATCACTAGGGTGTAAATGTTGAAATAGATAAATGTTGAAATCAAAAATATTTATAAAATCTAATGATATTTCATATAATTCAACGATAATTGGTAGACTATAGTAATGGTATTGGGTGCGAAGGTTGTTAATATTAAATTTGTAACGGAATATTAGAATTCGGTGTACTGCTCATTGTGAAGTGAAAAATTTGCCGACTGAATTACCGGGACGACCTATAATATCATAAATTCGATTAGAATTTCCGCGATACGAACCGTAAAATATAATATTATGTACTTTGAATGTAGGATAGAGGCCTGTAATTCCCGTTCTTATATTCGTTCCTTTCGAATAACCGTTCCAGTGGTTGCCGGCAACGTGGATCTCATCGTTTACTTGTAGGTCGATTTCGTCCGGCCCGTCGGATTCATGCGCCAGTACGGCTTTGTTGAGTCTGAAATTTTGACCCCCGTAATAGTACACGTCGTCCAAAGACGTGTACAGACTCGACGCGTCCGGATGGAGGGTATTCATTATCTCGTAGGCCGTTCGACAGACCTGATGTGTATAAACGGCTGGAGTTTAATATTTTTTTTTTTTACGTATTGTTACGGGAATTTGAATTTTTTTTTTCGCATTTTAATGACCACTTTAATTTTAACGCTTTTCCATTATTATAATACCCGATAGCCATTTAAGGGGTACGGCCGTTTTGACGGACGGGTATGACCTTTTACCCCGAAAAACCAGACAATCAAAACTGTAAGAATTAAAATTATCAAAACATATTATGATCTTTCAAACCATTTTATTAGCTTATTTATTTAATAACATGTTGGATTTTTAATTTTAATTTTAAGTCTATCACGAATAAAAAGCAAAATTCTTTAAGTAAATTTTGTTTCCATTTCCAAAATATCCCAGTAAAGAACTTAAATAATTATAATCTGTTCTTAAAATCGAAATCTCTTAAACACAATTCCTTTACAGTTTTGTCTGGCTTTTAGGTTTAAATCGAATAATATGTAATACTAATACGTTTCCCTTAATAAATTATTTAAATTATTATCAAAGTACATACCTGCGACGAAAACGTACAGACTAAGTAGTCGCAGAGCGATAAGAAATAAATATCGTCGACGATTCCATTTAGTGCTACATTGTGATAAACGAGGACGTCCGTGGTTCTGGAAATTTCTTCATCGCCGATAATTTCGTACTCGGGATACCTTTATTAAACCATTGGTATGTGAATTTGCGGAAAAACCGTTAATGTGTAATAGGCGAATTAAATTTCATTAAATTTTACCATTTGAGAAGGTTGGAGACTATTTTCCAAATTTTATTTAATTATGTAAAATTTGCAAATTATTTTTTATCTTTTAATGATCAGAGTTTTCCACTAATCTACTGCCCAAGATTCATTTAAGGGGAAGGAGGTACGACCGTATCAACCGACTAATATGACAATTTTGATCCATACGCTTGCAGCAAAATTTACTCACTATACCTACCGTTCGCCCAATTTTGAATTTGTAAACATATTTTAATTTTTTGATTTCTGGTTTATGTTTTGTAGGAAATATTCGTTTGCTGTAGCACATGATAAGTCTACCTTTTATTCTTAAAATAATCACGGTTTTAAATGTGCCATTAAAAAAAATTGCAATATTTTTTCTACAAAACATTATAAGAATCATACGAAGTTATATCGTATTTCGAAATAGAAATTGAACTAATAGTACGTCTATTTGTTTAACTCCAGTTTATTAGTTTAAATTCATAAAATAACGAATATTATTGCAACTGTCTTAAAATAATTTTTTTAATTTTTAAAAGTCAAATAATTTAGAAATAATGTTATTTGCATTACTTGAGTTTAGCCTCGGTGAACAAAGTCGGGTCATCTGTAGCCAAATAAATTCGTTTTATTATGACTGCGTCGCTCTGTAACTGTCTTATTTTATAATATTCTTCGACGTGAGTCATGTATTCATCGAGTTTATGTATTTTAGCTTCGTATATAATTGTGTCGGTTCTTCTAATATGTACTCTAAATGTAATAACAGATTTACATTAATTATCTACATGGTGATTATTTTAAGCACTCCCTCGCCCCATTTTCACACTTAAATAATCATAATATAGTGTTTTATTTTTATTTTTTTTAATATTTAAAAGAATATTATTATAGAAATATCTATAAATTTTGATGTTGTAAGTAACATCGGTTTTTTTTTAAATTGATGTTTTCTTGTTGTTATGGTTTAAGATGAATACACAAATACATCATAAGTTTATAATAACTAATATTTTAGATTCACCCAACTATTGGTTTTTGAAATTTGACTTTTTTCGCATACTCGTCTAATTGTCTACTAGTTATGGCTTGAGGTCGTATTAGGTACTTGAGAAATTGGCCTATCCACCAAACTATTGGGTCTCCGTGTAAAGTACTTAATCGCGATGCCAAGTCATAAGGTATATTTTGAGGCAGATAAGACGGTCTATTACGGAGTTCATCGATTATAGGTAAAAAAATAACTTGAGCATATTTATCATCTATTCCTAAAATTCATTATTATTATAATAGATAATATCACAAATAAAAAAATTGTGCAATTTAAATAATTGAAAATTACCGGACCATTCGACAATTGTACGGTTTACTGAAAAAGAACAAGTGTCACTTAATGGAAAGAAAATATTTTGCCATTTAGCAGCATATGACCAATTTTCAGAATCCAGAACGAACGTTCTACGTGTCGCATAGGCGACAATGAAACAGTAAACAATATGGTGCAGTTGACACCCGAAACTACATTTCTGCAATATTATATATTATTTTGTATTCAAATAAATATGATTTATACTACTGTAATTTTTAATCGCAAACATACCTTTTTAAGATTGCAAACTAGTTGTTTTGCTTTGGAACATTCGGCCGGATTTTGTAGATCGTCTAACCGGTTTTGAACTAAACTGCTTAAATTTTCAGATTCTTCTTGCCTCCAAGTCGCATAGTCGTCTACTTTGGTCAAATCGGAAATGTCTTTCAGTAATGATCTGTAGCGTTCGCCGACCGAGATTTCCATATGACCGATGCGTTCTACGCCTTGCACTTGTTTTCCCAATGATTTCAGTTCAGAATTTATATAATACCAAAATTCTTTTGTATTCGAGAATATACGACGCCGTAGAATTTCGTATTCTTTAGACGGGGCGACCGGTACGGCGTTTTTAGCATTCTGTTTACAGGATGATGAGCTAATTATTATAAACACTTATTGTTACCGACCTTAAGTAATACTTTGAAATACTCTTTTTTTTATTTTTTTAAATTCATTACGATTTGTAATGTTTTTGAGTTAGTAATATTTTGTTTTACTATATTATATTTAAAAAAAAAAAAACTTTAATGCTTCAAAGTATTAAATATACGAGTATTTCAAAATAAAAAGTGTATTTTGTTTACACGAATCAGTCAGTGAGTTTATTATACATAAGTACTTTTTCGGTCTGGATTCTTATCCTAAAAAAAAAAAACACAAAACATATTATATTACTATAAATCCTAATATTGTAGAATTTGTATTGATACATAATGTTTGTTCCCAAAACTTTGAAGTAATCGGTTCACCGTTAGTGGTGCCTAAGTGTTTAAAATATAGACATCGTATATCAAGGGGCCCCCCAATTTGTTTTCAATTTAACAATTGTGAATCAAAGCACCTACATAATTCAATATGTAAGTCATTTTTAAAAAAAAAAATTTTAAAAATCAAATTCTGGCCCACAACAGGCCCCTCCCAGCAACAAAATCTACTATGACATATATTATTGTATATTTATCTATGTCATAGATAAATTAGGTGATCGGTGCCACTGTTCACCGTTAATAATATTATATTAAAATAATAATTGAAACAATAATATGAATAATTTATAAAATATCATTTTTTCGTTTGTGTAGGTACGGTACACAATATTTGTATATAAGGTTATTGATTTTCTGGGTTTTGGTTGAAAATCTCATATTAAATTTTGAATAAACTGATAAATTTGATATACTCATTAATATTATTTTGTATTCCAAATAACCATGTGAAAACCGTTTTTATCAAGAAAAGTTGTATATACAAATATTGTGAACAGTTACAAGTATACATAATATAATTTACTGGTTTTGTAATTCCACCAGCTGAGCGTCCAATTCGGCATTGTCCGTGCGCAAATTCTCGAGTCTCGACAGTGCGTTGTTAAGTCTTTTGTTTAAATCTTTGGTCTTGTAGCATTTCCCAAAATCCAGTGTAATCATAAAAAACACTATGCACACGAGTACAAAGTACCCGGATAATCGAAAACAAATTCGCCATCCTAACTGATCGTACGACCGTAACGGAAAATAATTGCGCATACGGGTTTCTACAAAAAACAAGACGCAGAGATAAAACCTCGGAAAAAATGAGATGATCATAATATTCGTGTATTTGTGGAATTTCTTATGGGGAATAGGGAAAGTGAAGTAGAATTAAATATGGTGATTGTTTTTTTTTTTTTAAAATTATGTTTTATAATAATGTGTCTTCCTATATTTTTATGCCTGCAATAACCTACTAAGCAAACAAATTGTAAAACTATTAATAATTTTAAAATAGTTAGGCTGCAGGTGAACGTTTGTACATTTTCAGAGTAAAAATATTCGAAGATACTTACGTGTTATCGTTAACATTGGAAATATTCAGACAAACTGTTGTACAATTGAAAACTACAGAATATAATTATTATAGAAAAAAATTATTAATGTTTTCAAATAAGTTACGAGTAAATCAATTTTTCGCTATATTAGGTATAACACTGAAATCTATGCATTTCGTTTTATTTAATAATTACAGTAGGAATTACCTACCTAATTGTGCCGATATCATTTATATGTGCAAACAATGAGAGCCAAATGACAGATAAACATAAATAATACGCATTTACATGGTAAACATCATTTCCCCTCCCTCCGTAAAATTGTAGTAAATCATTAAAATTATTGTTATAGGTGAATTTAGTGCTTGACTTTTGGGGGAAAATGAATACATTATATTTGTAACTTGTCACATATTTATACACAAGCGTATAATCTTTGCACTTTTATTTTTAAGTGAGTTCATAATGTTAATCTATGTAATGTAGGCAATAATAATAATAATTCATGCGTGATATGTAAACAGCGAGGGACAAACGACAATAGTTATATAAATTCGTCGGAAAAACATAAAATATTTTTTAATCTCACTTTGTAAAGTTTGTTCGTATATCATATTACCAAATGAAGTTAGGTGCGTTTTGTTTGCAATAGTTGTTATTTCAGACAATACAGTGTGATTTTTTTTTTTTTTTTTTATCGTAGACCACAGATTATTATCTCCCAAGGATTTTTAGTAAATGTTATTTTGGTTTTTTTTTTTTTCAATCGTTATAGAAATATATTGTTTAATCATCTTCTATTTTCAAATATATATATTTCTTATTTCGTATGACCGTAAAGGGTGACGTTGCTCAGGAGTTTTGAATGGTTGGGGATTTAGTATATAATAATCATGATTCATCTATAAATCGTTGAATTTTCTTTTGTCACACCTAACTCGATAATGAGAATTTAAAAGTTGGATTTAAAAATGCCAATTTTTATTTAATGAATCAAACTTTTTTTATAGTAATTTAACTGAAATATTATATACGCGTAATTTCATGGTAAAATTATTACTATATACTCATAGTTTGTATTTTTATGCGAATGAGTGGGGAGAGGAAGTATAAAAACTCTAACTCTCTCCCTTCTGTACGCGTCACTGACCGTATACCATAAATATATATCGATTTTGACTTTCGATCTGAATATATTGATAGATAAAATTCGAATTAATCACATTTACAATTTATTTTTAACATTTGTCACATAATTATCAACCATTAATTATTATTCGTTTATTTCTTCGTTGAATTCATCAATATTTATTGTAATATTAGGATAAGTGGCGAATGGTATGGTTTCAATTTTCGGAATTACCTGGATGGACGAAAAAACAGATACAATTTTATTACGTCGTATAAATAAAATTATTTTTTTCTATATTATTACTGTAACCTAAACGTGTAACATTTATATTTTTCCTATGTATACCTACCTTAAAAGTAGGGTAAAGTAGGAATTGTTTTGTTCTTAGATTCATTCCTTTTGAATAACCGTTCCAATGATTTCCGGCTACTTCAATCTGATCGCCTACCTGTAAATCCATCTCTTCCGGTCCTTCGGCTTTGTGTGGTAAAATAGCGACATTTAGTCTGTGTATTTGATCATTGAAGTAATATGTGTCGTCTAAAGATGTAAACATAGCTGACGCGTCGGGTTTGACACTGTTCATTATTTCATAAGCTATTCGACAAACCTGAAAAGAGGATACAAATATATTTGACATGCAAATGTAATTTTATTTTTTATATTTTTCATATTCTAAATAAAGCGAGAAATATATTGGTTTTATTATAATATAACGTTAGCAACTTTTAAACCAGAAATCTTGACCATCGATTTCAGAGTTGGTTTTTGGTAGCAAATTTCGATTACGAGTAGTTGGTGCATTAAGTTTATTTTTTGAATTTTTTTTTTTTTTTTTGTAGATTTCTTAATAATTGGAGAAAAACGTGAATATTTACGAAATATGGTTTTCTTTTATTTTCAACTTTATTTATTATTTTGAAATTCAGTTAAAAATAATCGTAGGTTTAATAATTTAAATTTTGTAGCTACTGAAGTAAAATGTTTTTCCATAATACTTTCTATATTACTTAATAAGCTTATATCTTTATTGAAATCTGAAATTTTTCGATCGTATGTATTCGAAAATACATTTTTAAAATTTTTTTTAGAAAATCATTCAAATTGTAGCATTTCAAAACTTTTTTAACCGAACTTCGTTCAGAATCGTTTTTCGTTAATAATGAGTTATCATTGCGTAAAATTGTAAATTAAATTATATTTTGTATCCCACATTTCTCTTACAAAAGTAATCTACGTTAATAATAATAATAATATAATATTAGATAGGAAATTTATTATCAATTCGTAGTCCTCCGATCTAATCTAGAAAAATATTCTCTATTTAAATTTTTGTTCAAAAAGGGAGAGGGTTTCTATTTAAAAAGTAAAAGTATGTACTTATTTAAAGTAATGGAGTAGGGATAAAAAATTAAAAATGGTTTTAAAATAAAGCTTAAATGATTCCATAATGATTAGAAAAAAAAATTGAAATCAAATTCACTTAAAATTCTCCAAAATAATTGCTGTTTTATGATAAAAAAATTAATCTGTACATACACAGTGATTTTTTTAAGCATCTGATTGACAACTTGCATTAAAACATTTAGGTTTTTGTTTGAAAAATTAAAGTTGGTATTATTATAGACTACACTGTGTTATGACAAAAATTAAGACATTCGATGTTTATATTATATTTCGTATAGCATTTGAGCAGCATCAAAACGCATTTCCATATTTATAGTAATAATTATTTACAATAAAAGGTTTAACATGTAATAAGAAATTCGATATTATCGTTTCATTACATAAAAAAAAATTCAAAAATCAGAATTTAAATTATGTATAATTTTAACCATACAAATGGGGTGAGCATGCTTAAAAAATCATCTTATATATTATTATAAATATTTAAGAAAAATTAGGTAATGGGTGGATATGTATCCTGTTTCTTTCCCAATTGTTTGACCGCTTTTGCTACGCATAATCAATATCTTGAATTTTTTTTGTGTTAATTCTGATAGTTTTAATAATATTCCAAAAATTTAATTTTATACACATTGCAGCATATGAAATTTAATTGTTTGACTTTGTCGAACAATGAAAAAAAAAAGTTTTTACGTACATTTGATGAAAACGTACAGACCAGGTATTCGCAAGAAGCTAAAAAATGTATATCGATAAAAACATTCACTAACGAATTATCCGATTTACGTGCTTTCGGGATTCCAGTTTTAGATATTTCTGGGTCGCCAATTATTTCGTAGTCGGGATACCTGAAAAATATCAATGTTACGATTGTAGCACAAAAAATATGTTAATTGTGTTTAAATATTTTATTTCACTTGAGTTTAGCTTCATCGAAAACTTGTGGTTCATCCGTAGCTAAGTAAATTCGTTTCTCACACGGCCTGCCGTCGTACAGTTCTTTGATTTTGTAATATTCTCCTACGTGGTACATGTATTCGTCTAGGTTGTGTAACGCGGCTTCCGATTTAATTTTGTCTGTTCGTCGGACATGAACTCTGCAGACGATATAAAGACCATAATATGTTATATCAACAATTTCATACGAAAATCGCAGAACATCAGATGAAAATTAGCTGTACTTACCCGACACATGGTGTACGGAATTTGATGCGTTCGGCATATGCTGTGATTTTGTCACTAATTGATTTTTGAGGCCGGAGCATGTACTTCAAAAACTGACCTATCCACCAAACGCCGGGGTCACCGTGCAAGACGTTTATTCTCGTAGCCAAATCTTCTGGAAGTATAAGTGGGATGAATGGAGGTCTTGCACGATTACTGTCATTCACGGTGATTAATGGTAGGACGAGCGTTAATACTTGAGTGTTTGGTTCGTCTGAAAAACACAGACGGTAAGACGCTGAACAACACGTTTCGAAGCGAATACCTACGCGTCGAATTTCTCGGCCAAGGGGCGACTGTTTTGCCTTCCACCGACTCGCAAGTATCACTCAGTGGCAAAAACAAGGTGTTCCACCCTCCGCTAGTAAACTCCCAGGCATCATGATTATACATGACCATTGTCCGTCCAGAACCGTAGGCCGTAACCATACAGTTGAGCAGATGATGTAATCGACAACCAAATGCATACCAATCATTCTAAAAACACGAAAATAGCATGTAATGTTTGTGAAAATTGGTTTAAGCTACAAAATTAATTTTGACTACAAAATAGAAACATGATTTTTTGGAAAAAAATTACACATTTTTGTTTTGGCTAATAAATTTTAAACCATTTTCGAATTAATGCCTTACGAACGCCACATATGTTATACAGTTAATTGATTAAGAAATAATGAAATTATCAAATTATTGTAAGCTCATAAAAACTAAACAATCCTAAAAAAATGAGTGTTTTTTGATTGATAGTTTAATTATAAGTAAATCATAAGTAAACAATGAAATGATAATTTATTTATCCAAAACTCACAGTGTCGAATTGGCATACGACTTTTTGCGCATTGGAACAGTCCGGTGGATTTTGTACGTATTTCAACCTCTTTTCGATTAAAGCACTTAAATAATTGTGTTCTTGTTGTCGCCACCGAGCATGTCCATCAACATCGGCCAGTTTTATCACATTGGTTATTAATGATCTATAATGTTCGTCGATCATGTTTCTCGTTTTCTCAACATAACTTACGTTTTTGAACTCTTTGTTCAACTCTCTCCATTTGGAACTCACGTAATACCAAAATTCTTTTGTGTTCAATAATATACGTCGTCGCAGCAGTTCATATTCTTCGGGTGGTCCTTTAAGTTTGTTCTTTTTAGTTTTCTGTTAAAATGTTTTTTTTTTTTTTTATTATTAAGATTAGTTATTATGCAATCGTTTATAAATTTATTGTTATAATGCTCAAATTTTTTCAGCTTTGATATTTTTGTGTTCATGTTTATTTTTTTAAATTCATTATGTTTATAAGATATTTATAAGTAAGTTACGTATGTTGTGGTATAGTAGAATGGGCTATCAAAGTAAATCCTATGTTGCTCCCATAGTGCTGTTATCTGTTTCACTGCTGACCGGATGCTAATCTAACTGATTCACTGCTATACTATACCGATATGACACCAACAAACCGATTTGTTTCATTATTAAAAAAAAACCTGAACAATCCCCTTTAAATTTTAGATTATAAATCCGGCGTCGATACGGTCGGTAACAAGTCGGTTAGCGGTGAATCGGTTCAGTGGAAAAATGTTTGGTAGTAAATTGGCCCATCAGCAAAACGATCAACAGCGAAATTTCCTAGACCTATTTTCCTTATTTTATAAAATTATTTTAAAATAATATCATTATGTATAAATAATATAAAATAATTACATTAAATGGTATTTTCAAATAAGATATAAGTATTAAAGTAAATAATGTGATAAAATATGATTAAAATATCAAAAAAACTTGTTTTCTATAGTGATATAAACGGTTTTTAACATTGGATAATTGGATACATATACGAGAATGTTGTCACTTGCCTAGACTCATCCGAAGGAATCGTATGTTCTTCATTTAAAATAACTGATTCGTATACGGGTAATTTTTTAAAAGACGTCCTAGGATAATGGGGACAGGTGCAGCCACTGTTATAGATAATTTAATGTACATGTAAGCAACGATAAACTATTGTTTACGAAAAACCGATTCTGAGTGGAGTTCAGTTGATAGTGATGCTTTGTGAACACTATATATGTCATATTATATTAAAATAATTAAATAGGCTCTATATATTTTTTTCAATAATATTTGTTTAATTTCGTACCGATTTTCTTAGTTTTCCTATATTTTACCCGGTTTCCCATGTTTTATCTCGGTTTTCATATTTGCTGGGAAAACTCTTGGGGAAATCGAAAAATGATCTGTTTAAAGTACTTCCCCAGTGAAATTTTCTTTTAGAAAAATCGCTATTATTATAAATTGGAGTAAAATTGCTAATAGAAAAGTTGTGCACATGGAAAAAAAATCGTAATATTTTAGTAATATATTTCGTACATTTTCCCGTTTTTTTTTCTGTTTTTCAAATTTAATAAGAAAACTCCCCGAAAAGGTGCTGCACTTAAAAATTTAAGCAAGTCTTCTAGTAGAAAAGTTGCGCACAGATAAAAAAAAAAATAAACATTTTTGTAAAACCATGGGTTTCTTCGCTCCACTCAGAATCTAAAATACGACTTTCTTATCTTGTGAAAGCAGCAGTCTCCGTATACAGATCCTATTCATATAAGTTTAAGAATAATGCCCCAGATAAAAATCATCCCTAGAACTAAGTATTTGTGGAGTATTAGCATATAGCATATGACCAATTTTTGAGATACGAGAACCCGAAAAAATTGATGTAAGTTAATTTTCTTTGGCGAACGCGTTCGAAGATGAGAAGAAATGTTCAATAAAATGTATGCGTATAGAAAATCTTAATCTGGTGTTTGCCATATTTTGTTAAATTTACTTGTGATTCATGAACGTTTTACCATATAAAATAATGCATTTTAATGCTCGATTTTGATTTAGTTTTTACTACTATGGTATTTATTTAAATTTTTAAGCCTCTGTTGTACAAATCTAATTTAATTGAATATTCTAATTTATTGTTAAAAAAAAAAAAAGTACGTATACTTATTAATAAATTTTAAAAAGCTATTAAGTTTGTTGCTAACACAATTGCAAATAAACATTATGAATAACAATCAAAATAATGTTTTATATATTTATAAAAACAGAACTTATTAAAAAAAAAAAAACATTATAATTTATTAATATTGAATATGTCAAGAATACTTGTTGTTTTTCGTTGACTTTGAGCCTATAAACATAAAATATAAATTTGTTATTATATTAACACAAAATGAGTATTTTAAATATTTACTCTAAAGAGTTGGAAGATTCTACATATTTTTACTTTTTATTTTAACCATTTTACGATGCAATACGAGATAATTCATCACGGTTAGTTTTCTACCAAAAATATTATTCCAGTAGGAAAACAACATGAGACTTTTTTTGTTTCATTTTTGTTCTAGTAGATGACTAAGTAATTTTTGATTATCTTGGTAGGTTTTTTAAATAATTAAGCAAAGTTGAAAAAAAAACGTAGAAATAACAGGAAAATTTACGAAAATAATTCTTTTATTATTTTCAATTTTGATTTTTTAATGTTATTCTGTACTTGATAATATTATAGAAAACTTATATTTGTTTTTCTAGACATAGTGAAATTTGTAAAACAATTGAGTCATTTTTGAGCTATTTATAAACATTTAAATTTTGCGAGTTTTTTTACGTTATTTTTATTTTTTGGATACTTAGTAGATAAAATTGTTTGAATAAACAGAAATGGTTGAAAATTTAACAGAAGATTCATTATAGGTCAAAACTTAGTGATAAAAAAAAAAAATTTAGTAGGTATAATGTACATTTTTATAAGTTTTATTAACATACAATTTTGACGAAAACCGTAAATATTACGGCCTTTAAAAACATAGTAGTAGTATTAGTTGTATTTCTTCTCTTATAGCCAATTATCAATGTAACCCAGAAATTAAAAAAATCAAATAACAAATTTATCGTTTCTCCTAATCATTAAGAACGAATACAACGAATATCAAAAAAATGACCTCCGTAATGCAATAGCTAGATCCAAAATTGGACAAGTTTCTATAAAGAAATGTTTGATTAGCACAAGATTTATTAGACAATCCGTACACAGATCACAAAGAAAAAAAAGACGGACATACTTTGAACAATAGTGGGCCCAGGGACCTGCCTAGTAGGGTGCAAGAGGTGCCCACGCACCAGGTTTTATGACCATATGGCCAATACAAATTATTAAAGTTCTGTAATTGAGCGTATGAGTAAATTTCCAATGGATAGGTTTTCTTTTTTTTGCTTAACGGTAAATTTTTCTGGCATAGGGTGCCGCTGATTTTGCTAGGCACGGCACTGGATGAGCCATTATTGTAGGTTAAAAGTGTGGAAGGTAAGATGGGAATTTAATGTATCTGTACAGAACGAAAAAAACGGAAAATAATATAAGAAATAAAGATATTAATTAAAATATATTACGGCTTTTTTTTGCTGTGAACAACTTTTCTACCAGGAATTTTGCTCGAACTTTTAATGATATCAATGTTTCTAAAAGGAATTTTTACTTTTCGATTTTATCGGGAGTTTTCCTAGTAAATGTGAAAAACCGTGATAAAACATGGGAAAACCGGGATAAACATAGGAAAATTGGGAAAATCGGTATAACATTAAAGAAATAGTATTAAAACAAATATATAAAGCCTATTTAATTGTTTTACTATAAAATAACATATACCAGGTGATTCATTTAAATGGGTACACTATACTCATTATCTCAGAAAGCATTAACTTTTTCCAGAATTTGTTTTCTAGAACATTTATGAAATAAGCTGCTCTGCAATATTATTTTTATTTTATTTTTTATCACCCTTATTTTTGGAGGTGAAACCACCACTTACTTTTGATTTTTAAATGGCAACCTATATTAAAAATCCCATAAATAGATGGAATATTAGTTAAAATAAATTTTAGTGTTGAAACGTTTGATTTCTGTTAAGTCGTTTACGAAATATTCCACTTTTAATTTTAGATTGGAGGAAAGTAGTGGTGCTCCACTACTCTCCTCAAACCTAAACTTAATAGTGGAGTATCTCGTAAACTGATCAACGGTTAGATAAACTAATGGAATTTTTAATTTAGGTTGCCATTTGAAAATCAAAAGTAGGTAGTGATTTTATTTCCAAAAAAGAGGGTGACAAAAAATAACATTAATATAAAATTGTAGAATTGTTTGTTTCTTAAATTTTCAATAAAACAAAAACCAAAATAAATTAATATTTTCCAAGATAATGAGTCCACTTAAATGAATTACCCGGTATATTGTTAACAAAGCATCATTATCAACTGAATACCACTCAGAATCGTTTTTTCGTAAACAATGGTTTATCGTTGCTTACAGGTACATTAAATTATCTATAACTGTATGTGCACTCGTTTCTATTATCCTAGGACGTCTTTTTTTTTTTGAGCTCTAAGTATGACTTATAAATTATAATAAACCACCTATTGGATTTTTAAGCATTTCTGTTTGGTCATAGAATTTTATCCATAGAGTATCTATCGAATAATAATTAAATATGTAAAACACATGCAAAATTAAAATATCTACAAATACCTAGTTCAAAAATGGCTCAAATATTTTGAAAATTTAACCATTTCTTCTAGAAAATGCAATACATGTCTTGCTGTGATCAAAATCTAAAAACACATAGTAAAACCAATAAATCCCTCGCTACACTCAGGATCCAAATTAAAAAAAAAAGCGATATTTTTATAACGAACCTATGTGATGGGTACTCATAGCTCGATGTTAAATGCATCATATCGTAATTTTAAATATTCTAAACATTCATATAGTTAACGTTTAAACGACAGAAAAATTAATATGTTATACATTACTTTTCACTAAGGACGATCACTTGTTGTTTTAGTTCAGCGTTTTCATCGAGAACTTTAGTAAGTTCACACAGAGCTTCGTTTAGCGTTTGATTTAAACTATCGATATTGATGTATTTTTGCTTCCGTTCTTGGTGGACGGTCATCGCGAAAAATACTATCCA
This sequence comes from Cinara cedri, assembly GCA_902439185.1. Classification (NCBI taxonomy): domain Eukaryota; kingdom Metazoa; phylum Arthropoda; class Insecta; order Hemiptera; family Aphididae; genus Cinara; species Cinara cedri. The sequence continues at coordinate 327,565 of CABPRJ010000010.1, read as the reverse complement.
CGAAAATACCGCTAAACTAAAGATACGAAGCCAAAACAGACCCCTTCTCATTTTTCACGTTATCGCGGTTACTGTTGACATATTATTTTTGTTGATATTAAACAACGACAAAAAATAAAAAAAAGGTTATTATTGTTAAAAGGATCTATTGAAAAAAAAAAAGAACTATATTGGACCGTATACGAAAGTAAATTATAATAATATACTCTATTGTTCATGACCGGTTTTTAAAATGAAAATATATTTAGATTTTGAAACAATAATATTGTTTTTATTACTTTTCGAATATTATTCTACTTCATAGTGACTTTTTGTCATAAAAACCTACCTGAATATAATATTAATTATACAAATAAAAAATAAAATCTATGCTGTAATTCAAAACGTCTATAAAATAATGATATTTTGTACACAACACTATATCATTAGTAAGTAATTATTTCTATGAACGTCGTCTAGGATGTATTGTCAGGTTTTTTATTTTTTGGAATTGATTTTATATCTACCATTTAACAAATACCCAATAACACGTCAATTATAATGAAGTTGACACCGAGTGTAACGCACCACGTGTGTAAATAATTCGCGACATGAATCGAATGCGTCCCCCATAGAATTTATCGAAAAACCGCGGCTTATTGTTTAATTTCTACAAAAAAATTATAATCGTTTGTATAATATCTATTAAAGTCACGTTTGGGAAATAAATCCTATAATTCATATTTCATAACGAGAGTGGGTCACGAGCCGTCGTCGCGTGTTCGTATCATATAATATAATATGGGATGTTTAAAAAACGTAAGACGCACTCATTTTCTCGAAAATTACGAAATTAACTTTTTTTTTTTTAGGAAAATTTAAGAAACAAGCAGTTATAAAATGATTAAAAGTTTTTTAAAATGATATTTCACTTTTTAGTTTACCATTTTGTTGGTGGAGAAAGAGCAGCATATGAAATTTTTGATAGAGCTGGTTACCATTTGAAAACTCAAATGTGACAGTGGTTTCATCCCTAAACATAAGAGTGACAATAAATAATGGTAATATAACACTTTAGAGCTGCTCGTTTTTTAAATTTTGTTTAAAAAAGAAAGTTAATACTTTCAGATGAGTCTCTTATGTTATAATGGTCACTAATATTTATCGAGAAATTCAAAATATTACAATGGTATTTCGTCTAAAAATTGATAGGTTCAATTTGCTCGGTAGATTTAGGTACTAGTCTTTGACATTGGTACATCTGTAGCATACTTAATACATAGTATACAAATATCGACCAATTTAAATTTTAAAAACATAACCTAACCTAACCGTCCGTAAGCATTTTCCCATACCATACATTATTGTATCGCAATAGGTCGTTTCTGTTTGATCAAATCTCAGTTGTTCCAGTATCATAGCCAGCGGGCAGGCTTATCCGCTTTTATCTAAAAATTAACATAATTTTAAAATCATAAATATATATTAGTAGTCTTTCTCATTTAAACATTTATATTATTTTATCTGGCCTCCGTAGACAAATATTTCTAACTACATAACAAAAAATGGAACTTAAACATGTTTAATGTCCACCATGGGTATTTATTATAATATATTTAGTGTATTAGTATTCATATTATATAGTATTTATATTTACTATAAAAAATTAGAATTGGAAGCCTGGACCAGAAAAACTGATATTTTTGTTAAAGTAAACCTGTGATAATATATGTTTATTGCTTATAAATTCAATAATTTTCATAATGTGTTAAAATTATTTACAATCAATCAATATTTTTTACATTCATACGTTCTATAATTTAACTGCCAGGTATATTATTTATTTATTATGAAATAAAATATAAATAATAGTCTTTGCCTAGTCCTAGTGAATAATAATAATAATAATGATAAAATAATTACCGCTTTTACCTATACCACTTTTGTTTGTTTTTAATAGTTCACATTTGCATATATTATTAATTTTAATGTAACAGTAAAAAGCTTTTATATATTTCTTTATAATTGCAACATTTATTCAGATATTAAATGGATACGAATACATTAAATGAGATACATAAAATTACAGTCAATTTGTTCATAAGTAAAATATCGATATGGGGTAATAAATACCTAATAAATAGGTACGATAAAATATTGTACTTGTATCGCACTTGAATCATCAATTGAAAAACAGAAGCATTTCCAAGGACTATTTAAAAAAACATAGATGATGGAAATTTGATGGAATTTTTTTTGGTAGGGTATTTGTGCTTATTCATACAATTACAAATTTCAGCTAAACTATGGATAATTTTGAAGAAGTTAATAAGCCACCCCCTCAATTTTCGTATATGCATAAAATGCGATGGTGACTGGACGATATTTATATTCATCAATAGCCAGTTTTTTGATTCTACGTAATATGTCGTTAAAAACAATATACTAACGATATTAGAAATATAATGTGCGTCGTTTTATTAAAATGTAAATAGGTACCTACTTAAAAAATATTATACAATCTAGTAGTTGGCGTTAACGGTTATCGCGTTTTAAATTGTAGGTAGGTATCTGTCTACCGTGGTTACAAAATAACACGAGAACTCGTTTAACAACGGATTTGTACGTAAAAATATTCGAGTATTACAATATAATTATTGCTTCACCTCGTTTCGTTTAATATTAATTTATCCTTCCGCCGAGGAGGTGTTACTAAAAACTTACTAATTTGATATTAATACTTATAATATAGGTAGGTTATGAAAAAATTGTGCGGTCGGTATATAATTCGGGAGGTCATTACAATAATACATTTATTTATATTATTTTGTTTCAGTTGGCAGTTTGGCCATTATTAAGTTATACACGGGTCTTATTATCAATTTAAATATCTGTCATCGCCAATTAAATTGGTAGGCAGGTAAGTACTTGAAACGAACAAATTAATATATTATTATCTTAGCTCTATGAAGGTACTTATTTAATAAAAAAAAAAAAAAAACAAAACAAAACGCAAAAGTTATTTTAGATTAATACTCAATGGAATATCATATAATACGAATAAATTGTAATTTACGATGTTGTCACAAAATGATGATTTATGATTTTTTATTATCATTAAGTATAATATTCTTCTTTTTTTTTTTGATTTTTGTGTAACGACGATGATTAATAAAATGTCCGATAAAGATAATTCAATTTGATTCGTTGTTTTTCAATACATCAACGCGCAGCGCATCACTGTTCATAGTAACATTAGGATAAGTGGCAAAATGTAACGCTTGCAGTTTTGGAATTGCCTAGAAGAACAAAATAAAATACGTTTATCAAATGTATAACAATCGCTTATAATAATAAGTATTATACATATATGCATTACAGATTGCTCGTACCTTAAAAGTAGGATAGAGTAAAAATTGTTTTGTTCTTATATTTGTTCCCTTTGAAAAACCGCCCCAACGATTCCCGGCGACTTCGATCTGATCGCCGACTCGTAGGTCCATCTCTTCCAATCCGTTTGCGCTATGAGGCAATATAGCGACGTGCAGTTTTCGGTTGCTATAATATTGTGATGTATAGCCCAGCGGTTTGAAAAGAGCGGAGGCGTCTGAGGGTCGGAAACCGTTCATTATTTCATAAGCCAAACGACACGCCTGCGAATAGAATTAGATAATAATTACGTCTATTGTACTTAATATTTGAGTGATATACACTTGTAAATTTTAAAATAAACACGGCATGGTATAATATATTTATCCTTGAAAAATAAAACTGAATCAATTAATATAATATATTTGATATGTGTATACCTACTGGATAATAAGATCACCGAAATTCGAAAAGGTCAATGTAATTTGGTATCCACACTTGTTTAAATTAAATCTTGCGAAATGATTAATTTGTTTTTATTTTAGTTTTCAAATTTAGACAATTCAATTTATGTAAACTACGCGTTAAAATAAAAATCTGGAATGCACAATTTTGGAATCAAGAATTTAATTTACGGACATCGAAATCTGTCATTTATATATTTAAGACTTGTATGCATACTAGATTTTTACGCGCTTCCAAAATACACATTAAGATTAAAATATTAAACATTCACTTTAAAAACATAATTGTACAAAAATAAAAAAAAAAAATGGTCGCCAGCGTGGCGTATGATTGTAAAAGACAAGCAAAAAGTTTAAATTTTAAATAAATATATTTTATCAATTTAACCTGATCTCAGTGGGTATATAATATGAATTTCCTTAACTTTTAGATTCCTTGGATTTCGAGTTCTCAAGACTTAACTGTACCTACCTACCATACATTAATGTTAATAAATATAGGAGATTTTATGATTAATAACAAACAATTTATTATTCTGCTGATATAACTCGATACGTACGTTAGACGAAAAAGTACAGACTAAGTAGTCGGAGAGGGATAACAAATGTACGTCTATGATGGCATTCATTATAGAATCATCCGGGTCAATTGGGTTTTCGGGAGTTCTGGTTTTACGGAACATGGCCGGATCGCCGATTATTGTATATTCGGGATATCTAAAAAAAATCTCGTTATTGTTAAAGTCATGTAAAAATACTTAAAAAAAAGCTAATATTGGAGATGGGAGCGGTCACTGTTGTAGGTGAAAATTTGGGAAGGTAGGATACATAAGGTTATTTCATTTATATCCGTAAGCAACGATAAACGAAAGACGATTCCGAGCGCAGTTCGGTAATACATAATTTAAAGTGCCATAATTTTTTTTTGCGATTTTCATTTAAATTTTATTTCAAAACGCTTATTAAAAAAAAATATCCGCCCGATGATTTTGGTCTAATATAAGTATTACTACCAATTTTCAAGTCGACGTGTATTTATAATCAAATTACAGTATAAAAACTCCCAAAAATTAAATTTTCTTAAAATCTCAAAAGTGGCTCAAAAGTTTTGGCAATAGTATCGTGAGAAATTAAATCAATAAGGCAACAAAAAAGGTATCTTGTGATTTTTCGATTAAATCATTTTTTCTGGTAGAAAACGTCGTCCGTATTTTTATAAAATAATGAAATCGTGAAATTGTACGTTTTCCCACTTAAATGCTTTTATTTAAAAATGACATCGAAAATTAAAAAATGATAACTTTAAAGTATCATCTAGACAACTTGAGCTTTCAGAAACGTTGCTACACATAAAAATTGGAGCAAATTTACCAGAAAAAACGTGTCCATAAACTAGAACCACGAAAAATAATAATAAACAGCTTTGTAAAACCAATAGCTCCCTCACTACGCTCGGAATTTAAAATTTGTAATATTTTTTTTTACTTGCTTAAGTTTGGCTATGTTGAATACTTCAGGTTCGTTTGTACTTAAATAAATTCGTCTCTCAAATAGTTTACTTGAGTTCAGTTCTTTGAGTTTATAATATTTTTCGACGTGATACATGTATTCACTTAATTCGTGTAGAGTGACGTCTGCATCGATTAGATCGGTTTGTTTTATATGAACTCTGAAAACGAATATGTGTTATTTGTGCCAGGCATGGATTCAGGTGCTGGGGGGTGGGTCGTAGAAGCCGCGGTATCTCAGCTTTCCGCCTGTCTTTTTTTCTCTGAATCACTGGCATAATTAACGGCTCAGTCCTAAAGGTTTTCTATTTTTCTAAAATAATAATTTTAATTACACATTTTTACCCTTAGAGGAGTGAAATGTGGGTTTGTTCAAGAATATCAAAGAAAAGGTGGTCGAATTTGTGTTAACTCAACGTACATTGAGAAATTTATATTTCTAATGAAATTGACACAATTTTGAGAACACTCAAGGACAGCCAAGTGGGAGATTAGGTCAAGACCTGGAAGTTTAGGATGGGGTGGCTGACTCCAAATATGCAAAGGAAAACGAAGGTAAAGAAAAATGAAATTGACAACATTTTAGATGACTTTACTAAAACCTAAGATAGAAGAGTTGAACTTTAGTATAAATTTCTTTTTAACCTAGAGTCTCGCCTGATTTGAGTATCTGTTTTATTTAAACTGGAGGCAAACAACATGTTTAATGGACTGTTCAAATGAATTATAAACCTATATTCGATTACATTTCGATGTCAAATAATCTTTTACCCGACACACGGTTTTTGGAATTTGACGCGATTGATGTACGCGTTGTATTTGTCGACGGTAGATTTTCGTGCCCGAAATATGTACTTGAGAAATTGGCCCTTCCACCAGGTTACCGGGTCTCCATGTAAGACGTTTATTCTCGTGGCCAAGTCTTCAGGTAGTACTTGTGGGAATAATGGAGGTTTCTGATGGCTATCATAGTTATCCATGGGCAGGTTAAGTGTTACTACTTGAGTGCTTTTGTCACCTAAAAACATAATATTTTGATGATGTTTTGAATAAGTAAATAGGGATCGGCTTACGGGGTCGCTTATTAACGTTAACTACTTAAAACGAGTCGTAGGCATAAATGGTATTCTCTGATTGGCTTTACAACTTATCACAAATTTATATTATCATTAATATGATTTCAATGATAATATTAATAAACATGCTATTCTGTTAAGTATTTTTTACTATTGGTACAAGTTTGATACTGTTTCAAGGAAGTTATAGTGTCATAAGTGTTAACCTTAAACCTAATCTATAAAAATCACTACGGGATTAAATAAAGTATGGAAAAAACGCAACGAATTTGGTCTATAATCGTTGGTTCGAACCCGACAATGTTGAATATTACTATCAGAAAGTACTTTGTTGAGTTTAGAGTTGCATGATAATGCATCTATATAAAACGAACAACGGCATATCTGGACAATCAGATGATTCCATTTGTAACCATGACTCGTTTAGTAGGGAACGTTAATACACTACCTGGCCAAGGGGAGACCGTTTCTCCATCCGCCGATTCGCAAGTGTCGCTCAAAGGCAAAAATAACGCATTCCATTCGTCGCTGGTAAAGTTCCAACTCTGTGGGTCGTCCATGACCATCGTTCGTCCGGTAGCATAAGCCACGATCATGCAGTCAACCAGATGATGTAACCGGCACTCAAATCCACACCGATTTTTCTATAAGGAATAATATTTCGGATTCTGAGTGAAGTGATGAATGTATTAGTTTTACAATGATGTTTATTTTTTTTTGCGAAAAACTTTTCTACCAGTAATTTTTCTTCATTTTTTAAGTTTAGCATCTTTTCTGAAATTAAATTTTGTCTGGATGGTATTTTCTAGGAGGTTAGTTTTTGATCTTCAAGCAATTTTCATGATAGTTGAGAAAAACTAGGAAAAAACTTAGGAAAACCGGAACATTTACAAAATGTGTTATTTTTAAAATGTAAATACTCGTATTACGGCCTTTTCAAATTTGTATAATTGAACTTCATTCTGATCCTTTTTCGTTAGGTGGCAAAGATTAATTGTTGTGTACAGATATACATTAAATTTAAAAGGATTTGCGTTTAGGTCATTTTTACGAAATTGTTGGCAAAAATGAAAATTATTTTACTCAAAAATATTCAAATTCACTTTAAAATAAATTTAAAAGAGGCCGTGTTGTTATCATAAGTACCTATTTATTGTGTAATCATGAACCTAACCTAACCTAACCTAACCTAACTAAAATATTTATTATTACAAAAACCGTTTCACGCAAGACTTTTTACTTTTTTCATATTTATAGTAAACTAGTTGTCTCAATTGACTTGTGAAATAAATTGGTTTCTCCCCATGTCCTTATTAATAATAAATATTTTTAGTTTATATTTTATCCGGATCATCAGTTGTACGCCAACGCTTTAATCACAATTATCCATCGTATCATGTTGACCGTATCAAATTAAATGCCTATGGTAACTCTCTACTCTCGATTTAATGATTAGTTTCAGATGTAGTCCAAGTCCAAGATTATCATTTTCATATTTGTGTATATAGGTTACACAAAAACAAATTTTAGAATAGATTATATAGGAAAGAACTTTATCTAAGTCGTATTATGCTCAATTTTTTTAATAACATTACCCACTATTTTTTGAAGGGTAAATTTAAAAAACTAAAAAAAAAAAACAAACCAGAAAGTTTACAAACAAGTATGATATAACTCTAAAATTGTATTAATCTAAGAAAAAAATAAACAGATTGATAAAGTTCATTACGTGTTCTGAAATGTTTGTAACATTTTATTGACTATATAAATGTGGTGCTAACTAATTTTCCAGTACCAAAACCATTTTACAGTCAAATAATGGCTAGTATAATATCTTCTTAAAAATTATCAGATATCTGTTAATACTCTGTGTCAGCGCATTTTTTGGCTCAAAAACATGCGAGTAAAATGTCTTATGCTTATGCTCTTAGAATGGTCCGATTTCGAAGATTATTTTTTTTTGGAAAAAAGGAAAATCTTTTAAAGACTGCATTGAACTTTGTTTTTCAATATTTTCATCTCAAACTTAATAATATTATTATTATTTTAATTAATCTATATTATTATTTGGAATTAAATTAATAATCTGAGTTCAATATAATCAGTATAATGTTGTTTATCAATAAAAAAAAAAAAATGGTAACAAAATATTATATTAACAATAAGTTATCCTTTTTCCTATGAAGTCATTTCTGTCCTTTAACCTTTAACCAGCCTATATCTTACTCGTAAGTGGGTATCAGGCAGTATAATAATGAAAAAGTCTTATCTTTAAGGTGGTCAGTTAAATTTCAAAAATAATTGTCAATTTTTTTAAAATTGGACCATATGTGAAAAATTGGCACCAGTTTTTCTTAAGTGTTTTTAACGACATTCTTGAATGCGTTCGAAAATTAAACAACTTACTCGACTAATCTAACCTAACCCTATTTTGGTTTTATTCAAGACATTTGAGTTTTGAATCCTCGCTATCATTCAGTAACAGAGTTGTTAACTTCGGGTTAACTCAACTTACCAAAGATAAATAGGTAAGTTTTTATAGCTCTATTGATAAAGATACCTATCATATATTAGTGATTACAGACCCATAAATTTTGACTAACGATCTTTCAAACGCAATCTAAATGTTCAGCGGAACGTGATCATTTTTTTACGAAACTCACACTGACGAATCGGCACGCGAGTTTTTTTGCCTTCGAACAATCTGGCGGATTCTGCAAGTACATCAATCTCCGTTCGATCAAATCGCTTAAATATTGATGCTCACGTTGTCGCCACTGATCGTGTCCGTCAACTTCGGCCAGTTTAGCAACATCGGTTATCAATGATCTAAAATGTTCGTCCGTTATTTTTATCATTTTCTGTGCGCAACTCAAGTTTTTAACTTCTCCGACCAACAGTTTCAATTCGGCATTTACGTAATACCAAAATTCATTCGTGTTCGAATAAATACGCCGACGTAATAGTTCGTATTTTTCGGATGGTTCTTTCGGCCCGGTTTTGTTGGAATTCTGTTAAAATGATATTTTCATCATAATATTAATTTTATTATTATCATTATGTATTTCCAACGTTTTATTATATATTTTTTTTTTTTATCGACAGTTCAGTGTGAATGTAGGTACATACTTGTGTTCTGAGGTATTCTAATCTGAAAATAATAAAATATACTATTATTATCATTGTATGCTCATACGATAGTGACACAGAAGAAACATTTTCAACTAGGTATTAAAAAAAGCAAATAAATTGTTTTTGATCTAATTTATAGTCCCTACGAACATTTTTAACTTCATCTAAGATAATGGGGATGGGTGCAGCCATTTTTATAAATAATTTATGTACACCTGTAAGCAACGATAAACCATTGGTTACGAAAAAACTATTCTGAGCGGTGTTGAGTTGATAGTGATGCTTTGTCAACAATATATATGTTATTTTATAGTAAAATAATTAAATATGCTTTATATATTTTCTTTAATAATATTTCTTTAATGTTGTACCGATCTTCCCAATATTTTTACGTTTTCCCAGTTTCCCAATGTTTTTTCCCAGTGGTTTACATTTGCTGGGATACTCTTGAAAAAATCGAAGAATTACCTGTTTAAAGCACCTCCCTAGTGAAATTTCTAAAACATTACTATCATTAAAAATTGAAGCAAAATTTCTGGTAGAAAAGTTGTCCACAGAAAAAAAGAAGGCCGTAATATATTTCAACTAATACCAACATTTCTTATATTTTTCCGTTTTTATACAGTCTTTCAAATTTTATGAGAAAACTCCTAAGAAAATCGAAAAATGGCCTCCCTAAAGTACCTACCATACACCAATTTCTTTTCAGAAGAGGTGCTATACTTAAAAATCTGAGCAAGTCTTCTGATAGAAAAGTTGTTCACACAAAAAAAAAAATAAACATCTCTTTAAAATTATAAGCTTCTTTGCTCCACTCATAATATAAAAGTATGCCAGGAAAATCCAACTGGCTACTAGGTAGGCCAAAGTTTCGTTTTAAAGATTATATTATATAAAGTAGGATTTTTCAAGAATCTTAGGAGAGGAATAAGGAAATTTATACTGGAAGGTGGTATAGTGAACAGAGAAGACTGGAAGCGACTTTGTTCGGCAGGATGGTCTCAACGGCTGTGATATAAAAAATAAACTTATAACAACATGTTGAGTTTGTATAAAAATAAAGTATCAGAAATTATACTGTATGAGCCAAATTTAAAAAATATTAATTATGACATTTTATAACATATAATACGTATATGTAGAACTTCTAAACCTTATATTATGAGTATATTTAATTTTCATCTAACTACTATAATATTATTAGAATGAAGAAGTATAATACTTTTTACGCAAATCGATAACTCGTCGACTTAGTGCGGTGTTGTTGTCATGCAACTCGGCGATATCGAGAAATGCGTCTGTTAACGTTTGGTTCAGCCGATTTTCTTCAGTCAAATTGTTATGTTTCGGATCGTCACTCGTATTGTTTATGTTTACTATCAGATAAACGGCCCACAACAAAGCGAAAAAACAAAAACCCTGCAGCCACGACAACTGTCTCCTCATTTTGTTCAGTAATAACACGTAGAAGTTTCTTTTAAACGTTATAGGTAACACTCGAAAGAATATATTTTGTTGTTGTTGATATGGCACTCAGTATCACGCTGAAAGAATCTATTAACAAAATATGTTTTTTATAAAAAAGTACTTCAACATATCTGCTTAAATTAGTTGAAACTTAATGTAAACACGATGATGCTGTATACTTAATAATAATAATAAAACAAAATAAAAAATAAAAAATTCTTAAATTTTGACAACTGCAATTTTCAAACAGATATTTTTGTCTATTAATATTTTAGGAGGAATATTTTATTAGCATATAAACTGTCCGTAATTTATATTTTAGCCGTTAAAAACAAACCTAGGGTTATAGGTGCGTTAATGAAGGCCTAATTTACAAGTGTAAATAAAAATATATTTTATAATAATTAATCGCCACATGTGCAAATAAATAAATTAAATCGTTAAATCGTTTGGTGGTTACCGCGTGTACGTACTAATATTATATTATACTTTGTTATCACATATCGTATTTGATTACGGTTCCGTTTTATTACGAAACGATAAATAAAAAACTGATTACAACATAATATTATTTCCTGGGTATAATAATAGTATTCTAAAGTAGTAAGCTACATTATGAATATTTTCTTGTATGTTTATCAGTATGCGCTCTATTTCTCATACGGTTGAGAATTTAGAATGCGGTTTTCATCAAACGATTAGTTAGGCTTTACAAATGATCCTTGTTGATTTTCAGTCCAATCGGTGAAAACAGTTCCAACGACATGTGTTGTTTTACTCGCCAGGAGCTTGCTCCGATTTGCATAGGTTTATTTTGATAATGTCATTTTTAAATTTTATACTTGATAATGTCGATGTGTAGCGTGTACTTTATATATTAACTTTCGCTATTATTACGCATTCCATTTAGACAAGTACACCTGTTCACCATTAAAAGGTTTCACCTCAATGAAACCACCAGCAGGTATGATAATACCATCGAATCTAATTTTGGGAAAAAAATTAATTTTCCAGTTTGCGAGTAGCGATTTTAGATAAATAACACAATTTGTTAAATTATATAAATATTGTTTTTGTTCTTCTTGTTTAGTCAGAACAGGGTTAAAATCTTTGATCCGTTTGATGCTCCTTTCTTCCAAATCATTTACATACAACTTTCAGCTATTGGCACTTTAAAAGTATATTATATTTTTATGTTTATAAAGAATTTGAACTAAATATTATTATATAGACACAAATATCGCCATATGTTGCGAATCATACGTCTATTATAATTATTTGACGATTGGACATACATTGGACGATAAAGTACAAACTAAATGATCACAACGCAATAGTAAATATAATTCGCTAATGATATTCATCAGTGGAATTTCTGATTCGCGGACATCAGGTATTGCAGATTTCGATATATTTGGATCACAAATTATTTCGCATTCTCGATATTTGGAAAAAAGAGTATAATTATTTTTTTGTTATCGGTATGTCTTATAAGGGTCGAATATTATTTCGATTTATGTTTTTAACTTCTTTGAAAATCAGATATTCGTCCGTAACCAAATAAATTCGTTTAGTAACCACTTTGCCATTTTGTGCCAACATGCTGTAATTTTCTTGGACGTGAAACATATATTTATGTAGTTCAATGATATGGGCTACTTTTTATGTGTCATTCCGCCTAAATTGCACCCTAACAAAATTTGTTTTATAAAGTTTATTATTTTTGTATATAAAAGCGTCATTACGGAGTAGTGATGGCTAGCAAGTAGCAACGGCAATCTTGCCATTTTTATAAGTGTTTTAAATTAATATTTGCGTTAACCTATGAGTAATTTTTTACAAACAAGTGTCATTTTCTTGCAAATGTTCTTGAAATAACCAACTAATTATTTATTATTATTATAGTTTGAATGTATGAAAAAAAATTACTCAATTAATTTTTGATTACTGAATACATCAATATCTATTTGATATGTTTCTACCTACGAACAATTAACTAGGACTTGTCAATAATCCACCGACTGCAACTTTATTTCATAAGACAAAATATGAATTAAAAATATTATTCAAGATTCTCGCAACCCCATGATTTTATTTCAAAGGATGCCTATGTTTGTAGAGATAATATTCGCACTCACATGTACGAATATTTACACTTGACTTCAAAAAAAGGGGCAGGGTTCGAACACGGTGCTAAACAATAGATATAAAATTATTGTACATCCTATCGTCTGTATTTAATAGTTCTTATTATAATATTAAAATAGGTAATATGCGTTGTTTGATACCTTGTATATGCCATGCTTTTAATGTTACTTTATTGATAAGATTTTGTTTATTATTATCGTACATTTTTCTTTACGGGAAAATGGCTGTCGATGATCGTAGTACTTAAACATTTTTATGTAATCAAATGTAGTGCAATAAACTGTACAATGAGTTATGTGATTAATAAAACATTTGTACCACGTTTCAAGTAGGCCGAAAAAATATTGTTTATATCAATTAATATATTTTTTCGTTCTACAACAAGCGATAATAATATAACTACACGCTCGGCCTGCACCAATTCGACATTAGCTAATGCGAAAATGATCACCTTGTAAACACTTTCCTGCTGTTACCTGCTGTAATAAAAACTGAACTGAGTACATGTTTAGGTAAAATAATTATTGAAAGATCGCCTTTTTTTTTTTTAGTCGTTTCTGTGCGAAAAAGTTATACAATAATATGCTCCCGGCTAAGCAATATCATATAAGATAAAACGTAGTAGATACCTATTTGTTACAACTATAATATATTATGCGAACCGGTATGAATAATAATTTAGATATAATATTATAATCCGATTTAAACAGCATTTTCGTTATTTTTTTATTATCTTGGATTTTAGATTCTGAGTGGAGCGAAGAGCTTATGGTTTTACAAAGATGTTTATTTTTTTTTTCTGTGGATAACTTTTATACCAGAGGTCTTGCTCCAACTTTTTTAGTTTTTATTAACAATTGATAGCAATTTTTTTTAAAAGAAATTTCACTGGGGAGGTACTTTAGAGAGGTAGTTTTTCGATTTTCTCAATAGTTTTCCCAGCAAATGTGAAAAATCGGGAAAAATCATAGGAAAACCGGGAAAAAGTAGGAAAACCGAAGAAATCGATACAACACACTTATATATTTCGAATAATTGACATAAAATAATGTCGGAAAAATATCTAAATGTGCAAACAACTCGAGTGGGCAGACGTTTTCTGGAAGCCGAACGGCATTTTGAAGAAAACTCTGGTTGGGAAGATAAGTTGGAAATTATCTATAGAGCTAGAGGTCACTCTAAACGCGGTGTTGGGAAAGACAGAATCAAAGATGATTAAAAAAGATTGCACTCGAGAAATTACAATAGTAGATGATATAGACTAATATATAGACTAATGACAGAGGTAGATGCAACAAGTCTTTCAAAGACCGCAAAAGCACAAAAAGAATAAGGAAATATCTAAATAAGTAATATTTTAATATTTTTGATGAATTCTTATAAAAATATTAATATCATAGATAAACAAGTAAACAACAGATTTTTCTTGTTATCAATTGACTTCTATAATAATAATGACTTAATACTATTATTGTGATAAAAATTAATGTAATCATTTAAATAAGTATTGTTGCTATTGTATATTATGATTACACTGACCATCACGTATTCGCTGTATAATAATGGCATATAGACATAAATACCAAACGGAACTTTCACGTTCAAATATATGAATAAGAAAATATATGTTTGGATTATTATAAACAAGTTGGTAGGTAATATTAAATGATACAACTAATAATATAGGTAAGTATTAAGTACGGTTTCAACAACGAAACGACATATTTTTAATGAACGATTGTAAAATGTCAGTGTTGCTCCACACAATATAGTTACAGGACTATTGGAGAAATTTTTACGCACGTGATTTTTTTTTATTTGTCATAAAAAACAAAACAAAAAACTGTCCAATTATTATTAAGTAATTGTCCGATCTGTTTGATAAAGAATAAATTATATAACTCATCATTAAAAAAAAAAAGTTTCCAATGTCGAATACGATGTTAAAAAATATATATTGATATCGACATTATTATTGTGTATATTTAAAATGTTTCAATTAAAATGATTGGTAATATACGTTGTTATTAGATACCTACGTTATGTTATTTGTTCTGCGTATATATTTAAATCGGCTGTGTTTTCATAATTGTACGGGTATACCTACGGGGAAAACTGGTTTTGGTTGAAGTGTTTATTGACATTCTACAAAATATTATTTTTGAGTAATGATACAGAAAATATGATGGATCTCAAAACCCGTAAAAATAATAATTAATTCGACGTAGTTACACGTGCAAGTAATATGCATAATATTATAGTAATTTATACCGCGATATTAATTATACGGTATTTTGTATTGCATAATATCCAACGGATGATCGCGGTCGCCGAATGGACCGCGAAAACAGTCACGCTATGTTTTTTTTTTTTTTTACATTTTTAGCACTCTCGTGTTTGTCTAACTGTTTGTAAAATTAAAACGATACGTAATCTAACTAGGCGGTTTTTAATAGGGTGCTATCCGAGCTGCGTCAAAACAATACTTAACTACACGAAAAATATGAATATTATTAATATAATGTATAGATATAATAACTTAGAAATACACGGTATGTATTCATTTAATTTTTTATATTCAATCGCGTTTTACATTTTGATTGTGATATATCTGATGACAAATTCTTTTGATGATTATTAATATTAAAAAAAAAAAAAAAAATTAATTTGCAAAATGTAATCTTAATTTCTTTATTGATAATAGATGTAATAAATTAAATTTGTATAATATACATTTACAGTTTAATAAACAGGTACTTGATTAATAAAAAAAAGTAATAACATAAATTTTATCCACAAAGTGTGTATAAAGTGTGTACGTGTGTATACATTTAGACAAATATTGGTATAATTCCATAATAATAATATTTGTTGTCATATTTTGATGTTCAAATTATTCGTCTCGTCTGTAAACGAAATATTTATTTTATACAAGGTAATACATTTAAGTGGGTTAACTCATTATTTTGGAGAATATTTAATTTTTTGAAACATGTTGTATAAAAAAATTAAGAAACAGGCAGTTCAACAACTATACATTAATGTCACCATTATTTCTGAGGGTTTACCACTTACTTTTGATTTTTAAATGTCAACCTATAGTAATAATTCACAAATAGATGGAGTAATAGTTAAAATAAATTTTGGTATTGAAGTTTTTGATTTCCATCGACCCTTTGACGAAATATTCCACTTTTAAGCTTTGGTCGGGGAAAGTAGTAGTACATTATTAACACGCCACGTGTACAACGACACGACAGTTGACAGAAATTTAAAATGTCAATACCAACATTTATTTTTAACAACACGCCTCACTGAATAACATCTATTTATGGAATTTTTAATATAGTTTATCATTTTAAAATCAAAAGTAGGTAGTGGTTTTACCTCCGAAAATAAGGATGATAAAAAATAAAATGAATATAAAATTGTAGAGCTGTTTGTTTCTTAAATTTTCAAGAAAACAAAACCAAGAAAAGTTAATACTTTCCTAGATAAAGAGTATACCTACTTAAATGGATCACTTTAGATGTTTACTTTTTAAAATTTCTTTTTGTGTGAATACTTTTTACCAGAAAGCATACTCCGATTATCAATTACAGCACTTTGTCTGAAAGGAAATATTCTCTGGGCGGTACTTTAGAGAGGCTATTCTTTACAATTCCCATTAATAGTCGAGATAGTGAGGAAAACCTGGTTCTTTAGGTTAAAAAAGATTGAACGATTAAAAATAAAGTTGACATTGACCGTTTTTATTTATTTTTTGTTATGATTAAGTTTTTATTATTTTATATTTTAAATCTTTTTTAAACAATCACTGTTGTCATGGAAACGCACATTTTCGTGTTCATTTTACCATAATATGACATAATATATATGACAAAGCGACACTATCAACTGAACTTTAGTTTTTATTTAGATAAAATTGTTTGAATAAACAGAGATGCTTGAAAATTGAATACAAGGTTTATTACAAGTTGAACTTGGTAATAAAAATAAAAAAGTTTAACGTAGTAATTTTTTCTATAAACGTTTTAAGTATACATTTTGATGTCAAAATTAACTTTGCTCAGAATTACGATTTCACAATAAATTTTTTTACGTACAGATGTAAACTAAATATCTCTTTGTATTTTATTCCTTCCTGAATTCCTACCGATAAGACTAACAGTGACACACCCGGCAACATCTTCCTATATATACATCAATTCACAACCAATCGTTTCTGATTGGTCCAATTCTCAACCGCTTGTGTAGATAATACACGACAATACGATATTATTTCATGCTTATTATTTCCATTTCATTATCTCATATGAATATTTTACATAGGTACACTATACGATTTAAATATCACTGGAGATACCCTAATATAAAACAGTTATAACAAAAAATTTTCTTGTAGTATACTTTGGATTCGAATCTGCCCTCCACCTCGTGGTTAACAAGTCGTTTAATTCACGTAACGAGTCGATTTGATCGCGGAGAACGATGTACACAGTAAAAATCTTCGCCGGTCTTGTACTATTTGCGCACGATTAAAACGATCCACAGGAAAAACACCAGTCAACCTGTGAAATTTATCAAAAACCGCCCGGGCGCTAGCCGTGTCATTTCATTTAATACACGGACTCCTGAAATATACGTTTTCCGAGTCCTTACCGTAAATAAAAAATGATAAAAATAAATTATTATTACAGTCGCTTCCCGTGACCAGGTTATCATAATAATATTATTGAACTTTTGCGAGTCGCCTCCCATAAATGTACGAAAAAATGCAAATGGAATGAATGAGTAGTGATAGTTCTCCAAAAAAAACCATGACCATTTTTAAGGTGTTTCGCACCGATTTATGGCATTTATTATTGACCTATCACATTAAAATATAAAGCTTATGGTTGCGTTTTTTTTGTCACAGAAAATACAGTTTTGATTAGTAAAAATGCGACTATTTTTATTATGCCTTACCTTAAAAGACGCGGATCGTGGTTAAAAACCATAGGGTATCATAGATATCATCGTAATATTCAAGTTCTAAATTTTTGAAAGGGTTATAAAAAAATAGAAGGTCGTGATGTGATTTGTATAAATTTGAATATCATTACTGTATATGAACGATTTTTTAATATCCTTAATATTTATAGCGAATGCTTTTTATTTTTTAGATTTTGAGCACAGTGAGGAATGTATGGTATTACTATTGGTAATGTGTTTTTAATGTTTTTGTTTTTTTATGTCTGTAAACGATTTTTCCACTAGAAAATCTTGTCTAATTGAAGTATCGGGGAGGGGGTTATTTTTCATTTTTTTTTTTTTTATAACTTCATATAACCAGGAAAATTTTTAAAGTTTACGTAAATAACGGTTTCATTATTTACAACCTAACTACGAACTAATAAAAACAAAAATTTTCTCCAAGAAATATTACTACACATAAGAAAAACCGAGTAATATTTCTGGTAAGAAAGTTGTTTACGGGGACAAACTAATCGCCCACATCACAATAAAACCAACAGGTACATTTTTCGCCACGTTCAGAATCTAAAAGATTATTATTATTAACTGTGCTTAATCTCCGGAAACGACAATAGTATAAAATTCTCAAACACGGGAAATTTAACGATGTCGAAATCGAATTTCACGCGCGTATTTTTTGCAGTAAAACGGATACGATTTTCTCCCGTTCCATTTCCGACCGCAGTTTATTTTTTTGTGAAAATGTTCCCTGTACAATATATTATATTACTGAAAAAAAAAAAATCTATAGTCATCGTTTGTATACCTGTAGCCACGCCGGCGTGGGTGCGTTTAAATAATTCAAAATACTGTGTAGTATAATAATTAATAATATCGTATCGCGTTAATATTCAAATGTGGGTTTGACACTATAAAATTTATAATACGCAGTCGATATATATATATATTTTTTTTTAGGTTGTGCGCGCCCGGCACCGTTTGCATATTTTATATTGTATCACTCTAGATAGCAATAATTATTATAATACCGTTTTTTTTTTTTTTTTACGTGCACACGGAATATTATGAAATAATGAGCCACGCGATATTTTACGAGTATATACTCGTAATATAATACGTGATTATGTAAAACCTACATTTCATTCACGATGAACTTTCGTTTTACGATCGCGTCGAAAAATTCGTACCACGACAGCGATATACATTTCTGAGAACGTTTTAGATTCTAAGTGGAGCGAGAAATGTGTTGGTTTTACAATAATGTTTTGTAATAACAGAAATTTTGCTGCGATTTTCAAGTGCAGCACTTTTCCTGAAAGGAAATGTTCTCTGGTTAGTACTTTAGAGAGGTAATTCTTTTGATTTTCCCAGGAATTCTCTCAATAAATAGGAAAAATCTGAGGAAAAATGGGAAAATATAGGTACAATATAAACAAATATTATTAAAGAAAATACATAATGCATATGTAATTATTTTACCATAATATGACACACATATTATCGACAAATTAACATTATCAACCGAACTATACTCAGAATCGTTTTTCGTTAGCAATGTTAATCGTTGCTTACAGATATACATTAAATTTCCCCTACTACTTTTCCAAATTCTCATTTACAACAGTGGCTCAACCATGGGTGAAGTATAGGTATCCGTCTTTTTGCTTATGATTTTATCCATAATGGTATACAAATGCGTAGGTCGCAGAAAAAGTTCTTAAGAAAACGAAAGCTTATCATTCCATTTGTAAGTATAATTAATTATATAGATATGAGTAAGGAATAGGTATTCCATATTTTAGATTCTGAGCAGAGCGACGAATGTATTGGTATTACAATGCTGTTTATTTTTTTTATCTGTGAATAACTTTTTTACGAGAAATCATGCTCCGATTTACAAGTGTAACACTTTTTCTAAAAGGAAATCTGACTGGGGAAGTACTTTGGCCTTTTTTAATAATTTAACTGTTATACTATTATAATAGATATTTAGCTATATTTTTTGTCTGAAATGATTTACTATTGAAAACCACAATTATTATAATATTATACTATGACATATACTTCATGGACGTGCGCACAATGGGTGCCTGGGAACCTCCGGAAATTTTGTAATTGGGGCCCTAAAATTTAAGTCCCAGAGCATAGGATCCGTATTTTAACTCATGTTGCTAAAATAAAATGCTATATATTCTAATATATGTGATAAAAATAAATCATAAGTCGTGATAAAAAAAAAAATAAAACGTAAAATATTTTAAATTTGCTTGGAAAAATGTATTCAAATTTTAACAGCTAGAAGACAATTATCTATTAAAGTACAAATAATAAATAAACATTAGAATTATTGTAGAAATAGATATTAGATCCTTGATCATTTTACCTTTTTCTAGTTGTTCGTGTTTACGGGTCTTTTACGAGGAAGTATTAAGATCGTTTGGAATCATTAATTTTAATTTCCATTGAACAAAAAATTGCCTCTAATGTCGACGATGATTTAGTTATTAACAAGTTTAATAATTTAAGTTATTATAAATAAATTTTTTGTTTAAATAACATTTTTTAGGAAATTTTTAACTTTTAAATAATATTTTTGTATTGAATAAAAAAATGTAAGTGATGTTTATGTTTTATGTGTTATTATCATTTATTAATATCTAAATATCTTGTTAAGAAAAATTAAGAAAAGAGCCCAAAAATATTGTAGGCACTTCCCGAAATTCAGGTCTGTGTACGCCTACGGACATATTTAATGTATTATTTAGTCAAATAAAAAAATGTTTATGTCACTATAATAGATACTATATTTCTGATACCAGTTAAACAGAAATATGGTATATTCGGTGTACTTCCGACAGGCTACTTTATATGTGTTATGGGATTCACATATGCTCTATCCTTTATGTATTTTTTCTATAAATTTGACCATTATGTTTAACTTCGTTCACCATTATCATCATGATTCCACATTAACTGCGGTTATCATGATTAACCTCATTTATCACGATTCATTTCTATATCCGTGATATGATATTATGATAACACTATAACAATGATAAGACTAAAATAATATTATATTATACACATCCATTTCGAATAAAGATTTTAATAGAAATCAATAAAAATATTTAATACTAAATATTTTATAAGAAGTAGATATAAAAATATTTCTAGTATTTATTTAACACAGAGTTATACTGCAGTGGATTTAAAAATTATAAGAAACAATTTAAATTTTATAATTATTTTTATACAGCCAGATCATTATATAAAACATATGGGAGGACTTTATAAGTCATAATAAATTAAATTTATTTAATTCACTTTGTAAAAAGTGTTGGAAAAACCATTTAGATTCTTATCATTGGATATAGCAAACAATCTGATATGATTACTCAACTATAATAAATTAGATCAATTTTTATGCAAATACTAAACATTGAACGTTAATCGTTAAATACCGAACATTAAACATCAAACGGTAGCTAAAGAATGATAATTCTAATTTATTGAAAAAAAAAATTAATTTTTTTTATAATAAATAAGAACACTCGAACAAATTCAAAACAATTTTAAGAATAAAATTAAAAGTGGATTAAACTTAAAAGATCTAATAAAATACAAATAAGAAATAGAAAAACAAAAAAACATTTGAACCTATTACCAAGAGATTAAAAATGTTGAAGAGGCTGTTAGAAAAACTGATGATAACATTAAATCATTTTTAATTCCTGTGAAACCGTTATTAAAACATCAGATTTCATTACCATGCAACAAAAGATGATTAGAGATAGAGAATTAGAGTCAGAAAGGGACTTAGAAATAGAGGATATAAATTAATTTATCAATAAAAAAATAGGAGTTATTGCAGCTCATTACTTACCTTATTTACCTAAATTATTAGATGGTAAATTTGAGATGTTTCATAATCATGAAATAAATATGCATATGATAGGTAAAAATGAGATTTATATTAAATATGATATAATTTTAAATGAATAATCTTATATAGAAATATAAGGATTATAGAGACTATTAACACATAATAAAAATATAGATAAAACATTATATTCTAATGATGATATTAAAGATTATGAAAAAATATTAATTGCAACAGAATTATTATATCAGAATAATGATAAAAACACAAAAAGAGTAAAATCAAATAAAGGGGAAAAATACTTGAACTGATTGCTCCTATTTGGAAGAAAATCAGTGAAAATAAAAGATTACAAACTGTAAGTGAAGGATCTGGTTTAATAAATTGTACAGAAAACTCAATACAATATAGACATATATAAGACATTGATAATTTAAAAAAAATTGTTAAAAAGATTATATTTTATTGCTGCAGAAGGAGCAGGGAATAATCATTTTCACAACGAAAAATTAAGTATTATAAATTTTGTAACTAAAGAAATGGAAAAATGAGTTGATGCCCCTCATGATATAGAATATCTATTTTTTTTATTGCAAGTTTACCAAAGAAAGTGATCAGTGGATCTGGACTTGTTAATAATTTCTTGAATAGTAAATTTATACCTAAAATGCATTGGCCGTGTTATAATTATCTCAAACCTTTTACAAAATCTAAGAAACTAATAAACAAACTAGATAAGACTGCAATGGAACATGATTTTTACTATGAAAAACATAAAGCTGATTTAATTTTAGAAAATATAGCAAAGGATTTATATATGAAAATCCAGAAACATCTTTAGGTGAAAAACTGCAGCTTTTGCAACTACTAATATAATGAAAGTAAAAAGAAAATTATTAATGAACCTTATTTAAATAAAAAAAATAAATATTTTATATTATAAATGAATCTTAATTTAAATGATGCAGTTAAAAAAAATTAAATCTGCAGTAAAAAATAATAAAAAATAGGTGTATCAATTCAACTAACAAACAATTAAATTGGAACAGGAAAACAAAGTTTGACTTAACTGAAACACAAATAAATAAATTAAACAAACCTAAGAAAGATAAAAAATGAGAATCGAGGTTAGAATTGAAATTTGAACAAATTCAACAACGGGGTTTCTTTCACTTCTTGTTGCTGGTATAGCAGCTGCAATTTCATTAGCTGGAGGAGTAAGTGCAATTGTAAATACTATTATAGAAGAAAAACATTAGAGATCAGCAGAAAAAAATCATGAAAGACATAATAATGAAATAGAAAAAATTGTTAATTATGTTAAAACTCTACAAATTTGATCTGAAATTTAAAAAAAGAAAAGATGTCGCAGTACTCCTATGTTAAAAAAAAAAAAAAATACATAAAATCACTCTGTTAACTAATTTTGATACCATGAAAGTTGGTAAAAAAAATTAAAAATTTTAGAGGATGTTTTATGAGAGATGAATTATGCACCTGCAGAATCTTTAATAAATGAATGTGGAATATTAATTTTGAATAATTCTGATCAAGAAAGATCGCATTGATAAAACATGAAAGTTTAAAAATGTATTTTGATTCTTATGATAATGCTAATCCTTCAAAGGAATTGGTAAAATATTTAGGAGAAAATAATCTTAAAATTTTATCTAGAAGATTACAAGAATACAATAATCCACCTATTTGTAGATATTTATGTTTAGATTTTATTAAGAATTGTAAAAAATAAACCTACATTTTTTTAATCAGGTTTCTGATTAAAAAATGTATCCTTAGATTCTAACAATTTCTAGATATTATTCTAGAGGTATCAACAGACCATAATTCAAAAATTTCATTAACTTGCCTATCTAGTATACTTAAATGTGCATTAATATTCTTTATTTTTTTAAAAAAAACAACTTTTGATACTTTTCTGGTACATGTCAAATCTTTTCATAGACATAATCACCTAAAACCTCAAAAGTAGAATTAGAATAAGGTTCTGATAGTTTTCTCAATATAAAACGTGCAAAGTATAATATTAGTGGAAAGTACTTAAAAAATGACAATACTGACTATGAAACTGACAGTAATGTGCAATTAGATAATAATTTTGTTGCATTTTTATTCTCACAAATTGAAGTAACAAATAATGGATCATTAATAGATCAAATTGAAAATGTTGGTAGAACAAGTATAATCAAAGGACGTATTAGTTTTTCTTTAGATCAAAATGGTCCAAAAATTAAAATTAATTCAGGGTTTCAATCAAGATTTATAGGTGAAGGTAGATTCAAAGCTATTGAGAATTTATCTAATCTTTGTTTGGGTTTTTTTTAAAGATATTTAATATCCCAATTTTCAAAGGAGGAATTAAAATTAATATAACACATTGATGGACATGACTGCTACAGCATTCGCCAACTTTTGACCCCTTATTAGATCAGTTTGATTTTTTAAGTTCCATGCGTCCAATACTGATAAAATCTATATACAAATGATCAGTACTTAAAAATAAATTATGAAAAAAAACATTTGACTGCTATAACATGCTATTGCCATCAATTCTAATTTCTTTTTACATGGGCATGAATATTATAGCATGTTATTATTATTTTTTTTATCAAAATGCACTAGTGATGGGTAACTGTATTCTTTAATATAATTAGAGAGACCTGAGATCATAGCTAGAGAGATTTTAAAAGGATAAAAACCTTTTTTTATGTATACAAATTTTCAAAATACAAATACTACAATACTACTTTCAAATTACAATTTTCAAAAAATATTTTATAAAACAAAATACAATGTAATCCTTCTAATATTATAAAAACAAAATTAAATCCCAATAAACTTTTGAACTTATTTGCTATGATATCCAATAGTTTTTATACATTTTAAATAGTAAAAAGAATACTCTATAAATTATAAAATTAATAACAGTAATATAAGAATTTAAAATATATCAAATCATGCTAAAAATTTTTTTTTAAATAATAGTAACAAAGCAAACATAACAATTTCAACTTTTATCACAATTTAAGTGTCTTTATATCATTGTAATTT
Source organism: Cinara cedri (assembly GCA_902439185.1). NCBI lineage: Eukaryota > Metazoa > Arthropoda > Insecta > Hemiptera > Aphididae > Cinara > Cinara cedri. The sequence continues at coordinate 302,496 of CABPRJ010000010.1, read as the reverse complement.
AATCTATTAAAAATAAGGTTCTAAAATAGTTATATAGATAAAAAAACAGTCTTAGAAACCTAAGCAACACTATGATAATCTAAAAAAAGAAGGCCCTGGGTACAAAGGCGGTTTTTTAGGACAGTTCTTACACCTCCATGAAGTCTATTTCGCATGTTTTCTGCTTGTACACTGTATACATCCTAAGTAGTACCCTCTTCTCTTCCAACCTGAAATAATGTTCCCAAATTTAGTTTTAAATCTTTTATAATTGTTATAAAAATATAATACCTGGAGGTTGAGGTATTTTTTCTTGGACATGTTCCAATAGCACTGAAGTGTTTCTTGATTGGTTAGATGTGCTTATTATGATGTTTTTTTTTATTTACTAATTAACTGCGATGTACAATATTTTTGGTAAATGAAGAAGTTTTGTTATTACAGATGAGTGGAAATATCTTTGATAATATTTGTTTAGTATTGTACCGGTTTTGCCGTTTTTTCACATTTGCTAGGAAAAATCGAAAAAAGATTTTCTCTAGGCGCCTTTCCAGTCGGATTTCCTGTCAGAAAAAGTGCTATTATTATAAATCGGAGCTAAATTGCCAGTAGAAAAGTTGTTCACAAGAAAAAAAGAAGGCCGTAATATTTTTCAACCAATACTTATATTTCGTACATTTTCAGTTTTTCACATTTGCTTATTTTCTTATTATTCTTACCAATATATTTTTCATTTTTCCTATTTCATTACATTATAATCGAAATATTTTTCTCTCACCGCGACCCACGGGTTGGGGAACACTGGTTGTCTACATCGATCGTTCGGTGCTCTATTGTCCTCGTTTGGCGGACGGTTCACCGGATGGACGACGTGGCAATGTCACAAACAACAGACTGTCGAGCGTTTCCGTCCAAAGAAATCCGATAAAATCGATTGTTGCGGGGAAGATGAAACAAAAAAAAAAAAAAAATAATCGCGCAAACCTTGGACACGCAGAACGCGGCGGGACGATATAGATTGCGACGGCAGCCGATAAAGTCGTACAAAATTACAAAATCCCGCGCGAACAGCCAACGGATCTGCATTGAAACCGTTTAAAGTTGTTGTGTACAATTCACAATGCGGCGGAAGACCGGAAGAAACGGAACGGGTTAGGAAATATCCGTTATTATTCGATACGTCCCACGTCGGGTTCATAAAAATTCGGTAAAAAAAAAAATAAAAAAAATATTGATGACAAATAACGTGTATTTGTAACCGTACGACAACAACCGACGTCGGACACGCCGTCGGAACAACCGCGAAAACCAGCGATGGGAATAACCGAGAGAAGATAATCGAATGAAAAATTGGTAATTGCTAATTAGTAGTTACTATTTTTATATTTAATAGTTTGGTAATCTAGTAGTCGGTGATTACTCGAAACGGTATCAGCAATCATTCTTGTTTCTTTCCACGATTTTATCGACTACTAATAACTAATATTATCTATATTACTATTTTCTTATCGCGGACGGTGTATCGAAACATTCAAAACAGCGGCGTGCCTGCACAACGACGTTCTTATCTCGCGCAAAGTATAATAATACTCGTATACAATGCGAATCAAAATAAAATAAGAATCTAAAATAGTATGCATTTTCACGGTATATTGAGTGATTCTTATCTACTCGATTAGGTACATCGAATAAATCACTCGATTATCGGAATCATTCGATCATTCCCATTACTATGGTGCTTTTCACGAAAAGTGGCCCTCGACGGTGGTGTGCGTTATGGCGGCGTTTCTACAAACCAGCGGTTCTGATATTTTTTTAAAGTTATATTAATTAATTGTATTATTTGTATTCGCAGACAAATAAAAATCGTGATACTAAATTAGCTGAATTTTTCATAATTTGCATTATGAAATACTGCATTTAAATTGCGGTGTAAAAAATAATCATATATAAGATAATATACAAATAAGTAATTAATTTAAACTTGCCGCGCTTTGTTTTGCGCTTGATTAGAGCCCCCGCGTCAAATAGTCTACTAGGCGCGCCACCATCGAGGGCCACTTTTCGTGAAATCAACTATAGTGAAAACCACGGTGTTTATACTTGACCGCTCAAGAAACAAACGCGTGGCGTGTGGCGTAGCCGGATCGTTGAACGCCGTGACAAGCCGCGTTCTGTGTGCCCGAGCCTTAAGGGGTTGATAACCGCCGCCGCGACGCCCAAAAACGTTTTACCAACGTTATTATTATTTAAATGTTTTTTTTTTTTTTTCGTAATATAGATATTCATGGTTTTAAATAGCTCTAATCACTAAATAACAATTAAAATATTTAGGGACCAGGTACCGTACTAACTGTTTGAAAGAATCACGGTCATTTAGCCCATAGCACGGCAACATTGTTTCCAGGAGTTCTACACTGATACACTGATTAGTCAAGACTAGTCCCTCAAAAGTTAGGTTACCTAACCCAACGCAATTGTGTACGTGTACTATCGCATTGTTAAACGTTGTTCTTGGCGTACTCTGTGAAAAACAGCATATTAAAGTAAGTATTATTTTTTAAATATTATATTATTGTTTTATGAATTATGTTTTAGGTAATCTATAATAATATTAGGATTAGTACTTCCACGTGTTTAATAAAAAGATCACTTAACAGAAACTTGTTTTGTTTTTTAGCGAAACCCGTGAACATTTCAGTGAGCTGATCGTCAAAATATTAACATTGTTCGACATTCAAATTTTTAAAATATTCGAAAACCATGACTGGGAACTGGTGCAGAGAAGAAATAAACCATCTTTTGAAATTTTGTAGAGACGCGGATATAATATCAACACCTAATTTATATGAACGAGAAGATATATTCAAAGAGCTCTCGAAATACATGTGGATTACATTTGGATATATTAAAACAGCAGAAGAATGCAAAGAACAACTAAAAACATTGGAAAAAAATTTCCAGAGTTATAAAAATGTATTACCCTTTATGAAGGAGATGAATATTTTGATGTCTATGCAAATTAAAAGAAGAAGAAAAAATGATTCTAACATAAATGCAACAATGAGAAGAAGGACAAGAAGTAGTTACAAAATGTCCAAGGACAAAGGTAATTCTTCAATAATTTTGTCAAGTTTGTGCATTGGGAGTTGGGAGGGTTATTTTTTGATTTTCTTTATAGTTTTTTTAAAAATTGGAAAAAAACATAAGAAAACGGGAAAATAAAATATTAAAAAGAATATAGAAATCTGAAATGTTCACAGAATATTTATATTAATCTTTTCTAGACGATGAATTGTCAAACAAAGATTCAGACAGTGATGATTTGGACAGTGGAGATTTGGACAGTGATGATTCGGCCATTAAAAATCCTCGGTTAATTCCAATATTAATGCGTCAACACACAATTGTCAATGACAAAAGTAATTTTTCAACAAATTTGTTAAATGGGTGTATTGAGATTTGAGACAGTAATTTTTTGATTTTATTTCTTTTAGTTTTCTTAATATTTTGGAAAAACAAAAAAATTAAGCATTAAAAAAAATAATGGAGAACTGAAGTTTTCACAAAATACTTTAATTAACTTTAAGATCTCCTGTACAAAATTGTTTGTTTTAACAGTTAAATAAATAAATAAAAACAATAATAATAATAATAATTTTTTTCAGACGTGGTGAAATTTTAAAAAATTCTTACAATTTTTAAACTATTTATAGGCAATTGTTCAGGATTTTTAGTTTATATTTGATAGAAAAACATATTTAACTGAACATTATTTAGCTATGGTTTATCATTATTGTGTACAAATATAAACTACATATCTATATTTCCTAATTTCCCACCTACAACAGTGGCACAACCAGTGGACTATCAGCGATACCAACTTTAAAAAAAATGTATTTAATCAATATTTGATAAAGTCCAACATAGTAACCTATGTGAGGTTTTTGATTTGTATAAATGTAAAATCTTTATTTAAAGAATATTACTGTACAGATTGAAACCTAATTAACATACGTAATTAAATAAGTATTTGTTTGTTTTAAATCGAATTATGTTATTTCATAGAAGAAGCTAATCAACAGAATAAACTGATTGCTGGCACTTCAAGTAGAACAGAAGAACCTCAACAATCTACAAGCAGTAATTTTGGTATGATTTTTAATTAAATAGATATTATATTATAATATAATAAAAACAAATATGATAATATTGTTAAGAATAATTGTACGAGTCTAACTTCAATTTGTTTATGGATATTGAGTTATGGGTATTATAGATTTCAATTTTATGAATAAAATAACAATTATTTTCATAAAAATGCTACACATTTGATGTTTTAAGAATAATGAATCATTTTGAAAATTGAAATAATATTATTTATAGTGTTAATTATAACAGTTTATCTTTACTTTCTTTAAATATAAGTAGTATAAGAGCACATTTTAATGAGTTGGCTTTGCTATAAAATATATAAAGTTATAAGTTTAATATTATTTGTTTGAATGAGACATTGCTGCTTGATTAAACAAATATTTTTCTGATTGGATACACATATTTCTTTTCCGTTGGTATATTAAATAAGTCAGATGATATTTGAGTTTTTAAGGACTACTATATGTATATGATAGAAATATAATGTTTGTTCCCTTGTATAACTCAATTGAATTTTTGTTAGCTGTTGATAACGTTAAATATAGTGTCACAGCTATACATGGTTCACTCGGAGTTAATCTTGATTAATTTTTAACTGGCTAAATGCTTATCTTAATGGTATTAAATATAACATAAATTAGTTATCAGTGGTGACTTTCATATGAGTGTATTTTATTGTAACTATTCTATGTTGACAATAGAATATATTTATTCAGTTACTGAATATTGGTTTATTTTTTGTATAAATACATTCACCAGGGTTACTCAAAATTCCAAAATTTGTATTGTCTATGTACTATTTTTTTTTTTTATAAAATGTTTAATTTCATTTCCTAATTATCTATATTTATTTATAATTTAGGTTAGGTTATTAGTTATTAATTAGGTATGGTACAAATATAAAAAAAGTGAATAAAAAGTTATATTATAATTACAAATTTTTCTAAGTTTTCAGTTAATACTTGTTTTTATATGTTATTAGTTGGTGGCATTTGTTGGAACATTTAACATTTTTTTTAAATTCCAAACATTGACAGGACTGAAATAACTGTTACACTATCAGTTAACAAAACCGCGATTGTTAAAATTTGATAAGTTTGCTATAGCATCATGTATGGACATAAATTTGTCTTTTGGTACTCTGTTATCTTCTAAACCATTATTTGAATTCAATTTATCCAGTGTTCAATATAGATGAGATATAATACTTTTACCTGTAGAACATTTATTTTTATATTGTTGAATTGAATAATATAAATAAGAAAATATAGTTTAGTTTTTAAAATAATATAAAACCATTTAATTTGTATTAATTGACTTGAAATAGGCATTTAACTAAACGTCTAGGCATTTTATTAAATTACTAGGTATTTAACTAATTGTCTAGGTGGATAGTAAAATCGTAAAAAATTAAACTATTTGACTATTTGCCTAGCCATTTAGTAAAATGCCTGATTTGACTATATATCTATGACATATACACGGACATCTTTAAACATAAATAAATAATTAATGTTTTAAAATAATGTGAATGTTTCATTAATTTATTAATTAAATAACTTTAATTTAATGTTGGAACATAAATGACATTCATAACGTGTTAATGAAAAATATTTAAATAACTTGAAATTAACAAAATAAAATTAAAACAATGGAAAGTCAGTCTTATTAATCTTTTAAACAAGAATTTTTTCCAATGCATTTTAAATAACCTTTAAAAAGTCACATCTAATGGTTGACACAGGTGAGTACTATTTAGTGGTAAAAAAATAAACATTATATTATAATTTTTAAATTGTTCAATTACATCAAGTTATATGTGGCTCACAAGATCATCACCAATCATCCCTTTTTGGTTATCGGCAGGGAATTTCTGATTGTATAGAATGATTAATTTATTATATCAGTCTTAGAATAAAGTGCTATCGAATTACCCAGACTTGGAACGATTATACTTAGGCTCACCCTCTGTCTAACAATCAAGTGTTTTGCTTCGTAGACCACATAGGGTGGTAATAGATATCCGGAGGACATTCTAGCAAATATTACAGAGACATTAGATTTAGACGAATTTAAAATTTGTTTTGGATATTTACAACCTCTTTTTGTTATTATCTTAGCTTTCCTAGGGTCATCAGTAATATTAGTTTCGTCATAATTTATAATTAAATTTGGAGAAACTCCAGCTAACGAGTTTCCTAAGAGGTCAAAATATTTTTTCATTGATCCATGATGTATTTCCGCTCTTGATCTCTTTAAATTTTTAGCTAATTGCTCACTTAATATAGATTTATTTCGAAGTAGAAAGGGGGTAATTACTAACCCGATTTTCCTTAATTCCTTTTTTATCCAGGAATTGTATCAACAACCAAATATCCATGGATGTAAAAGGAAATCCCCATTTACTAGACAGACATATTCCTTTAACGAGATTTTCCTCGTCTTATTCCAATATTGTATTTGGTCTGCCTACTTTTATCATATAAGTAGTATAAGAGTAAATAAGTAGTAAGAGTTTTTATGTAATTTTTATTCGGTAGGTATTTTGTGGATAAAATTGTTTGATCAAACATGGTTAAAAATTTGTATATGTGTATATACATTTATTAATTTTGTATCGATAAAATAATATAAGATATATAAATAAATAAATAAATAATAATTATTAATTTATAAAAAATATCAACAAAAGTAGTTAGGTACATAATATTTTTAATTAGTTACAGTTATACAAAACTTAAATTGCCTATATTTGTTTTTAGATTACAATGATACTTATACTTTTGCTACTATTTTTATCTAAAATTATTAATGTATTTTTAATCAGATATTTATTATTTGAAGAGTAATCAGAATTTATTTTCATTGATATTTTCAATCTGAATACCTATGGTAATTTATTTGAATTGAACCATGTGTAAATAGCAGTTATTATAATATTGAAAAAAGAAATAGTTATGCTTAAATATAGTGTATTATAATTTACAATACAATTTATGATTTTTTTTTTTTTCAGCGGCCAGTTTCAATCAATTAGTTGTCTCTAAGAATGTGATTGATTCTATTACAGAACTTAATGACAAAACTATTCAATATTTAATACGAATTATAAGAAAATCGGCCATGGATACAATGGATATAGTATGCCAGTTACATGATTCCTAAGGTGATATTTTAATCAATGTTGGTAGATAACTACATTTTTCATCTTTGCATTATACTTAAAATTGTTCGGAAAAAAAAAACAGTTTAAATTGGGTAATTTATGTCTTTTAGTATTTTATATTCTTATATTTTTAACATATTATTGATATAATTATATTTCTATCTAGTAGTAGTACCTACATTATATTATAGTATCACATTGTGAAACTGCAACTTTTTAACCTCTTCCTTACAATACAATTGTACTATGGGCTGTTTTGATAAATTTCTACATCCCAGATAAATTAGAAATAATGATTGCCATTTTGAAAGTTTAATTACAGGGAAAATTGTCATTGTAATTTGAAGTAAAATAATATTTTACCCATATTATGGGCTTAACAAAGGGGTGTTGTCTCATCTATTTCTTCTTAATTATAATTAGATGCCATTAAAAAAAAAAACCAAGAAAGATTATATTGCTGATGGATACACTAACCTTTTTAATACTAAATAAAATAAAATTATGAAATGGAGAATATTTGTTTGTTCCTATTATCTTTTGTCATGGTAAAGTTTTTAATATCTACTAAATTGAATTCAATTTTATAAAATACTGAATACTTGATCCATAAAAAAGTATGTCCTAATTTACCTTTGGGTCAAGCATGAAATTGTAGAGCATTTTATATCGGTGTCAAGTTAAACATTTTCAAGGGTAACTTGGGACAGTGACTTTTTTTTTTTTTATAAAAAAGGAGTTTAGACACAATTTTTCAAAATTGACAACAAATTTACATTTTGTATGCTAATACTCATATTTTATTTCATTTATTAATTAGTCAAGTATTATATTATTTCTATGATAAATTAAATGTAAACGATTAGAGTGTCCCATGTTATTCGGTTTTACAGTGATAATTTTATTTCACTCCATATATATTGGTAAATTTCTTAGTTTTTGGATGATAGTAAACAATAAATTAGAGAAATGTAAAAACGAATTAGGTACATATACACATTTAATTCAATATTATCTCTTCCAAAAGGTATATTAATTGTGTATATTCTAATGTTTGTGGAATAATTTTTTATGGGCACAATATAATGATTTGCACACTAATTTTAAACTAAAATACTCAATGTCTTTATCAAATACACTTTAACGTATTTCTTTTATAATAATTTTGTTTAGTTTGGTATGTAGATCTTCCGTACACTTAAATTTCACAACTGTTTTAATGAGATCCAATTTGATTGAGTTACCTTCTAGAGAAGGATTATTGTGAGGAAAATTTTAAGTTTCAATTATTTCATTTAATTTATAATTATTGAAAATAGTCATGTTGAACGAACAATTTGTACACCAAAAACAAATATTATTATTCTTTAAAGCATTTAAAATTATTGTTAGTTATAATTGTATTATCTCATTTTGTTTGTAGAATATATTTTATTTTTGTGTCCATTTTAATTAACGGCACTAGTTATGTAGGTCCGCTCTGTTCTACAAACAAATTAACTGCCCTCCCACCCAATTTCATATCTGATCATCATCCAGAGTTGTGTTAAATTTTAACAATTTTATTCAAATCATTTTTAGTTTTTTAAACAATTTAAAACACAAATTTGTGAAACATGACCTTGCATTTAGTTTTATAGAGGTATAGTAGGTAACTACTTACCTATGCTATAACTAGAAACTCAGATAAAAAAAAATGTATTTAATATGAGAGTTGTGGTATGTATAGGTTCCTATCCCAGTTATTAGATGTATTTTTATAAATAAATTTAATTTTAAATTTTAAACATAATAGGTAGACCAATGTACCATAAGATGCTTAAAAACAACATACAATTTTAATTCAACTAAATAAATTTATTAAAAATTAACTTTTTTTTTTTTAGATACAACCTATGTATAATTTATAAATAATATTTAAACACAATAAAATAAATTTAAATTTTACTGAAAAAGTTGATCACAATTTTTTTTTTATCCGTGCGCAACTTTTTTACTAGCAGTCTTGCTCGGATTTCTACTTGTAGCACCTTTTCTGGAAGGAAATCGTTGTGAGGAGATACTATAAATAGGTCATTATTCGATTTTCTCTAGATTTTTCTCATCAAATGTGAATAACTGAAAAAAACCGGAAAATTTACGAAATATAATCAACATATTCTTACCATTTTTTTTCCGTAGACAACTTTTCTACCAGCAATTTTGCTCCAACTTTTAATGATAACCTTGTTTCTAAAAGGAAATTTCACTAGGGAGGTACTTTAAAGAGGTCATTTTTTGATTTTCTTAGGAGTTTTCACAGAAAATGTGAAAAATCGTAATAAAATATGGGAAAAACGTAGGGAAATTGGGAAAATCGGTAAAACATTAAATAAATATTATTGAAGAAAATATATAAATCCTATTTAATTATTTTACTATAAAATAACATATATATTGTTGAAAAAGTATCAGTATCAACTGAATTCCGCTCAGAATCGTTTCTTCGTAAGCAATGGTTTATCATTGCTTACAGGTATACATTAAATCACCTATATAACAGTGGCTGCACCCGTGATCATTATCCTAGGATAGCTTTTTTTTTTACTGCATACGTTGAAGCTCGAGAGTGTTACGATATTATTTTGTACAGTTATAATAGATTTGCCGTATACCATCTATACCAAGTCGAAGTTTGTATTATGATAATTTCGAATTATTTTCTAGTTCTCATTGTTCTTCCATTCCTCTCCCAATAAAATGACATGTGTATACCTATGTATACATTGTACATCTTCTGTTAGGCTGAGTCGGTTGATTTATCAGTTATATGTTTTCATTCGAGGAAACGTCCGGTTTGTCATGGTTTGAATTCCGAATCGGTTTATTTGTTTTATTATTTCAAACATCCGACAGCCGGTTATTTGATTTCGCTGAATCCATGACTGGAAACCTTTTCGGGAAAACGTGCAAACACGCATTTTAAAACGCCAAAGCTCATCATCATCATTCATTATTGTACCAATATTATCTCCGAATCGGTTGCTGTACGGAAAAACGGACGGCTTTATTTCACACCTAATTTACATAAAAAAAAAATAAAAAATAAAGTATTATTATATTTCGGTGTACGTGCATCGTTTGAATTAAATTAAGTTTTATGATCCGATTACGTTTAAAAGCTGCAAACGTGCTCAAATTTGGCATTTTTTTTTATAAACCTACTCCCTAAGACAAAATTAATACCGATTTTCGTTTACGATACCTAACAATACAAAAGAATTTATATTATATTATATAGGCCGTATGTACAAAACAAAAAAAAAGTACATTTTTTTTTCGTGCACTTAAAATATACTTTTAAAAAAAATTAAATATATTTTATTGGTATTGGCAGTCTAAAGTATCTCTCTTGTAATTTATTGACGTACCGATCACAAATTCCTTAACGCGTTTAAACGTGTTTATTGAATACACGTGCTGTCGATAAAAACGTAAAGAATAAAAAAATACATTTAATGTAAAAAGTGACCACCTAGTTGTTAAACAAAACTTGCCTGTGACTTGTGTTGCGATAATGACAGAACAAGTTTTAATTATTTTTCAAAAAGTGAGCAGTGATAATAATAATGTATTCATAAAAATTAGTGTATCATCAAATTATAAAAAAAAAAAAATTGTCAAAAAGAAATTTTGCGAAAGTTGAATGAACATTTTACGGTAAATGTATGTACCTACTTATTTTAATCGGCTTAACTTATTTTAATTTTAATTAAAATAATATTAATTATATCTATACTTACGTATAATGTGGCAAAGATATAATTGGTTGAATTCACGGAAGTTGTTGAATCATATATTATTATTATGTGATCGGGTAAAAAAATACCTGTTGATCGGTTACCAGAGTCAAATTTCCTCTCGGCCGACTTATCGCCGTTACAATATATTTTTTTAAATACTTGTATTTTATAAACCCAGTATTTCCTGTTTAATCGTTAAATTTTAACACATAAATGGTTTTGGGGAAGGAAAATTGAAAGTTGAAACCCCCTAAAGGTTTATCACATTCTTGATAATTATGCTATGCATACTCGTGTATAAAATTGTATTACCTTGGCTTTATTCAGGGGTCTGTAGGGGTGTATATAGCTAAAATTCACTCTCCTGCTACAAAAACATGGTGAAATTCATATTCAATCGATATTTGATCACTTCGAGCCGTCTAAAAAACAACTCTTATTACCGATTTTGAGGTTATCTCGCCTTGAGAAAGTAGCTAAATGTGTCCAAAAGTAACAAAAGATTTTCAGTGAAATTCGACAAAAAAAAAAAAAAGAAAACGCAAAAATTGCTTTACAAAATTATTATACTAGGTTTGTATTTATAAAATATACTTATACGAAAAAGATGCGACTAGTGACGTGCATAGGGCAGTGGCGTGTTTATGAGGGAGGTATGAGGGATAGACCTTTCCCCTCCCCCTTTTTTTTTATAATAAGACTAAGTGTACTCGTAAATAGAACAGATCTCGTATTATGTAATTTGTTAGGTGACATATTAATCAGTTACTTATGTATTTTTTAACAGTCGAATATATATTATATATGTCGACATTTATTCACTTTGTTATCACCTGAGAGTGATATTACACAACAATAATATAAAAATAAAAATATGAATTTAAACTGTTTTTTGAATCCAACTATTAAATTCTCATTGTTGGGTCAGCTGTTATTTAACAGAAAACAATTTATGATTCATTCGTCAATCACGATTATTATTTACATTGCATTCCCTTCTATTGGGAACGGGACCTTGGTGGTAATTTGCAGGTCTTGTGCACGTAAACAAATATTACAAACTAAATTATTGTATTTAATTGATAATATTGTATAGGCATATATGCACATTTTCTCGGCGGAAAACTTTCTTCGTTAGTATGACGTGTCTGCTGGTGTTGCAGTTTAGATAGGATGAAACTTTATAATGCAGTTTATACAATCACAAGAGGTTCACTGATTTGACTGCACTATATAATTTAATACGAGTATGTACGAACGACCGCGGGGATATCATTCCGCGTTATTATAACGCAATCAGTCAGACAAAAATATTGTAATTACGGAGCTGTAACGAAGCCGATGGAATAAAAACATAATTTAGGTAGATATAATTCGTTGGAAATTGTATTTCCCGGTATAAACATATTTCGAAAACCATCAGATTTGAAATCCGCAGATATCATCATAGAAAATAAATCCAGACAAATCGGCTCGTAAAATCTGCGAAATAGTCATAACATTATTTTTATAATTGAAAATAAATTGAGGAAAAATTATAGTCAAAACAGAGCGTTACATTTTAATTTGTTAAAAAAAAAATACCATCGTAAAAGCGTGTGATCGCTATTCAATTGAAAATTAGATTGCACTTTTTGATAAACTTCAGTGTATTAATTATACCAGTGTTTATTTTAGACCTCCATCCTCGGAGGAGTATCGTAAATTTCTAAGGGGGTATGCCGGGGAAAAAATTAAGAAAATACGCTTCATGATGACTTTTTTGTAGTTCATTAAAATACTGTTATTTATATAACACAATATTTATTTTTATATTATTATCAACAAGATGACTGATAATCGGCCCATAAATCATAGCACATGTAGTTTACGTAGTAATGTCATGCATTTTTAGGAGGTGGTATACATTTTTCTGAAGGGGGGAGGGTTATACTCCCTGGTCATTCCCCTAAAATAACACTGACTTATACAGAAGCATAACTTTACTGTTGCTTACTGTTTTGCAACGTGTAAGCAACACACAAATAACATAAAAATGATTTTAGTTACAATTTTAATTTAATAAATAATTTTTGAACATTAAAATCATAATATTTCCTACTGTAGACTAAACATATTGAATTCAAAGCAGTTTTCTTATATATATTTTGTAATATTATTATTAGGATTTCACATTTTTCTATTTTTGGATAGTCGTGAAATTACTCTATTCAATTTTCGGAGTAACCTATAAAAATAAAATAATTATTAATCGGTTTCCTTCCCTTCTTATGTAATATTTTATTAAGGAGATTGGTGACGATTATCCATATTTTCTTTAATTTTCGTAAAATTTGAAAATGTTATTGCAATTTTCACCTAATGATAAGAATTGGCCACTAATCTACTGCCCAATATCCAATTAAGGAGAAGAGATATGGCCGATTTTACGGACAAATATGAAGTATTATACCGAAAAGCCAGACAAAACTGTAGGATTACGTTTGACTGATTTAAATTTCAAAGATATATATTACTATTCGTTAAGTTTTTAAATAGTATACGTTGGAATTATTTGTTTTATTTTAATTATTGTTATCGTAAGTAAAAAGAAAAATACTTAAAAATTATTCTAAGTAAATTGTTGAATTTTTTTTCAAAAATTAAATCAAATTTGTTTATGATTTCTATTAAAAAAAAATTAAATTTCTAATTTATCGCAGTAAAGGAGCAAAAGAATCAATCCGTTTTCAAACGTGAAATCCGTTAAACACAATTCCTACAATTTTATCTGGATTTTACGCCTAAATAAATTAAAATATTCATCATCATCAATCCCCTTAATGGTTACTGTATTTGATAAAATAATTCGCGGGTGCGTTTGAAAAAGGTGTTAAGTTAATGTGTCAGATTTAGCTTTTCCTTTGAAAGATTTTGTATAATGAAAGTCACTAAAGTATGTGAAAAAATAAAGATTTTGTCGGCTTTTTTAGTATGTATACCTCATTTTTTACAATTTGGTGATTTAAAACATTTTTCACTTATAACCGTGAATTATTGTAAATATTTTATCGGTACCTTAAACGTAGGAAATAAACCTCTCTCTTTCATTCTTAAATTCAATCCGGTCGAAAACCCTTTCCAGACTTTCAGTGGTTGAGTTCCAACAGATCTGATCGTCCTTTTTTAGTTCTATTTCCTCATAATCGGGATGACGGGGTGCTACGCAAACGTACAGTTGGTGGAGCTCCCGCGAATAATTGTACACTTCGTCCAAAGATCTAAACATGGCTGACGCGTTTGGATAAAAGAAAGTCGTCATTTCGTAGACCATTCGACATACCTGACGTAAAAATCAATATTATTAAAATCGCAGTCCTTTTTAAAAATACATTTTTTCCGATGCACTCATTAGACTTAATTTGCTACCAGAAACCATCCCATATATTGATATTTGCGGAACGATTCTTTTTCAGTTGAAATATTGTATTGACAATAGACAGAAGCACATAACTGTGCACTATAGTAATACTTTACCTATTCGTTACGCTATAAAAAATGAGACTTCGTGATTAAATAATAAGATTAAATGTTTACTCGTGTTAATATTATTGAAACAACGGAAGAATAACCTTTTTTTGTTTTCTGAAAACCAGTTATACACGCCGAGCTCTGCTGAAAATTTAAATTTTACTTTACTAAATTGTCCATACCTACTACAGCGGCTTTCCTATGTCTATTATTTATTTTAAATTCTGAGCAGAGCGTGAAGAACGTATTGGTTTTAAATGGTGTTTATTATTATTTTGGATTTTTTATCTGTGAACAACATCTATACCGGCAATTTTTCACCAATTTTCAATTACAGCACTTTGTCTGAAAGAAAATCTGACCGAGATGGTACTTTATGGAGGTCATTTTTTGATTTTCTCAGCGGTTTTCATAATAAATGGGAAAAACTAGGAAAAAACATGGGAAAAACCAGAAAAACGTAAGGAAAACGGGAAAACAGGTACAATATAAATTAATATCATTAAAGAAAATATATAGTGTATAATATGTAATTTTTTTACCACAGTATGATATTTTATGTATTGTTGACAAAGCAATTTACACTATCAACTGAACTCCGCTCAGAATCGTGTTTTGTTACCAATGGGTAATCGTTGCGTACAGATATACATTCAATTTTCTCAATTTCTCACCTACAACAGTGACCCACCTATCGTGCAAAGTATGTCCGTATCTTTTTAATTGCGCTTTTGTTTAAAATGTATATAATATACAACTTCACGTACATTAGATAAAAAAGTACAGATTATGAAATCGCAAGGTGACAAAAAATGTACGTCGGTGATGTTGTTATAGATAGATTGGTCGAAATCTCGTCCATTTTCCATTATATTTTCGACACCAATCACTTCGTATTCCGGGTATCTTTAAAAATGAGTTTCATTTATTCGATTATTCGTAAAACGCATGTACCAAAAAATATTGTAATTATTATTTCAAAATACTTTGTTTTCACTCGAGCATATATACTCATGCCTTCCGATTCCAAATAAATCAGTCTTTTCACTTTGTCGACGTCCAATTTTCGCATTCTGTAATATTGTTCGACGTGATACATGTATTTGTCTACATTCTGCAACAGATACTGTAAGCCTTTATCCGTTCGTCTAATGTGCACTCTATAATAATACATATATTATACACGATCAACCAACTTTCCCTTCCCCCCCTCATTTTTATATAACTATATGCGTTTACAAATAGGGCTGGAAATTTAATGTTGCGTGAAACTTCAAAAATACTCCCCCCCCCCCAAAAAAAAATGTTCTTGCTCGCCCAAAAATTAAAAATAATGTAATAAAAAAAATCGAAGAAAAAACTTAAATAAAAAATTGTTAACAGACAATTTCTTATTCTAATGTAAAAATACACGATAATTACAGATAATTGTGTACCTGGTCAATATTTTACTGCAACTGATGTGAGTCTGGCCGACGAATAATGACATGTATTACTTAACGGTGAATAAAGGATTTCCCACTCATTTTTTGTAAACTTCCAATTGCCTGCGGTGTCGTTCAATTTCAACGTTCGGTTTGTAATGTACGCCAGTACGAAATAATTGAGTAGGAAGTGCAAGCGACACGTATATCCGCAGTACTGAAGTAAATATTTGAATATAATAATCATCCCAATACACACGTACAAATATATCTTTGGTCTCTGGGAAGAAGGGATTAAGTTAATTTTTGACTTTTTTTTTTATAATATTGTTTTATCTAATGTGATATCCTTTAATTTTTATTCAAAATAACATAAGTATATATTTTCTTTTGGTTTTATAATTTCAAAAGTGTTCATCTCCACTATCACTACCTTCCATCTTTATTATTTCCCCATCCTGAATATTTTTTCTCCAACTTCTATGTACAGTAACCTTCAGTCTTGGCTTACCTCTTCGAAAGGGCTGCGCGATTATTTTATATTCAAATAATCGTAATTTAGAATTATTATATTCGTTTATAATCGATATAGTAGGTTTTCGATTATTCTTTCGACTATAATCGATAGATAAATCATAATCGACACGCAAATTATAATAATCGATCTATAAATTATAATCGGGTATTCGGTTATAATTATTTAATTAATGGCATATTCCTGTACAATGTGTCTCATCGTGTTCGATGGATTTTTCTAGCGCTGTTAGTATAACATTTTATCCGATTTTTTTTTTGAATCGGTTTGTTTCCGAGAGGGGAACACCGATTTGGAAAAAAAATTAAATTTTTATTTTCATCCTCTAAAGACATAAAAAAACAAATTTTAATGTATTACACATTCATATTCGATGAATAATTTCTTAGTTAAAATCGTTTTCATTAGGCGTGAAAACGATTATTATTCAATAAAATAATACGTTAGGCGATAAGGAATTATAATCAGCACGGCAATTCTTTACCTTTTATTAAATATTAATTGTTTTTACACCTATTTTCTAGAAATTAAAACGGCTATAATTAAGAAACTATTAATCGAATATTATGTTTAATACGTTAATATTTTTTACAAAATGGTCAGTTTTTTGGTTATGGTTTTATGTTTAGGGGATGAAAATCGAAAACAAAATAATTGAAAAAAATATACATATAAAAAAAATGTAATATCAACAGCACTATGAATGCCCGTCGAACATACTGTAGATATATTGTTTTCCCTCGTCTGACAACATAGACACAGAAACAATATTATAGACAATTTTAGAATGTACCTACCACCGTATTTCGCACAGCCCTACTCATCGAACTATCGCTTTCTTGATCATTTCTCGGTTCTTTTCCAATTAGTTGACATTTTATGGCCTCATGCCCTTATTCCTTTATAGTCGTTGCTTCATCTCTTATTGACATTGCGTGTCTAAATCATTGCAATCGTTTGCCTTTATGAAATTGGTTACCTTGGACTTACGTAATTTCTCTGACTTTAACGTTTGTTTTTTATTTTTTGTATCAACATCCTAACTCATGGTTACATAACATAGCACAGGTTTTTTTCAATATCTTATTTTCAAAAGATAGCTGTAATCTTTTCTCCATTTGTGCTGTTCACACCTCGCATCCACACGTCATACTAACTACAGCCGTGTTTAAAGTCTTAACTATTCGTTTTTTTTGAGATTAATTTGGATTAAAATTCAAAGTGTAGATATTTTCAAAATTTAATTTGTTTGTATTGAAAACTAAAATTGACCAAATTACCCTTTCCTGGGACCATAGGTTTATTATAAGGTGACAAATTTCCGAGTAAAAAAAAAAAAAAATTAGGAAATTAGGAAATTAGGAAATTGTTTTCTATTTTTGAAAAAATTGTATAAAAGCCGTAGAAACTACACTATTTTTACGGTGGAATTCGTTTGACGAAAACATGTTATAGACATGTGTTCACGCTTATTTCAATACTAAGTAGTAAGTGTATACATATAGTTTAAGCTAGGTTACTTACGCTGGTTAAATTACAAACTAGTTTTCTGGAGGCTTTACAATCCGATTGGTTTTGCGATCGTCCGAGTCTCGTTTGCATCAAATTACGTAGATTTTCCGATTGTTTTCGTCGCCTCGCGGAATAGTTGTCGACGTTCGTCAGATTATGAATGTCCATCAACAAGATCAGACACTGATCATTGGCCAATTCCCGGACAATCGGCAAATTGATCAACTTTTTGACACCGTCGATGCGGGCCAACTCGTTGAGTTCGGCATTGATGTAATTCCTGTATCTTCGTGTGCATGCGCCGGCGTAAGAGTTCGTGATTTACGGGCGGTGCCCTCTATAAGAGAAAAATTGAATAAAAATATTATTTTGCATTCATAAAATTAGGAATATAATCAATTATAAATTACTAAATACAATTTAGTTTGCAACCCCGAGTTTCGAACGTATCGACTTCGTTTCGGAGCCTTTTGTTTTGTACGTGGTAGATTTAGTTGCCCGCGTACTGCTTCCAGTTGAATTTTTCCGTTATCACCAGAATAACGTAACATAAAAACACCAAAACCGCTAAAATATGTAATAAATACGGCGACATAGTTGTTTTTGCTGATCACGGATAGCAAGAAATACGATTGTCGGGTGGTTTGTAATTTTTCTAATGTTGACTTGGAACTGTAATATATAAAGAACGGATTTATATGTACTTAAAATTCACGAAAAAGCGCTTAAAAACGTCATAAAATCCCTAAATAAATCATTAAAAATATTTGAAAGAACTGTAAAGGTAGAGGGGTTTAAAATGTTCCCGTCTATTATTTCTGATTTATTAAAAATAATTTGTTCACATTAAAAAACCGATTATTACAAAATAATTTTCTTCAAATATATTTGTACGTGTTATAAAAATATAAAAATACTTGGTGTTAATTATTTTGTCAATGTTAGAAAATTGTATTTAATAGGGTTAGAATTGTTAGAGTGGGGACTTTAAAACCCTTTTACCACTTTTGCTTTTTTAAATATTTTTAAGCGCTTCTTTGAAGATTCAAGCGCTCTTTTGAGAATTTTAAGTACATATAAATCCATTCTCTAGTAATGTAGAATACATTTTTATTTTTAAAAATTTGATGACTATGAGGTATCGTACTTTTCATTTTTATATTTACAGATAAAAACGAATTTATGATAATAATAGTCACGATCCCACAAATTATAATCATAATATCTACTTGGGTATTACTTAGTTACTATCTATCTATTGTTAAAATTGAATAGATATTTTGAATAAAAGTTTATAACTAATAGGTAGTTTTTGTGTACTTCTTTGTTTAGGTTACTTGTTTTTTAAATTTATACATTTTTAATGGTAAATAATACAGTAACTATGTACAAATTTAAATTTAAGTGATCATTGAGTCTGAATTATCACGATTAGAATTCTATAAATGCTACAACGCTACAGGTTTTGAAATACATTAATAGATAATATTTCATATTTGCAT
Source organism: Cinara cedri (assembly GCA_902439185.1). Taxonomy (NCBI): domain Eukaryota; kingdom Metazoa; phylum Arthropoda; class Insecta; order Hemiptera; family Aphididae; genus Cinara; species Cinara cedri. Next base: position 282,931 of record CABPRJ010000010.1, on the reverse strand, counting down.
TCAGTTTCATTAGTTATTTTAATTTTGAATATCTGAATAATGAATTTGAAATAAAGGTAATCGTAATATCGAAATAAAGGTCGAATAGGTAATCGTATGAATTATATATAAATTTTCTTTTTACCCAATACATGTGTGTGGTGTTTTGAATTTGAAATAAGTAAGTATAATTTGATATCTCCAGAATAATCCCCTAGTATTTAACATCAACAGTCTTTATTTAGATACAAAATGACAAACACCTGGTTTAATCATTATTACTATGACAATAACAACTATAAACAAAATACAAAATATTAACTTAAGTTAAAAAGTTAGTTTAATGTTTACATTAAATTTTAACTCAACTTAGTTAATTTATACAGCAATTAGATTTTAACGCGTATACTCTTTAATTATTTTTTAACTAACTTAATTGAATTCACATTATTCATTACCTTACCCAACCATGTTATTTTGTGTATGTGTACAATTACCAGTATTGGTTACTGTCGAATAGTTTATACTATCGATAGTTTTCAACAGATTGGATGAACTACCGAATGTTTCATTCAAATAGTTTTTTCAAAAACCAAATAATTCCACTAGATATTCAAATAGCTTTTGAATTATCGAACAATTCGAAAGTAATTATTGGGTAGTGCCCAACGCTAATATACTCGGTGAATATTATAACATAAGTGATTTACACGACGACGGTGACAGCATTTACTCAATCGATTAGGTAAAAAAAAAAATAAATCACCGGACTTACCGTTGTAATGTTCGATAACCGATTTTTTTAAACGAACGACGACTCTATAAGATAATATAATTTGTAACGATACGTAATATTTTTACACATACAATTTTTCGGCGTACAATATCGCACTGCAGCGGTGCAGGAAAAGTAAAAAAATATGAGGAAAAAACGTTTTCCAACAACAAAAATCACGCGGTATATTTTTGATTAATAGCTCGTAAATCATATCCACGTTATTTGTATAAAAAACCAGTAGACCGCATAATACCGTGGTTCGCGTTTTTACAGATTCTATTCGGGTTCGGCCCAAGCCTGTAAAACGTATAACGTAGTTGGTTTTATGAATTTTACCAAACATAATTCATACTTCTTGGTTCACGGTAATGCTCCGAAAAAGTTCGCGTCCTGAGTGTAAAACCACCGTGGTTATAGATAAAATATTAACATAGAGGAAATGAAAAATCTTGACCCACCCGTCAGTCCAATCCTGTTAGAATGCTTCGGGGAAGTTATGTGTAAGTTCATCTAAGTCCTAGTCGATGAAAAATCACGACTGGTCGCGTATTTATTAAGTACCGCTTGGGTGGAACTCGGAGAAGGTCTGCAAATACGTTACCGGGTCCCGTCATTTCCGCAAGTATAATTGTAATCGTGTTGCAGGTTACACATAAAATAGTATTTGTACAATATTTTATTACAGTAATGATTTATTAAAACGACAAATAAAAAAAAAAACATTCGTTAACAATATTTGTACACAGGTCGTTGAACATTCATGTTTCAATCAGTTTGACCGTGAAATACATAAACATATTATATTTTTTTTTGATTATTGTTGCGAAAATTGTTTGGAATCGTATATTATTCTAAAATTTTACGTTGCTCTTATTTTTCCACCCTTATATGTTCCGGAGGGGAGGGGGGTGTGAGACTATTATTATATTTTGAATTTAAAATGACTATCTATAATTGAAAAATTGTATAAACAGACGAAGTTTTAATTTAAAAAAAAAAAAAACAAAAACACGAGGATACATTTAAACTAAACTTGTACACGTACTTAAAAACTAAACTCAATATATACTCACTAATTGGTATACAAGCCACGAATATGATTTTTGTTTTATCTCTGTTCACCGATTATCTACAAAGATTTCGAGTAAATATGATTTTCGTTTATTCTAGTTATTATTACCCCGGATATTATTTTCAGTACAAATACCTAATGTGTTAATCAGTCACTATTTGACGTAATAACCGTGCTATGTGTTAGGTGTTATGTTGTACGATAAAAAAAATATATATATATAAAACGAAAAAAAAAAAAAGAAATTCAGAAACTTGTTGAGCATTTGTAGGATTTGAACTTAGACCTACCTATTTCCTACCAACTCTAAACTCTATATCCCACATATGCGTCACATTAGCAGATATTATCCGTTGTGCCAAAAAAAAAAAAAAAAATATGTAATATCATACAACACTAATGATTTATTTGAAATTCTAAAATGTATAACAATTTTTTAACGCCTAGATTAGATTGTGTGACATGTCATTTGGTTTCCATCGAAACTTTCTAGATCTAATGATTGAAGTCCCGTAGTTTTCCAAAAAACAACCGACCAGACTTAAGAAATCCATAAGTAAAAAAAAAAAAAATGGTCATAACTTAACATGGTCTCAGAAAGTAGTTTTACAGAACGTGGTTTTCTGGAGAATAATATCGATAATATTACTTTTTACCGACTATTCTAAATTCCACGTGGTTTCGCATTAACTAATCGAGAGTTATTTCCGACTAGGACACTGGATGAAACAGTATGAGAATATTCGAGGTTAGGTTCGATAATTATTTTGTTAATTATCAGCAGTGTCAGGATTATCCCGATAAAATTGTCTAATATATATTCTAGATAAATATAAATTATCTTGTACCACTTATCTTTTGTATCACCTTGGTTATTATTTTTAGTAAATACACACATAATAGATGATATCATGTCATCACTTCTTAATAGTATTTTTTTTTTTTTTTATGATATAACGTTTGTGCCACACCGTGCAATGCGCATAGAATATGAAATGTATCGTTGATGCTCTTATACTAAGTACATCTTGGACGAAACACGTACATTAGTAATTTATAAATACGTCATAATATTATATTTTATACTAAACAAATTGACTTTTATGTTTAAAAAAAAAAAGCTTTGATTTGGATCGTTTACAGTTAAATAAAAATGTATTAGTCATTTAATTTAATTTATAGTGGCGTTGATTTGACAACAGTTCATTTTCGTTTTTAAACACATCGGAGTCATAAAGACATTATTTGGTGTTAAAACAAATATTTAAAGAGTCCAGTAATCGTTCATACCGAGCGTTAAAAAATTTAAACCCAAACAGTGTTTTAATTAACCACAGACTAGTCTCAGTTCAAAAACGACGGTCAAATGTGAATAACTCTGACGCTTTTAGTGGTTAACTTAATCTCAGATTTCTACGCGCGCAGGCCGATACTTATAGGCAATACAAAACGGTATTGTCCATGAATTATCTCGTCGTTATCATTGCTAGGCAACTGGAAATCTATTATCTTTTATATCCATTTCGTCTAGTTAAATTGTCTTTATCTTTTATCCATACGAAAATGTCGGTTGTCCCCGACACTGCTTGTCAGCGGGAGCCCCGCCCATTTCTATCGATATCATTTCTCCGTCCGAAAAACAACACCGGCCAGACGAACGAAACGCCGCGGAGACGCGACGTCGCGACCACGAAATTCGAAAACCGAACGTTCCGAGACCGGCGAAAATGCCGAAAAGTATGTAAAAAAAAAAAAAAAAATTAAAAAAAAATATATCGTATTTTATACGGCGCGGCGACGACAACGGCGGCGTCGTCTAGAGGCTGATTAGCTTTCTCCTCGTCGCAACCGTCGAAATCGAAAACGCAGTTATTTAATCGCCGACTTATAATAATTACGGGCCCCGAGCGATGCACTCGTTTGGTTGAATTATTATTATTATTATACACGTATACATATACGCGTACGTGTATTATCGCGCCGTTCGAAAAACTTGACCGTTTTATTTTTCTCCGATTCTCGAGGTCGTCGCCGGCGCAAAAAACGCGTACCCAGCATAACGCGACCTCGTACGCGATATCGCGTGTACCGCTATCGTCACAGCTATACATTATTGTCGTATTATTGGGTATCCTATGATATCTTGTACGCCAATATCTAGTTTTTTTTTTTTTTTCTTTCGTGTCAAGATCGCGGATCGTTTTCCACGGCGAAATACCCCGGCGGCGTTTAAACGCGGGGGGAGGGGGGAAAGAGAAAAAAACGGTACAATATCGAAAAATCCCGCGCTGTCCGGATTGTGCATTATGTACGCATAACGATGTTCGGTGCGACGCGATCGTTTTCAGGCGGCTTCGGGAGCCGAACGCTTCAGTCGTCCGTAATCTGCGGATCGGAAAAAACGGCGACGGTCCGCGTACAATACGGATTGACGCCGCGGTACATTTTATCGCACAAAACATGTAAATATTAGTCATTGCGGTAAAGACGAAACCAAAAAAAAATCTCAATCTCAATCCGGATCCGCTCAGCACCGTGTAATAGGACCGGGACCGAAACTCGCGGTGTACCTACCGGAGAGACGGAATCGGTTCGCGGTCATGCGTAATTTTTTTGTTAAAATACGGAGTCGAATCGCCCACCCGTTCCGCGGAACGAAGGACTAGAGTTATGGATCCTCGTTGCCAACAAACAGGGGACACTTTACGTTCCTCAGACAAAAACAAACACGCGTCACGTTCGCGCGCCCCGTTTTGTTTCTTTCGAATTTTAACGCGCCTAACATTATTATTATTATTATCCCGGCGCACGGACGGTCCGGACTTCGCGCGGATTTCGCATTCACCGCGGCGCGACGGTACCCGCAGCGGGGCGTTTCTGGAGTCCGTCCGCGTTTACACGAACGATTCGCGGGCCGTCGGCATAACCGCGAGAAATCGTTTAGCGGTCGTCCGACACAACGACCAGATCGTACGTGGGGTCGTCCGACGCGAAAATGCGAACTGATTTCGACGAGCACCGCGGGCGTCTGCCGTCCGGTTTTTTTCGGGAGAACGGACGGCCGTGCGACCCGCTCGCGCCGAGGTCGCTCGCGCGCGCAGTTCGGACCGGACGGTCACCGCCGGGAACGCGCGCGTCTCGGGCACGCCGCGGACGATATTTTTAATAGAATAATTTTTTTTTTTTTTTTCACCTTTTCAATCGATACCGTCCGAACGCCGCGCCGCTGTCGTAACCGTCCGCCCGCACAACGTTGGCGTCCGCGCGCATATTTACGGGCATACCCGAAATGCCGGCGGCCGTCGTCGCGTAACGTGCGCGCGACGGTTTTAGGTTATGTTGTCGAATCTGGTTCGCGGCCGTTGCGTAAGCCCGCATTGCAACGCGCGAGATCGGTCTGGGGGTTTTTTTTTTTTTTGCTCTCCGTTTTCTGTCCGAGACCCGCGTACACTTACCCGCCGGCACGCGTTATTGTAACGCGCGAACGCGTTCTCGTCGTCGCCGATGACGGACGCGTTGATAGTAACGCGCGCGACCGAGATCAACGTAGAAAAAAAAAACGTTAAACCGCAACGCTGCGCGGCCGCGAACGTGCGTTTTCGCGGCGGCCCCGGACCGGTTTCGCGGCGAGACGAAAACCGAGACGAAACGCTACCGTCGCCAATATCGTCGTCGTCGTCGTCTTCGTACCCGCGCGCGAATAATAAAACTGTTATAGGTTTTTTTCCTCCGACATTACGTCGTTCGCGTGCGCGCGGTCCCTCGGGGGGCAGTCTCCTTTCCCGCCGCCGGAATAAACCAAAAAAAAAAAAAAAAAAAAATAAATATACGCGCGCCAATAATAAACGAGGCGAAAACGCGATTTCTGCGGTGTCCGCTCGGCGTGTAATACGTGTAGATGCATCGGTTTATACGACTACGGGACGCACGGAAACGCGCATTTCGTATTGCATTATGTTGGTCAAGCCTACGCGCAGAGCCGTTATTAGCCCCCCCCCCTCTCTCTCTATATCTCTATATCTCTCTCTCTCTATATATATGCATACGCGATATAATATATTTCGTTTTTTTATTTATTGCAATGACGACGTGCTCGCAAAAGATAATAAAAACAAAACAATAATACTATATGTATATATTTGTATGTATAAAAAAAAAAAATACATAATACATAATAATCAAGAAGTATACATAATTTGTATAGAACGGTGACAATGACAATGGAAGTATTACACGCACACACACACGCGCGCGCGCAAAAAAAAAAAATATATGTTTTTAAAAAAATACAAATTTACACACATTAATAAAATACAATTAATACAATAATATTATATACGTCGAAAAGTATAAAATATAATATATACAATACAAAAAAAAAAAAAATATATTAAGCGATAAAGAACTAGGAAGAACGTACGATTATATTTTTGCGATATCGTGTCCGACGATATATTTTCGTTGATTTCTGTCGTTTTGCCGTTGTTAAAAATACGAACACGACAATATTATATGATTACTATTTTTTGATCGTTCGACCGTTGAGTTTTTCGCTTGACGCCGTCCGTTACGAATCGGAAAAAAAAAACGTATTCATACGGAGGCGTCGCGCGACATTGGAAAATTTTCGATCGGATAGTTTCCCCGACCGCGAGATCGCGTAAATAATAATACAATCGGCGAGTTTCTTGGCGCGTTTTTCGCCGGATTATATTATTTTCGCGTGATACGCGTCGCGGCACGGGGAAACAATGCCGAGCGGTTTTTGTTTGTTTTGCATTTTATTTTTTATCGATGACCGAGAATGACGGGAGAAGAAAACGGACGGCGTAACGGGGAAAACCGTTAGTATTTAGCGGGAGCCGCTGGCGCTCCGGCGGCCGGTGTCTTGGATACGTTAGCGAAAAATCCGTTGTCCCAGTCGGCGTAGTACGTGACCGTTCTGATGGAACCGTCGGGCTCGACAAGGCTGTACTCTCCTTTCACCACCTCGCCGTCTCGTTCTTCTTTTTGGCTCTTCTTGTCGCCGGTGTACGAATCGTCTACGCTGTACTCGTAGGCGTACCTCGGGTTTTCGTCCTGTCGTGTGCAAACAAAAACGACGAATGTTACGTGCGAATACAATGGTTGGGTTAGGAACATTGTGCTGGGTCACGGGATTTTTGCGACATCCTAACGAGACGGTTAGTTTGCGGGCGAAAAGCCGAGCGGGAAAACGCGCGCGGTTGTCCTACGCTCGTGCGCCGCTATAGACGCGCCGGAACAACCGTTGTTCGCGGTTATGCGCGTCATTCGCGTTACGCGTTTCTTTTCTACGATTGCCCAATGATAATGTAAAATTTAATTTTTCGCCCGAATACTATTACGACAGTTATTCGTTATGATACTTACGTAATTTTCCAAATGCGTGTTGACGACGTTCTTGGTCGATTTGGGCTCCGACACGTAGCTAGCGTAGGTCTTGGCCGGCGCGTACGACGGGGCGGCTGGCGAGTACGCGGGGGCGGCCGGGGCGTATGCGGGTGCGGCGGGCGCGTATGCCGGTGCGGCGGGGGCGTATGCCGGGGCTGCGGGGGCGTATGCCGGGGCTGCGGGCTGGTAAGCCGGACCGGACGAGTAGCTCAGAGCCGCTGGAGCGTATGACGGAGACGGGTAGCTCGGTTCGGCGGAGTATTCGGGAGCCGGACCGTAGGAAGCGGCCGGCGCAGGGTACACCGCGATCGGAGACGACGAGTATGATTTTTTCGGCGCGGTGTACGCGGCCGGTGCTGCGGTCGAGTACGACGGTTTGGCGTAGGACGACGGGGCTTTGGTTGCGTATTCGATATCCTCTGCACACTTAGCCGGTGACACAGCCACGTAGCTCGACGGGGTCGAGTAAGCTATGGTCTTGGATTCGGAGCTCTTGTGGCTGCTGCCGCTCGAGTACGAGTTGTAGCTCGGCGACTGGTATTTGGGGGCTGGGGCGGGAGCAGAGTACTTGGGCGGAGAAGCGTAGACGGGTTCGGGAACAGCGTAACTCGGGGCTGGGGTAGAATAGCTGGGTGCCGAGTATTTCGGGGCGGCTGGGGACGCGTACGCGGGTTCGGGAACAGCGTAACTGGGAGCGGGTTTGGAGAAGCTGGACGACGAGTAGCTGGACGCGGAGTAGCTTGGCGCCGAGTATTTCGGGGCGGCCGGTGATGCGTACGTGGGTTCGGGAACGGCGTAGCTCGGGGCCGGGGTAGAATAGCTGGATGCCGAGTATTTCGGGGCGGCTGGGGATGCGTACGCGGGTTCGGGAACAGCGTAACTGGGGGCGGGTTTGGAGAAGCTGGATGAAGAATAACTAGACGAAGAGTAACTGGGTGCCGAGTATTTTGGTTGAGAGTAGCTGGCAGGTGCCGGAGAGTAAGACGGACTTGGTGCGGCGTAGCTCGACGAGGCAGCACTTGAGTAACTGGCAGACGAGTATGCGGGAGCCGGAGAGTAGGCGGGTTTTTGTGCGTAAGAAGCTGGTGCTGGTGAGTACGATGGGGCAGAAGTGGTGGCGTATTGGTGTTCAGCTGGATCTTCACATTTTGGCGTAGTTACCGAATATGGTGCAGCCGGTTTGTATTCAGCTTTGTAACTGTGTGGCGTATATTCGGTGGTGCTGGACACATACTCTACTGGAGCCTCGTATTTCGGTGTGGTGTAGACGACCGGTTTGTACGACTGGGCAGAGTAGGCGGCCTTTGCGGGTTTGTAGTTGGTGTTATAGCTCGGCGAATTGTATTTCGGCGTGCTCGGTGACGCGTAGCTCGGATCGGGAACTGCGTAGCTCTGGGCGGAGTAGCTCGGGGCGGAGTAGCTCGGGGCGGAGTAGCTAGGAGCGGAGTAGCTCGGGGCGGAATAGCTCGGAGCGGAGTAGCTTGGAGCGGCCGGGGCTGCGTACACGGGTTCGGGGACGGCGTAGCTCGGGGCCGGGGTAGAGTAGCTCGGTGCCGAGTATTTCGGAGCGGCTGGGGACGCGTACACGGGTTCGGGAACGGCGTAACTGGGGGCGGGTTTGGAGAAGCTGGAAGACGAATAGCTCGACGATGAGTAACTCGCAGCGGGTGCGCTTGGAGCCGAGTAGCTCGCGGCTGAGTAGCTGGGCGATTCGTAACTGGCTGGTTTGGAGTAAGCTGGTTTGGGCGTCGAGGAATAAGCGACTACCGCGGATTCAGACTTTTGGGGTCCGTATTGTGGTGGATGAGAACATCCGTCGTCGTGCTGGTGGCTTTCTGCTTCGTACTGGCCACTGCAGCTGCCGACGATCAACAACAACGTAATCGCCAAAACCTTTAGAACAGAAAATAAAAACAAAATGTTTGATCGAGACCGTGTATACGATAGGTACCGGTGTAAATGTCCGACGACATCGGGGGGGAAAAAAAAAAAAAAAAAAAAACTTGCGACACGAAGTGACGAGGGAGCGAGAAAACGAAAAAACTTTTTGTTTCCGAAACGACAACAGTGTAATAATAATAACGTCTGTTTCACGTACCTTAGCTTCCATGGCGGCGACCGACGTTCGGACGATGAAGTCGAGTAGAATTGAAAACAAAACGGACGATCAATAATATAAACAATAATCACTGCAGGTACACGGCGGATTGATCGTGTTTTGAACACCGGACTTATATAAATACGACGGAACGCGTTGCGCACGATTCGATGCGGTTCGTTAGACGGACACCAATCACCAGGTGCAAGCCCGCGCGCAAGACTTTATACGCGGCGCGTCCCACTTCTGTCGCCGGGAAAAAAAATAATAACCGCGCCGACCGTTACGGTTATCCCCTACCAACCGCCGCCCGCGTCCCGTGGCCGGCGATCGGTATCGCCTCGTCACCGGTCCCGCGGTGCCCGCGGCGGTTTTTCGGTCCGAAACGGTTTGGGTGTGGCCGGCCGCCCGGCGAGGGGGCCGGTTATGCGCTGGCGGTACGTAACGACGTATACGCGCGTTGCCCCCTAGCCGGTCAACGTCCACGTCGCGCCCGAGATAGCCGTTTCGCGTCGTCGTCGTCGTTACCGCGATTATTATGGCCATCGTTCTCGCCGCCGCCGCCGCCGCGTCGATAATCGTTACCATATTACGTAGGTACACATCGTCTGTTTTAGACTCCCGAGCGAACCGGGGCGATGTACCGGTTGGGCGCTGCGGATAAGGTTTTTTTTTTTTTGTCCGTTTCGTTTCCTGTCGCGTTCGCAAACGAATATTGTCCGCCGCGGAAATATCGCCTCGGACGAAACTTTACGCGGGAACTTTGCCGCGGCGCTTTTGACCGTCGGCCGCGGGCACACGGCGCGACGGCCGTTTTCGGATGGATTTTTCCCGCTTGAAATCGTTTTTTTCGTTCGCGGCGGTACGCCCTCCCGACAGGTGGCGTCATAGCGCAATATCAGATATTTTTATTATTTTTTTTTTCAGTGAGAACCGCATTGGTTTCACCAGCATTGCGTTATTACGGCGCGCTCGCGATTTTTTCTTCGAGCGAGGCTCCGCGGGAGCTCACGCGTAGTGCATTTCGTCTGTAGCCGATGGGATCGAAGCGATCGTTTTCCCCGTATTTTCCCGGTAACGAGTGAAAACCGAGAGAGACGGAAAGTATTTGTGAAAAATATTTTTATTTTTTTTTAAATTTATTTATAGAGCTATGTGAGACGTATACTTGACCCCGGTCATAACGAATTCTTCGCTCCGTAACACTTTTAAGAGAGCGAAACAAAATTTTCGGTTTAAAAGTTTATTAATAATACAAAAAAAAAAAAAGAAACGCTGTAGTAAAACCAATAGACTTTCTGACAATCTAAAAGACTAATGTTTAGATAAACGGTTTGCGTATATATTGTCAATGTTTTACTCATCTCGGTAATAATCTTCAGTAAATAACGCAGATTTTTTTTCCCTTTTGTCCGTAACTTTGTCCATATTTTGGAATTGTACGCTTCATAAATCTCCGTATCTCGCTCGACAACTTAAAACGGTATCCGAAAAACGTTCCGCATATTCACATTAACATCAAAATCAACAGCAAAACATTGGACGTGCCGGACGGAGGTGCGAACGTTGACCGGTTTTCAACGTCGCCCGTAACACGTACTTACGTCCGATCGTCAGCGACGCGTTTACGCAAGGGCATCGCGGACATTTGCTCGCGGGCCCGCGAACCGTGCGACGTTTTTACTGTTGTTATTGTTATTATTTTTTTTTTTTTTTAATATTTTACCAATCGTATCGGATTTTTTTCCTAAGCTAACGTTTGGATGGGCGAACAGACGATAAGGGGCCCCAGAAACGCGGTACCGTATCGGGCCCCGTAAAAACAACGGTGAACCGGGACCGGCCAACCGCGACGCGTACAGCACGCCCCTCCGGGGGCCGCGGAAACTCGCGCTGTTGCGGGCCGTCGGCGATCCGGGAAAAACCGCCGACGGTCTCGACGGCCGCGGATTTCCACGGCGCGGGCAACAAAACAGTTTTCTGCGCGCGACGTCGCGGTGTCAATACCGCGTGCCGCATGGGCAAGTACGTCGGTCGGTCGGTCGGTCGGTCCGGTGACGTCTCGAGCGGCCGGCCGCGTTCATTAGCGACGGGCGCACGTAAAATTTGGAGAAAAAAAAAAACCCGATCCCGGAGGAGGCGCGCTCGGTTACGAGCCGACGGTCAGACGGCGTAATGGACGACAGGGAGGAGAGAGAGGGAGAGTGAAAAAAAAAAATACGTTAACAATTCAGTCAACGCCGTCGCGGCCGCAGACGCGGTGCGTACCGGTTTTTTTTTTTTCCCCGGCCGTTTTCGTTTTCTGTCCGAGTGCATTTTATCGCGTCGAAGTATTACGAGCGCCCGTCACGGTGACGTCGTTTCGTCCGCCGCAAAAGCGGCCGGTCCGAAATGCTAAAAAACGCCGATACGAGAAAACAAAAAAAAAAAACAAAACCGTTTCGTTGTTATTAGAGGTACCACCACTCTCGTACAACTGCGGCCGCGATCTGGAGGAGGGGGGCGTCCGAATTAAATTGCGACCGGTCGCGAGGTTTTTCGCGGATATTTATTCCGCCGCAATCGTGATAACGAACGAAAAACGCGGAGGCGTGCTCACCGTGAAAACGAAAAAAAATAAAAAAAAATAATAGTAATAATAATAAAACAGAAACCGAGCTGTCGTCGTCGTCCTTTCCGTTTCATGATTTCTAAACGTAAGTTTAGAACGCCCTGTACTGTCCGTCCGTCCGTGTAGCAATTGCTACGGCACGCGTGGTCACGGTTCGTCGATTTGGCTGACGGCGAATATTATTATAATTCGTAAAACTTTTATCGCGATCACATTGCCAATTTCGCATTCCGAGCGGAGCGAGCAACGTATTGGTTTTACAAGGATGTTTATTTTACTCTTTTTTTTTTTTACGCGAACACTTTTTTTCTACCAGAATGCTCACTCCGATTATCAAGTGTACAGTAACGTTTCTGCGAGGAAATTTTCTCGGGGTGCGGTACTTTAAGGGCGTCATTTTATAAAATTCTCGTTAATGTTCGAGATAATGAGAAAAACCTGGTCCTTTGTGTTAAAAAATATTGAAAGATTAACGTCGGCAACCGCTTTTATTTATTTTTCGTTATTATTATTTTAATATTTTTTTTTTTTTTTTTAACAATCATTGTTGTCGTGAAAACGCAAATTGTTGTAATCATTTTACCACAATATGACATATATATTGTTGACAAAGCAACACTATCAACTGAACTCCGCTCAGAATCGTTTTTTCGTTAGCAATGGTTTATCGTTGCTTACAGATATACATTAAATTCCCGTCTGTATCCCACCTTTCCCAACTATCCAATCTACAACAGTGGCTGCACCCACGTGCGAAGTACGTCCGTCCTTTTCTAAATGTAAATTCGTAACTTTATTGCCAGTCCTACTAATTTCACAAATGCGAAAGTTTGTTCGGACATTTGTTACCACTTCTCGCCAACAAACTAACGAACGGATTGAGCTGAAACTTTGCATAGACACAGTTCTAGACTAGGAATACATTTTCTAGTTTCTCTACTCCAATACTGCCCCACCTCTAATTCCGCCACTGAAAGACGGTTCACGCAGATTTAACGGTATTTTCTGTACGAAAATCGAATTTTTTTTTTTTTAGTGATATATTGCGGTTATCGTATGGAAGAGAGAAACAATTGAAAAAAATAGCCGAACAAAACAATAAAAATTATTACTTTTGGCACAGGTAACGACGGACGGGACTACTGGTTTAGGTATAAATTCGTAACATTATTATTATTATTATTGTAAAATATTATCAGTGTTTGATAATGTACCGTGTGACCGTATGTGTGGCAACACCGGTAACGTACGACTTAAATTTCGGTACCTATAGGCCGCGTTTTGGGCGTCACATATACATCATTTTTCATAGAAAAACGCCTCGAATTTCGTTGCTTTTTAACAAAATAAAATTGCGATTTTAACGGGGGGCATCGAACAGTTTGTATCTGTCATTCGGAGAAATCTACTTATTTAAAGTAACGCGATACATTTCTCAGACGGGACATTAACATACGAGTAATAACCGAGAATATGTTCACTACTCGGAGTGTCCCAATAGTAGACTCTCCAATTAAATGGCTTTCGCTTTATTAAAAATATTTCGATTTAATTATAAGTGTATTAATATAATACAATTATATTATTGTAAGAGTTGTATGTGGGTACTGTATTTTATAATTTTGACAAGTATCCTTTTTAAGTCCAATTAAAAAAAAAAAAAAAAAACCGAATTTTGTACCGCCCTAATACACTTATAAAAAATGGTAACAATAATATCGAAGAGAATTCTTTTTTTAATTTTTTTAATTTTATTAGAAATGAACCGGTAGTTGTAGTTCATTGCAAATGGTGATTTCCAACCAACGATTATTATCATTATCCACTTAAATTAGAGCTCCCTATTGCACGTGTACACGCTTTCACGTATTCACGTGGAATTAACACTCGAATCCATACAGCCGTATATATCTACTTAGAAAATACGAGTAACACGTATGTCCACGTATTTCACTTATAATATAAGTACTACAATATATATAAATATATGTATATACTTATAAATTACAAGTATTAAATATAAACTAATACTTTTTAGATTCGGCGCGTAGTGAGAGGGATCCGTTGGTTTTACCATGATGTGTTTTTTGTATTTTGTATTTATTTTTTTTCACGAGGCTATGCGCAACTTTTCTACCAGAAATAATGTTCCAATAGAAAAACAACGAAAGACCTTTTTTCGTCGAACTTTTTATCTAGTTGATAAGTACTAAAATCACATTTTGATTTTACGTGCAGATTTTTTTTAATGATTAATAGAACAAAACTCTTTTCTTTTTTTTAAAAAAGCCATTTTTGCTTTTAGTTTCTAAAATTTAAACTTTTCTATCTTTTTCTGTTGTATTATATTATACAATACACGTTCCAGTCTGTTTCCACCTACTGTGCAAGTTTCATCATGGTTTCTATCGTACACTATCGACGCGGTCTTCCCCGTAGCCTCATTGCTTTTGTTTCTTCGTTTATAATTATCTTCATCAGTCGCCAAACACAGTGGCGTCATTTAGATTTAGCGAGATTTGGTCATTTGCGTGTTTACAATTCAATATTAAAATAATTTGGCCCGGCGTTATAAATTGTTTGGCTCGAATGATGCGTATAGTGGCTCGCGCATTACTGGTCCATATATTTTACTTTTAAATTAATATTTTGTTTTTCTTTTGGACTCAAATCGAAAACACGATTGAAACATTGCGTATAGATATTAACGACCGTGATTACCAAGTTCTCTCTCTAATCTTGATCGTTTGTGCACGCAACTTTATTAGCTTTTACCTAATGTCTTATTGAATGGTTTAATGATGTGTTTGAAAATACGTGGATTATTTTATTTTTGTTGTGTTGAAAATTCTAGACAGGGTTTGTAACTAGTGTAATCACATGCGTATGAAAAAAAAAAAAAAAAATTTAAATGACGTCATTCGTTAAACACGTCCAGTCTATTCCAGTTTCGTGCACCTAATTGGATGGACCACGATTTACCTTTTTTTAAACCGCATTTCATTGATTAGCCGATCTTAATTTTGCATCTTTGCGCTTCGGCGTTGTACATCACGCCATTGATATTACTTGTAACTTCTTCTCAAATCTTAAAATCCGTTTTATTCATCACTTTTCGTCGTGGTCCACGTGATACATCACGCGTAAGTAGAGCGCTGGCTAGTAATTCGTACTAGTCGGTGTTAACAAAAATAGTTACCAGAATACACGTGTTGTAATGATTTCTCGGAGAATTTAAAAAAAAAAAAAAACAACAACGTCCTGTCCCGTCGTCTCCAAACGAAAACATTCGATTTACGTAAGTCCGTACGCGCATGAGCATATATACCGCATACTGCGGGTCGCTATTAAATCCGTTCGAAACAATTGCATATGGAATTATAGTTTTCATTGTTGTTTCGACTCGACACGTTCGCCGAGTGGGGGGGGGGGGGAGGGGCTGGTTCCCGACTTTCGTTCGCACGTCCATAAACAATAATAATAATAATAATAATAACAGTAATCATATTTCGCTCCGCGGAAAAAAAAAAAAAAGAGTGGGCGACACTCGGACGACCGCGACGACGGCGGAGTCCCCGGGCCGCGAGAGAGTTCGATTTTTCGCCTCGTTAAGAAATATTAAAAATACAAATTCCCGGGCGTTGCGTAACGTTTTCCGAGACGCACGAGCTCGAAAGAATTCCGTCTGAAATATTATTATTATTATTATTGATATTGTTGTTATTATTATTATTATTGTTGTTGTTGTTGTTGTTGTTATTACTGTCGGCGTGTGTCCGAAGGCGCGCGATTTATTATCTCCGCCGCCGCCGCCGCCGCCGTTATTATCGTTTCGTCCGGTGGCCGTCGTCGCCGAGAGTCGCGCGCGATGGTTTTCGCCGATAACCCCCCCCGAACGCGCTGTCGTCGAGATGACAATACGCGATAGCCGCGCAACAACAATAACTGTAATAATATTGTAATGTTATTGTTTTGTTATCGTCCTTCCCACGTCCTCTCCCCAGCCGTCCCGCCGCCGCCGCCTCGCGGTTCGGCCAAATCGTTTTTAAAACGGCCCAAAGCGATCCGGGGGGGAGGGGGGGGTGGGCGAGAGAGAGGGGAGAGAAACCGCGAGCGTATAGAAGTCGTACCGTTTATAGGAATTTCCGTTCGGCCGTGACGCGTGTCCGGGGAAAAACCGTGTATCGCGGTAGGAATTCGCGCGAAACCGACCGCCCGGGTACACCGAATCGAACACCGCCGCGTACGTTGTCCCGTTCGTGTGCGACGGATTACTTCGGATAGTGCGCGCGCGCAAACGTCCGCGTTCTACGGTGGCGATACACGAGAATAATAAGGCGACGCGACGTTTCCGCCTTCACCCGGGGTGTCGATAACTGCGAAAACGGCGGACGGTACTGCGGTTCTATCGCGGCCCGTCCCGTTTCGCCGCTCCTTCCCGGCTTCGCGTATCGACGCACTACGCCCCGCACGGATTAACGCGCGGGCGAGACCGTCACGTGCCTGCAATACTTTGACAGTGGCGCGGGAATCGTTCCGTTCGTTTTACGTCCGCGGCCGTACCCCTCAGTAGAACGTTTTGGGTTGAGCGCGTTATTTAAAACGTTATCGATAATGCAATTTTGTGCGGTGCGTTCAAATCATTCGACAATTGTGTACGGCAAAGTTTCAAAAACGACGCGCCCCCCGCGGTCACGGCCCGGCTCGATTCGGTCCTGCGCGCCTTCATAAGCGCGTACCGATGTCACGCTCGTAATGCATTTGATTCGATCGAGCGTAACCGGTGACGGGTATCGCTCAGCGTAATAAGCGAACGCGCGCGCTTTTAAAAGAATAATATTTTATGTCCGCGCGCCATTCCGCTTATCTAAAGTGCGTTTGGACACGTATCGACCGCAGTAATATAGACGCCAATGATACGTACCCGTATTATGAGACACGAAAATAAACCCATTAGTTAGGTTTGGCGCCGGTCACGTTATTAAACGAACGCGAAAACGTCGGCAGGCACGGACGGTTGTCGCGCATGTGTATGAAAACTGAAAAAAAAAAACAAAAAAAAAAACGTTCAACTCGTATTGTAAGTACGGGTCTTTTGACGCCTACTGCAATCGTGTCTTTCGGTCGTCACGCCGTCGTGTTATTCGTCTCAGGGCGGATCGCGTTCCTTCGGGCTTCGGCCGAACCCGTGCCGCCGCCGGTAGTACCGGCAAAAATGTGTCTGAAAAAACGTCTTTATCGATCGAACGAGTCACGCGATCTATCCGGGTCCAGCCGCTATTAAAATACCCGACCTACCGCATAGGCGTTATGATATAGTTATACTGTTGTTAAACTTGGTGTAAAAACGCGAGGTTCAAAAAAAAAAAAATAGCAAAAAAACGATTACCTCGCGCCTTTATTTTTATCAGTAGCTAAGGGTGTTTTTAGACCGTTCTTTTGGTATTTTAAAGAACTGACTGTGTATTCGCTTGTTTACCAATCGTACGATTTATATTTTATGTTCCACTTATAAGTAGCGAACGGATTAATATGCAATTAAAATTCACAAAAAAAAAAATGCTTAAAAACATTATAAAAAGTTCCTGAAAAAAGCACTAAAAAATTATTTAAAAAGCAAAAACCGTAGAGAGATTTAAATGTCCACTCATCAAATGACTTCAATGTAATGTTTTAACACTTCGATAATGATTGACACGAAGTAATTTTTTTAATGATACGTACAATTTATTATAAAAAATTCACTGTTAATTATTATTATAATTGTATGATATAATATATATTTTTCGAACCATTAAAGTAAACATTTAGGAAAAAAACAATTTTTAGTACTAAAAATGAGATTTAATAAGTTAGAGCGTTAGATGGGAGATTTTTAAACTTCTCTGCCGTTTTCGATTTTTAAGTGCTTTCTAAATTATTTGTTTGACGTTTTTTTTTTTTAAGAGCTAATAAACTCGTTCCCAAGTCATAAGTATTAGAATTTCATTTGATTATTTCAAGTTTTCGTTATTATTTTATGCTCTCGATGCCGTAACTTTGAAATCCGGATCCAAGAAAGCAAAATATGTTTCGATTCGACACTCTCGAAGGATAATTAAAAAAAAAAAAAAATAAATAAACATTTGTACGGACACTTGCAGAATTCTGTATATTGTTGTAAGTTCGTGTTGTCCGTATTCGTAGAGTCGATTTTGAAACGGCTACCTACCACTCTACGTAAAATATGCTTGTGTATAGAACAATAATATTACACGTTAAAGTAGTTTTAATGTTATGTGAACGTTTCTTACATAACAAAATATTATAAGTTAAATGACTACATAATATCGTATTCTAATATAACGTTTAACTTTCATAATCACCCCCGTAAAGTTGCTCTGGATATTATGTGCCACTCTACGTAATCAAACAATAAAGTAGACTGGCGTATCCTATGCAGTGTTGTATAAAGATAAACATTTAAATATCTCGATAAACATGGGAGATAATTGCTGGAATAATAACCAAGACGTAGACAAAATATGCATAACAATTTAACTATCTAGACAAAAATAGAACACCGGCGACTTTTTATCTAGATAAATGAAAAAAAAAAAAAAAAATTTCGGTCATTACCTGAAAGTAGCTAAAAGTAAAAGTGTACCAGATCCGGTACATTTCGATGTATCAAAAAGTTTGAGGCGCGGTTGATTACGAAGTTTAATAATGTATTTATTTAAATCAAATGTGATTTTTTTTTTTTTTTTTTTATCACGGACCAGCAATTTTCTCGGAGGATTTTAAGCAAATTTAATTTGTTTTTTTTTTTTTTTTAAACATTGTAGAATTGTTTAAACTTTATTTTAAAACAATTTTAATATTGTACTCCTCACTTCATATACCTTTAATAGGTACCTTTCATATACCTACTTATGTTTTTCTACAAGAACCCCCTCTCTTTTTGAACACAGATTCGAATAGAGAATATGATGCTAGGCGTTTTCATATGCATAACACTAATATAAGATTTATTTTTTAAGAGTTATTACCATTTAAAGTTTAGACAGTAGGAGTACAGAAGGTTTATAAGTAAATGGTTTTAAAATAAAGTTTAAACGATTGCACAATGTTTAAAAAGAAATCAAATAAACTTAAAATTCTTCGAGAAAACTGCTGGTTCATGATAAAAAAAAAATCGCCCTGTATATACATAAATTACGTGTGAAATGATAATTTTTTGTCCACAGGTAATCTCCGAAACTACTGAATTCATCGACTTGCTTATTTTACAAAAAAAGAAAAAATATAGAGTACACCGTGGAGCCAGTTTTAATACGCCAAAAAAATGTTTAATTCTCAGGATAAGCCATGCTGGACAGCTGTTAAGTTAATATAAACTAAACACTTTACTTATTATTTAAGATTACAAAAAGATTTATTTCGATAAATTTACCTAGATTATTCAATTATAAATTTTAGATAACTTATTTCTCATTTATATATATATATATATAAGATAATAGATACAAATATACTTACATAGATCTGTACAATTTTTTACGAGCGCTTTCAATTTTTTTGTTTTAGAAAAAAAAAAAAAACAATATTGTTCTTAAAAAATGTATTTTCCTAGCTTTTCCAAAAATTAAAAATGTCAGTACATTTTTACATATTTAAGAAGCTTTAAGCCGTTTGGCTCCTACTATGCGGTAGTTATACGATTATGCGGTACAGTCGCGGTTTATGTGATTTAAAGGAAATCTCTCAATACCAAACGGGGAATAATTGCGCGGTTATGTCCGCAGCACTTGTAATATCATTGCAGTATGTATTTACAATAATAACAGCCGAGAGCTACCGCAACTTTAATTGCATATGTAACCGACCGACCAACAACAACGTCGGTGATGTTATATAATATCGTATGAGATAATTATAGGTAAATACAGTGCGATTTTTTTTTTTTTTTTCGATATTTTAATGGCCATAAGTACCTATCAAAATATTTAGAAAAAACGTATTCTCTTTCGAGTATGCGCGTTGAGAGAGGGGAGAAAGGCTTTTTGGAAGTTTGAAATTCGATGTTACGTAGTTAAAGAACTGCGGGCAATATTTTTTGAACAATGTATCGTAAATGAGATCAATAATATATCGTTTACTCGAAAACTCCGTAGGTATACATTACTGTAATCTCTAGATTGCCGGATAAACGAACCGCACTAATCGCTGTAATAATTTATGATCGCACTCGTCGATTGTCGAATAGGATACACAATAGCGTTTCGTCTCTTTAGCCCTGTATTATCCACACTAAACAAATAAAATATTATAATCGAGGACAACACTGTCAATTAAGAATCCGATACTCGTTTCATTTCGATACTTGTAACCATTAGCACTCAATTCTCGTTAATTTTAAAAACCTAAATGAAAACGATTATAATATTGCTTGAGATTTTAAGCGGAACGAGGAACGCATTGGTTTTACTACTGTGCGCTTTTTCGTGTCCGTAAAAAAAACTTTTCTACCAAGAAACGTTATTTTCTTGTATCAGTTTTGATCCGTTTGGTACTTTGAAAGGTCATTTGTTTGATATTCCTCGTAGTTTACGTAATAAATCGGAAAAAAAAAAAACTGAAAATTGTTATTGATACATGGGTTACCTTTGGAACAAGGAAATATACGACGAAAAGTACACTGTTTAGAATTGTTTTTCACGAGCAATGATTTATCGCCGTGCACAGACATAAATTCAATTGCCCTATATTATATCATCCTTTCCAATTTCCCTCCAGTACCAGTGGCACATCAGCGGTATCGGCAATTTTACCGTTTAAAATGTATACGTGGTTGTCATAATACGCTATTACAAATAATCGATTATTAATCGTTTTTAATTTTAACATGATATTATAACGTGGAAATTAGCTAGATTTCGATAATCGATAATGTCACAATGATCAATATTCATAATGCCGATGGTGCCGTATCGCCCGTCCCTATAATTGTAATAATATTTTATTAGCAGGTACCTATCTCTATGGATACGCAATTATCAAAATATAAGACGGATCCCTCTATATATGGACTGTGGCGTTGCAGTGTTGTGTATACGCGCTCGGGACGCAACACGTGTGCACCGAAAACGTCGGCGGACGCCGACGGACTGGCGATCGTGTATAATATTATGCGGTTTCGACACGATATTATTATTTTTTATACGTGCGTCTAGAGTCTGAAGAGAGAGAGAGAGAGAGAGAGATTATAGATCGTCGAGAGCGTATTTTTCGCCGATTCCAATAATAATAATGCAGCGCGTTCGGCGGCGGCGTGTACAGGTACAATAATAGTAATAATAATATACCTATAAGACTTATTTAAACCCGTTTTTCGATCGCAATAAATAACGGCGATCGTGATATTATTTATTCCGAAAAGAATGATAAAAAAAAAAAAAAAAAAAAATTGTGTAATTAACCGACGACGGTGACGACTATACGACGATATACCGAGTTGAATAACGGCCAAACGAGTTCGCCGCGATTTGCACGTATCTATACATATATACCTTCGTATATTATGCTCTGGAAAACTTATGATAATATATTACAACAAAATAACAACAAACCCATACGAGCGTATTAAAATTGTTTTTTTTTTTTTTTTTCGTTCTTTCTGTCTTTCTATTGCCGCTGCCGCATCACGCCCAACAGGTACTGGTTCTGCGCACCGGCAGCGCACTTACGGACCCTATCCGAGTTCGGACCGATACGATAATAATAACAATAATAATAATGTGTAGGTAGACGTCCGAACCGTCGTGGTTTTTCGTCGGCCACAGGACTTAAGTTTTAGGTTTTCATTCGGCGTCTGCAGGCTAAACTGAAATGGTGGACAAGTATACAGTCGGAGCCCTATGGTCAGTATATTTGTATCAGGGACGGATTTAAAACAAAGTGCGGAGGGCGAAACGTTCACCATTGAACTATATAATTTGAGAATGTTTCGTAAAAAAAAAAAAAAAAAATGTATGAATTCTTCAATTAAAAATACGGGGAAGAGAGAAGAATGCCTTGCGAGTTGTGGGGCCGCTATATCTCGAGTGCCGGATGAACGCGCCCTGTCTGCACTTGCGTTAATCCGAGCCTGTTCACTCTTATAAGACACTTCAACTTCCTCGGAAAGTTTGCAACAGGTTCAGACAAACGGATGTGTCAAGATTTTTTATTTCCCTTATGTTGCCTTATCTAAACCCGTGGTGGTTTTGCGTTGAATCGGTATAGTAGTATAGAATTTCGGGAACACGCTTACAGGACACGTGGCTTCCCTGGTACAGTATCGTGTTTGGACTAAAAAGTTGGCTACCTAATGATTAAAGAAACTCGGAAAACCAACTCGATTATGTACATTTCGGTTTGGTCCGAACTCTGATGAGGTTCTGTAAATGTGCGTACGGGCACGAGTCTCCAAATTCCGATCTCGACCGTTGAACAAACATACTATTATGAAATAATTGTTGAAAACCTACGCACGATAAACATTACCGCTAGTATTATCGCTTGGATCCCGCTGCCTTATAAAAGGTGCACTGTCCGTTAAAAATTGTTTAGAGAGCTACAGTTGCAGTTATATATTATGTGCACTATACGGAGAAAATAGTCACGAGAAGGGGTCCATCGAAATACATCGAGTTTTTAATAAACGCGATTTTAAAATAATTAATTTGCCGACAAATTGGGCCACGTTAGGAAAAAAAAATTAGTTTTTTTTATTTGAGTTACATTTTTACCGTTTTATTTATAGTCTAAAATTGTTGTGGTTATTGCGTTTTTCGATCGGAATTTCGTCGAACCGCGTCTATTAATTCACCGACTGTTATTCTCTAGTTCAGAAAATACGAGAATAATATTACAATATTATGTTCTCTTTCGGAAATGGTCAAAAATTAGTAGCCGTCTTGTTTTCGGACGCAGTAGCACGTAGATAGGTAGCCGAGAAAAATATTATTGCGCTCGAAATAATAAAAAAAAATAAAAAAAAAAAGACGAACATACTTCAAACGATGGGTGGGCCACTGTAGTAGGTGAGAAGTTGGGAAGGTAGGGTACAGAAGGTAATTTAATTTATACCGGTACGCAGTGATAACCCTTCGCTAACGAAAAACGATTCGGCGTGACGTTTATTTCATACATGTACTTACATTTTCCCATTTCCCACCTATTTTCTCGGGTTTCCTCAATTATTATGAAAATCGCTTGAACAATTAAAACATAACCTAATGTACCACCCATTGTTATTGTATTCGAAATATTAGTTGTTGGTGACATTATATTTTAACAAAAACGAACTTTTTCAACTTGTTTCATTTTTGTGCGCAACTCGAGTGTATTTTTTCATCACAATCCGATCCGTCGTACTCTGCAACGGGCGTTTCAAAAATATTAACATCCGTTCTATATGATAATAGGCGTGTGAAACCGTAGTGCAAACTCGGAACGAGTCTACGTGCGAAACGGACAGCGTTTGACATTTCGTCGGTTATTTTCGTAGAGTGCCGCGGAATTAACGTTAGACTGTGACATTTTGGTCCCGCGCAGAGTAATCGGTATAGCGGCAAAAAAATGTTTTACTGTATTAGAGCGTTCGACCTGTTGATTACTTTTAAATATTATGATAACGTGTCGAGGACGTTGACCATAACATTCTTATTGTTGTAAGTCTCGGGTAAAAACGACACTTATAGCGACGCGTTTTAGATCTATAGAAAACCGCGCGTTATTCGATTTATATCTCACGCTGTTGTAAAATCTAGCCCGGTTTATCTATCGATTTAACAGTGATATAGTACTGTGAGATGGGGGGGGGGGGAATAAATAAATTCCGAATGTCATGTCTGCAGTGGTCTGCATATACATTGTGATATAACGATTCCATTGTAAGAAGGTTTCAAGTCTATACATACAAAATTGTGTAGATTATGTAAAAAAATAAAATTAAAATGAGGAGGGTCAGAATTTTCAATGCCCTCCCTTTCCCGTGTATACCGTATATGGTCATGTATATTTTTCTGTTAACGTTTATTTCCTTAATTGAATTAATCTTGATCCCTCCCCTGGCTACAATATTGGTCAATTATACTTAACCTTTGACACTGTCTATCGATGTCGTTATGGTTTGTCTTTGTCTGGCATGAAAATATGTCATCATAAATATAAAATATGAAAAATCAAAATGATAAAAATTTGAGCGTCGACTTAATAATAATCAGTCGTGGATTTCAAAAAAAAAAAAAAAAAAAAAAAAAATGTGAAATCTCCGTCGATATTCTCGAATGGATCGTATTTTGTTTTTTTCATTTAAGTACACGACGGATTACGAAATCGTTACCTATCGTAACCTGCGGCGCTCACAATATAATGCGGTGGTCCACGTACGTCCTGATCGCCGTGCCGCCGAGAATGTGTTTTAAACTCGATCCGAAATCTATTATTGTTTAGAATAGTAGGACTACGAATACCCAGTGCACTAAACAAATGTCCCGTTCGATATGATTTTTGTACTCCGGGAGTTTAACAATTTCGGACGTTAAGACACCGTCCCAGTGGCGTTTGCTGTTCTTGTCTTTCTACTGTGGGCAGTATAGCAATAAAGCATTCGTGTTAAACAAATGAAAAGGCTTAAAAAGTCAGTTTTAAAAATGTATTTTTAAATTTGTTGTGGTTTATACATGCATTGCGCGGGGAGGATGGAATCGGAACAGTTATAGAATGGAGACCAACACGTAAAAGCCCGAAGGGAAAAGTCAGATAACGACGGATTAAAAGAAAACGGGAACTGTCGGTTGGGACTAATGCATTAGAAATAGATACGAACGGAAGAAAGTTGAGTTGACGGTTTTTGAAAAGATTTGAAAAGAATAGAAAAAGAGTGGAACATGTAGAATATTTTATTAAATCTTTTAAAACAATGACGCGCTAAAATCTCAAATTTCCGAGGGTTTACAACCCATCCCGCCACTTTCATCCCCGGTCTCAATTCTCTCAAATCAAGCACCGATAACCCACGGGACTTTTTTCCGCGGTCCTCCAAATATATATCATTACGATTGGTCTATAGTCTTAATCAATCGTATCAAACCGTTGAATGGCCTCTCCGGGGCTAGGTAACGGGAAATGGCTTTTAAACGCGTAATATATTTCGGTTGGAATTCACGATATGCGGACGAATTTCGATATCCGATAACTTTAAGAAAAACAATAAATCGATTTTGCTGAGTGCGCTGCAGAGTGCAGCTACGGCTTCTGCGGAGCTAGTGAAAAGTTGAACGATAATAATGCGACATATATTATGGCGTCACCGATTTTCGGCACTCGACGCGTAATAAACACATAATATCATAATGCATAATAACAATTTTGGTATTTTTATCGGGTCGGTCGTCGTGTGTTCACAAGGACGCGGCGCGAGTGGTAATAATAATGACACGCAACTATGCGAAGAATGAGAATGTCGGAGATAGTAGTCGAATGAAAATAAATGGTAAATAAATATAGTAAACCGCAATGTTTATCGGGTATATCGTGCACATTTAAAAAAAATTGTATGTTCGCAAACACTATAACGCGACACGTGTTGTTCAACCAGTGGCTATAAAAAAAAAATGATAATAATAAAATTACCCTTCAGATAATGTTAGTGTGCATTATGTTATAGACACTTAACGTGAACACCTACGACCCAAATATTAAACGAGGGTATTATGAGGCCGTCACAGCGGATTTTTCCGTCTCTGTCTTTCTATAGCAGACAAAAGAGCAAATAAAATGCGTTCGCTTAAAGCAAATTAAAAAGCCTTTATAATCGGTTTCAGAGATAAAACACTCATTACGAAACTTGTAGACGACAGCGTTCTAAGTGATAAAATCTCGTTCGTGTTTTTTAATATATAAATTAATATAATTTTAAAAAAGGCACAGTAAAAAAAAGAGCTGATACGGGACCACGGGGGACGGGTGACAAGTTGGGAAGATAGGATATAAAAAGTTATTGAATTTATATTTTTATACAAAGGTGAATCATTGCTAACGGAAAACGATTCAGAGAGAAGTTTGGCAAAATATATTTTGAAATGCCGTAATTTTTCCGATTTTCGTCGACATTTTTAACCGAATAACAACTTAAAACCCAAATGCCTTACAATTTACCATAGTTCCTAGGTGTTTCTTGGGTTTTTTGTAATTATTAGGAAAACAATACTGAAAAAATGAAACAAAAGCTTTCTAACTCACAAACTAGACAAAATTTTGTTTTAGAAAATATCCCCTATTCTTGAATGATTTCCTAAAGAAAAATATAATCTTATAAACTTTTAATAATGAAACCGTTGCTCCGTAAGTTAAAAAAAAAAAAAAGACCTATTATTTTTCATCTTTTTTTGTATTTCCCAATTATTATGAAAACTACTTTAGATATCGAAAAAAGACTTTCTGCTATTAGCTAGTTATTGAATGGAACAAAATCAATATTTCGTCATTTTTTTTATTGAAACAAAATTTCTGGTAGAAAAAAACGTTTACAAACATTTTTAATAATTAAACCAGGACGCCAAGTTGCCGTAAATATTAATTAATTTTAAGTTTTTGGTTTTTTCCAGTTTAGACATCAAACAATTATTTTCTTTTTCAGTGACGAAATATTAAAAGGAAAGAAATCGATTTCATGTCATTTTTCGGTCGGAGTAATATTTCTGTTAGACAACATAATAGATTAAAAATATTAAAGCCAATGGAATCGGTAACACCGCGGCAGAGGCGCGCTAGAAAAAATTATCTTTTAGAAAATGTACACTACGCTATACGCATCGGAGTAATATTCCTTGTAGAAAAGTTGTTTACACGTGCGAAAAGAAAAAAAAAATAAATACACATCATTCAAATACCAATCGCTACGCTACGGATCTAAAAATGAAATTACGGTTTGTTGTGACTTCGATAGTGTGTTGAACATTGTGGAAAACGTTGTGAAACGCCGCCGCGTCGAGGTCGTCTTCGAAATGTTGTCGTTTGCGCGTTTTGCAATAGGTGTTTTGTCTCCAACGCCGATTTCAAAGGCCTTATCGTTTGTTTTACGCAAACGCATTTTCGTGCTGTATTGCCCATTATGGAAAGACAGAGGCGGCATTATCGTGTCCCGCCGCCGTCGTGCCCGAATACATTTTTTTCTTCTCGCATTCAATCGAGAACCGGCGTGCACAGTACACGACGCCGGAGATTATGATTTTTTTTTTTTTTTTTTTTTTTTTTT